>SJYO01014747.1:31922072-32241880 GCA_006410555.1 Capra ibex | reverse complement strand
CAACCTAGAGGAACGTCAGGTTCCCTAAGAGTTCTCAGAAGAGGTTGTGGTGTCAAGTTTTCGTAGTTAAGAAACCGTGAGTCGAAAGAAGTGTCAGATTGAGAGTATAGGTATATACTGGTGACCTTTTTGGTATCGGAGCTGATCTACCTGGAATCAGCCGTTTCATTACAGAGACGAAAACTTATACGATAGATCCAACCAGTATTGAAAAGAAGGTTCCTCATTCGCAGAAAATTAAAGTACCGACGTCATTGGTAGACGTCACTAAAACCTCGGGGGGTTTTATTTCAGACTGTGACAAAGGTGAGAAAGGGGTAGATAAAGGGTACTTCACTACCCTGGTCTGCGGTACTAGAAGCAAAAGACTTACAACTCGAAATTCGGTTGAAAAAGTGGAGATGAATTTTAAAGGTAAATTAAACAACAAATTACATACGGTGTAGATATACACCGATTTAACATCGACGGATTTTAGTTTCGATTCATTATCGTGACTTTGAAAAATATACCCACTTTATGTAATACCCTTTCTTTTTCGTTGTAAGAAAGACGAGTGTATGATATTCAAGGTACTTTAATACTATTTACTAAAGATTTTACATCATAAATTAGACACATAGTAAGGATCCAATAGGTCCCTAGAATCAGTGAATATTGGGTTTATATGTTCGTGTGAGTACATCTGTTTATAGGACAACTTGCGACGAATTCTTTGTATCCTTTCTTACTTCACACCCCTTTTCGAAAACTTTTTGTCTTAAACTTGATTCTTTGAACTAGATTGTCTCGTGAATTCGTTGACATTCCTTTGTTCGATTCTTTAGTAGGTTAGTCTTACTTTCTCTTACCATCCCTATTCTCTTCGTTCAAAGGTACCTTTTTACTCCATCCCGACTTTTTCGAATTGTCTTTGTATATGTGTGTGTCTTTTATCCGGGAACAGAATGTTTGAAATGTTTTTAAAACCTCTTTTCAAGTTCAAGAAAGTTTTAACGTCTTGGTATCCTTAGAATAAAGACTATTCCTTACGATTATGGTGACTCATGGACGTCAATCACTAGTCTGTAAGGAGAACCTTTTCAAGAAATGTTTTACTTCCATTTAAATTACTAACCTTAGAACGGTTTGTATGAATTTTAGTAAAAATAAAAGAAAGATTGAGGTCACGGTACTCGTCCTCCGTGGACTCCCACCGAAAGGAACGAATCCCGACAACAGGTGAAATTGAACTTACAAATTATCAAAGTACTCAAGTTTCAAACAAGGTAAAAATCCGTAAAAGGTTCAAATCCTCGTATTGGTATAATGTTTACTTCTGATAGGGGTTTTGAAAAGACCTACTCTTTACTAAAACTCTTATAAAACTCTTACATGTTGTTTCTCTTCTCTCGGATCCTTTCACCACTGTATTCATTACTTTATTAAGTTAAAGTTTACATTCCAAGTTTAGGACTGGGGGTGGGGTGGGGAGTTTTTCTGGAAAGAATCATCGGATCTACCACTAATAACAATAGACCGGTGATCGAAAGATATCCCAGGATCGATCTTTTACCAAGGTCTATAAGAAGATTCAGTTTCTAGAATTTTACAAAACCCGATACTGAGAGAACCCGGAAGATACCTGAGGAGTCTTATTACAAAACTGTTTCTGTCAATTTAACTTATCATTATACGTCTAAGTCTTATATAGGTATAAGATAGGTACGTTACCTAAGTAAGACTTCGATCCCGGTTTTCTTAGAGGACTATTTGATCTAGACCGGACTCTCTCCCTTCCGACTTTTTACTGAGGTTCGAAAACCCATCTTGTTTACCGATCTACCACACAGGAATTTGAATTATAGAAATGACCTGTGAACCTCTCTATGTCTCCTTCGTTGTCACCAGACAACGGAAAGACTTTAAAAAGAGCAATAATCTCCAGGTGATTATCAGTTCCGTTACCAAAAAGGTCACCAGTACATACTTACACTCTCAACCTGACACTTCTTTCGACTCGTACCTTCTTAACTACGAAAACTTGACACCACGACCTCTTCTGAGAACTCTCAGGGAACCTGACGTTCCTCCAGGTTGGTCAGGTAAGACTTCCTCTAGTCGGGACCCTAAAGAAACCTTCCTGACTACGATTTCGACTTTGAGGTCATGAAACCGGTGGAGTACACTTCTCAATTGAGTAACCTTTTCTGGGACTACGACTCTCCCTAACTCCCATCCTCCTCTTCCCCTGCTGTCTCCTATTCTACCGACCTATCGTAGTGACTGAGTTACCTGTACTCAAACTCACTTGAGACCCTCAACCACTACCTGTCCCTCCGGACCACACGACGTCAAGTACCCCAGCGTTTCTCAGCCTGTGCTGACTCACTGACTTGACTTGGCTTGGCTTGACTTCAGACACAATGACCCGAAAGAAAAAAAGGAAGTCTACCTTAAATATTACTCGGAACTACTCTTTCCTTTGATCAATTTCTTACCGGTAAATCTTCGAGTAAGGAGTTACGCTCCACTAAATAAACAAGATAGATACGAAAGGAAATAACCGGTAATAAACTCAATAATTTATAAAAAGTTCAACATTGTTACAATCAAGGAATGTACCCACGGTAAGTACCAGTCTATAAGAGACTCCCAGACAAGAACCGGTCCGTACCGAACTACGAACTATTTCACACCGAACTACGAAGTATTCTACATTTGTTAAGTTTCTTCGGTTACCTCTTTCGTAGTGTTCGGGAGAGACACCCGAATCGTTCAAGGCCCATTGTGACTGGAACTATCATGTGGAAACAGATCTTGTGTAACTTGAACAAAAAATAAAGACTTACATGGAATAGTAACAAAGAGCACATAAAGAAACCTCATCAATTACTTTACAGGTTCCAGTTGAGAGTAGTTCCCTGTTCCTCGACTCTTCACAGTCGAATGTCGGGAGGACTAAGTGTCGGTCTATGAGTTACTATCTTGTAACCCAGTTTGGACACCACCCCCGAAGTCAAGGTCTCAAATTGACAGAATCAGTCAAGTCACTTCTCCTCTACCTCTCGAGTGACACAAACGGAACTTGACTAGGGACGAAATACAAACTTTGACGACCCGAATATCAGGCCTAACAAAATCTTTTGAGACAAGAGACCTTAATAACAGTAAGTCAACGAGTCAGTACAGACTGAGAAATGTTGGGGTACCTGACATCGTGCGGTCCGAAAGGACAGGAAGTGATAGAGGACCTCAAACGAGTTTGAGTACAGGTAACTCAACTAGTACGGTAGGATAAATCCCGACAGTCATTCCTCTCTTTCCTCATCCCGGTATACTCTACTTTAAATTTGACGACTATTTTCCTCTTACTACGATTAAATATGGTACGACCCTCAAAAACTTATACACAAGTGGAAGGAAGTCAGACCCTTAAACCCAAAGTTCAAAAATTCGTCCATATGAGATTGTCCTAACGAAACGAAAAGACTTTTATTTACATTTACAAAGTTTTGATTACACACGGTCTCTTCTATTTCAGTCTTTTTCATACTAACTGTTTCCCATAACACCTGAATCTTCTCTCTCTTTTCTCTTTCAGTAACCCCCTCTCTTTTCCCTACTCTTCTTTCTCCTGTTCTTCATTTCCCCCTCCCCCCCTAGACAAGGATAAGGAAATAAACACGTTAAGATTTTGGTGTCTCTTGTTACTTAAGGGAGAAGTGGTACATGTTACACATTAAGAAAGAAAGTCAATCCCTATATAATATAGTTGAGATCCGTTTTCATATTTCACTTTAATGAAGGTTTCCGAAAAATAAGGAGAAAGTGACTACGTCAGTATTATGTGTGTTACCGTCAGTTGAGTTCGAGGGACTTTTAAAGGTACGCCCACACTACTTAGAAGAGACTGGGGGGATTTTTATATAAACAGGTCACGAGGTCTGAAGGTCTCGGGTTTTATACCGATCTTGACTAATTTAGAACACCCCCTTTTTTTTTTTTGGAGACTTAGTATCCTAATTCAGGAAATTGATCTATTAATAGATTTATTATCCATTACTAAAGATATATTATCGACTTGAGAATTGAGTAAGATCTGTCATAAAAGTAAAATTCTTCGGTGAGAGTACAGAATAGTCCTTCTTTCTCGTACTGGTAAAATCTGTCACATACTCTTACCATTATTTCTACATAAAAGTGTACTATTAGGCCAGTCAAAAGAAATTTGGAGTGGAAATCCACTGATGGACAAGTCCGTGTCCTTTATTATATCCTTTTATCACCCTTCTGGAATCAGATATCAGTATGTCTCATATTACACAGGAGGTCTAAAAGGTAGTAAATTTTAATGTTTTACTAATCCTGTATGGGAAACTACTTCTCTCATGTGTCTTAAACTCTAATATAAATACGAATTTCATTAAATCAATGATGAAAATCCTTGACATATACTTTGAGAATTAAAGAATTAATAATGTAAAGTGTCCTAATTTTCTTTGTCCGAAATTAACGTTATCTTCTTAAAATAAATCCTAGGTTCCAATAAAAAGATCCAAGATGGAAGACCTTGGAGTTTAAACTTCTAGCCAGTTAAAGATGGAGACATCCAAAAATACCGGTCCAATCTAACGAGAGAACTAACCGACCAAACGAATAGTCGGACTACTGTACGTATTCAAAAGAAGATTGTGATCCTAAACCTCGGACACCAAGACGGGTCGGGACAGGAGAGGAATGTGTCGGATCCTCGTCGGTTCTACCACCAAGAAAGAACCGACATTAAAGGGAGTTCCTTACAGTTCTTAAATGACTTTAGAGATGGATTAACACCTCTTATTTAAGAGTACGACGAGGAGATGTTTATAAAGTTTAATAAACGGATTGTCATTTAATCTGGACTGTGCAATTAACCAAATCCCTCGGTACGTACCATAAACGAGTAAACACTGATTAAAAATTATGTAATCATAAAAACTTCCTTTTTTTTTTTTTCTAGATCAACCTCTTTTGACCCAGGACGTTGAAGACAATAGTCCCTCTGATGTCTGTGATTTTAATCACACTCTTCGTGTGTCCACCGAGTAAAGTCTGAACCGACTACTGTGGGTACTGGAGTTTGTGTACTAAAATGAAGAAGGAAGGACTCCAAAAAAGGAGGTGATTTTATCTTGCTTATTATGGTGTATGGTCAGAGTATCCTTTTAACTGTCTTAATCACTCTATTATTTTTACCACCCCTTATCGACAACTTTTCTCGAGTCCCGGAACATAAGTGCAAGAGAAGACGACACACCTTTATAGACTGGGTGGGTTTAAGTAAGAAAGTTACTGACAACTCGATTTACATTAGAAAGTCCAACCTCTTCGACGGGGGTGAAGGATGAACCCAGGAGAAGACGAAAGGACTGAACTACTAACTTAGTGAATAGTGTCACAACTAGTGGATGTAGATAGAGGAAAAACCACCGTATACATACTTCAGGAAACTGTCACTCTCAACATTCGAAAGGAAAGAAAAACCACCGTCTCTCTATGGCAACAAGACGTGGAAAAAGTACTTGGTCCGTTTGTTATCGTACGTGCGCTTTCGGTACCCTAGTAAACCACTATCATGTAGAACATCAGTACACAGAAACAAAAAGGGAAGGTAGAGGAAAAGGAATCCTGACCATAAACCACTGACTACCTCGTCTCAACCCGTGTAGTCTTCCGCCGCAGAGTGTTACTTGTGTTAATAGTCGCTATTTGTCTCTGTAAACCATTGAAACAGTCGGAAAACTTATAAAAATTTTGTAAAAATTGTATCTCGATGTCTATCTGACCGAAGGGTCCACCGGGTCACCATTTCTTAGGTGGACGGTCAAGTTCTTTCTGTCCTCTGTACCTAAACTACGGACCCAACCCTGCTAGGGAACCTCCTCCTTTACCGTTGGGTAAGGTCATAAGGACGGACCCTTTAGAGTGTCTGTCTCCTCGGACCCCCGATGTCAGGTACCCCAGTGTCTCGACCGATACCGACTCACTGTCGTGCGTACATGAGTACGTGTCTATCTGACCTTGAACCACATATCAATTCGTGTGAGAAACGTAAATCCTTGAGGAATCTAAGTGTCTGAGTCCGGTACTTTACATCTATCTACCTACATCCATAGTTATGTCTAAATCTATATATTACTAAAAATAGACACTTTCTAGTTTTTATTATCACAATAGGAGTGGTTATTAAGGTAAGAGACCGAGTCGTTCCCTTGATCCCTCTTTCGTAAAAGAAAGTTAAAGATTAAAATCGACCTCTTTAACTCCGTATTCGGTCTCGGTGTGTGTACGTATGTTTCCCGATATCTTGTACACCGTACTTTCTATAATCGATGAACACAACCAACCTATCTGTGTAACATATCAGTCAGTAAAAATCTTACTCTTCACTCTCTATAAATTTGTAAGTAGAAATCAACTTAACTTAACAAGAACCAGTAACTATAAGGTAAAACGTAGTAGATTAATTAAGAATGACGAACTCAGACGTGGGACCCCACTAAATTTTATTCATTTATGCATTGCTCAAAAGTAAACGAGACTCTACAACTGAGTGACTTACTAGGATATCTGATCGAAGATAGAAAAGTAGGTCCTAAGGAAAGAAGAGAGAGAAAAGAAATGTTTGTCTGTGTTTGTGTGGGACGAATAGTATATGGAGAGAATGATTTTAAAACTCACATAAAGACATTTTTCACAATACAAAATACTTTCTGACTTAATTATATTATAAAAATCTTTTGTTGTTAAAGTTTACTGTGTCATTCGTTGATATCCTTACGTCACAAAAAGAATGACAAATCGTAAAATTCTTTATATCGGAACTTTTAAGATTATCGATAAAGTCACAGGTTAAAATATTTAAGACGAAGGGGTTTTTTATCATCGTTTTTTTCTTTATAGTTTCGGGTTGAGGACGTTATAGATTTGTCTATTGAAACAGTCTACCCAGTCGATGTACCAGTAAGACGTAAAGATTAAAACATGGTAACAATAAATCTTCTAAAGTGAGAAGTTTGCTATCTAGCCCCCGAGTTCGTTCGTTTATAAAACCCGAGCAGGACTGTACCACGAAACCGGGAACTTGATCCTTCACTTCACCTTATTTTTGTTTTATTTTGTTTTTTGACTACATTAGGGAAAAACGGAGAAAGGGATAGGTTTTCCTATTTGAGATTGGTCGGTAGTATCGAAGATTAAAGATCCTTTTCTTTTCTCTCTTTCATTAAAAAATCTTTCTGTTCTGCCCTTTTTTACTCACTACTCATCATCCTTTCGAACGACGTTTCCTCACTTTAATCACGAGAGGTTCATGGATTACCGAGTCGCCATTTTTCAAACGGGTATCACGTCCTCTGAGTCCAAGCTATGGACCCAGTCCTTCTAGGGGACCTCTTCCTTTACCGTTACGTGAGGTCATCATAAGAACGGACCTTTTAGGGTATCTGTCTCCTTGGATCACCTATGTCAGGTACCCCAGTGTTTTCTCAGTCTGTGCTGACGTGTTGACTTGTTGTTTCGTGGCTCATATAAACTTACAGTAAAATAAAATAAAATAAAGTTGAATTCTGTAAAATCTTTAAAATTTAATACTATCAAAAGTCTTTCTTTTACTTCTCTACCTTCCTAACGACGGAAGATTTTTTACACCGTCCCACTCAACTCGGATGTCGTCTCCTCCCCCACCTAATACTTCGGAATTCCATCCTACTTGATACACCGTCTATGGGTTCTCGGACGTTTTTCGTTTCTACCTGTTTACGGCTCAGTCGTACTCACTCAACCGGTTTCGATGTAGTTTCGTAAGTGATCGGTCCTCACTCGTACTTTCGTTTATACCACAGGTGATTTGTCAGCTGTCTCACGGTAGAACGGTCTCTGGTCCACTATGAGAAGTATTTGAGAACCCCTGGACATACTGTGGTCTCACCGGGAGGTGGGAATAGAACACAGTTATTCTGTATTCGGTGTCTGGTGTAGTACAAGTTAATCATGGGACCCTTTTTTCGCTCCTTATTTCTCCTGTAGACACTTTGACTCAAAAAAACAACAGGTTGTTTCTGTTATGATAGACTCTCCTGATGAAACTAATAACTTACTCTTCCGGACAATTTATATAAAAAAGGAGGATTAGTCTCTTATAACAAACTTTCCTTTGATATCTCTGGTAGTTCCGTTGTGTAAAAGACACGTATAATTCAGAGTTAATTACGTTCAAAATTTTTACGTAAACCCTTTCGATAGGGAAAAAACTTTCCCTACGATAAGACACACACCTCACCACTCTCGGACGTATGTAATAAAAAGGTTATATTTGTAAATTTTGTATAAAGACATGATAAACGTCAGATAAACCAAGGAGGTAGAAACATATACTCCCAATGAACCTCTCGAAATTTTATATGGGGAGAGGTCGAAACTAGTTAATTCAGTGTCCCCGGTATCCGTCAAGATTACAAATAAACCCCAACTCTTTGTAACCAAATCAGGAAGTCCTTCCTAGAACACTCGGTATATACGTAGTGAGAAGATTTAGACCCTATCAAAGTCATGGTAATCGTAACGTCTTACAGACGGTTGAAACAAGACGTGTGAATTCTTTCCAACTGAAACCTTTCCCATTTACAAAAAGTTAAGAAATTGTAGATAAATTCCAACAGGAACGGGTACGATTACTAAACTACGGACTGTTTTTCGTGACCTCAAAATGATATAAGAGTGGAAACAGAGCCTCTTCCGTTACCGTGGGTTGAGGTCATGAGAACGGACCTTTTAGGGTACCTGTCTCCTCGGACCACCCGACGTCAGGTACCCCAACGATTCTCAGCCCGTGCTGATTCGCTGAAGTGAAAGGGAAAAGTGAAAGTACGTAACCTCTTCCTTTACCGTTGGGTGAGGTCACAAGAACGGACCTCTTAGGGTCCCTGCCCTCTCGGACCACCCGACGACAGACACCCCAACGTGTCTCAGTCGGTACTGACTTCGCTGAATCGTCGTCGTCGTGGGAACAGATAATTAAGGGTGGAGGGTGAGACTTTCCGTTAACGTTAAATTCATTTACTTCTTTTGGACCCTTTTCCGGACAGAGACTAGGTAACAAGAAGGTTAGTCGTGTCTGTCGTAGGAGGAGTTAGGTCGTTTATATGGTTCCGACTACTAAAATCCAAAAATTAGGAAACACAGATCATTCATCATGATTAAAAATATGTATCGTTCGGTAAATGTTCTACTACTTGGGTCATAAGTCTGTCAGTCCCTTCGTTAAGTTTAGGAATGGGTTCTGAGAGGCCAATCTTCCTAAATAAATCCAAGACTCTGATGGAAGGTGAGTTTCTTTGCGGAAGTTTAGGAACCCATGAGACTGAATAAACGAACCTAAATTATGATACAATCTCGTGACTTAAGGAAAAAAACCTGGCACTTGAAACTTGAAAAAGAATTTCACGACTGAAAATAATACCTCTAAATCGATGACCCCCCTTGAGTCGTTGAAACCTAAACGAATTGAAACCGTACTAGTATTCTTGTGTAACCGTGGTGGTGGTGGGGGTTGGGGGGTGAGTGTGTGTGTGGTGACACGTAAGTTTATCGGAACGGACTTTTCGACTTGGTTGTTTAGAAATTGTCAATGTTCTCATTACACATGACTCTCCGTCAATGACCTATTTTTAACCCAAGTTCTAATAAAAGTTAGCTCGACTAAGTTTGTTTTGGTCTCTTTACAGTATTTTTATATTCAAATGTGTGTTCTTCGTGTAAGTCTCCGACTACAACGTCATAATTACCTGTAAGAAGGGGAAGGATAAAAGGTAGTTTTTAAAATCGGTATCCTTGATTTCACTTTCTCGACAATGACATAAAATTTCGAACCTACTCCTAAAATTCTCATCGTCGAATCTTTTCTGGTGTCGAAGCATCTCAGTTTTATAATTTGGAACAGAGGACAGTAACCCGAAGTCTTAATATTTAACGCTTCACAGATCCTTTAGATCACTTTATACATACTCTTTTGAAACTTCTCTTAAAAAATCTTTACTAGAATTATAGTCTCTTTCTAGAGTCTCAACATATATAAACCCCCCTTTTTGGGTTGGGATATTTGAAAAGGTATATATAACCTAAATAATATAAAGAGGTTTCGTTAAACTTTCCGTGACTTAATACAAGGGAAAGTCGAAGGTTTTTTTATTTTTGTGGCATTCATTATTTTCGTCTTTTCAACTGAGACTTTAAGTAAAAGCATATCTAAATATCCTTTTGACGAAACTACAGAAAAGGTAAGGGAACGGTCAAATTTTTTTTTTTTCTTCTTTCTTTCTTTCTTTTCCCTTACAGATAATTTAAATTGTATTTTTTTGGGATGAGAAGTTTGGAGTAAATAGAAACTACTCGGGACCCGTCTCACGGTATTATTGTGATACCGTGTAATATTCTTAAGATATTAGTAAGTCTGAGAGAAGGGAAAGAAAATATTAGTCGACTCACAACAATAACCGGGAGGGAGATTGTTTCAATCGTTCCGACCCGACTGTGAAATGCGTCACGTCCGACACCATGTGTTTTCCCTCGACTTGCGCCTAAAGTTGTACAGAGCCGTTCCTTTAGGAGTGAAACCGTAAATCCTTTGAAAGAAACCATACAATCCTCGATTACAGAATTAATTCACCCTGAAGAGTCTCTACGTCCTCCAGGATAAGCACAATTCGCCTTAGACGGTTACGGGGACCCGGTAACCACCCCTTTATCTACGGCACCCGAGGAGACTTTCGAGTCTCGTACACTTGACGAGTCTGGAGTGTTTACATTCAGGACCGAGTTAGGACCGAGAGTAACAAAGGAGATCCGTAGTACTTTCGCGTTTGTACCTCCCGAGGTCAATTGTAAATCTGACATCAATACAAAGTTTAGTTCATCTTTTGGGTCCCACTTACCTAAATCGTGTATGCTTGAAAGGGAGACATAAAGAGAAAGATCGGTAGACTTATTCTTATAAAAGTAATTGACTTTTAGGACTAATCGTCTCTCGATTATTTTTTTTTAAAAAAATTATTTCAGTAGGTAAAAAGATTGTCAGTTTACAGTCTAGCCAAACTACTTTGATACAAACTCAGACTTTAAATTAAAACATAATTATAAATTGGTAACACAAATGACCTCCTTCAAATCCAGAGACAAAATGGGAATTCTTTATTACATGAACATTTAGACCGAATATCTGAACGACTACTATGATCCCTCCCTTTTTTTGTTTGAACCTATCTCCTCTTAAAGTTATTTCCTCAAGAGAACCGTTTCCATCTATCAGAGAGGCCTATCCGACAAACAAAGGAACCAAGTTCGGGACCAGTCAACTTGAATCTGTTTTCAAAGGTTTGACGGAGATCAGTAAACAAGAAAGATATATATATGTCGACGGTCCTCAACGTAAGACTTATGTTTAGCCTACGATAAGTACGGACAAATACGGTCAAGTATGAGTTAGCGTATTACGAATATCATGAATCATGAATAATGAATCTAAGTAAAAGTTAATGACTCCTGTTATACTACATAATCGCGATCGACCTTGATCAGGTCACACAAAATCAACAAAAACAAACAAACAAAGAAAGAAAGACCTCGAATCTTTAGGTAACCGAAAGGTAGGAGATAAGTATGGTCAAAGTAGACCTATATCACATACCAAGAAACGTCAAAACAAAACTTTTAACAAGACAACTCCAAAAATATGAAGTTACATGTCTACGATTTATCTCCAGGTCTTATCTCTTTACTGAACTGGTTCCCGTGTGTGACAAACCAAAAATTAATAAATAAATAAAATAAAAACCAACGGACCCAGAAAACGACGGACGTCCGAAAGAGATCAACGTCGTTCACCCCCAATGAGAAAAAACCCTCCACTTCCGAAGAGTAACACCACCGAAGAGAACAACGACTCGTGTCTGAGATCTCGTAAATTCGAAGTTGTCAACACCGATCTCCCGAATCAACATGACACTGTACACTTTAGATGGGTCTGATCCCTACCTTGGGTTCAAGGGACGTAACCGTCCACCTAAGAACAGGTGACATGGTGGTCCCTTCAGGGTGTGTGACCAAAAATAAATAACGGGTAGGATCATAATACGAAGAAAAGTCAATCTTGATCAAACAAAAGTTCAAATTGAATTAAACTTCTGGGTAGGTAGTGGTAATCAAGGGGCTACTGACTATTTTAGTGTCAACTTCTAGTAACGTTAGTAAGTACATAGAGACAACATTTCCACGGTTTAACTCTATAGACCTCGTGAATTAAACAACGTAAAGTACCTGTGTCCGAACGGGAGATTTGTTCCGAGATCCCGTGATGAGGACAGGGTGTAAAGGAACATTTTGACGGAGACTCCTTAGACTACGTACTGAACAGTTCGAAAGAAGGTCATTTGGGTCCGATCTGGCGGATTGGAGTCGGATGAACTAAAGAACGGTGTCTCTCTTCGTAATCGTACGCTCAACGTAATGTTCATCTTCCTCAACACTTTTGAAACTGTTAAAGGATTTAACTTCGGTTCTACTAGATTAATAAAAGGAACTGTACACACAACACTGAATACGGTAGTTTTACACCTAACATTAAGAGAAACGTGCTAAGAACCTTAGTGAAGGAATACTTTCATCTTATTAAACCCCCCTAAAGAAGAGTCTTATAAAGGGATAAGATCCAGAAGTAAATCACTGAAAAATTCTATTTACATTAGTTACAACTTGTCAGATCACACTTTCTTTGTCATATTAAGTCATTTCTCTAGGGCGGTGGGTTTTATACAACCGAGTTCACATCCTATGCAGTGAATTATTTGGACTAAACCTCGTACAACGAATACAAGGACTAAAATCAAAGGGATTAAAAACTTACCCCGATTATTAGGGACATACAAAAATTCCCTGAAACACTTTTGTTTTATTAGAAAAAAAAAATTAACCTTTCACCAGTGGTATGTCTACATTATAAGGTACAGCTAGGTAGAAGGGTTTGGTTTTGTGATCTTCTACCTGAAAGTTTTTATCTGTTGGTGCATTACTGTGTTCCGGTCCTAATCTATATTCTTTTGTTCAATAAATTTATCCCTGTCTTATTGTTTTCAATCTTACTACTGCCTCAAGTACTTTTTTATCAGAAGCACCAAATGTTGTCGGTCACGCCTATGTGTTTTTATGTGAAACACATTAAAATAGGATGTAATCATTATCATATCACTGTTCTTTACATTATTAGAGTCACCTAAGACGTTACCAGAATCAATTACATAACCTAAGATAAGAACCGTGGTGCAGAAATTCCGTCCGTAAAAGTTTAACGGTATACGGACCTCCTTTTGTGGGTCTACCATTTGAAAGGATATTTTCACCTTGAACGTATTTCTTACTGATCTCTTTGATCTCGTATCTATCGAGTCTTTCCTCTACTAAACCCCTGTATCACACCAACACACATTAACGACTACTCGAGAGTTCTTCTTTTCCCAAATCTAGTTTAGAGTCCTAAAAGAACTCTGGTTTGATATCATTATTAAGGGGTCCTTTATAATCCTGTGAGATTTACGATAGAAATTGGTGAGGAAACGGATGATCCCATGTCACCAAGCTAGACGTCCGTCCCATCTACCGGGGGAGGAGCGAATGATATATCTTAAAGAATGGATCAACTTCTATTTTTGAAAGGATCATTATCGACTTTGTACGAGAGGAACGAATTTTAAGAAATACTGAAAAAAATTTACATGTTAAGGTATGTATATCTTCTTATAAACTCTAACCAGCTAACCCCGAAGGGACCCCAAGTCGCCATTTCTTAGGTAGACGGATACGTTCTCTGCGTCTAAGTTAGGGACCTAGTCCTTCCCGGGGACCTCTTCCTTTACCGTTGGGTGAGGTCATAAGAAGGGACCTTTCAGGGTACCTCTCTCCTCGGAACACCTAATGTCAGGTACCCCAGTGTGTCTCAGTCTCTGCTGACTCACTGACTGTATGTGTGCTCATTATATATAAATTCTATATTTATTATGTTTTTACAATTTCTAAAGAGTTCGAACATATTCGTGATCCTTCGACAATAGGTTTATTTCTTGAATCTTTCTAGCTATTATGACTTAAATAAATAGATACACGTAAGGTGAATAGGTAAAGATAGAGAAGAATTTCTATTGACGTTTACAAATAAACGTAAAATAACTAAAAGAGAAAGAAATTTTTCAGTAAAAATATGGTTTACATACATTAGGATTTGTCTTAAACAAAAGAAAAAGACCAACATCTCGAAAAAGTCTATATGAACGTATGACACACATCAGAAGACACTAAGAGAAAAAGGTATAACGATGTACCTAACAAGGAAGATAACTAAATAACCTTATTTGGGAGTGACCGATTGACACAACGACTATAGAAGAGGACCAAACACTGAAAGAACTAAGTGGAGAATTTACTACAACACACTGCTTACTTCCAAAATTTTAACATTCCTCGTAGATACCGGGGTAGTGAAGAACTGTTTATCTACCCCTTTGTCACCTTTGTCACAGTCCGAAATAAAACCCCCCGAGGTCTTAGTGACGTCTACCACTAACGTCGGTACTTTAATTTTCTACGAACGAGGAACCTTCTTTTCGATACTAGTTGGATCTATCGTATAATTTTTCGTCTCTGTAATGAAATGGTTGTTTCCAGACAGATCAGTTTCGATACCAAAGAGTTCATCAGTACATACTTACACTCTCAACCCGATATTTCTTTCGACTCGTGGTTTCTTAACTACGAAAACTTGACACCACAACCTCTTCTGAGAACTCTCAGTGAACCTGACGTTCCTCTAGGTTGGTCAAGTAGGATTTCCTTTAGTCAGGACTCATAAGTAACCTTCCTGANTTTCGATACCAAAGAGTTCATCACTACATACTTACACTCTCAACCCGAGATTTCTTTCGACTCGTGGTTTCTTAACTACGAAAACTTGACACCACAACCTCTTCTGAGAACTCTCAGTCAACCTGACGTTCCTCTAGGTTGGTCAAGTAGGATTTCCTTTAGTCAGGACTCATAAGTAACCTTCCTGACTACAACTTCGACTTTGAGGTTATGAAACCGGTGGACTACACTTCTTGACTGAGTAAACTTTTCTGGGACTACGACCCTTTCTAACTTCCGTCCTCCTCTTCCCATACTGTCTCCTACTCTACCAACGTACCGTAGTGACTGAGTTATCTACACTCAAACTCATTTACAGTCCTCAACCACTACCTGTCCCTTCGGACCGTACGACGTCAGGTACCCCAACGTCTAAGTCTGTACTGACTCGTTAACTTGACTTGACACAAATAATGGAAAATAAACCATTAATTACAAAAGACGTATAATAAATTCGTCAGTAAGGAATAAGATTTTAGTATTCTGTGAAACGACATAATATAAGATTCATAAATTTGTCAACATGAAATGATAGTCTCAGTCAGATAGACCTTAACTTCAATCCTCATAGGTAAAAGTATACATGTTAATAATACACTCGTAGTAAACGACTTATGGGGGAGTCAATAGGTGACTACTCGTCACTTTGAAGACCGTATATTGTAAAATATTGTAAAAACATTCTTTGTGTCCGTACAAATATCCGAAAGACAATCTATCAACAGACAGGGAGATGGTTGTACTGTGTCACGATACAATGACTTTTAGGTATTACGGAACTATTAAATACGTCGCTCTGACAAATCAAAAAGAAGAAGAGGTCCTATTAGAACCGAGATCAACTGTTAAAAGAGAAGACATATGTAAAATCTTAATCAAATGGTTCAAAGAATCTGCTGGGATACTGAAATTAGTAAATTTTAAAAATCAAGTCGCACCCATCCAAACTAGAGAATTATCATAACTCAGTAGAATTGGTACTTCTAGTATACTAAAGGAAAAGGAATTCTGAAATTACTACAAGAAATCCCGAATTACCAAAAGAGGTACGTTCAGAAAATAGAAAAACACAAAATTTATTAATAAGGATTCATAAAAACACCATGTCTGTACTTTGACTATAAAGATATAACCGTAAAATAGATCGAATATGATTTTGAATAATTAAAATTATTAGAAACTCACTTAATCAAACCCAAAAATACATCTTTTAGTATGTAAACACTCATTACTGGAAAAAAAAAGAAAGGTTAGTAACACTGTAAAAAAGGGAAAGAAATGTTACACGGTCCTAGACGACATTTTAAAGTTTATCGTTACCAACATCTCCCGTCGGAATAGAATAATGACTAGAATTAACGACTTGAATCTCTAAGAAGGACATAATTGTACCAAAGTATTCTGTAGTACCGAGGAATCTTTAGTAAGTTTTAATTGCTTTTAAAAACACTTATTTTTTCTCGGTGTTAAAGATAAAAGTAATTTTGATCCCCTGTCTAAATTAAGTATCTGTGTTCTTATGAATATTTTCCAAGGTTTATATCTGGTGGTTTGTCCTTGTTTTAGTTCGACTTAATTTCTCAAACCTCTTAATCTTTTCCTTAAGATCTTCTGTACCCTGTCTATAAGTTTACTACGTATCGACGTCATAGACTTTTTTTTTTCGTTTCGTCATCTTCTCTTTTATTCAAAGTCTATATTAAGTTTTTCCGAAAGAACTCTGAATTTTATTTTTACAAATGGATATATAATATTATTATGTGGTAGTTTTTTGTCTTTTGGTTATTTGACTGGGTCTTTTGAGTTGTAACCCTGATTCAGATCATTTAAAAAACCTAAAATTTCTATTTGGGAAAACCTGACACTATATTTTTCTTATTCTACGAATATTGTCCCCTTTTTTAGTTCGACCGGTACCTAAAGAGGTGTCGTTGTCTGTCTCCCTTTCTTGATGTTTTATGAGTTCTCTTCTTGTACACTCGGTTCCCAAAAATTTTAAGTTAGTTCTACAAGAAACTCGTATTTGTGGAGTCTATTTATTACAATTTGTACATTCTTTTGTACTCTGAAAGAACTCTTTTGATGACCTTTTTAATTTGTTTCTTTACTCCACCCCTTTAATACCGTTTTATCAAACAACTCGTAACTTGTACACATTGATATTTTGGTTTTGAGATTCTTTACCCGTCAAATACCACTATCTTGTCTTATACCTTCAGTGTACAGATGTATACATCTTTACTCTGCCGATTTATGTAAACCTGCCTACCTCCTTTGTCGTACTCTGTTTAAGTAACTAAATTTCCATGAAATAATCGTTCCTCAGGTTCCTTAGGAAGTTTTGGTTTTTGCGTCATTATATCAATATAAAATTTCATATTTATAACTAATATAACTATAAACGTTAGATCTTGTTTTTCTGTTTGAAAATATTGATAGTCTTACTGTGTATTTTTTTTTACCTCTTTTTTCTGGTGATAAAATTCAGAGAAATTTTTGACACTTTTCTTCCTTAAGGGACCACCAGGTCACCAATCCTGAATCACAAGAGTTACGACCTCAGGACCCAAGGTAGGGACCACCTCCTGAACCCCCCTCTTTCAATACAATTAAAACCTTTAAAAGACAACAAACAAATTACCAATCCTGAGGAATGAAATTTACGGATTCTCGGTGTAACTTATGGATCAACCCCTATTCGTGTATCAAAACACGACACCCCTCTTTTTTCTTCTTTTTATTGACATTTTCTTTTTGTATTGTATCTTAATAAGTCGTCTTTATTCTAGTCTTTATAAAAAGTGTAGTTATTCATTTTTACTTTAATTGAGTATAAAAGTCTTTCTAAAAGGTTATTTCATTTGATAAAGTATACTTATATATATAATATATATAAGAGATATCTACTATTTACCGATTTTGTTTCATTAAGTCTTTCTACCTTTTAATTTCTTACCGTTTAATACATTCGTTTGCGTGTGTTTTCTTTCGATCTCAGTATTAAATATCAGTTCCGTCTTAAGACCAGTTTTTTCGTAATTGACTCTGTTTTTTGTCAGATAATACAGCTTTTCTCGGTAAACGTTGTTTTTGTATCATCACAATTTATAGGTACTCCATTTACAGAGTTGAAGTTTTTTGTTTTGGATGTCCTATCTCTTTATCTGTACATTGTCTTCTGAAATTGAGTCGAGTCGGGTACTATCATAAATTTTTTTTAATTTCTATATTTTTTACTTTATTAAAACATCCTTTCATATTAAACGTCTTTAATCATTTCTCCATTTTTAATCTAATTAAAAGTCCTTTCTTTATCTCTTTCGACAGTTAAATGATGGAGTTTACTGAAATGAAAGATGGTTTAGAAATTTTTTATCTAATGGTTCCGATAAAGTTGACAAAGTTCATTATGTTATACAGTCGTTAACGGAAAATTTTCAGTCAATTCTATAGTAAATCAAGTGATTTAATGTACATAGACACCCTGTAGTTCCACTAGTTTCAGGAACTTCTGATCTAATGTTGTTTCTCGTCCTCTCAACTGTATTAGGTTTTGCACGTCACTTCCATATGACGACTGGGAAGGACAATTTTCTTTTAACGAGATCACGAAGAAATACTAACCATATCTTCTTTTATTTTGCTAATTAAAGACTTAACTAAACGAAGCGTGGATCTGGTATAGACTTGTGGGGTGTATACCTTGTCGTCTACGGTTATCTTAGTCACTATTAATTTAAATAGTATTAGATGTCAGCAAGAGGTTATGTTTAGACGGAAAACATGTCTACTCTTGTAATCCTCGAACATCCATAGTAGTAACGATGTAAAAATTTCAAAATTACTATTGTCATTAAAACCGTTAAAGGTATTTTTATACCAGACGGAAACCAAATAATAAGGCCAAGGGGAGCATCGAGTCACCACTTCTTATACGAACGGTCACTTTCGTCTACGTCCTCTGTTCCCAAGCTAGGGACTCAATCCTTCTAGGAGACCTCCTCCGTCACCGTTGGACAAAGTCATAAGAATAGACCCTTTGGGGGCACCTGTCTTGTTGGTTCGCCCGATGTTAGTTAGGTATCTCAACGTCAGTCTATGTTGACTCCTACGTTTGTGTACAGAGTGAGGTACCCAGTTCCTCAGTTACACCTTTAAGACGCTCATATAAAGTTAAAAAACAAAACCTGGACTCCTTTATCGGTACCTGGACTCTACTCCGTTTAGATCCAGTTTTAAGATATATAGTTGTTTGTAGCATTCAAGGACTAAACTGATTACCATGACGTCACCGTAAAAACCCCAGGATCTTAAAAAGATTTATATATCTAATTAATGACTTAAGTAAATAAAGTCAAGATTCATGTCATATCAAGAAATTAATGGTAGTTCATAGGGGTAATTTTGTCCCCAGGGACAAACTAACAACAAGAAAGGGAGACGGACAATGATACAAAGGGTAACTTTAATGTTTTGAGTCCACTTACTTTAGAGAGAGAGATAATAGTAAACATCAGAAGTCTCCTGTCTTTGTAGAATTTTTCCACAGAATTTTAGTAACTAACTAAAATTCAACTAAGAGGGAAGTGATTGTGTAAAAAGTAACGGATCCTTTTACTCCGGATAACCCTGGAGATCTCTTTGTCACCCTTTACCCTGTCTTATATATGATATATCTAATATAACATATCAATTAGGTGAGATTGTAAAGATAGACGGGTTCAAAACTCTAAAGAAGAAGATGTAATACGATCCCTTCAAGACAGTAAATTTATAACTTATATCCAGTGGTGACTCAAATCAATTGAGTATTTCGGTTGACAGTCTCAGTAAAGATCTAGAGTTCGAGTATAATTTAAGTCCCCAATTTACCCGGGTCTCACTTTTTAAACTGAGTTACATCATAATATAAGGTAAGGGACATCTTAACTAAGATTAGACATAAGAGGCCCACGCATGACTATATTTAATCTCTTCATAACGTACACAAAACCACAAATTATACAGAAAAGAGTCAGTCTAAAACATGAACGAGAGTTACACCTTATACATTTGTCTAAGATCAATACCGATACCTTCGTTACCACCCATCCCTTCCATAGAATTCCTCTTATTGATACAAGTACATTCCGTTGACAAAACCCATTCTAATAATGTTCTATAACTTCGTGTTCATCTACTCAGAAAAGAAAACAGTTCTTTTCTTCGTAAAGAAAATCAACCGGTCAAGTCAAGTCAGAGAGTCAGCACAGGCTGAGAAACACTGGGGTGCTTAGTGTCGTGCGGTCCGGAGGGACAGGTAGTGGTTGAGGGCCTCAAGTGGGTTTGAGTGTAGGTAGTTCAGTTGCTACGGTAGGTCGGTAGAGTAGGAGACAGCAGGGGAAGAGGAAGACGGAGGTTAGGGAGGATCGTAGTCCCAGAAAAGGTTACTCAGTTGAGAAGAGTACTCCATCGGTTGTATGACATCAAAGTCGAAATCGTAGTCAGGAAGGTTACTTGTGGGTGCCGACTAGAGGAAGTCTTACCTGACCAACCTAGAGGAACGTCAGGTTTCCTGAGAGTTCTCATAAGAGGTTGTGGTGTCAAGTTTTCGTAGTTAAGAAGCCGTGAGTCGAAAGAAGTGTCAGGTTGAGAGTGTAGGTATGTACTGGTAACCTTTTTGATATCAGAACTGATCTACCTGGAAACAACCGTTTCATTACAGAGACGAAAACTTATACGATAGATCCAACCAGTATTGATAGGAAGGTTCCTCATTCGCAGAAAATTAAAGTACCGATGTTAGTGGTAGACGTCACTAAAACCTCACGGGGGTTTATTTCAGACTGTGACAAAGGTGTCAAAGGGGTAGATAAACGGTACTTCACAACCCTGGCCTACGGTACTAGAAGCAAAAGACTTACAACTCGAAATTCGGTTGAAAGAGTGAGAGGAGAAAGTGAAAGTAGTTCTCCGAAAAATCAAGGAGGAGTGAAAGACGGTATTCCCACCACAGTAGACGTATAGACTCCAATAACTATAAAGAGGGCCGTTAGAACTAAGGTTGACACGAAGAAGGTCGGGTCACAAAGAGTACTACATGAGACGTATCTTGAATTTATTCGTCCCACTGTTATATGTCGGAACTGTATGAGGAAAAGGATAAACCTGGGTCAGACAACAAGGTACAGGTCAAGATTGACAACGAAGGACTGGACGTATGTCCAAAGAGTTCTCCGTCCAGTCCACCACACCATAAGGGTAGAGAAAGTCTTAAAAGGTGTCAAATAACACTAGGTGTGTCAGTTTCCGAAAACCGTATCAGTTATTTCATCTTTATCTACAAAAAGACCTTGAGAGAAGGAAAAAGGTACTAGGTCGCCTACAACCGTTAAACTAGAGACCAAGGAGACGGAAAGGATTTTGGTAGAACTTGTAGACCTTCAAAGACCAAGTGTATAACGACTTCGGACCGAACCTCTTAAAACTCGTAATGAAATGATTGTACACTCTACTCACGTTAACACACCATCAAACTCGTAAGAAACCGTTATGGGAAGAAACACTAAGTTTACTTTTGACTGGAAAAGGTCAGGACACCGGTGACGACTCAAAAGGTTTAAACGACCGTATAACTTACGTCGTGAAAGTGTCGTAGTAAACAGTCCTAAACTTTATCGAGATGACCTTAAGATAATGGAGGTGATCGAAACAAGTATCACTACGCAAGATTCCGGGTGAACTGAAGTGTAAGGTCCTACAGACCGAGATTCACTCACTAGTGTGGTGACACTAATAGAACCAACACTTCTAGAAAAAACATNTATGTCCAAAGAGTTCTCCGTCCAGTCCACCAGACCATAAGGGTAGAGAAAGTCTTAAAAGGTCAAATAACACTAGGTGTGTCAGTTTCCGAAAACCGTATCAGTTATTTCATCTTTATCTACAAAAAGACCTTGAGAGAAGGAAGAAGGTACTAGGTCCCCTACAACCGTTAAACTAGAGACCAAGGAGACGGAAAGGATTTTGGTAGAACTTGTAGACCTTCAAAGACCAAGTGTATAACGACTTCGGACCGAACCTCTTAAAACTCGTAATGAAATGATTGTACACTCTACTCACGTTAACACACCATCAAACTCGTAAGAAACCGTTATAGAAAGAAACACTAAGTTTACTTTTGACTGGAAAAGGTCAGGACACCGGTGACGACTCAAAAGGTTTAAACGACCGTATAACTTACGTCGTGAAAGTGTCGTAGTAAACAGTCCTAAACTTTATCGAGATGACCTTAAGATAATGGAGGTGATCGAAACAAGTATCACTACGCAAGATTCCGGGTGAACTGAAGTGTAAGGTCCTACAGACCGAGATTCACTCACTAGTGTGGTGACACTAATAGAACCAACACTTCTAGAAAAAACATGTCAAGACACATAAGAACGGTGGAGTAAAATTATAGAAGACGAAGACAATCCAGGTATGGTAAAGAGTAGGAAATAGCTCGGGTCGAAACGTACTTTACAAGGGAACCATAGAGATTAAAAGAACTTCTCTAGAGATCGGAAAGGGTAAGACAACAAAAGGAGATAAAGAAACGTAACTAGTGACTCCTTCCGAAAGAATACAGAGGAACGATAAGAAACCTTGAAATGTAAGTTTTCGAATATAGAAAGGAAAAAGAGGAAACGAAAAGCGAAGAGAAGAAAAGTGTCTCTAAACATTCCTGAGGAGTTTGTCGGTAAAACGAAAAAACGTAAAGAAAAGGTAGGAATCAACCGGTTCCTACGAGTATATAGGGTCGAAAAGGGAGTAGATGGGTTTTCAAAGGTAAAATTCGGAGTTCAAGAGATGAGAAAGGCGTAATTACGGAAATGAAAGGTTGTTGCGTGAAGTGTTCCCAGACTCAAGTTAAATGTGACGTTATATCGTAGGACATATTGATTTAAAATTTAGACTAAAAATCGGTATAGACGGGACGGTATTTTATTTGTTTAATAAATAAATCCTTATGATACTTTTTAAAAACGGGTGTGAAACACGACTCTCAAATTTCGGGACTTAAACACTAAAATAAAGACGTTCGAGAGGTCTCCGTCTGCAGAGTGGGGTATCATGTATCATGTATCTCTATCTGATGTTTTTAGGTACTTAATAATAGAAGTTTAAGAATGATAAAAAATTAGATGTGACCTGAGATGCGATTTCTTAATGACTATGTAAATTAGTCCTACACATCGATACTTAACTGGGAAATACCAAATAAAATGACACTTTACCTTTATTTTGCATCCTCAAGGCTTTTCCTTCATCTTTGAGTCATTTTCTTTCTCGACACAGTAACAGTTAAGATTTTGGTGTCTCAAGTCTTCTATCTAAATGATACAGTCGCTTTGGATAATCCAGTTCCTCCTATACCGATGAAATACAATACTAACGTCAGGACATTTAAATGGAGGGTGAGGGGTAGGGACAACATATAGGGATCTGTAGTAAGTGTCACCCGACAGAAAGAAGCCTACACTATATGAGAGTGTAAAGGTGTCTAGTACGACAAGGTCGAAGAGGAAAGGAGGGAAGGAAGATTTGACTCTTACGAAAGAATTTCGGTCCGAAACACGTCCACAAGAGTGGAAACACTTTGGAAGTGTACAGTAAGTCTGGTAAAGCGAAGCCAGTGTGATAAACTTATAGTGAATAGTGTGCTACAAAAATTGTGCAATCCTATTTTCACCGTATTATTTATTCCACTTAAAAGGTACCATACCAAAGGGTTGACTTGACTTGTTCTTGAAGATGGGATGAGTTAAAAACTCCAAAAGACAGAGAAGGTACTTTAACACTCGAGGTGAAACTTCCGTTCTTTATTTACAGAAAACATAAAGATAAAGATCGTAGATCAAGTTGCGACCCATGTATCACCCGAAGTTATTTACGGATTACATTAAATTAATATATAGTTATCTTCTTACGGTTTCAGTGTATAACATGACGAAAACCTACCACACACATAAAGACTAAAAGGATGGACTAGACTGTTCGTGGTTAAAAGATTGGAAATTTATGTAGAAATTTATATAGTAAAAATTTTCAATTATAAAAAAAAGACTTTAATAAATTGATAAAGAACGTCTGTAAACTTTTGGACTTCTTCATGTCAAAAATACTTGTACATAATCAAAATAGATTAAACACAGACAATCTAAGTTGGGTCAAAATTAGAATATAGTAGTATATGTATTAAATACACCTTTTATAAAGTTTTGAAAGAAGTCTTTCGACTGGAAAGTTCCTCCTGAATGTATCAGAGAGAGAAGGAAAAAAAAAAGTTAGTATAAGAACCAACCTAATATCATGGTAAGACCTATCGTCACGGAACATAAATTAAAAAACTCCTCTCTAAAACTCTACGGAGATTCGGATCCCTCGTGTCAGTTCTTGACCTGTTCCCAAAAGCTTGTCGATGTTGGTACACTCTTTCCCGTGGAAAAAAAGGTTCACGACACTTTAGTACTTCGTGCTGACATGGATGTGTGCACTTAGAGTCGACAGTAGACACCAGAGTAGAGTCTCGTATCTGTTGACAAATTCGAGGTGTAACCAATTCTATAGAACAACAGAAACTAAAGACTCATAAAGACAAGAATTCTACTTTCTGGATTTTCTCTTTTTGTACGATTATTTTCTCTTTACACGAGATATGTATTTGTATCCGCTTCAACCTCACAATCCTACAAAGTAGAAGACTTCGGGTGTACAACAGTATCACTTGTTTACCTGAAAGAGAGGCCTGTTTCCGGATGAACGGGAGGATCGACTAAGGTGGGACGTGTGACTACCTATACTACGATTATCGCAGGTTAACAGAGAATGAAGGTGAGTAGAGAAAAGAGACGTAGAACTGCGGTATAGTCAAACTCCGTTCGACACCGTCCGTGTAACGGATTTTCCTAGGGGTACAACCCTTCGTCGTCGACTTCCGCGTCACGGTCCTAATCGGTAATCGTCATCCCCCTCTTTGTAAGAACAACATCAAAACAAACGACCTTCCGATGGGTGACCGTACACTTTATCAAGAAAGAACAGTTAGTTTGTTTAACAAAACGTCTAGATGATCCACAAATCTCCTATGTCTTTATCTTAAAAGTCTAGAAATCCTCGAAAAAGTCCTCCTTTAGACACAAAACGTCCTTTTAGACTGAAAAAAATTTTTTTCTTACCGAGAAGGGAGTTGACATTAACATGGGTAACATGGATCTCTAATGTTCTTTATGATAATATTCAAAAGTCTCCAGAATAATTTTAACGGTGTGAAAACCTCTCATAATTACTTTTAAACCCATATTCTTATAGAAATGAAACCAGAGGGTCCCATACTCTTATAGGACTTAGTCGTCTTGTTTTCTACTACAGTAACAAACCTCTTCGATATTATTTAGGGAAGAAATTAGAAGTTTACTGACAACAGGGACTTAGGTATGAAGTGTAAATAGAATGGACAAAAGAGAATGGATGGGAGTAACAGTTTTCTCTACAGTCAGATGTTGTATCCCACCTTCATCACGAATACTTCTGATATTTACATGGAATTACATAATTTTAATTTAATATACTTTTTTCTTTTTACCATTCGGGACGTCACTTATCGGTGGAAACATTACGTTTATACGAAGAGAGAGATGATGACAAAGGTGACCTCCACCAGTTGAAAATAGAGGAAATAAAGAAATGTGAAGGTACATTTTCGAGGACGGGTACAAAATAAATAAAGATGAAGACTAATTCTAAAGTAGACTTCTCTCCCAACACGATGATTTTATAATAAAAAATTTTTGTGACTTGACATGCGTAATATATTCTGTCTTACTCCATTTTATGGTGAGAGGTTTTTAAAAACTTAATTCCTATAGGTAAGTTTAACGAATAGAGTCACCCTAAATAGGACACTTTCAGTTTCTCGGGAAACTTCTCAAGTAGTGGGACACTGTGTATACGCTTCCAAGTATTCAAGACGGTCCGTACAAAAGAACAATAATGAATGGTTCGGTAGACTCGGTATTTCTGGGTTTATAAATGATAGATATATATAATCCATATAAAAATATCATGAATCCTCCCGAAAAACAGACAAAATAAAGTAAAAATCGTCTTCGTTCCGTACTATTGACGTCTTTTAAACTCTTACACCAAAACACTAAAACATAACACAGTCGTATGGATTATACCTTGATATAAAGGGTCGAAAGGAAGAGATATACCAAGTTCAAATCTTGACAGGTGTTATATTTGAACGGGTCCTAAATCTTATACATATCCTTTATCAGTAATATGAGATTTCGTGACCGTTCAAGACTCAGGTCGTGTGACGGAGGAAAATAGTTATTTCAACATAACCTGTGTCAGTGTACAGAAGACTATAAAAATACGATGTCACTATCTTAACCCACTGGTATTGTCTTTGATCCACTGAAAGTTTCGGATTTTACAAAAGGAAATACCACATATCTACGACATGGATCATTATATATAAAATATTCCTTTTTTTAAACGACTGGGGACGAGAGATTCGCGACAACGTCGAGTAAATCCGACCAAAGAGAACAGTCGGACCACGCGAACTTAGAGGGGAAAGTCGAAGAGACTCAGGGTTTGCTCCGAACACACGTTGACATACCTTTAGACATGCTTGAGATGACATCCGACAGACGTAGTCGCTCCAATCTATCATACTCACTATACCAGACTTCAAGCGGAAACACCGAAGGTCGACAGAAGTATACAAGATCGAACAGGATCTAGGAGGCACGGTACACAGGTCAAGAGAAGGACCGACGGAAGGACAACGGAATGTTACGGAAGTTCGTTTGAGACTCACTAACACTTCCTGTCCCTTCTGCCCACACGACGTCAGGTACCCCGACGTTTCTCAACGCGTGCTGAATCACTGGCTTGTTGTTGTCACGGAGTCCGGGTGAGGGAATCTACGGTTCCGTCGTTGGAAAGAGTCCGTAAAAGGGGGGTCGAAGTAAACAACAGTCAACTAACCACTAAAAAGACACTAGTAAGTCGGTAGAGAAGGGATAATAAAGGGTCTTTGCCGGTGTCAATACATTCTAAATTATGGATGTTATTTGGGGTCAATGTATGGTGACTTTAAACAATAAACTAGCTTAAGACTTACAATGCCAGTAACTATGGTCTTTACCCCACGACGGAAATGGTTTTGACTTTGTACAGACCTAAACCTTCATTCGACATACGAAAACATGAAAGAATTGTTAAACTGAAACTAAAATAGGAGAAAAAGTGGTAGAGGGAGAGAGATAACCTAGTTAGAGTTCAAAAGTTGAAGAGACGAAACACTTTGTTTCAAAAGGTTTTTGTAAAGGGTGTTTGATATAAAAGAACGTTAAAGTAGAGTGAGTAAGGGTTATAGTATGCTGAAGGTATCGTTGTCACGTGGGTTTGACGGGAACTTTTTCGGCGGTTAGTGGACGTCCAAAGGACTAAGTCACCACGGAAAAGAGACAACAGACACAACAGAGGACAATTTAACAGATTGGAGGGCAGACGAAAACAGTGGAACTGACGTGGAAGCAGAAGTTTTAGAACAGGAATTAAAGGAATAAGATGACAGAAGATCGAGAGAAGGATAGACAATGAACAAGTAAGAAGAAGTAATCGAGGAAGAGGAGATGAATTATAGAATAACAACCCTAAGGTAGGAGACGGAAGTAAACTCTAATATAGAGATCCATCATACTTAAGAGGGCCTAAGTTTACAGTAGAAAGTACTAATGAACCGGAAATCATTCAAATAGGTCGACAAAATTGTAAAGGTAAGTCTACAGGGTATCTGTATAGTTTAAATTGCATAAAGGAAACCGACCTAAGGGAACTTCGTTCGAAACTCCACCTCTAAACCCTCGTTCACTTTGGACACCTTGGGTCCTCGAAACCTGACATGGAACTTGACGTCCTAGATAGGACCGAACTCAGAAAATATATGGTGTAGGTTAATACAGGATGGGGTCTTCTCACCTGTTTTGATGGTTCGAAGGATTTACGTCAGGAATGATAAGAAATCCTTCCTAACGTTCACAATCGTTCCTCGTAGGGATTCGTTCATCCTTTATCTATGTGACTTTACCATCCTTACTAGGTTTACACCCTATAAAGATTTTCCAAACTTTTCATAATAAAAATATTCTTTATGCATTGAACAACCCTGAAGGAACCACCAGGTCACCAATTCTTAGGTGGAAAGTCGTGTCCTCTACGTTAAACTAGGACCAGTCCCTTGATTCTAGGGTGTACGGTACCACGTCGATTCGGACACCCCACGTCGATGACTCGGACGTACGAGATCTCGAACTCATGGTGTTGATCCCTCTTCGGGCGAACGAAGTCACTTCTCGGACACGTGACGATACTTTCTAGAGTGTTCGGTTTGGGTTCTGAACTACGTTTGTTTATATATATATATATATAAAAAAATTCATGAGTAATTTTTTCTTTATACATCGAACAATTATGTATAACCCGAATAATACCAATAAAATTTACTTAATTATTTGTAAAATTTTCTTTTACTTTTTACATAAATCAGTATGATCAGTGTAAAATTCTAGAGGTATCGATGTTCACAGATTGTCGATGGTATAAAGGTCATTTTATTATCGTATATCTTTCGTTATCTTTAAAAAAACATAACTATGATCCTATTGAAATAACTACAAAAACTAATGTAAAGAACACTGTGAGGTAGAGTATTGGTGGACATGATCGAGTTTGACAAGAAGACAGATTTTAGAAGAGGAAGGAGAGTCACAGGGGTGGTGGTTGAACTTTTTATTAACGATTAAAAAGTTCGTGATTAACAGTCACTTGAGAAAACTGATAGAGAAGGAACTTAGTTGATAAAGTAGGAAAGTCAAGGTGACAAGACACTTAAAGGTAAGATGCTAACAAAAAGTGTGAAAAGCGTAAAGAAATCGACTTGACTTCCGAGGACCTACCGTTCCGTACCTAGAATAAACAGAAACGTAAAAGGTATAGACCGTGTTAAGATCGTATGGACAGTGAGTCTTTTACGACGAATTTCCCCTTTTTTACTTTTCTAGAGGGAAGAGAAAAATGAAAAACATAAGAATACTGTAGACAATGAAAATTGAGAGTATAGAAACTGAGAGTTGATTGAAGAGAAGAAAGCATGTGTTTCTATGATTTCAGACAATATAATTTTAGTGTGAATGCTTCGAAAGAACTACAGTATTAATTTCCACCGTGTACACGTACGATTCAACGAAGTCAGTACAGACTGAGAAACGTTGGATACCTGACATTGGGTGATCCGAGAAGACAGGAACCTTAAGAGGTCCGTTCTTATGACCTCACCCAACGGTTCAGGAGGAGGTCCCCTAGAAAGGCTGGGTCCCTACCTTGGACGTAGAGAATACAGAGGACGTAGCCGTCCACCCAAGAAGTGGTGGTGGTGGAGCCTTCGGGTTAATTTTTAATATACTAACCTATACAGGTAAAAATCCGTACGTCTATAAAATGGTTACTGTTATCGATTACCATGTCTTCAGATGTTGTAAAATAATTTTTAAGATTTTCAAACGTATAAGATTTGTAATCTTCCAAAAGAACATTGAGTAGACCATTATGTACCATTATTAAGGACTAAACCATACGTACCTGTACTCCGATAAGTATCGGACAACTAGGGACAATTACACTTATAATTTTACTATAAACACGGAGTAATGAAAAGATTTTAGTCTTTTGAAGACTTAAGACTTTATACAGACCGGAGTTTCCAAACCTTAATAGATACCTGGACACATAGAATACCGATAAAGATGTATTGTTTATATATTATACATCTAAAAATCATCATGATATTTTAAAATGGTTTCTGTCATTAACCAAATAAGTATTTTTAGTAAGATACCAATCAATAATACCAAAATTTTGAAGTTGTTTTTAAGACAAACCATGAATTATTTCCTTTAATAAAAGTTCTAAAACTCTCATATTTTTTTAGTCCTGTAAAAAAATACAGAATAAAAAATAAGTCTATTAGTCGTCTACTGTTATTCGAAATCAAAGTAATAAAAACTCTTGTATGAAAAATGTCTCGGTTTTTAATGTCTTGTCAAAACCTTAAAAGATATGAATGTGACAAATATAGGTTTCAACAGTCTATGAGACAGAAGAACTATCTGTATCAAGATGGTCCGTCCTTTTTTTTTTTTTTTTGGTAGAATTTTACTATATCGTCTGTAAACTGTTAAGTCAGTGTGTCTCTCCGAGTATGAGGTTTTCGTTAGTACTGTTGAATTTCACACTAAGTACGAGTTTCTAACGCTGAGAGGGGGTTTAAACACTGACGTAAAGGACATTTATTGAGACGTCAAGAAGACTTTGGTACCAAGGTGACTGAGATTTTTTCAAATCGTTACCTTCACTTACCTCAAAAGCCACTCATGACTCATGACCGGGTTGGGTGTACTTGTTAAACTCTTACTTTCGTGAGTGAAGGACCTTGTTTAGTCGTTACAAGAAAATAAAGAGGGACGTCAAAGTTTAAGTAACACAACTTAACGGGATAGTATAGTCATTTTCTTTCTTTGGTTTTAGAACACTTGGTGATCCCTCGGTTATTCGACCTCTAGGGTCTCTGGAGTGAAAGGTTCATCACGAACTAAACTCCTTCGTCAAATCCCTTAGAGATAGTTTAAAGTCTCTGACACAGACAATAATTCGATAACAGAACGTCGTAGTGTGGGTAGGCCGGTAGATTGCGAAGTCCTCCGACCCCGACTCTGAGACAGTTGACGTAAAGATAAAACTAAACATCAACGTGATCTGAATGTCCTCCGTGATCTCTGATCCTCCGACTTCCTGATTCTTCGTTGTCCGAGTAAGGACAAATGAAAGATAAGGTCTCAAATGAAGAACAAGGGTAGTGACAACGAGATCGTTTCGAAGGAGTGAGACGGTCGTTTTAACAAAAAGATCATCGTCGTCCAAACTGAAGGGTCCCTCGAGTCACCATTTCTTGGACGGACGGTTACGTCCTCTGTATCCTCTACACCCAAACTAGGGACCTAGACCTTCTAGAGAACCTCTTCCTTTACCGTTGAGTGAAGTCACAAGAACGGACCCTTTAGAGTACCTGTCTCCTCGGACCGTTCGACGTCAGGTACCCCAACGTCTCTCGACGTGTACTGACTGACGTCGTGCGTCGTCGTCCATAAACTCAGACGACAAAGAAGTTCTGAGTGAGGAGGTTTGGCCAGTGTGAGTTGAGGAAGTCCCTATGGTCGGTGTTGACCGACCACGGGGAAAGAGTTTCAGACCCAAAGTCGTCGTATCTTAGAGAGGAGACTCATAACCTCTATCGTCGACCGGTCTCGGGGGGAGGAGTCTCTCAGACTTGGGGATAAGAACCCACGGGAAAGAGGAGACTCGAGGATTAAAAAATATTAAGGTTGGAGTCAGAGAAAAAGGGAGGTCCGATCCCGACATCGACACAGGAACAAAGATAGAGGAACTACTGAACCATAAGGGCTAAAACTGAAATCTCAAAAGGTCCCGGACTCGATTTTTAATAAAGATAATTTGGAGTGTCAATTTTATTGTTCATACTAAAGATAGAAGACTCACTTGGGACTGACTATGTCACTGTATGGGCATCCGAACGTGATTTGAGCTTGTGTTCTGAAAGCAAGTCGAAGACGACGCACGAAGATTGGACAATGGCAGATCTTGGTTCACGTGGTGGAGTCAATGAGAGTGGTAGTGGCGTTCGTCTTTCGGAGTTGACGTCCGAGTCCCAAGAGGAGGAAGAATGTCACTGAAAGAAGTCTATTTAAAATTAATAGAGAATTCAGGAAAGTCAAGGAGAGGGGAAAAATTTTTTAGTTAACGTCTACGACCCATATCGTTTATTTACATAAAAGAATATAAATCTACGTTAAAGAGGGTTATAAAATATCTTTTTCACAATGAGGAATACGATATATACGATTATATAAATTCTTTTCAAAAAGATTTTAGGGTCCACTAGAGGAAAACTGGAACTCCAGAGTACGACCTGTAAAGGATACGTCTTTCACAGGTGTTCAGACATAACACTTTAAAAACAAACGAACAAAAAACAAACACAAAAAGAAAAAATGATGAAGGTTTAGTATAACGTAGGACTGGAAACGAAAGTTTATCTATTGACCCTCAAATAAAGTCGTAAAGGTCAAAAGGACTCCGTATCGAGTTTAATTATGGTTATAGACAAAGACATATGGTGATAGTATGAAAAATTAGACAAGAATCTAAGGAATCACTTCTACCTCCTACCGTCTTTTTCATATCTTTTATTGAGGTTTCAGAAACCAAAACACCTTTAGTCAAAAACATCAGAAATATCAAGTCGAAGAAAAAATGTTCGGTTAGGATTTTCGGGACTTTACTTTTCATTTAGTTTTGTTTAGAGAACCTAATAAGAATGACCATAGTGTAACATATACATTTGTGACGAAAGGTCAACCATTCGAATTCATTCTGTCTAGGACGGGTCTCTCAAATGGTCGAATGTGCCAACGATGTGTCCTCCTTTTGTCTCTTCTCCGACAAAACGAAAACAAAGTCTAAGTGTTGTCGACAACATAAGAAGAACCGACCAAGGTTTAAATTATTCCGGGTTATTTAGAGATTCTTTTATCGGGACTCTGTGACGCTAACAAAAATAAACCATGACTCGAGTATCATGTTTCAGAGAGAGAAAAGTCGTGAGAAAGACCGATTAAAGTCTCTCTAGTATGGTTTATATGTGAGGTTTTGTGATCGGGTCTTTTCGTGTCCCTTTTAGTATAGGGACCACCACCTATAACTTGATTGTCTTTCGAAGGAAATTTTGGATTAAGTCCGATGATTGTAAACGTTTAGTCCACAGACACTCTAACGACCAGACCGATGAGAGACTTGGAGTTTACGGGAAAAGTTTGGTAACGAAGTTTGAGAACCGATAACAAGGGAATATTTATTAAACCCCCTTTTATAATAGTTTACGAATACATTAAAGAGACCACACGTTTGACGTGGGGTCGAGCGAAGTGACCTTAGTGACAGTATCTCTAATGTATGGGTTCACATTCGTCGACTTTCCTTGTGCGATGACTACGTTCATTATATAAAAGTTAAAAATTACTTCACAATGAACAGGTGTTGTAATAGAGAAAATCCAAGGTCCGACACACGGTCACTATTTGACGTATCGAGTTGTAGAATAGATAAAAATTCACTGGTCGGAAATCTCCATTTAAGAGACAAGAGGAGCCACTTAACTAGGTCACAAACCGATGGTAGTTTACGAAATGTTCACATGTTATACACTAAAAAAAAAATTCACCCTTACTTCTGTTTATATAAGGATATAGAAGAAAACACGTTTTCAAATTATGTACGTCGACTGATACGGGTTGACTCCGTGTAGAAGGTTACTCGAGCTCCGAGAACCCTAAAGACGGACTCTACCCCTGGTTTATTTATACAACAATAATACTCGCTCAGATGGACACTCCATTCGATCATTTTCCTTCGTCTCGGTAGCAGACACGAACAATAAACATGAATTCCGTTCATTGTAATGAAGGTCTAACTCACCCTATTTATTAGAGGTCTCGATCTAACTTATTTTTGCAGGAGAAGACACTTCTACCTTCTCTTAGTTCTGTTTATACTTCACCAGCAACCTATCTTCTTGTACTGACTCCTCCTTCTCTTTGTGACTCGGTGACCAATAAATCTTAGTCTCTGATTATTCCTTCAAGGAGTCCCTGGAGTTACATTACTTGTCCAGGACTGTAGTCGTCCACAGAAAGGACGGCTCCGTATGTTTCCAATGACATAAGTCAAAACTTTACTGAATCTTCCATTCGTACCATAAGGAACTCGTATATCGACTCTACACGACCTCTCGGGTCACTTTGACTGTTTTGAGTGTTGGATGGTTTGAGGACCGGATGGTTGGTCGAACCGAGGAAATATACTATGGTCCTCTTGAGAAGAGTAAATAGGGAGACCGTTTAGACTTTAGGACACTCTTTGGATGTCCAATCTTCCTCAGTCCGATATGAAGTTAAAGAGAGAAAAAATTCCCAGTCCGACACTGAAACTTTTTATCTGTTCTTACAAACCTTCTCATTTTCTGTAGTCTTAAACTATAAGGTCTGGTGGTGAATCCCATAGGTTTGTTACCACAATCTTTATATGAGACAGATAACGCTAATTTTACTGAAGTTTGATCTTACACTTCCCTTCCGTAATTACTTTATATTCGTCTATTCTGACATTTCGAATGACACACCAACCGTTACAAATATAGCACTTTATCACTACTTTCACGTCTAATAAGTGTCTTTTTATTTTTTTTCCTTAAGTTCTCGATTTAATTGTCGAGGTCCGTCCATATTAGAGTTATAGTGTTATATCAAATAGTTCACACAGAATTTACATTATACGATTTATATGAGTATTCCAGTCGTAATTGGTTAGAAAAATTATTTAAAAATAACTTCATATTAACTAAATGTTACGACACAAATTAAAAACGACATGTCATTTCACTGAGTCTATATATATATATATATATAAACCGTAATGGTTTAGAACTACAACCTTTGTAATTGGGTATTTATAAATTTGTATTATAAAATGAATTTTTCATCTAGGTTATTTACCGAGTCTACCATTTCTTCTCTTTTTTTTATGTTTTGAAGAACCTTGTTTAATCTTCTATCTCCGGACTATTTCTATAATCTTATTTTTATTTTCTCTTTTAATTGTCCAACTTTTTTGTAGACACTTGATACCCACATTACATACTAAGACAAGATTACGTTTTAGGGTCAGAAGAATAATCGTCACCCCTTCTGTAGTTGTGAGTCTGTGATCGCCTTCGGGGTAAGACGATGTCTACTTTATAAACGATTTAATAACGGAACGGACCCATTATTAAAGAAAAAAGTCTCCTGACTCCTTTGTTGGTCTTCTTGATTACAGGATCTAGTCACCACAGGGGGTCCCGCACCGTCAACTCCCTCTCCTAAACAGAAACGTTTTAGGGGAGTCTACCGAGTCTGTGAAAGGGAAGTGTAAACTTTTGGTGAGAATCTAAACGAAGATTGGTTGCCCTTCGTTATCAAACAATTTCCTATACTCCAATAGTCTATAAATTGTGTGGTCTATGAAGTGGATCAGAATGCAATTTATCCGGGTCTATAATCCTTTTTTCTAAAACTTTTTAAGTTGTTTTCCCACCTATGAGTAGCAACAACTCGTTAACGAGACCAGGACCGTACCTCGATCTGTCACTGTATTGACTTGTTTTTAATGAATTATGAAAGAATTTTCAGTGTTCATAATGTACCATTGTATAATAATAATAGTTTAATGGTTCCCCCTCCTTTATTTCTAAGTCTCTAATGTAGTGAACCGAGGTCGAAGATGTTCGTCTGTCTCATCTCGATGGTAGACATGAATAGTCAGACCCAGGTTTCGGGTCCGAAAGACTCACACTGGACACTTGACTTTTGGACTATCCAGATTGGTAGAGAGTTTACGGGGAGGTCCTCTGTGGATTTATTTAGGAACAATACCGTGTGTTTTAGAGAGCACACAAGTCTAAATTCTCGTTGGGTACGGTTTCTACTTTCCACCCGTAAGGTCTCCGACCTTATTAGGGTATTCTCATTTATAATTCTGATTTGGGTTTCCAAAGGTTTTGACTTCTCCTGATATAACTGGTAAAAGATTCACACTCTCTGTGTGTGTCTCTCACACGTTATGTGATGACGTATCCCTTCTATTGTATTATAATAACTTAATGTTTCCCCGTTTCGAAAGACGAATAGATTGAAAGTATAAGAAGTGGTATAAAGGTTCATGACATATTGTCATCATTAGATCATATTTTTTTAGGTCCTTGACATTTTTCAAAAGTAAGGAAATGGGGGAGGACGACGATTTAGAAATTATCGTAAACATTAGAGAAGACAGTAGACTCCAAAAAGGTTAGAATTAAATGGAAAGACTCAGAGGTAACACGAGTCAGTCTGTGTCATAGATTAATTGATGGACTCTTTTCAGCGACACGCGGATGTTTCTCTATGTGTTAACCGAATTAATCTTGGTTTTTTTTCGTGATAAATTTCCTTTCAAAGTAGGACACGGAGACACGTACATATTCGGAAAGTATGCACCTTTTACGAACGTGAATCAGTAAAATGTGTGTGACCTACATTTAATGTTCAAAACAGTAAGAATCATACACCAGCCACCGTTACGAATTACCTAATAAACATGATTAATGGAACCGTCAAGGAATAAAGACAGACAGAATCGTAGCTCGTTGGGATCTCCGACAACTACTCATTTTTGATTTCAAGATCAATCATCCTAATCCAATCATCGGTTCTAGTGATAACGATAAAAGTCGTCTATCACTCAGAGAAGAACTATATCGTGAAGATGAATTTTTTTTTTTTAGTAAAAGATAAAGTTTGTAGACCTTAATCTTTTACTACCTCCTCGACTTCTAAGGGGGAAGGGGGGTATAGGGGCGGCGGGGGGGGCGGAGAGGGGGGTGGGGTGGCGGTGGGGAGGCGGGGAGGGGGGGTGGGGTGGCGGTGGGGTCGAGTTCGAATCCTGACGAGGAGTTTACCTTCACACGGTGTTGAGTTAGGTAGGCGGTTCCCTTGACGCACGAAGGGACCTAGTGAGGCACCCGAGGGTGTTCAGAACAAATTAGACCAGGTCATGTAACGACTCTGGGATTCTACCACCAGACATGAGAAAGACTACCTCGAAAATCAAGGGACCGTCGAGACAAATGATCTAATCGTCACTACGAGACTTGTGTCGGACTTGACAGAGTACTGTCGACTAACCATGTAAAAGTCCTTAAAACACTCGACCACTTACAGTAACAGTAACAACAAATCAACGGTTCAACACAGGTCGAAAAGACGTTCGGGTACCGAGGAGACAGGTACCCTAAAGGGTCTGTTTTTATGATCTCACCCAACGGTAAAGGAAGAGGTCCGACTACAGTACCTCCTCGGATTTTACCCGATACTAACCACATAAACGTGGCGTCTTTAGTCGTTTACGGTATGTAATCCCTAGGAGGATGAGGTTCTTGGTAAACAAGTTATAAATGGTCGTACCGTGACCACCGTCCGTTATTTAGGAATGAGAACGAGAGTCTCGATTAACTTTTCTAGTAGACTGTCGGGTTTCTGGCTAAAAAGAATAAGGAGAAAAGACTTTTGTTCATCGAAGTGATTATGTCGACTTTCTAGAGAATCCTTTTTTAAGAGGAAGGGGTGGGGACGGGGGGATGGAGGGAATTAGGCGTCGGGAGTAAAAAGGTTAACGAAGGGAAAGTTCAAACACGATTCAGTCTGTACGAGGTTCCAACAAAGAAGAACGCCACCAAGATGATTTATTACGACACGTGAAATAAACCAGAGACGATGTTCGGTTTACACCTCAAAATACTATGTCGGAAAAATCAAAAATTTCTTATTAGTTAAGATCTATCTCTGGGCTTGAGTCGAATCTAAGAGAGAGATGAAGGTCAGGACAACTTCGTAATATATTTCTGTTTGTGTCATTCTCTTCTGAACTACAGTCTCCTGAAATCAGCTTCACCACCTATGTGAAACGACCAACCCTTCCTCTCCTTAAAGGAACGTAAAGGACAGTGAAAGACGGACGGTCACGTCCTCTGTGTCCAAGTTAGGGACCCAACCCTTCTAGGGGACCTCCTCTTTTACAGTTGGGTGAGGTCACGAAAACGGACCTATTAGGGTACCTGTCTTCGCGAACCACCGTACGACGGGTGCCCCAGTGTGTCTCAACCTACACTGACCCGTCCACGTATACAATAAGAGATCCTCTCCACGTCACCGAACGAAGTAAGTACTAACAGTTTCACGATGAAGAATTAAAAGGGGAGACGCCCTAGATCAACGGTTCCCTCCTCAGTAAGACACAAAGGGAGGTACTACAGACGAAATGTATCACTCTTGAGGTCCGTCAAGTCATAACAAACTTTGACTGTCCTTTCAGAGAAATTAGAATCCTAAAACATAATCCTTCGGGAACCAAGAATATGTGGATCTAGTACAAGAAGTTAAATAAGAATTATTATTTTCACTACAAGTCTGAATAAACAGAAAATTCCAAGTCTTGAGTTTTTCCTCTTCTCCTCAAACTAAACAACCCAGGAAGTTTATGGTCGACCGAAGGGACTATTGAGTCAACCATTCTTTAGACGAACGTTACGTCCTCTGGGGTCAAACTAAGGACCCAGTCCTTCGAGACGACCTCTTCCCTATCCGATGGGTGAGGTCATAAGAACCCGAAGGGGACACCGAGTCGACCATTTCTTGGACGAACGTTACACCCTCTCTACCCAAGTTAAGGGACCCTTCAAGGGGACCTCTTCCTTTTCTGATGGATGAGGTCATAACACCGGACCTCTTAAGGCACCTGAGATATCAGGTACCCCAGCGTTTCTCTGTCTGTACTGACTCGGTGAAAGTGTAGTTTGTAGGTTTGATTACATTGAACCCTAATTAATTCAAGACAAAGACGTAAACATTTTTTCTCCTACCAATGGTTGTAACATCCCAGGGATCTAAGGGTCCACCGTGTTATCATTTCTTAGGTCGATGGTCACGTTCTGCGTGTCCTCTGTCCCAAGTTTGGGACATAGTCCTTCTAGGAGACCTCCTCTTTTACCGTTGAGTGAATTCATAAGAACGGACTCTTTTTTTACTTGTCTCCTCGGACCACCCGAGGTCGGTACCCCAACGTTACTCAGTCTTTACTGACTCGTCGTCGTAGTCGTCGGAACTCAGTGGTTTATAAATGACTTATGAATAACGTGAGGGTGTCAAATAACACTAGGTGTGTCAGTTTCCGAACCGTATCAGTTATTTCGTCTTTATCTACAAAAAGACCTGGAGAGAACGAAAAAACTACGAGGTCCTCTATAACCGTTAAACTAAAGACTAAGGAGACGGAAAATATTTAGGTCGAACTAGTAGACCTTCAAGTACCAAATACATAACAACTTCGGACCGAACCTTTTAAAACTCGTAATGAAATGATCACACACTCTACTCACGTTAACACGTCATCAAACTCGTAAGAAACCGTAGTGGAAAGAAACCCTTACCTTACTTTTGACTGGAAAAGGTCAGGACACCGGTGACGACTCAAAAGGTTTAAACGACCGTATAACTCAAGTCGTGAAAGTGTCGTGGTAGAAAATCCTAAATCTTTATCGAGTTGACCTTAAAGTAGTGAAGGTAATCGAAACAAGCATCACTAGAAGGGTTCCGGGAGAACTGAAGTGTAAGGTCCTACAGACCGAGATCCACTCACTAGTGTGGTATCACTAATAGACCCAGTACTTCTAGAAAAAAACACACATCAAGAAGACACAAAAGAACAGTGGAGAAGAATTATAGAAGACGATACCATACATTCCAGGTATGGTAAAGACAGGAAATAACTCGGGTAGAAACGTACTTTATAAGGGAACCACAGAGATTAAAAGAACTCCTCTAAAGATCAGAAGGGGTAAGATAACAAAAGGAGATAAAGAAACGTGACTAGTGACTCCTTCCGAAAGAATACAGAGGAACGATAAGAAACTTTGAAACGTAAGTTTACCCATATACAAAGGAAAAGAGGAAACGAAAAACGAAAAGAAGATAAGGGTCGATAAACGTTCTGGAGGAGTCTGTCGGTAAAACGAAAAAACTTAAAGAAAGAGAACCCCTACCAGAACTAGGGACAGAGGACATGTCACAGCACTTGGAGGTAGGTATCAAGTAGTCCGTGAGACAGATAGTCTAGATCAGTGAATTCAGATAACCAGTAAAGGTGATATATTAGTATTCCCTAAACTAAATCCAGTATGGACTTACCAGATCACCAAAAGGGATGAAAGAAGTTAAATTCAAATTAAACCGTTATTCCTAAAGTACTAGACTCGGTGTTAGTCGAGGGTCAGAACAAAAACGACTGACATATCTCGAAGAGGTACAAACCGACGTTTCCTATATTAGTTAGACTAAAGTCACAACTGGTAGACCACTACAGGTACACATCTCAGAAGAGAACACAACAACCTTCTCCCACAAACGATACCGGTCGCACAAGAGAACAGTTTTGAAATAATCGGAAACTGGTTACCGGTGTTTCGGAAACTGACACACCTCGTGTTATTTGACACCTTTTAAGACATTCTCTACCTTTATGGTCTGGTGGACTGGACGGAGAACTCTTTAGACATACGTCCAGTCTTTCGTTGTCAATCTTGACCTGTACCTTCTTGTCTGACCAAGGTTTATCCTTTTCCTCATGCGGTTCCGACATATAACAGTGGGACAAATAAATTGAATATACGTCTTGCAGTACTCTTTACGTCCCGACTTACTTCGTGTTCGACCTTAGTTCTAACGACCCTCTTCACAGTTATTGGAACCTATACGTCTACTGTGGTAGGAATACCGTCTTTCGTTTGTTCTTGATTTCTCCGAAAACTATTGTCACTTTCACCTTTCACCTTTTCAACCGAATTTCGAATTGTAAGTCTTTTGATTCTAGTACCGGAGGCCAGGATAGTGAAGTACCGTTTATCACACCTTTGTTACCTTTGTCACCGTCTGAAATAAAACTCCCCCGAGGTTTTAGTGACGTCTACCACTCACGTCGGTACTTTAATTTTCTGCGAATGAGGAACCTTCTTTTTAATACTAGTTGGAACTGTCGTATAATTTTTCGTCTCTGTATTGAAACGGTTTTTCCAGGTAGATCAGTTCCGATACCAAAAAGGTCATCAGTACATACTTACACTCTCAACCTGATATTTCTTACGACTCACGGTTTCTTAACTACGAAAACTTGACACCACAACCTCTTCTGAGAACTCTCAGGAAACCTGACGTTCCTCTAGGTTGGTTAGATAGGATTTCTTTTAGTTAGGATTTATAAGTAACCTTCCTGACCACAACTTCGACTTTGAGATTATGAAACCGGTGGTAGACTGAGTAAACTTTTCTAGGACTAGGACCCTTTCTAACTTTCAACCTCCTCTTAGCCTGTTGTCTTCTACTCTACCAACCTACCGTAGTGACTGAGTTACCCGCACTCAGACTCACTTGAGGCCCTCAACCACTACCTGTCCCTCCGGACCGCACGACGTCAGGTACCTCAGTGTTTCTCATCCTGTACTGACTCGCTGACTTGACTTGACTTGGATAACATGAATGATTCACGGATACATGTAATTCGTGACGGGTTCTATGACCCTTGTAATACAGGACCCGTGATGCTCCCGATATCTGTACGTTTTTTCACAGGACGTATTTCAAATATTAGATCTTTTCTCGTTATTATAATATGAGACTCACATTATTATCCTCGTACCTTTTCCCTCTTGTCTTGAAACTGATCCACCTCAAGTTTCTGTCTTTTCTGTCTATAAAAAAGAATTTAGTGAAGGGGGGTTACCGTTACCGTGGGATGAGGTCATAAGAACGGACCTTTTAGGGTACCTACCTCCTCGGACCATCCGACGTCAGGTACCCCAACGATTCTCAGCCTGTGCTGACTCGCTAAGTGAAAGTGAAAAGTGAAAGTACGTAACCTCTTCCTTTACCGTTGGGTGAGGTCATAAGAACGGATTTCTTAGTGTCCCTACCCCCTCGTACCACCCGACGGCAGATACTCCAGCGTGTCTCAGCCTGTACTGACTTCACTGAATCGTCGTCGTCGTCGTCGTTGTTTAGAAAATGGTTTCAGTAAAAAGAAAAGTAAAGAGGAGTATCAAGGACTCTTTATACGATTACCTATCTTTACTTTTTCTTTCCGACTTATTGGACACATGATAGTAACTAGGAATTTTTCAGTTCCTAACTGGTGTGACTGTAAACAGTTTGACATAATTAAAAGGTCCCTCCGGTTTCGTTTCATGGTGTCCGAGTCACCGACTTTGTTTTAAAATAAAGAGGGTCAAAACCTTCGGTTTTCATTTTCTACGTCCATAACCAAAGAACATTTCAAAAGAAAAACCAAACATCTGTCAGTAGAAGAGACACTAAGATGTGAACCAGAGGGGAGCCACGTACAAATACGAAATTAGAGGAGAAGAAGTACAGAAAAAGGTGAAATGAGAGAAAAAGGTGAATGTATTAACCTCATATATTAACGAAATGGAACATTTAGACACTCCGATATAACACCCCGAACACCCTAGACTCAAGAAGGTGGTCCCTAGCGTGGTCCCGGGGACCGACATCTTCGTGTGTCAGGGTTGGTGACCTGAAGGTCCCTTAAGGGAATTAGAACAATACTTATATTGTCAGTATAACCTACTCCCGAAAGAGATTCCTGGGATATATACACCAATGAAGAAGTCTCTGGTATAAAGGTTTGTGTTAAGGGAAGACTCAATGGTCCCGATTCTCGAAGTTGTATCTTTAAAGTTCCCCTGTATCAAGTCAGGCATTATCGGTGGAACACACTTTGAAGAGATCGTCATCAATCCTTGAACCGATACTAAAACCTTTAGTTTATAAGGAAAGATTTTCAGTCACTAAGCGGTTTAACAGGAATTATTCATGTAGAAAAAGGAGTGAATACTTAAAATGGAAAGATATAATGAAAAACTATTATGACCGAAAACCCCCTAAAAAATTTTTACAAACCCTCGAGGGAACACCGATTCGACCATTTCTTAGACGGACGTTACACCCTCTGGACCCAAGCTAGGGACCCGACCCTTCTAGGGGACCTCTTCCCTTTATGATGGGTGAGGTCATAGCACCGGACCTCTCAAGATACCCCTGCGTTTCACAGTCTGTCCTGACTCGCTGAAAGTGAAAGTGTATACCTTGATAAGTTAATTCTTTATCAACGTTTGACTACTGATAATTTTAAGAAAATATAAACAAAAATAGTCTTCCTCCTTAAAGTGGATTCTCTTGAACGATCCAAAGAATTAGAGATCGAAAGGATAAGGAAACATTGCGATTCTTAACGGAACCCCCGTTTTGCTTCCTCTTTTAGTTAGTTCTTCGTAACTTAAGCACGTCAAGAAGAAAAGGTCGACGCGATACATACATATAAAGTCCTTTAACATCTTTGACAATTTTCTCACAACGATTTTACCTTTCGCGAATCGTTTACTAAATAAAAACCCTTTCTCTGGAACAACCCTCGTATGGATAGTACCCTTTAATAGATTTAAACACGTACCTCTAAATTATTCATAATCTTAAGGTAACTATTCTTTAGACGTATAGGAAACGGTACAGAGACGAGACGAATGTCTACCCACCTTAAAATGAGAGTTGGACACGTTTTACACAACTTTGACCTTGTTTATAGAAAAATAGGAATCCGGAACACGTAGAACAATAGGACTGAGACGAAATTGTATAAGATGAAAAGACGGAAATAAGAGATTTCATAAAATAGAAACGACAGGAAGGAGAGACGTAAGATGAAAGGATAAGGTATAGAGTCATCCAAAGAAAAACTCCAAGACCTCTCAAGATTCCTCTTATCAAGTTCGTCGTTGGGATTCCTTTATCTTCATAGGTTTAATTACATGGGTCAAGGTACCGGGCACACTGGTTCGTCGTTAAGTAAACCTCTGGTTACGTTATCAAATCTAAAATCGTCGACTTTTTAGAGATTATCTCTTATAGAATCTAGATTATTTTGAAATTACTTCTAAAACAAAAGGGAAATTAGAACTATAATAATTTCAAAACACAGGAAATTTAGATCCCTTATTAGTTAGTAACACACAGAAAATCAGAGTTCTCGCCTCTTGAATTACAATCATGGTGTAATTAACTAAACACCCCTCTTTCGGAAGGACTCAAAGTCGACGAAAATTGACGAATGATTCGAAGTTGATGGACATGTTGTATTGATTTAAACCCTTATGAATTAATCATTTTCCTCATCTATCCGTTTAAATAAAAAGAGTAAGGGTAATGTCTCACAAAAGAAAGAGTGGTACTAGAGACTTCACTTCTCAGTTCAACACCAAATCAGTGGCTCAACACAGACTGAGAAACTCTGGGGTACCTGACATCGAACGGTTCGAGGAGACAGGTACCCTAAAGGGTTTGTTCTCATGACTTCACTCAACGGCAAAGGAAGAGGTCCCTAGAAGGGTTGGGTCCTTAGTTTGGACACAGAGGACGTAACCGTCCGTCTAAGAATTGGTGACTCGGTGATCTCTTCGGTCCTCTCAGTCATTATCACTTCTTATACTCTTTAGGTTTACTTGAGATGAATAATAAGGAAAAGAGATCTTTTTGTAGACTAATTAGTATATTTATTATGACTTTTATTTTTATTATGATTATAAGTATATTTGCAGATTGTAAATAACACTTACATAACGGACGGTCCATGGGTATATAATAATGGAGCAAATTTCAACTTTAACTTTTACATGATAATAAGTGTAAAATGGTTTTATTTTTTTTTGTTGATTGATTTTAAAATCTTTTTGGACCTAGTGTGTCGTTAATTTACTGTTTTGGTTTACGGGACAGAAAGAGGTTATTGAAGAGTGACAAAAATTGGTAAAACTACATTATCGGTTACCTATGTAGATTGAATCATACAGTAAACTTTTCCTTTATAAACCAACTAACATTTTTGTTGAATGACAGAGTTTTTTGTGAGAGACTTTGAAAAAAGGTTATTTATAAATTCCTTTATATAAAATATAGTAAAATATTTTTACATTTAACTGGATCTTTTTTAATTACATAAAGAGTTTACGTCCATTATTCCCTTTACCCTTAATCCATAAGACCTTCTTCTCTCTTTAATACAATCTTATAATTTTAAAATTATTACAAGACGAGGAACGGTGTCTACATTATGAATACAAACTTAGAGTCTTATTCGGACCCCTTAAAATATAACTTGACCGTTTCTATAAAAGAAAGTCGAACCCGAAAGAACAAAAGATCTGAAGTTGACAAAACAAATAGACTACGACAAAAATAAGAAAATAAGAGAATACGTAAAATAATTAAAGAGGAAATAAAAAAAAAATTCGAAATAAGGGTCTTCTAAAAGAAAGTCTTATATCCACATAAAGATTCTTTTACCGTATCCCTCATCCAAGGGGTCTCGAGTCAAGAGTTCTTTATTTTGTCGAGTTATATTTATTTTGTTCCTTAGTCAAGGTCTGAACCGACTTTTAGAACTGTCTCTATGATCTAGGAATCGGACGATAAAGGATCGAAGAAGTGTGGTTAATTGTGAAGTAAAACCCACTTTCACAGTCTTCAAAAAAACTTACACTCCAATTAATTCTAAAATTCTGTTAACTCACAGTCACAACCGACAAACCAAACTTACCGCGTTGAGGTTCTTTAAAAGGAATTTTGTGTAATCCAGGACTTTATGTCCTGTGTAAGAGTTCTATATTGTACTTTATCCGGACCGGTCGTGTAGCAAGGATACTTCACTCAGAACTACAGTGGTCTAACTGATGACCTCTCGAGGGTTTCCCCTTTTTCAATTTTATCGTACGTCTTGAGATCGTAGTAAGTCTATTGATCATATATTTATAAATGACTACTTGGTATATAACGTATAAACTCTAGACGTTTTTTAACTTTGTATTATGTAGTCGGATACATATAACTACCTAGACACTACTGTTTCTCTACGGAAATTAACACTTCACAAATGTGTCTAAGTCACGATTTCTCACACGACACACACCACTTAATCGTTTTAATTTCGGAGACTTAAACCTGGGGACTTGATGTACCAAACGAAACTTAGAAACCCAATGGTACTGTTGACGACGGTGGTCCTCTGTCCAGGTATCCCCTGTCTGAGAAAGAGTCGGAAGGACCGTTTAAAACGGAGTGGTTAGGGTTTCTCGGGAATGTGTGTCCTTTCACGAATACAATCATGCGGAATTGAAACAGTATCTGTATTCTTTTCGTGGTCTTAAACCACTGAATATCCGTTCTTTATTATATTTCATCGAAGTTAAAAACGTCACTAACGTCTACAACCAATGATTCCTATCACAAAACAAAAAATCCCCCACCACCGTTTAAAACGAGTCTTTGACACTAACAGAAACGGTTAGCAAATAGATTGTACTCAAGTGACGACCCTAAAGTGTCCGGGTATCACGTGTCCTATTACAGTGAATGATTCGGTTATTTCTTGATTGTATCAGATTTGTTGACTATCTAATTAAACGTGATAACAAGGTCCGGTATCCTACACTGTCCTTAGTTCAGGTCCACATCACCTCCAGAGGGAAAAGATGTTCGAAACCAAAGAGCCCTCTCTGACCTAGACCGTGTGGCTCCTTACTGTAGGTCGACGGTCGTGTCTTATTGTTAAGGAACAACGATTTCGTACTCTGGTCCCTTAATCCCATTGTGACGCCAACTGTCCGTGAGTAGAGGAGACCGACGACGCCCCAAACAGGGTGACGGACCCCTCCTCAACGGAAATAGTGACGTCCTCGACTCGGGGTCCCAGAAGTCTCTCGATGTGGTCGTTTCCCATCGAAACGAGTCAGGGTCTGAGAGTCTAGCGGGATTGAGACTGACAAATAGCAGATTTACGGAAGAATAGTACGTAGACAAAAATAACTATTCGTGGGTCATCGACTCAGGACACGGCACGATTCAACGAAGTAGCACAGGTTGAGAAACGCTGGGATACCTGTCATTGGACGGTCCGAAGAGACAAGTACTCTAAAAGGTCCGTTCTTGAGACCTCACCTAACGGTACGGGAGGAGGTCCCCTAGAAGGACTGGGTCCCTAGCTTGGGTGTAGAGAATGTAGAGGACGCAACCGTTCACACAAGCAATGGTGATCGTGGTGGTCCCTTCTTGTCGACTCGAGACTCACGAATAGTTCTCTGTTGTCTACCCTACTACTGTAGGACTATGTCGGATGAAGTGAGAATATCATTTTGTTAAGATGAAGATTTTAATTGAAGAAATAAAACACAGAAACAGTATTTATTCATCTAATTTTGTTGAAGTGAATTCACCACATTATTTATTCGCCTAAACTTTAAAATAGTTTGGTTAAGTGTTGTCAGAGGAACTCCCAGAAGACTGAAACACCCGATCCTAGTTGAACAAAAAGAGACGATACCAAAATACAACGTGAAAAACTTTATCTTTACACATTGGGAACCCATTGACTACATAAAAACCAATTTCGAAGTCAGAACCGGACCGTCACCGGATGATGATGACCGTTTATTAAAGACAACGAAACAACCAAGAAGAAGTTAGAGAAACCTACCAAAGAGGTCAAGATTTTGAAGTCTCTGAGTGTTTCGAGATAAAAGTATTTGGCACACTATTGAACTTTAAAGATGAACGAACGAGAGGCATAGAATAAGTCCTAGGAAATCATAAACACTGTATTATACCTTCCTAGTCCAAAAAGTAACGTAGTATGAGAAGAAGGTGTACCCGACGACATTACAGAGTTGACGGATGGGGACGATAATTATCTAAATTAATAATTACTTTATAAAGAATGAAACAATTTTTGAGAGAGTCATCGGTGTCGATCCCAAAGAACTCAAGTTTCTTCACCCAAAAGAATGTCAACGATTTTATACAACCATGGCTACGACTTTCGAGTCGGAGACACGTGACTACGGTTTATCTAATAACCTCTGTCTCAAGACCCACTTCATCTTCACTTATCAAAATAACGAAACGGTCCGTTTATCCCTGTGTCACCCGAGGACGGGCCTTTTGGACACACAGGGTTGGGTCCTCGTACACCACACCTCAAAATATCGTTACCAAGTTCCCATCCCAACGACTATTCCTAATGAGACGTATCCCGGACATGAGGAAATTAGACCAGAGTCCATCGGACTACTCAAAGACACCAAAGAAATTGGACCGGAGTCCACCAGAGAACTTTTCGAAGAGCCCAAAGAAATTAGACTTACTTCTCACGGTTGTAGAGGGAAAACAACCCCAAAATCGAGAGATCTCTCAAGACACATGGGGAATTCCGCCTTGCTCCGGGGACGGGGGTCCGACGTGGGGACAAAGAACTGACGAGGAGGACACGGAGATTAGAGGAGGTAGAGGTCTAATCGTTGACAACCTTAGAATGGAACCCTTGAGACCCTTCCGGAGAACTCAGATAAGGGATGGTTTTTACGGGTCCTCGGGATGTCCCAGGACGAACCAAAATGAAGAACATAGACGTGTATATGTGTGTTTATATTTATTCTTATTCGTATATATTATTCATATAAGAAAATTCGGACTTTTTTAAGTTTCCATTCCTAAAGTCAGAAACCCTCTCAATCATAAACGACCAACTAGAAGATTCGGATCGATGATATGTAAAAGTCATGGGTATGAATAGGTCTACGAACATGGGATCTGACAAAGAGATGTTATCATTTATGAGGTTTTTCTATGATTGGAGACACCAGTATCAAATAGACACCTTTATAAATAGATTCTTAAACTTAGATTTAGAAATAAGTAATACTCTCTCATGGTTCGAGTGGTGGAAGGAGGGAGACAGGACAACGGTACGTCGTAAAGAAAGAATGGATTGAATGGTGAATGGAAAGAAAGACCAAAGACGATACCGTGTTTCTTTGTACACGTCAGAACTTAATGACGTACGAAAAAGTTGGATTTATTCACTAGACCTTAAAACTTGTGTATGAATTTTAGAAAACTTTTGAGTTCTGAATAAAAAGAGAGTATCCTTTCTATCTAATACTCTGATTGTTCAGTAGAAACCTCCTTAAGAGTAATGACCTAATAGTCTCTAACTTGTTTTACGAAGTTCGTGACTGAGTACTTATTTGTAAAAAGTCTTTTTATAACACACTAAAACTTTTATAAACTATTTTGTACAACTCCACATTATGTAACCGTGTTGTCTTTTACCTAACCTTAAAAATTTTAACAATAAACCTTAGTGAAATCTTACAATAGAGTACAGTTTTATATTACTGTTACTATCTTACCCATATTAAACTCGATACAATCAACAACGGAAAATGTTTTACAATCCATCCTTGTCCTTATAATTCATCCCAACCTTTCTCAATATGACACTCTTCTTGTGATCTATATCTGTTTCATTCTTTATATTGAATTTTCTAACTCTATCTATTATGTATTTTGTAAGACGTCTCAGTAAATAATTATGTCTTATTTTTTTTGACCTAAACAGAAGAGTAAAATTTATAAAGAATACGTTTCTTTTACTTCTGAAGTCCCCAATACTACAATACTGTAAGAAAAGGAATTTACTCCCTAAATAAGTAATTAATGTGTTCAGTAAAAACTTATGAAATATCTCTTGGATAACACAATTTCCTTCGAAAGGGTCATGACACCTAAAATGTTTCATCATTAGATCTCTCACCATCTCGAACTCTCTTAGAACCTCCAACGTGAACTTATAGCGGAAAAATTGTTTACTTCTTTATCTTCTTTCCATTATGGATTAGTAACAAGACTTTCTCGAGTATTAGATGTACCCAATTTTTTTTTTTTGTGGAATAAGAATACTTTTTTATCTAATTTTACAATTGGATCATAAGGTGTTACCATCTTTATCCTTCAAAATGTAGATTTAGACGTTGAATGATCGACACACTTGAAACCGTTAGATGAATTCAGGGACTCAAGTCAAGTCAAGTCAGTGAGTCAGCACAGACTGAGAAACGCTGGGGTACTTAGCGTCGTGCGGCCCGGAGGGACAGGTAGTGGTGAGGGTCTCAAGTGAGTCTAAGTGCAGGTAACTCAGTCACTACGGTAGGTCGGTAGAGTAGGAGACAGCAGGGGAAGAGGAGGACGGGGGTCAGGGAGTGTCGTAGTCTCAGAAAAGGTTACTCAGTTGAGAAACGGACTCCACCGGTTTCATGACCTCGAAGTCGAAATCGTAGTAAGGAAGGTTTCTTTAGGGTCCCGACTAGAAGTCTTACCTGACTAACCTAGAGGAACGTCAGGTTCCCTGAGAGTTCTCAGAAGAGGTTGTGGTATCAAGTTTTCGTAGTTAAGAAACCACGAGTCAGGTTGAGAGTTTAGGTATGTACTGGTGACCTTTTTGGTATCGGAACTGATCTGCCTGGAAACAACCGTTTCATTACAGAGACGAAAACTTACACGATAGATCCAACCAGTATTGAAAAGAAGGTTCCTCATTCGCAGAAAATTAAAGTACCGATGTTAGTAGTAGACGTCACTAAAACCTCGGGGAGGGGATGGAGGGCGTTTTTTCAGACTGTGACAAAGGTGACAAAGGTGAGAAAGGGGTACGTAAAGGGTACTTCACAACCCTGGTCTACGGTACTAGAAACAAAAGCCTTACAACTCGAAATTCGGTTGAAAAAGTGAGAGGAGAAAGTGAAAGTAGTTCTCCGAAAAATCAAGGAGAAGTGAAAGACGGTATTCCCACCACAGTAGACGTATAGACTCCAATAACTATAAAGAGGGTCGTTAGAACTAAGGTCGAACACGAAGAAGGTCGGGTCGTAAAGAGTACTACATGAGACGTACATTCAATTTATTCGTCCCACTGTTATATGTCGGAACTACATGAGGAAAAGGATAAACCTTGGTCAGACAAAAAAGTACAGGTCAAGATTGACAGTCTCTTGCGTTACCGTGTGGTGAGGACATGAGAACGGACCTTTTAGGGTACCTACCTCCTCGGACCATCCGACGTCAGGTACCCCTACGATTCTCAGCTTGTGCTGATTCGCTGAAGTGAAAGTGAAAAGTGAAAGTACGTAACCTCTTCCTTTACCGTTGGGTGAGGTCATAAGAACGGACCTCTTAGGGCCCCTGCCTCCTCGGACCGCTCGACGACAGATACCCCAGCGTGTTTCAGCCTGTCCTGACTTCACTGAATCGTCGTCGTCGTCAAGATTGACAACGAAGGACTGGACGTATATCCAAAGAGTTCTCCGTCCAGTCCACCAGACCATAGGGGTAGAGAACTTCTTAAAAGGTGTCAAATAACACTAGGTGTGTCAGTTTCCGAAACTGTACCAGTTATTTCATCTTTATCTACAAAAAGACCTTGAGAGAACGAAAAAGGTACTAGGTCGTCTACAACCGTTAAACTAGAGACCAAGGAGACGGAAAAGATTTTGGTCGAACTTGTAGACCTTCAAGTGTCAAGTGCATAACGACTTCGGACCGAACCTCTTAAAACTCGTAATGAAATGATTGTACACTCTACTCACGTTAACACACCATCAAACTCGTAAGAAACCGTAACGGAAAGAAACCCTAAGCTTACTTTTGACTGGAAAAGGTCAGGACACCGGTGACGACTCAAAAGGTTTAAACGACTGTATAACTCACGTCGTGAAAGTGTCGTAGTAGAAAGTCTTAAACTTTATCGGGTTGACCTTAAGGTAGTGGAGGTGATCTAACAAGTTCCACTACGAAAGATTCCGGGTGAACTGAAGTGTAAGGTCCTACAGACCGAGATCCCCTTACTAGTGTGGAAGCACTAATAGAACCAGAACTTCTAGAAAAAACATGTCAAGACACATAAGAACGGTGGAAAAGAATTATAGAAGACGAAGACAATCCAGGTATGGTAAAGACAGGAAGTAACTCGGGTAGAAACGTACTTTAAAAGGGAACCATAGATATTAAAACAACTTCTCTAGAGCTCAGAAAGGGTAAGACAACAAAAGGAGATAAAGAAACGTAACTAACGACTCCTTCAGAAAGAATAGAGAAGAACGACAAGAAACCTTGAGAAGTAAGTTTACGAATATAGAAAGGAAAAGCAGAAACGAAAAACGAAGAGAAGAAAAGTGTCGATAAACATTCCGGAGGAGTCTGTCGGTAAAACGAAAAAACGTAAAGAAAAGATACCCCTACCAGAACTAGGGACAGAGGACATGTTACAGTAATTGGAGGCAGGTATCAAGTAGTCCGTGAGATGGATAGTCTAGATCAGGGAATTTAGACAAAGAGTACAGATGACATATTAGTATTCCCTAAACTAAATCCAGTATGGACTTACCAGATCACCAAAAGGGATGAAAGAAGTTAATTTAGACTTAAACCGTTATTCCTCAAGTACCAGACTTGGTGTCAGTTGAGGACCAGAACAAAAACGACTGACATATCTTGAAAAGGTAGAAACCGACACTTCCTATATTAGTTAGACTAAAGTCACAACTGGTAGATCACTACAGGTACACAACTCAGAAGAGAACACAACAACCTTCTTCCACAAACGATACTGGTCACGTAAAAGAACCGTTTTGAGATAATCAGAAACGGGACGAAGTACTGCATAAGGTTCCGGTTTAAACGGACAATGAGGTCCACAAAGAACTGAAGGATGAAAACGTAAGGTTAGGGGATATTACTTTTCCTGTAGAAAAAACCCACAATCAAGATCTTCCAGAACATCCAGAAGTATCTTGACAAGTTGAAGTCGAAGAAGTCGCAATGACCAACCCCGTATCTGAATCTAATGACACTATAACTTACAAAACGGAGCCTTTGCTTGTCTCTAGTAAGACAGCAAAAACTCTAACGTAGGTTCATGACGTAAAGTCTGAGAAAACAACCGGTACTACCGATGAGGTAAAGAAGACTCCCTAAGGACCGGTGTCATCATCTACATTACCAGTAGACTCAATTTAAGTGGGTAAGGTCAGGTAAAATAAAGCGACTAAGGATCTTACAGCTGTAAGTGAGAACGGTAGAGAACAAACTGGTGAAGGTTAAACGGGACTAAGTACCTGGACTGTAAGGTCTGAGGATACGTTATAACAAGAAATGTCTTAGCCTGAAACGAAGATAGTGGTCAGTGTAGGTGTTGACCCATAACAAAAACGAAACCGAGGTAGGGAAGTAAGAAAGACCTCAATGAAGAGGTGACTAGATCGTATAACCCGTGGATGACTGGACCCCTCAAGGAGACAGTCATAGGATAGTAAAACGGAAAAGTATGACAAGTACCCCAAGAGTTCCATTCTTATGACTTCTCCAAACGGTAAGGGAAGGGTTCACCTGGTGTAAGACAGTCAGGGACTTCTGTTAGGGTATACCAAAGATACCTACTCCTTGTTGAATATCCCAACAAAACTCTTAATATACACTAGTACAAAAATCTGACAAATCTGTATCGGACTTGTACCATTCATGAGTTATTACCATATACAATCGTAATAATGGATCGAGAACAACAGAACCATCCCGGTATCATCCCGGTATCATTATAGTGTCTACAGTCAACGGTATCCTTTAACCTCAGATCTTTCCGTTACAGTTTCTAGGAAAAAAGGGAAACTAGAGAAGAAAGAGAAAGGAAAGAGGAAGGATGGGGGAAAGGTTTATTTTACTGTGGTATTTTATTGATTTTTGGTATAAAAGAAAACAGAATATAGGGTGGTCACAGGAAACGTGACGACGGAGTGTGTATAGGTGGTTTACAAATAATGGAATCTCCGTGTCCGAGAGTCCTATGCCACTGTCAAAGAAACGTCTAATAATACCCAATCGGAGACACTGACTCAGACAGTCTTGTTATCGTATCATTAAGGTTAGAAGTCATTATACGTCGGTCGATTATCATCGACAGTGAAGGAAATTCTTTTCGGAGTCAAAGAAGTTGAAATCACAAAACGTTTTGTACTAAAACTTCATTCACCAATATTTTATTAAAGGGTCGTTCGAAGTAAAAGACTCCTATTCATTCCCGAGGACAGGGATGTCTCTACCTTTCTTCTATTGACGAGTCTTTGAGATGGGGACGACGTTTATAGTGTTCCATGTATTACGATGAAAGACTAAAGATTCACCTGTAAAAAATTATGGTAAGAAAGGTAAAGTAAAAATAAAGATGTACTGGATGGAGAGGGAACGATGGGAAAAAGGAACCCCAAAACTAACGGAACGACTTAATAAAAAGTTGGAAAAATGTATAAATAATAAGGTATTTGGATCTACAACTAAAAGAAAGTATGAACTAAATTAAATAAAACACTCAAACACAAGTTAAATACCTAAAACTCTATTTAGAGATCGTAACCAAAAAATGTGATATCTGACGTATTTTAGACTAAATGTTTTCAAGTGAAACAAAAACTACATTTTCGTTTGTTGTGTAAACTAAACCGGAACCAGTGTACCCCAATAATTCCTCCCCTTTACAAAAACTATGATCATTTTAATCGAGAAAACTAAAAATCGACTTCGTTTCTTCTCCCTTTAACTGTAAACGGACTCAAACTATAAACTCGACTGAGACTAGAAACTAATAAAAATTTACAAATACATTTAAACTCAGGACAGATTCGTTAGATGATAATCCTCTTAAAATCGTGTAGTCGTTGGTATCGTCTCGGTCTACGACAGGTTTGATTTTGGTGAATGTATAAAAAGTTCTTTTTTTCAAAAAAGTGTCGTATTCTTATCACCACTAGTTTGCTAAAGTAAAGTCTAATACATCCTAAAAGCACTTACTCGATCCATCCAGGGATCATAGATAAGACATGTCAGGTTCCATGGGTAGAAAATGGACAATCTCGGAAGGTATAATTTAAAACACTCTATATATACCCGTAACACACAACACATCATAGTCTGTGTTACACATAAATTTCCTTGACGAGTCTTTTATCGTTTACCGGAAACTCTCTAGACGGTAAAAACTGTCAATGTGTCAAAAAGACTTAGAGAGACTACGTATGTATAATAATTTGTAGACAAACTAAAAGAGGACAATTAGACAAACTTCAGGTAAATTAAGAATTTGAGTGGTCTTTCTAGATCTTCCTATCTCCTTTTAAAGAAGGAAGGACTGTTAGTTGTACTTGTACAGAAGACAGGACCTCGAATACAAGAACACCCTCTTTTATTTTACTAACCTACCTACTCCCTTCCTTTTCAACACTCTACACAGCGGTAGGTATGTTGAAACGGACCTAACCTCCTACTCATTTTGGTCAGCAAACAAGAGATTACTATTCTCGAGACTGTAATAGTAAAGAAATAGAAATTTTTTTTTAGATCTTGTCCTTTTGGACCTTCCTACCAATTAAGTCTCTTTCGATATCGGGTTTGGAGAGGGTTCACCACAACTTGATGTTCGACCACATTTAAGTCGTGTGAACTTTTGGAAACCTCACCCTGATACCTTCACTTCAAATTCTCGATTTAAACCGTAAGTAAGTAAGTTTCACTATAATTTACATCTTTCGACTTAATTTTTCACTGTGACATATCTCATACTTCCTTTTCCCCGTTATTTAGGGACTCCATGACACATCTTTGATGTCTATAAACTTTTCTTGGTAGATAAGGATTTGTAATATACGTAATTTATGTTATAGAATTCTACCATGAATGAGATTTTATCGTACACTTTATGGATTAGAATAAATTATTATATTCTAAATAAACTTATTCTTTCTTACAAGACAAGATTCTAAACTACAAACTTCATCGTTACCGGTATTATCACGACGGTGGGATTGTCGTCATTGTTGTTAAGGGGTTTAACGTCTGTTTGACCCTCTGTCAGACACCGTTTCCGTATCAAGTGTTCCTCCTCGTGAGTGACTCGTAAATAGTCTCTACTTGACTCTTAGAAACTTTAACGAGAGTAGAGTCCCTATTCTGGTTCTTAGAAATAGAAGTTCTTTGAAAGGAGGTATGTGAAACAAGTCCTTCTCTTTGACTCAGTGAACTATGAATTCTCTGACTTCCGAATTTACGAATTCTCTAAGGGTCTTTACGTATCCTTTCGTCATATCGTGTCAAGTCCCTTTGTATTCTTTTAGTTTAAGTTTAGAGATTTGTCCTTGCAAAACGAATAAAAATTTTGGGAACATTGAGATAGAGATGTTATTTAGCCGTTGAATAGTTTTTTAACATACCCCAGGAAAGACATTGGTCTCAGAACATCCATATGGTATCTCGTTCTACAAAAACTCCCACTGTAGGTCCTTTACTGTAAGACGACTTGTGGCAAACAGTCCCTTTACGTAAGTCAGTCAAGTCAGCGAGTCAGCACAGACTGAGAAAAGCTGGGGTACCTGACGTCGTAAGGTCCGAAGGGACAGGTAATCCCAGTAAAACGTATACATTCATACATCTTCCTTCTCTCATCGACTGACAAAGGGACTGTAAGGGACAAGATCTTAAACGACGTTTAACGATTTAATTAGGGTCGTCCATAAGAGACCTCGGTGTCGAAATAAATCCCCACACACACAAACATGTACACACACACGTGTAGACACATGGAATTAGTTTCGACTACTTTTAGAGAAAGACAGTATAACGGGGAGAGAAGATCCTTTTTTTTTTTAACAAGAAAGTCGGATTGGGACATAAACTATCTAGTCTAAGAAGTACGAAGTGCAGACTAACAGTGTAGGTTTTCCCCGGAATATTTAAGTGTGAGACAACAAACATAAAAATGTAGGTCTAAAGAGTTTACTGTGAGGCAACATAAATACCCCAGATTGAACGACGTGGTCTACTCCAAAATAAGTATCCAGTCACTGCACCCGAAGAATTCCAGTAAAAGTCTTCAAATAAAGAGTCGAGGAAACCGTCTCACCTCCCTACCCCACCGACCCACCCACCCAACACCAAGGATCCTTTATCGTTTACGTGTAACTACACGTCGAGAGACCGACACGTCTTGTGTCATGACAAACGGAGGTCGAGCGACAAGACCTCTTTCGTAACAAACAATCTTTCTCTTTTCTCCTACGACGAAGTTGGAACTTCCCCTTCCCTTCCTTCTTTATCGTAAAAGAGTTATATTCGGAGACACTATTGTGGTTTTACACTTTGAAATACTTACGACAAACTCTCTAAGATAAAAAACTATTGAGTCTTTAACGTAAAAACCGTCCCACCAAAGTTTTTCCCTTGTGATCCCGAAACTAAACCAGGAGACAAAAATAGACGTTAAAATTAGATATATGCCCCTTCCAAAAGAAACTGTAAACATCCTCGTAAAGACTCTAACTACGACGACGGATAATAATATGTCCTCTTGTAAACTATGATTTCCAAGGGCGTCGAGGGTAGTCGAAAGATATCGTCCAGACGAGAGGACTGTAAATTACAGGGAATTCGGACTATACCAGACTATTGAAGTTGTACGTCGTCGAAATCCCTCTTTATTTCTTGACGCCATAGGAACTAAGAGCCATCCTGACAGTGATGGGCGTAGTGGTCAGTGGGTAGTGGGAAAGGGGAATTATCCACACTTAATTTCAGAGTCTTTTTCATGTACGTAACACAGACACACATACACATGGTTTGTGTGGTTCTAATTTGGCCTAATCCCTTTTACATCAGAAGAATTTTCGTACCGGTTTCCTGGGTCACAGACAGTGGAACACCTCTATAGATCTACTAGAAAGAATCCGACTGGAAACTCACTCTCGTCAATTTTCCTTTTCAAAAGGCACGGAGTTTATAGTCAAAAAGTGTTAGTGAGAAAATCAGACATACGGACCTTTCTTCATAGAAACGACATTTCCGGAATTGATTATTCTCAATCCTAATGGAGAGATTGGTATTCAGTCTTATGTCTAACCTAGGACCACTTTATGGACCGTGTAGACGTGGTACCCACTTGACTGTTACCTTATTAGACATCGATATTCTTACTTTTTAAAGGGATGTAGAACTAAACTTTCGAGAGGTCCTATACGATAGTCACCTTTTTCATTTCGCGTTTTTTAACGGGTATCAGTCGATAAAAACCTACACGCACATTTCATTTTATACGTATAAACGAACATAAACTTATTCTTTTGTGACCTTTCTATAAACTCTCTGATGTATTTCATGATTTGTTATCTCTCCTTCTACCCCCCCTCTTTACCTATACCTGTCCCCACCCTTATTTTCGAGAATAAATATCCAATATAATAAAATCAACAATTGACGTACTTACTTAATGGATAATTTCATATATTAAGTCACAAATGTTTATAGTTCGGGAAGTAAAAGTAACCTCAAAGTAAAGTATAGATTGTCGTAATTGACCTGAGATCCTCTTGACCTCAAGTATAGACCATTTCAGGATTCGAGGATTCAACATGACGACTCAAGTGACTTAGTAAGATTGAGTCGAACCCTTAAACACGACATAGTGAACACACGGGGAAATCGGGTAGTATTTGAGTGTCTCCCGTCCGTCGAGACCACTGTCACGGTTCCGGTCGGGATATGAAGACTTTTTGTGAAGGTTCCCATACACACTATTCAGACTTTATTCTCTTTCTTACTACTGGGTGAAAGAGTCGTCATTTCTGACTAACAAAAAATTTGAGTGCCATCATGAGAACGGACCTTTTAGGTACCTGTTTCCTCGGACCATCCGACGTCAGGTACCCCAGCGATTCTCAGCCTGTGATGAATCACTGAAGTGAAAGTGCAAAGTGAAAGTACGTAACCTCTTCCTTTACCGTTGGGTGAGGTCACAAGAACGGACCTCTTAGGGTCCCTGCCCCCTCGGACCACCCGACGGTAGATATCCCAGTGTGTCTCAGCCTGTGCTGACTTCACTGAATCGTCGTCGTCGTCGTCAGATATAGGTTCTATTATCAAATATTCTTACGACAAAAAGTCAGGTGACGAGTACTTCTTTTAATTGCAAAGAGTAAAATCAGTAGAACTCTTGATGAGTTAAAGTTATGTTTACTTTCTTGTCTTATTCTTGTCACATACTTGAANTCTCAGCCTGTGCTGACTTCGCTGAATCGTCGTCGTCGTCGTCAGATATAGGTTCTATTATCAAATATTCTTACGACAAAAAGTCAGGTGACGAGTACTTCTTTTAATTGCAAAGAGTAAAATCAGTAGAACTCTTGATGAGTTAAAGTTATGTTTACTTTCTTGTCTTATTCTTGTCACATACTTGAAAGACTTCAATCGAAGAATCGAATTAGGTGGGGGGGGTTTTTTTTTATGAATCAGTTGTACGTTACTTAAGTTTTGTACCCTTTAAATTTTTAGATTCTAACCACCTTCATACAGAGCTATCGAAACAATTTGACCCTCATCTTTTATCTCAATTGAGAAACTACAGAGGGGTTTGGTCGATCACGTGGATTCATTGTAATAGGACACTATATTAAATTTATTGTTTTATAGGACCTCGTGTTGAACCTTCTACTTGTCCCCGAGTCGATAATGGACCCTCATTGTGAACAAGTCTTTCTTGCACCGTCTTTCCTATAACATTCATATCTCTCTACTGTCTCAATCTTTACTCAGGTCTTTCTACGGACAAAATGGTCCTCTTTTTTAGGTCTACAGAAGAGTACTTTAGATCCATTAGGTACAGTACTGACCTGTTGTTGTCCACTTTACGAGGTAGTGATCTTTAAAACTTTTGGACAAACCTAGTTACTCCCGTAACCCCCTTCTTCCTCTTTTCTTGTTGTCGTCTAGTCCTCAAGTAACACTTCACTCGTTAACTGCATCTCAGACTTTATAAATCCACATTCACGACTAAAAAGACACACTTAAAAACCTGTAAATTTTTTTTCTCATTTAGAACTATTATTAAACTAAAAATAAGACTTGTATCACCGCTGTACAACTGTCCGATAATTGTATAGTCGGACTTGTAACTCTTCCTCCCCCTTTTCCTCTCTTATGATTAAAACTCTACCCTTAGACCAGTTCCTTCTCTCCTTCTGTCTCGAGGAAGGACGACACTGGAACTCCAGTATACTACTAAAGTCAAGATTGTTTACGAAAAGACACCTTATCACTAACGTGTCGGGAACAAGACGTCCTTCTAATGACGAATCTCTTTAAAAGACAAGTGGCAAGGCCAAGGTTTCTGTCGAATCAGGACCTTACGGACGGAGGACTGACCCCAGACTTGAGGACTTGGAAAGGTTTCCCTCCGTGTCCTCTCCGTCCTACCACTGACAGTAGGATCAAGGAACCCAGTGGAGTAGTCCTGCACAGGACCGATACGGAACTGACAATGTCTACGTTCCGACCAGTAGTCAATTACCTGTCTTCGAGACTTGAGTAAGAGAAGTGAACGATGGGGAGACTAAAAGTCCCTTAGGATTATGTCTTTACGAAACCTCTCCTGTCTCTTCTAATGTTCAAGATGTTAATACTTTTATTAACTCGTTGGTGATTTCACTTAAACGTACTTTTATCAGTCCCGAGGGTCTCACGTACGTGCGTACGAGTCGGGGAAGTCGGCACAGGACGAGAAACGTTGGGATGCCTGACATCGGGTGGTCCGAGGAGACAGGTACCCTAAAGGGTCCGTTCTTATGACCGCACCCAACAGTACGGGAGGAGGTTCTCAAGAAGGGTTGGGTCCCTAGTTTGGGTGTAGAGGACTTAACGTCCCCTTGAGAAATGGGTGACTCGGTGGATGTTTCCCAGCAGAGACCAAAGATGGGATTTAGAGGGGTAAACAATAACGTATGACTAACAGAATATGTAAATCACTTTTGATATTGTTAAAAATTTTTTAGACGAACCCAGATGGTTTTTGACGAAAACGACAGGTTAAATACACACAGAAATCGACCTAATTTTTCCACCCTTAAAGACGTCGTATAACAACAAGGTCCCGAAACAACAAGACTGACCGTGAGTCCCTACCGGGTTCTCACGTTGTCACGGACGGTTCCCAAAGACGACACTGGACAAGAAAAAATCACGAAAAGTTCTATAAGTCATCTACCTTATTAATAACAGGGACTTTCGGGATGCATCACCGGACCGTAGGGTCCTTAAACGGGTTCAACGAAACACTACCAACGGACAGAGACGAGGAGTGACACCCCAAAGTACCAATATTATCCTAAAATGAAAATTCCATCATCCGTCCGACGGACCGTTTCTTAGATGAATGTCTCGCCTACATGATGGGAAGGGTAAGGGAACGACCCCGATCCTTAGAAACTAAATCTCTTGATGTCGACGACGTCAAGTAATGACAGGTAAAATCTCAGTTCGAGCTGACATAGTCACCCAATGGGGGATTTCACGATATGAGTAACACTATTATCGATTCCTATAATGTCTGTCCTCCTCGCGTGTGACGGAAACCTCGTAGTGATAAGAGTCGGAATTCTCCTGAAGGTTTATTCTCGGGTTCACGAGGGAATACCCGGTCGACAGGGGAGAATGTTACTGGGACACTTAATACCGACGGGATGGGTCGAGCCCGAAGATCCTCAGGTCCACTCCCCGTTCCCGAACATTGGTACCAACGAAGTAGGTCTTCATTGCGACCCCGAGGTTCTCGGTATGACACCCCGATCCCCCGTTCCTTCGGTCCCGACTCCTTATGCATCCCCGAACTGTGTAAACACTAGAGAGACCTCACACCAGAGGGTTCAGTAGAAGATCGGTGGAGAAGTATGTTGAGTATTTTTTTCTTGTTACACTGTGTGTCACAATTGACCTGGCGACCTGGGTCTTTACAGATAAACTTAAGGAGTCTCTTCTTAATTGTTTCTGTGGTATAGGTTCCTAATTCCTCGGATTGAGAAACGGTGGGGTACCTGACATCGACGGTCCGAGGAGACAGGTATCTGATTCTTGTGACCCTACCCAACGGTAAAGGAAGAGGTCCCCGGAAGGACTGGGTCCCTACCTTGGACTCAGAGAACGTAACGTCCGTCCTACAAATGGTAGACACGGTGGTCCTACTGAGGCACCAGGTCCCATATGTCGTCACTCCACCCTCTGGTACTAGTACCCAGAGACGAGAACGGAAACGTCACCTCAACAAGACACTGAAACACGTTTCGGAGAAACACGAAATCACAGGAGTTGACCTTGTATTACTATGAACAAGTAGCCACTCGGAGGATTTTGGAAAACCTCCCCACGACAGTTTCCTCAGCTCCAAGGAGGAAAAGGGTGGGGGTAACATGACAGTCGGGACGAAGACATTAAGTGGTACAGAAATTTTGAATTCATAAAAGTACGGTCTGTGAGAAGAACGACGACAGGAGAAATAAGTACATGTGTATTAATGTCACTATGATGTATATAATCCGGTGACTTATTTCACCTTTAGAAATTTATTAGTTATTATATGGATCGTTGAGAATGATTATGTTCACAATTATACTGGTAAATATATTGACAGACAATACAAGATGGTATACGACCCATGAGACAATCCACAACGTGTAAAATTGAGAGGAAACTTATCGATAAGTCTTATAATAAGTCCTCAATAATCCACTAGTCTATACATTTCGGAGTACGTCGGACTTTCCCTTTGGTAAGAGGCGAGACCTAAAACTGAAGGTTGAAAGTTTTGTAGAAGTGGAGGATGTTCTTGGACCGTTTCTCTTACTGGTATTTTTTGTTTCTTTCTTTTTGTGGGTGTGTAGTAGGATTGTATGGAGTCTTCTACGAGTATAGTAGAACTGAGAACGGGTGTTTATTCTCAAGACTCATTTCTCAACAAAACAAAGGGACGGGGCGGGGGGAAAAAAATTCCAGTAATAAGGACAAAAGGTACACCATTTTGACTCTAAGTCTCAAGTACGTTAAATACGAAAAACAGGTCTGTATAAGGAATTGGGAGTGTGTCTTGTGAAGAAACACAGGGAAGGAAAACGAGACTAAAATGTGATTGAGTAGGTTTACATGACCCGTGACACCGTAGAGTTTATCCTATAATAAGGATTGTCAGAGTGGTCACCTCTGGAAGTAGGTAGACTACTGAAGTAGGTGTACCGGGTACCTATACAAGAACTAAAGGACCTCTACGAATCGACAGGATGAAGACTTCCCTAGAAGGACGAGAGACTGATGTTGGAGGGGTTCCCGAGGCAGGGAGCGAGAGAGAGATGTACCGGAGAGAAATTTGAGTTGTAATAAGGATCAGGGGTCTGGTTACGAAAAAGAGGAGTAAGGAGTCGAGAGAGAAACTAGGTGGTACAGACAGTGCACGTTGTGAGATTTAAAGGGGAAAAAAGAGGACTGGAAAACAAAAGGACGGTATGGATAGAAATTTTGGAGATCAAAACACGACAATGGAAAGGAAACAGAACAATCGAGGGCGAACAGGAAGGCCGGAGACGAGTCCAGAATGGGAGTGGGGTGTCCACACAAACAGTGACACGAAGTACGAGAGTGTCCCCGGTCATAACAAAGAAGTCTCGTAAACAGTCTCAAAGATTAAAATAGAAATAAAGTAATAAAATAAATATTACAAGGGGGAATGACAAGACATTCGTAGTGTCTTCATCTTAGGTCCAGACAAAATAAACGAACAACCACGAGAAATTAAAGTCTGAGACGAGAGAAATTGTTACACTCTAGTTTTGTCTTTGTTTCGCGTAGACGAAGAGAGGAACTACACGTGTGGTATACCGAGATAAGGGTAAGAAGAAAGAGCGTTCCACAGTCTGAACACTATAAGGAGCAAGTGACCTTCGAAAACTAGGGCCGAGTCAGTAAGAGTGTAGAGGTCACCAATGGTAGCGGAGTATTAAGGTTGTACACTCACCTACTAGATGGGTTGTGGGACGGGCGACGTGCAAAGGTAGGTGGAGAGTAGGTAACTCTGAGGCAGTGTTAGAAGTAACACAGTGACATTCTTTAACTCCGTGGAGATTTAAAATTATAGTTGTCGGGTCAGACCGTGACAGTGGAGTCCTGTCAGTGACAACTCTAGTCAAACGAGTTCAAAAGAGGTCCGTTGTTAAGGTGTTAGGACACTAGAGTAGGTCTGAAGACCAGGTGACCAGAAAAATCGTACAAGGACGAAAGTAAAGATGATGGTAGCTATACTTCTGTAGGATTACCCTACGAGAGCATGATGGTAGTTATACTTCTGTAGGATTGACCTATGAGAACATGATGGTAGTTATACTTCTGTAGGATTACCCTATGAGAGCTAAACCAGTAGGAGGCAGGAATAGGATGAGTGGAAGATCAGATATCGGGGTTTACACGAATGGATGGAAGGAGAGATATGGACGTAGATTAGTCATTTATAAAGACCTTTTTTTATTAGACGACAATTCAAAGTGAGACTTAACTACAGGTGTCAGGAATTTCTCACTGAGTCACGATTAAGTCTTATACTAAGAGCTCACCCGAATGACAGGATGAGAGTCTTTATTGTTATAAAAGAAGAGTTTCGAGGAATTGGATATGGAAGACTACGAGTAGACCATTGAAGTGTATATGAATTAACTCTTTAGACTTCGTTAGTCTACGTTTACTGAGGCAAAGAGATCCAGGTCTGAATTGAACGTTGATGGTAGAGGAAAAGGGGTAAATGTCCCTGTAAACATGGTGAGTGAGACAATTTCTGTCTAAGGAAGTGGACATGAGACTCAGGGTAGGACAGAATGGACGAATTGCTTGAACGAAAAATTTGATAGGAGAAACTAAAGCTGGAGTAGTTGAAAAGTGAGGGATATCCAATAAGGATATTTGATACCTTTTGTACGAGATTGTACGAAAGAGAAATGTTAAAAGAAACTGTGGAGTCGGAAATTCGATGAAGGAGTAGAGGGACGAAAGGAAGTCCCGGTCTAAAATCACCCTTTTACTCTAGTAGTACTTTTTAGAACGTATTGGTAGTGAAGAGTGACGATGGATGTGGAAAGAACATGAGAAAGATATGGGTAAGAGACGGGGAAGGAAGGATGGAGGAGTGAATAGAGATTAAAGGAGTAATGTAAAGGATATCGAATAAACTAGTAAGAGGTGTCTCGCTTTTCTTGACACGAAGATAATATGTGTAACCCGGTATAATAAGACCACGATTTTTATATGCTACTGAAAGTAGAATGAATTTTCAGCCATAACAATATATGAATTATCTTTGTCAATAATTTCTTCCTCTCCTTCCTTACTGACTTATCCCTTTTTTTAATCTGTATAAGGAAAAGAGTGTCCTGAATGTCATATAACCCTCTGTGTGATCATGAGTTGTCGATAAGTGTTTCCATTGACGGTAAAAATTATCACACTATTCTCATGTCTGGCGATACTCCTGTACACTCTCGTTAACGAAGGGACATCTTTATTGTAAATAGGACCCTTGAATTCCCTCTTACACCGATCACTTCACGTCTCCGTCCGTCAACCCTGTGATGTACGCTTCCGCGACTTTGTCCTTCCTCACCCGGAGTCCCACACGTACCGGCCTTGTGCCCCTGACCCTTCCTCTCTACATTCTCCGTCCCCGGCCTCTCCACGCGTCCTAGGATACGTGGTGAAATTCAGTAGAACTTGTAGTAAATTTTCTGAAACCTGGAATAGAGTTCTTGTGAACCTACAGTAACTGCCCAAAATTTTCTATCAACCGTAAGTAAAATAAAAAAATGTTCTAGTAGGACCCCTGATATACTATTTATATACGTCTATTTCTTGTCTCCATCCATTTAATGACTTAACGATATTTAAGGGTCATTTCTCAACACCAAACCTGATATCACAAAAATCCTCTTTAATTCCTCCTTACCTGTCCAAGTTCTACAAAATCTTCAACCTTACTGTCTTGAACCATTGACTGCTCTAAACCTCCACCCCATTATCGTTGTCTGTATCGACTCTACTAGACGGAATAGTCCCTGTCAAGAGTTGAAAGACCGGACTCATTCACCTAGGTATTTTTACGGTCAAGGATGTTTACTCTGGTGTCCTCCTCCTTGACAGACCCTTTCTTTTACTATTTAATCTTAATTTTGTGACTTTAATTCTAAAACACACTTTAAGTTTAAAATTTTTTACTCTAATTTTTGATCTTTTATAGCAACTACATCGAGGAACGGATTTGAGGTGTGTTAATTGTTTACACAGAAATTTTTCTTAACAGGATTTAGATTAGGAGACGAGGAAACTGGAATTAGACTCGAGAGTATTGGACAAAAGATCCAACAATAAGAATTGACAAAGAGACGACGAAAAAATAAGAGGTGCTTCAGATATGAAATGTTTCGTCGATCTTACTAGGTAAAGTGTACGTTTAACGTGGTACGGTGTAGGTACGGTATGGGAAAGTAACTTCGTGGGAGTAGAATGAAAACGGTTTTCTGAGATCTTTTCGGACGGGAACAATAGGACGAGTCTGAAAATAGGACGGGAAGGAGGTCCCACATGACGCCCGTACGACTAGAAGAAGGACAAACAAACAAACAAAATTTAAAAATAAAAATGAAATAAAATGAAATGTTATGACATAACCAAAGCGGTATGTAACTGTACTTAGGTGGTACAAAAAACTTGTTCTAATAAAGATGAAGGGGGTCACCGAGTCACCATTTCTTAAGTGGACGTTTCGTTAAGTCCTCTGACTAAACTAGGGACTTAGCCCTTCTAGTGGACCTCACCCCGTACCGTTGGATGAGGTCATCAGAACGGACCTCTTAGGGTACCTGTCTCCTCTGACTTCCCGATGTCAGGTACCCCAACGTTTCTCAGTCTGTGCTGACTTCATTGACTCGTACGTTGGGACGAAGTCACGGAATGAGAAATACAAGTAAGATGAATCTTAAGAAAAGAGACGAAGCTCAAAATTAAATTTACAATGGACTTATAAGATCTATTTTATCCTATAAGAAGGTCCGGACAATTTTAGATAGTAAACCACTACGGTGACTGTAAGTGTTGTACTTGGCGAAGAACCGTATACACATACCGTATTTTGTCCTTCTGTGTGAGTGACTAAAAAAAGAAGACAAATGTGTTCTCTTATACAAAAATAAAGAAATTTCTAATAAAACACCGGATACTACATCTTTTCCGTGTGGTCGTCCTTCCCTCCCACAACATGCTTGTTTTCTCGAAATAACGCAATAAGTGTCTCTTGTCGACGACCAATTGTATACGGAGGACTAGAACTAATTAACTCCTTACTCTATCACTTTTAACACTGATACTAGTAAATCTCACGACACACTTCTTTACCGACAGTTTGTTTTCTAGGACGAAATGGTATGACTCCTAAAGATCAAGAATCCCATTTTCTAGTGGTGAGGTCTAAAATGGCACTAACTGTACTAAAAATATCATAGTCACAATCAATCTGAAGGGTACCTTGACATAGAGTCATTGTAGTAGTCATGGAACTTGTAGGACTTAGATAGTGAAATCTCGGGAAATAATAATAATAATAATAATACGGTACTAACACCGAAGACCCTGAAATCAAGGAGGTTGATCCCTGGTTTGGGTCCGGGAACCGTCACTCTTCTACCTTAGTATTGGTGACCTGGTGGTCCTTTAAACGATCTCGGGTAAAAAAATTACAACTTTTATTTCCAGAGTTGATTTTATCTCATCGTGTTTAGTCTTACTAAGTTTTTTGTAAATCCCGATCTTAAGTACCTTAAGTTTCTTAAATAACTAACCAATCTTCATTCCTAAACTCTCTCTCCCTATTTAGATTTTATTTAGGTCTCAAAGGTCAAACACTGATAACACTTTAATAGGATCTCTACAGTAATTCTTCTAGGTTAAACCTGACTATAAAATCTATCAGGACTTACTCAATGAAGGTACTTTTGGTGTACCTTTAACAGATCATATGTAGCCCTTTACACCTAGGTCTTGAATTATTTCTTACCTACTATTACATTAATGGTGATTTCGGTCCCTTGGCATCTACGAGAGGAATTCTTTCACACATTTCCCCTTTCTTCCCGTATTACTCTTTATTACTTTAGACCACTGTTGTCGTATATCTCAATTGTCTCCTTGTCCTTTAGTATTTTCTAAGACTCTATGTCTTGGTCTTTTTGTTTTTTGTTTTTTTGTTCTATTACTTCGTTCTTCATAACTTTCTCCCCCACGTTTTTTCCAGATTCAGAGATTCTACAGTTGAACCTATTTCTTACTTTTCTCCAGTTACCAAAACACAGTCCATCTAAAACCACTCGTATTGTGTTTATCAAATGACACTTACTCTCGACACGGAATAACTTCTCACTCCTCTTGTAACGACCTACAAGGATTGACTAATGATGATTATAGAGGAACCGGTCTTCACACTGTACACGGCAAATGATTTGGATAGGAACTGCTCTTCTTAAACCTACTGATATCGTATGTGATGAAGACTAAATGAATGACTCCACCATCCTACACGTGAGGACGGACTCGTGTTTCTGACGGATTGTGGACTTTTTTACATCCAAGATATTCGTACCTGTTCCGCCTTTGACTGTTAACCTATTGATTGGTTATCTCATATGGTACCTCTTCCGTTACCATAGGGTCATGAGAACGGACCTTTTAGGGTACCTGACTCCTCTGACCATCCGACGCCAGGTACTCCAGTGCTTCTCAGCCTGTGTTGACTCGCTGAAGTGAAACTGAAAAGTGAAAGTACGTAACCTCTTCCTTTACCGTTGGGTGAGGTCACAAGAACGGACCTCTTAGGGTCCCTGCCCCCTCGGACCACCCGACGGTAGATACCCCAGTGTGTCTCAGCCTGTGCTAACTTCGCTGAATCGTCGTCTCATATGGTACTCTTCCCTCGTCTCGTACACACACATTCTCTCTTTCTGTCTCTATCTCGTTTTATCTCTACTAAAAATAAAAGAGGAATTAAAAAAGGAACTTTATCTACCGTTCCAGTTGACAACTCGTATTATCCTATTCCCTCTCCGACGAACTTCGAAAATTTTCCTACATGTTTAACTTTGACGTAAATACCCCTAACGTTTTTCCCCATATACACATGTTCTATCGTGAGATGGAAGACCCTCTACACTTTTTGCAACAGTGGTTCCGTTCACAGTAAAACTAAAAACTGAATTGAATTACGCCTCAGTTTATGTAATCTCCACTTTTACTAGGTGAACTGGTAGGACAGGAAAAGTACGTCTACGTTTGACGAGAGCGTCGTCTACAAAATAACGGAACAAGTTTGAATGGAGTTTACAGGACTGATTACTTTAAAGGTATCGAAGGGAACCCTCGGATGAGGTAGAAGGCTATCGAGCCAACCAGTCCATTGTAAGGGACAACAGGGTACAGAGGGAGGAAAAAATAAAATAAAAAAAAGGGGAGGAAAAATTTTTTTTTAATAAAAAAATTTAATACTTTCATTCATACTATTGTACGAATGTCCTCGGGTACAGAAGGAGGAGATAAAGGATGATAATCTGAAGAAGACTGTTTTACTAAGAGGACGAGGACACCTCAAAAGTATAAGTTCGAAAACACTATGGAGGAAGCCAGTGATAAATATGGTAGTATATACAGCGTCAAAAAGTAAAAAAGGAATAGGGAGACAAGAAGATGTCTGAAATGACTACTTATGACGAAAGGGTGTTATACTTAAAGACTTCTGAAATTTTGGAAGACGAAGAAAATACTTGATAATATATTATCCATTTTATAAGAGTATTTTACCTGAGGACCGATATATTAAGAAGACGACAATCCGTCGAACTTAATAAGGGGAACTGGGGAGTAACGACGATTTTCTTCGGACGACCCGTTAGAGATAATAAAATCCCTTTATATAAACGATACCTGACTTTCGAACACAGAGAAGGTTTTAAGTATACGACTTTAGATTAGGGTAAACCTCCATCTTGGAAACTCTCCACTAATCCAGAACTCCCGAGGTAAAATATTTTCTCTGGAGTCTCTTGAGGGAACAAAAAACGGTACACTGTAATGTATTCTCATTTTTCTGTTGTCAGATACTTTGATCCTTCGTCTAAGAGTGGTCTGTGACTTAGAAGACTGTGGAACTAGGACCTGAAGGGTCGAAGGTCTGAACACTCTTTATTGAAAGACAACAAATACTCAGTGGGTCAATTACCATAAAACAATATCGTCGGGATCACCCGTTGCGTCTCTGACCGTGGTTCTCATCCCACCACGACCTTGTTTATAGATTTTCGTACCTTCGTCGAGACCTTGACACATTAATCATCTCCGATCCCCTCACAACTCCACGTGTGATCTTTGTCAAGTGTAACAGCACTCACTCAACCCTCAATCTCCACTAAGACCACTCACAAGTCTTTCTTTTCTTTCTTTCTCTACATCTCTTTCGGAGTCAACAATACATCAGGAGTCCTCTTACAATCATCTTAATATCTACCACTTCCGGCAAGACTGTTCCAGAATCTACCTTTACTCCTCACAAAACAACCTTTGACCCCCTTCCCATTAGGAACAATAATGCACTGTTCCTTGGACCGACTTGAACCAAACACAGATGCAAACACCTTCCATCTTGAACATTCACTACTTTGACCTATGAACCGACCTCTTTAAAGATTCGTTGCACTTGTTGGTCGGACTAAAATGGACCTTCGAAAACCATTTTACACTCTTCTCTCTGTAATAAATTTCTGGTTTAACACTTGGTTTTCTCTTCGTCTTAAACTTCTAAAACTTTTGAGAGTCGGATAGGTATATCTTTTCTTATCCTTTCTGACTCTCTCTTTATCCACACACCGGTATACTGGCAAACTATTCATCTAATTAGTTGGTAGAGTTGTCTTCGGTCCTCAATAACTCTTTTTGTTACCCTCTTATTAGGGTTTCCATTAAGTCTCTCACAGTTTCGACGGAGGGTTTTACTTAGGTCTTACGTCCCCCGGTGACCACGGGCACCCCTGGAGCCACGTAGGACGGATACAAAGAAGTGTGACGTCCGAGGACGAGGAAGTGAGGTAGCGACGGAAGGAACCGATGGGATCAACACCGAGGTCGCCCGACCTTACGTAGATCCGACCCAACACCCTCTTACTGACAAGGGTGGTTCTTAAGTTTCCTGTCTCGGAGAACCGTGTACGTACCCGAGTCCTGAGGTTGGGGTCTCTCGAGGCCCTGGTCCCTTTCTTAACGATGGGTTCGTGAGTTTGGTACCCATGGTCGGACGCGTGCTCACCTATACCTTCCGTCTTGAGGGTAAGATCCCCCGGACCTCCCGTCTCGTATGTCGGTCTCTCTTAATGTCAAAGGGAACTTGTTGTTGTGGTTCAGATTCTCATGGTTGGAGGAGGTGTGGGGGTTTAAAGGGGATAAAGTGTCATCTTTTGGGTTCATATTAAAATGTCAGTCGGGAACTAGACATACTTAGGTGTAAACGTGTAAGTTGGTCGGAGTCTTGTACATCATGACATCATGTATAAAGAACTTTTTTTTTTTTTTCAGTTACATATTCACCTGGACGTGTAAAGTTTGGGTACAATAAATTCCCAACTGACGTAAGAACTCTGAAGTCCAGATTACTTTCAACAGGGTAACCCAAACCCTGAACGAACCACCATGACGAAAGGATAAAGAAGGAAAATTTTATCGTTACAGATAAGATACGGAGATAGTGTTAACCCAAAGTCTTTGTATATTGTACAAATTGTCTAAGTGTTGACCTTATCTTAAACGGTCTTCTACTTAGTACGGAACTTAAGTGAGTATAGACTAAAGTTAGAAATCTACCCTAACATCTGAATCCAAAAACTCAACTACTGTACACTCTACCTGTACTTAAAACCTCCGACCCTCGTCTCACAATATCTGACTTCTAAACACAGAGGAGTTTTAAGTATACGAATTAAGATTAAGGTTTACACTATAGACCTTCACAAAACCCCCCTCTACTAATCAAGTACTCCCACCACGTACGAGTCAGTACGGGTTGAGAAACATTAGGGTACCTGACATCGGGTGGTCCGAAGAGACAGGTACCTTAAAAAAGTCCGTTCTTATGACCTTACCCAACGGTAAAGGAGAAGGTACTCTAGAAGGGTTGTGACCCTGACTTGGGTATAGAGGAGGACGTAGAGGACGTGACCGTCCGCTTAAGAAATGGTGACTCGGTGGACCCTTCAGGCGTACTCCCATCTGCGGGGGGAGTGCTTACCGTAGTCACGGGAATACTTTCTCTAGGGTCTCTGGGACGGTAGGGGAAGTGGTACACCTCCAAAACTATTTTTCTACAAGTAAACATTTGGTCCTTCACCCGAAAGTGGTCTGTGACTCAATTAGAACCCGAGGGACTCAAAACTAGAACCCGAGGGATTCAATTAAAACCCGAGGGATTCAAGGTGTTGACACTCTTTATTTATAGTGGTACAGTGGGTTGAATACCACAAAACAATCTCGTCGAACTCACTTGATTCCGATATAGGATGGAAAAGGATTCTACGGAAACCGAGTGTATCGAAAGAAAAAATTTTTTCTATAACGTCGATAACTGTTTGATTGGAAAGAGGTTTGAGATAGAAGTACAGGTAAGGGACGAATTTTGAAAATCGTGGATGGGTGGTGGATCTACGACTTCGTGTTTGAGAAATTGGGCAATAAGGTAAACGTCAGACAAGGGTTAACAAAGTTTAGGAGGAGGTTGTAAAATTTAAGGCTTAGTCAGTCTTGTGAGTGTCATAAAGGGAATTGACTTTACAAGGGACGGTGAAAAGACGAATAGGTTAATGGTCAGTAAGGACGGTCGACAGAAGTTCAGGGTGGAAAAGGCATTTTATAAAGAACTAAAAAAAAAGGACGGAGACTTTAAGTACGACAATTGAAGTACGGTCAGTGAGTAGTTCCGTGTAAGGGACCACCGTGTCAAAATGATCAACGTAACAATCAATTAAGAAGTACTCCAAGGAACTTCAGTCCGACGTAAAGAATGGTTAATCAACTCGTTGAAACAAGTTCAGTGAATTAAAGAGATTCGACGTTTAAAGACTAAATACTTTTTTTATTATTAGTAAAGTATAACCCAACAGTATAATTTATTTACTTTTACAAATGGATAATTCATCAAATATCCGTTAATATTACAAAATGAAAGCAAGGGCAGGAAGTATACGAATTTTTGTTACGTCTCAATATTATCAACAAGTTATTTGAAAACATTTTACTTGTCAATTAAATAAGTGAAAAAAAAGACCGACGTGACATATACAACTTCCTAGAATCAAAAGACTGGTCCCTAACTTAGACCCGGTGGAGCCTCTTTAGTGGTTCAGAATTTGTAACCTGGTGGTCCCTTAAGGGTTAAGTGAAGACCGTTCACTAGAAAAAGATTTCAGTAATGGAAGACCCCTGAAGAGACCACTAGGTCACCATTCCTGACGAACGAAGACTAAGTCCCTGTGCCAAGGTAGGGACCAACCCCTTGATTTTAGGGTATACACCACACCGGTTTTTAAAAATTTTTATTTATTTTACTTCAAAAGGAAAAAGATATATAAAAGGTGTAAGACCTACTTTAACTAAACCAGAGTATACCGAATCCTCTATCACTAACGTTTACTTATTTATGAGTATCAACAAACTGAAACGACAAAATACCCTCGACCAAGTCAATATTGAATCGGAAGTTTCTTCCTTATACCTTATCACCAGGTACAAAGAAATCCCCGTGATAAAGGTAATCGTTAGTAGGTCCTCCCTAAAACAGTTTCAAAGGGTAAGAAAACAGAATTCTTAGAACACCCGTACCTCTGAAAACCACCACCGTTATATTGAGACCCATTCTCTTCACTCCTGTATTTTAACTTATGTACTACCTCTCTATCACCCTCTTCCTTGAACCCCATCGTTAGATGTATAAACGTTGTCTTCCTAGATTGGTTAAAACAGTCCTTAAATGCAAAACCGAACTTACTTGGTAAGAATTTTTATTTAATTTTGCGTATCGGGAAGCTCATTGGTGGACACAACTTAAGACAATCAAAATAATTGGGGTTTGTGGAAGAAGGAAATCGAAACAACTCTCAATCGGTCGTGATAGTGGAGTAAGATCGAAGACGAATAAAATATTTCCTCTATTAAAGAATCTCTTTTTTTTTTTTATATACAGGGACTTTTTGAACGGTCTAATTAAAATCCCCCTATTTTAATCCGATATCGAAGTTTTGACAACAAATCAGATAAGTAACAACTGTAATTATTTTGGACCACAGACTGGTTTCTTCGATAGTACACTGGGGCACGGACATCCTGAGTCCGGACTTCGTGAGAAGCCTTGACTTTATAGGTAGAGATGCAAAGGACCGACCAAAGGGTTTACTTTCTTATCGACCGATAGGGTGTGTGTTCAAGCAACATGAAGGAAAAATCGTCCTTTTAGTATGATATCATTAATATTAAAAATAATACTTCTAGAAAAGGAAGGGGTGGTAAAATTCCGTCGACTTAAATACCACAGACTTTTGACTAATTGGTTGGTTCGGTTCGATACGTTGAAATTGACAGGTTTCTTAGGTTTCTCGAGGTTAATTGTCTGAAACCCCCCTGAAGTTTGTCTCGGAAACTTACATTCGGTAAGGGGTTCCGTCGTAGATGAGCCATATTTCATTTCCCCGCTAGACCGTCAATGAGAGAACTAAACTAGTCACATCGATCAGTCCCAAGATAAAGGGATGACTTAATCGACCGAACCGACGGATGGGACTAGTTTAGTCTGTCTATTAACAGGTTAGAAGGAGCGTAAAACATAGGATATTTGTCTCGAATTTTTTTCGTCCTGATTGTTGTCGGTCATTGACTAACAGGACGAAAAAGTTCTAATAATAATACGATAATGATCCGGTTAACAGGTTCCAGTCTTACAAGACAACCTGACACAGTTCCACTAAAACAAACCAAACGAAAGTAAAGGTGATCACATTCGGCTTAATCGGAAAAGTCCCTACGAATTACAACCAACTTTACAATCGTATTACGAGCTAGGGTTAACACTTGGGGGGTTTTTACAAACTTCACCCTATATACTGTATGTTTGTTCCATCGTGGACCCAAAGACAATGGATTTTGAATCGGCGGCAAGAGAGGTCAGGTAACTTGTCGAGACAAGTTCTCGGTCTTGTCTCAGTATGATGTCATCGTAATTATTAAATCAGAACCAAATCGAAGTAATCAAGGACTCCGGTAACTACAAAAATGATGAATAGAGAGTTGGGTCCCCGTAAACGATTCTGGTCAAAGGGTAAAAAATTTGCTACCGTGATTCGGTATCTTTTCTGATAGTTTAACAATAAAAGGAAAATACTTACCACTGAGTTTCTGGTAAGTCTTCAAAATAACGTGTGGAGAGTACCACGGAGAAATCTTCCCCCGAAATTATTTTCGGTAAACATGAGCGAAACCCCTCGAGCCAGACGTGACCCTCCTCGAATAATTCACCACAAGGGTTCTGTCTGGTAACTATCGGAACAAAGAAAAAAAAGGACTTCGTTCTTTTCTCTTTGGTTACCGAACGGAACTTTTTCAACTATATAATTTTATTATTACTCTCTTTTAACTAGAACCGAAGGAGTCACAAAGAGAGAAGACAGTACACACACACACCCCCGGGTAATCTGAAATTTATGTTTGATGTGTACACGTAAATCAGTGTACACATATATCAGTGTGTGTCCTATCAGAAACGTATTTTGTCATGACCAGTGATTCAGAGAGGATTGTATAAAGAAAAAAGGTACAGGAGAACCTAAAAAGAGGATACATGTAGGATGAGACTTATAAGGGAGAGTGTAAAGGCATGTGCTAAGAAGGATAGAAGGAAAGAAGTTGTACTCAAGTCGTGGAAGGATGGGAAAACGGAGGACAAAGGAAGTAGGATAGGGGGTCCAGGGATCAGTAGTCAGGTAATTTGAGTTGTAATGAACTATAACAAGTACGTTTCGATTGTACTGAAGGACATTCGAGTTTCTCCATAATAAGTACGGACTTCCTGAAGTGTCTTCGTTCAACTAACATTCGAGAATTATAGTCCTTTCATGTAACAGTTAGAAGAACCGAGTTCATAATAAAAATATACGACTATTTCCACCGACGATTCGTAATCGACTAGGGTGCAATCTTTACTTCATGTCTTCAAACTTAGACTTCCAGTCGGGTCCTAAAGCAAACTTCCGAGAGGAAGACCACCACATTCATACAAACACATACACACACACCGGTACATACACATACGTACACAGACACTTCTCCTACCGACCTTTCTCCCCTCTTCTGCATAATTTCTTTCCTTAACTGAGATGAGTCCCACCCCTTTGATACTGTGGACGCGGCTTTCACTTTCTCACTTTCGCAATCGGTAAGTCAGTACGGGTCGAAGGATACTTCGTCTTCTGATGTCCGTCCAAGAAATGGTAGACTCGGTGGTCCCTTCGGACTGTCGACACGACGGCAAGGGATTTAGGACGTAGATTCTGTACCCAGTGGTTCATTCACAACGGAAGAAGGGTCACTCGGTTTATGTCGGGTTTGAACGACAAGTTGTATCGGTGATTGTTGACTTTTTCTACTCCTTTTGGCAAATATGAATACTGGATCCGTTAGAGATAAGAAGGGATGTCAGACATCTACTTAGATGACCATAAAAGAAGACTCTAATTTTTGAGAGGAACATCCGAAAATTAAGTTTTAATCTTACTAGAAATAAGTCCCAGAGAACCCTTAAAATGTGTCGAGTACTTTTGAATCCCTTTGTCAATTTGAAAACGAAAAAAGTTTTGTAGACAAAGGTGATGATCCTTAAACATAATTACGATATAATAAATATAACTTGATAAGTCCCTTAAAGGTTCAAAGTATTCGTCTATCCACATACTATCTAAGGAATTCAAGTAATTTTACACAAAAGATCTTTTTCTTTTCCTTTATGTTCACCGAATACTATCTGCCACAGTATCGTACCGTGTTATAATCCTGTTCTAAAGTAGAAACTAGATTGGGATTAGGAGTGTGGTTTTCACATTAATCAGTTATACGTGTTGTAGGTCTATACGTCTATTAAAAATGACCCTTTTTTATATACCTCTCCGTCACCCCGTATCATTGATACTCTGACATCCGTCGATCGATTCAACCTTAGGGTCGAATGATCGACATACTAAATCCCTTTCAATAAAGTAGAAAACCACGAAGTTAAACGAGTAAACACTTTTCTTCTATAATTATCATGAATAGAGGATCCTAATAAAACTCTTAAACAAGTAAATTAAGTATGACTTGTGAATTTTCTGATACATGTGTTATTGTAATCCATGGGATTGGTACGTTAATTACAATTTTAATTGTTGTATTACGGTGAGATTCGGTATATGGTAGGTCAGTCGACATACATAGACACAGAAATCGGTGGACAAAAAATATAAGTATCCTATGAATCCTAAAATTCTTCAATAGAATCATTCTGTACATTATCTCATTTAACTAAAACTTAGTTTTTGTAACATATATGGTTGAAAATCAAGTACTGTATACGGGGTAAGTCAACAATTGATAGATCGGAGATAATAAATGTAGGATGTGACGTTTATTCTTTTAACTCCGAGTCTCCTTATTTAATTGTAGGGTTCACTGAGTCGATTATGCTCGGTTTGGGTTCATACAAAGGAGACAGGAGAGAGATACCATAATTTCGAGACCCTGATACACCTCACTCCATAGATACTTATTTGCATGAATTTAACCCTCTTAGACAGACTTAATCTGTCTAAGATTAAAAGACACCCTTTTTTAACGTATATCTTTTTAATCTTTTAATTTTTTAATCTTTTATAAGTCTACCGAGTAAGTCGACGGCAACAAAACAAGACAAAACAGAAGTAAAACGAAAAATGATAGACATGAACCAATTCTTCGTTAAACAGTTCATGAGACTTTTTACTGACCAGTCAACTATTACACAACTCCATCGGATGACTACGTTTAATAAATTCTAAGATACTTATGGTCTAAGTTCCCTTATCTCTTTTTGGACATTATTGGTGGTCCAAAAGACTCCAAGTCGTAAAGTGTGTTACTGATGTACTTGAAGACGGGTCCGTATACTTAGGTTTGAGTTTGAAGTCGTCGTTACCGCCAACTAAACATTAGGGTGCAGGGTGTAGGTAAAACCCGAAAGAGGTCCGTTTCGTGACTCCCTATGAAGACTGTCTTATATGTTGTGTCCTGCCGTTTTTATTATAGAGGAGAGTCGACGCGAAGAGATCCGTTGTGGGGGTTCGGGGAGATGAGTAAAGGGAACACCACTCCTGTCCGGAAAGAACTTGTGGTATCAGATTAACGTATCGGGAGTTTGATGGATTACTGGAGGTCTATAATTTGAAAGTTCTCTCTCTTTTTATTTCGGAAACGTTAACACTAAGACGTGACTCGCGGAAGTCATGTTAAGTAGTTGTCTATCAAAAGAAGAGGTCCAACTTACTTTTTTTTATTTTATTTTAGTGAGATCCGAAGAAGATCAGGATGTGATTTTATAGGGTCTCCCATATTTGAGTTCTAACGAAGTGTTTAGGATGTGTTAAAAATACCTACTACTTGTTGGGACACCCTTTATTTAATACTATCAGTCGATCCTTTACCTTTTACAGATTTTTAAAGATTTTTATTACTAATGTAAAGAGATGACAAACTGTGTGTCGGTAAAAATGTCTTCGTGTACCTCGGGTGCAATGGTTCCCGTCGCCCACGGGCACCACTCCGACAAGAAAGACCACAAGGAGGTGGGCTCTGCACCCCCTCCTTCATCGGAAGTTAAAGTGTAGGACGTTGTCAAGTAGAACGGAGAAGAGAGGGTTTAGTTAGAAGGGAGTACGAAAGAGACAGAACCGTTATTTTTATGGCAATGGTAGGTAAGAGGAAAGAAGGACATTTTTAATTTCGTACGGAGACTTATAAATTTACAAACCCGAAATTATATAGGGAAAGGAGTTTTTATCTCACAGACAATACTACACAATAGTTTTTATATTGACTCTCCTTAGTAGACGAGAAAAAAAAGGGAGGGGTGTGACCATTCTATTTCAAGTAATTTCGTGTGACTTTTGTAAACTTTTATGACTTTTACATTTGTGAAAATAATACAAAACTTTGTCTTGAATTTTAAAAGAACGAATTGAGAACAAATTAGTTAAGACTAAAAAATGACACAAAAGATAACATATGAAGCCTCTATAGAACATGGTATTCATATTGGAACGTACTTTCTATTAAAACACATGATATGATTTTTTTCACTACAGAAAAGGTTTTAAAGGAATGAGTAGAGAAGAGAGAGATCATGTGAGAGTCACAGATATATTTAATTCTATAGGGGACAATCAATGTAATATAACGGAGACAAAGAAAGTGTATCGTTTGAACGTCCGTCTTCCGTGACGTTAAGAATTAACTTCACTTAGACCGTTCCCCCATTGACAGAGTGGGTCTCCGAGTCAGAAAGTTTTCGACTTCTTCTCCGAATGTATTTTACGATGACAGATGTTTTATTTTCTTGTCGTGTTTCTGTCTTAATTTTATTTTCTTTAATCTAAATCATAAACAATTTCCTCTTGTTTGAATCAAACCCCACGAAAAAGTATTGTTTCCTTATTTCCTAACCAAATGGTTTCGGACTTCTACGTGATATTTGCATCTGGATGATAATCTTTTACGTTCGGGTCTCATACCGACTTGACGTGAACAAAATAAACGTAAACACAAAAAGAACAACAGCAACATACCATACTCATGTCATAATGACTAAACAAGAAGACTTCAGTAAGAACCATGGATTCTCTGACACTCCCGAAGACTCCACCGTGATCACCATTTCTTGGACGGACGGTTACGTCCTCCACGGACCTCTACACCCAGGTTATGGACCCAACCCTTCTAGGGGACCTCCTCCCGTACCGTTACGTGAGATCATAAGAACGAACCTCTTAGGGTACCTGTCTCCTCGAACCGTCCGATGTCATCAGGTATCCCAGCGTTTCTCAGTCTGTACTGACTTCACTGAATCGTACGTACGTGTTCTCTAACACGCAGAGAAAACGTAGGATTACATGAAACTAAAGAACCAGTAAATGTCTGATAATCAAATTAATAATATAAAGTAACTGGTAAAATCGAAAATTTCGTTACAAACATAAAAAGGTTTTAAAACACCTTAAATAGAATGTCATACTAGAAAGGTCTATGGTCGTTGATCATTATTATCTTTGTAAAATAAGTTTCGTTCCCTGACAAAAAAAAAAAATTTATTAGTAGTTTAATGAACGATTGAATCTAAAGGATACGATGAAGTATAAAGATATGATAAATATAAGTCACTAGAATACTTTCCATAAAGTATTGAGTATTCCATTTTTAAGTAACGTTTCCGTATAAGAAATCTATAAAAATTAATCATTAAATAAACATTCAGGAAATTTTTCAGATTACTTTTTTATACATTCGAAATTGTGTATCATATATACACATGGTGTCACTATACTCGAAGAGTTTTGAACAAACCACAGAAAATCTTTTACAATTATTTCTTTAAATGAATAAAAAGATTGTGACAACCTTAATGATCTTTTTGTAATAATACTTAACTAAAAGGAAATCAAATAACCCCGAAATACAACAAACAAAAGAAAATTTAAAAAGAATAAATCAAAAATATTAAAATATTTTATTAATAATATTATTATAGTTTTACATGAATATCATTAAATAATAGGTTGAATTCGAGATAGTGATTACGGTAACTTAGTAACACACAAGAAAATAAAATTTGAGATCTGGAAGACATAAGACAAGATAGGAGGGTATAAGATCGGTTGGCGATTTAAAATAATGAAGAAATGAATAAAAAAACTTTAATATATGTAGTGAAATAAAGACATTGTACGTTAAGACTTTCTAGCACAAAGGAGAATCTTTAGTTCGTATAACGATTTCGATAAATGCTGTCAGAAAGTCATCATCAAACCGTTACTTCTCGTACTCTTTTTCAAAATATCTATTATAGTGTATCATTATAGTATGTACGTATACATAAAATACTATATTTTACATAAATAATGACACCATGACACCCAGTACCAATTTCGTCACTTTCGAGGACGGAATCTTCCAGGGTCTCTCAAAATACACAGGAACAGGAAATTTGAGAGGTCTCCTCTAAGTCATCGGACCCTTTCACACAATACCTTATGGTAAAGACCACAAAGAAGTATTTTTTATAAACAAAAGTCTTCGCTACCGTTGAACTTACACAGACAACAACCTGTGATGATTTAGTCACTGACTCTAATGGCACACTATAATAGAGAGGTTGAAAAAGACAACAAGAAATAACGGTTTGAGGAAATGAAAAATAAAATTTTTTGAAAGGGTGTGAACATTCAATAACGATTTATTATATAATAAATTTATATATACATGAGAAGTCCTTGAAAGGTTTAGAGTGTAGTAATTTTTTTTTTTTTACAATCACTAAGTCTCAAGAGATAGACCCTGAGACTAGTACTTAAAACCTGGAAGAATAACATATGAAACACAGAAGATTGGAAAAAGTATAAAAGGAAGAGTAACAAGACGAAAGAGAAAAAATGATCTCTAGTTAACTGGTCAAGTGCTTAATAGGTATCGACAAAGATTAGACAACAAACAAGGAAAGTCCATTCGAAAATAAGCATAAACAATGAAGACTTTCAAGATCAAAATTTTAAAGAAACTATTACAGAGTAAAGAAGAGAAAATGACACAAAAATAAAGAAATTCATAAAGTGTATATCCCTTAAACAAAAAGTATAGACCATTAAGACCTAAGACTTGATCAACCAACCGATAATACAAACAGAAGCAAAGACAGCAACTAGGAGTAAACAGCTGTGAACGAATCAAGACTAATGATAACTCAAAAGGAACACCTATGTATAGAATAACTTGGATGAGACGTCCTTTAGACTCCTGTATTTACCCTCTAAAATGAGACGTCTTCCGAACATCAAAACGTTCTAGGTCCCAGTCGTGATTGGACCCTAGTGAATTGAAGTCACTAGAATACTTAGAGGGAATACTAGAGGGAAGTCGCTAAAATACTTATTACGTTCTCTAAGTTCAAAACGAGGTGAGAACGGTCACGAACCTCTGTACAAGGAATCTACCATCACGACTAGTTCCCTAGAGGGAGTTTCATTTAGAAGGAATTTTAAGGGACGGGGTAAATGAAGATGACGATGACAAAAGACGAGGTAAAAGTCGATCCATAAAAGGAGACAAAACTTTAAAGTGAATACAAATCGTTCGTATTGTTAACTAATTTTCATATAAACGATATGAAATAGGTTCGACACCAATGTATAATCGTCCTCAGAAGGTTCATAGATCAAAGGGAAGACTGGTAACGAAAAAAAAAAAGATGATCAAAAATTGTGACACGATAAATTAAAAGTTCGAAGTTACATTCATTATAAGGAATATTTAAATAACTCACTTTTCTCGATATACACTTTGTTTTGTTTTAATATGTATAAATCGGTGAACTGATAATGTGATTAATAAGTAAATTTTTTTATTCGGTTACACAAAAAAAAATTTTTTTGGATCTTTAGATCTACAATTGTTGGTCTCTATTAAAAAAGGTATTAACACTCCTGTCAGAAAAAAAATTGAATTATTGGGCTAAAACTTCAAAGTAAACGTAAGGACATCTCCGTAAACCTTATGTATGTTTGGTTGTCATTTGACAAAGACTGTATAAATAATCAAAGGGAAAAGTAATTAACATAGAGAGATGATAAGTCTTCTAAGGAAAACCCCTTCGTTTTATTGAACCCTTATTTGTGTTTTGGTAAATTAATAGTTAAACTCTTAAGAATAAAAAAAAGGAGACTGGTATTTTCTCAATGAATAAGTCAATGTAGAATATGATAACTAACAAAGTAAAATAAATTTCCGTTTAATTTATAAGTAATAAAAAGAAACATACTATTTACACAGTCATACTGTCAATCTCTGTTTTGTACAAACCTTTGTCGTCAACAAACATCTTTTGTAATACTGAAATACATTCGTTTACTGGTAAATTTATATTGACATTAATTAGAATACATTTATTGACATTGTTTAAAGAAGAAAGGTACGAACGTATACGTACTACTGAATGGATGTCAGTTTTACAGACTTTTTAAATTGATATTACCTTCATTGACCACTTTTTAGAAAGTGAACGGAAACACCTGTACTATAGTCGTTTATCCTTGACTTGTCATTAGTTGGTAAAACTTTTAAAGTCACAGTCCATATTAAAACGTAAAAGTACTGGATAAAGACGAATTCTCTATTCTGATGTAACACACTTCTCCATTTTTAAAGAAAAACAGTTTCTTCTTTAAATCAACCAAACGTATTTTCGTAATTCTTAATCATAGACACTATCTACTGAAAATCTTACGGGATATTTCCTACCACCAAAAATGAACAACGGTGACACGAGACGAAAGTTTTCGGTTCATCTGTCTACCCACAAGTAATAAAAGAACTGAAAAATATAAACAACTATTAACAACATTAATTAAAAATTAGACTTCTGAACATTTCGTTACGAACCCCTAAATTGTTTGGTTTGAACCTAATTACTTCGCGTTTGACAGGTTTATAAAAAGAATATAGTTTGAAACGACTCGCCATTATTAAGAAAGAAACCCAGTTCCTGACTAGGTCTTCGTAGACTCTTTGTTCTAGGAAACCTCGTCAGTAGTTTTTAGACGTGTGTGACATTCCCATCATCTCAAGTTCCATAATTTTGTTTTAAATTTTTGAGAAAGAACTTTGTTTTCATGAGAATAAATCACCCATGAATAATTTGTGACTCACTGGATTAAGGTCCAAATATTAGCATTTTAATAACTCCTCGGAAGACCTTTACATTTGTAAAGTGGTACAATCTACTAAGGGTGGGGATAAAGAGGTATACGTCTACCACATAAGACTAGAAGGGGAAAGAGGACATTTTTCAGTTCTGTAAACTCATCAAAAAGGTATCAGTCGTTATTGACCACAAACTTTATACTTAGGTGGTAACATAAAGGACGTAAGTATTAAGTACTACTTCAAGGAAAAAAGTGAAAGTGAACGTACAATTAATCTTTGTATTGTTATTACTTTCTATGGTGGATAAATATCGATACACGGTTTGTGACACGTTTTACTACGGGTCTGTACTAGAACAAATTAGGAGTGTTGTGAGACTTTCATTTGAATTAATGGAAATAAAATGTTTCGTCTTTTACCTCTGTATCTCTGTTATTCATAGAACGGTTTTGTGTGTAGTAGTCCTTAGGTATTTAGGAGTCTTTGTTTCGGAACGGACAGGATCTTGGATACACACTTTACCAAATTACACCTTACGCAACCGTTTGCACTATACGTTAGGGTGTTTCATTCTGCATATGTGCGAAAGGTTGGTCAGTCAAGTACTAATTTGATTTAAAACGTATTTGACGTTCTATGTAGAACTCCTTTTGTCCTCTGAGTAAGACACTGTCTATGTTATTACACTGACCTAAAGTCAACAAAAGGATTCGGAACTTCCCTCGAAACCTTTCACCCTATCTATACTAAACAGTCCGCCTGTTACTCTCTAAGTTCCCCATTTCTCTTTGGTGAGTGGGAACGGTGGAAAAATAAATAAAAGAGTAAGGACAGTTCCTTACCGAGATGTAAAACGAGTCTTATTGGAAGATTAGGAACAGATGTTTCGGTACACATAAGGAAATAGTTTTTGAACTGAGGTACGGTCGGAGGGATTCCTCGAGATGGGACTACTATCGAGCCTATTTACGTAAGAGACGACGAAGAGACTGTTACTGTAAGGGGTTTGTGGAAAAAACGAATCTTAAAATTTGTAAAAGAAGTTTTTGTTGTTGTTGTTTAACATGGACTAAACAGTAGAACAGAACACTAACATTTGAATCTGTAAGAAAGTCGACAAAACATGCCGTATTTCCAGTTCTTTATTAAAGTATTCAATTTACCAGTTAAATAGATCACCTTATTTCCGACCTTACAACTCCCACGATTCAGTGAAGTCAATACGACCTGAGAAACACTGGGAGACCTGACATATCGGACGATCCGAGGAGACACCCTAAGAGGTCCGTTCTTATGACCTCACCCAACGACACGGGAGGTCACCGAACATTTTCCCTACCTCAGATGTCAAGAATTACCGTCCAGTAACGAAGTAGTCATTAATATTGTACCATGTAATCGATCTAACACAGTCACCACCACCCGGCAGTGTCTCTCCCTAAGTGTGAAAGTGACCCTCTCGACGGTTCCCTCCTTACCTCATTTAGAAATAGGAGTTTTGTCGCACCTCCTCTCGTTCTTCGAAGAGACCACCTTTTTGACTGTCATTAAAATTCTACCCGACCCACTCAAGTGGTAAGGAAAAAACTTTCGTAAAGTTCATAGGTGGAAAGTGGGACCCGTAAGTATCCCTTAGTCCTCTTACTTTACATATAGTTCCGTGATGTTTCTTGTTGTATGTATGATGAACTCCCAGGGTCTTAGCATGTCACCTTGAGTAATCCCCCATGTCCATCCTTGAAACCTCCGCCCCACCCGATTCACTGTACTCGTAGTCTTGATCTCCTGTCCAACTTTCCAACTGGTAGGTCTCCATTTCTTTTATAAGTTTCTACCTTAAACCATGATCCAGTAAATTCGTAGGCAAACTATAATCTTTTATACTGTATATATCACGTCTTATAATGTGGACACTTTCACTCTCACAATCGGTGAGTTAGTACAGGTTGAGAAACGTTGGGGTACCTGACATCGGACGGTCCGAGGAGACAGGTACCTTAAGAGGTCCGTTCTTATGACCTCACCCATCGGTAATGGAAGAGGTCCCCTAGAAGGGTCGGAGTTTGGGTCCAGAGGACGTAACGTTCGTCTGAGAAATGGTAGACTTGGTGGTCCCTTCGGGGTAATATGGATATCACTACCATATATCTTATCATTGTAACAATCTATAATAACGGACTGTCGATTTGAAGAACTGTATTGAAATCCGGTATTTTTGTTCCTGACCACACCATATATCTCGACTTTCCCTTTTTCTGATACTTACGGAAAACTAAGTGTCTCAAGAGTCCTTATACTATTTAATTCCCCTCTAAGTATTCTTATTGTAAGACCAGGGAAATAGTACCACTATCGATCTTTCAAAGTCTGTGACGGATTTATTTAATCGGAAAAAGTCTTTAACAATCTTTCAAACGAAGATTGTCAACGAAGACTGTGTATCCGTAACTAGAGTCGTCGAAACCTTATATGGGACAACCAGTCTTTTTCCGTCCGAGGTAGGTAGTGACAATATCCTCCTTACATAAGAGACGCCTTAGGAAATTTCTGATGTTGTTCAAGTGAGGGAGGATAACCACCGTCTCACCCAACGTAAACAGACCGTTAACTTACGCTGAGGGGTGGTTCACATCGTGTGGGTTAGCAGACGTGTGTTTCTTTTCTAGTTCAACCGGACGGGGAGAGAAACCTAGAGCCTCGAGTGACTAGAGTCGTCTCACAGTGACAGGGGAAATACTGTCGGTGAGTAAGGGGGCCGGACGACCCAAAGGTCTGACGGAAGGATAACATACACATGTGTCTGACTAATATTCAAGTGGTGAAGGAAGGTGGAAAAACATGTCCCATAATAGATACTGTCTACTCACGTTATTTCCCTTAGGTAAAAAAAAAGGGGGGAGAGAACGTCCGTGGTGTCACTCAAGATTGGTTGTTTCCGCGTAACTCCATTTAGAAATTGTCACAGTGGTGAAACTGAAAGTAGTAAAAGTGGAAAGGAAAGTGACTAAAAATAGGGACCTCAACATTTTGTATCAAAGTGTAACACTGGCAGGAGATCAGGAGTCATCTTAATCAATGTGACTGTTCTTGTATGAGAAAAAGTATCTGTGAGGTAGTGTTGAGTCGGAAGTAGCGGAGAGAGAGAGGTGTTTAAGATAAAATATCTATTTTCGAGACTCAAAGTTTCCTACTTTTTAAAAGTTTTTTCAGTTCGAAAGTAAAATTTTTCTATTACGTCATGATCCTTTGACAACCCTTTTTACACTACCTTATAAATCATTCTTCCCTTTCCAAAAGATATATAATTCTTTTTTTAGGCTTTGTCATATATACACTAGAATATTTTCAAAATAAAATACTTGTGGTATGATTTATCCATGTCTTTTTTTTTATATGCCAACAAACGGGAAAAACACGAAAGAGAAAAAAATTCTTATATAAACCGAAACATTATTTTAAAACTTTTACACCTTTCCGTTTTTCTTTTTGTCTTTTATCCTTCATTACTTGTAGAGTTCCAAGAAAGTCTAACAAATCGGATATGTTTTTCTTTAACTTTTCTTTTTTTACCAAGTTCAAACAACAAAATACATTAACAAACAACGTTTTTCCTTTCGATAAAGTTCTCCTCCTCCGGACATTCTTTAGTCAGTTCCAATGTAGGAGTTATGACCCAAAGGGACAACCGAGTCTACCATTTCTTAGACGGACGGTCAAGTCAGGGACCGAGTCCTTCCAGGGGACTTCCACCTTTACCGTTGGATTGGGTCATAAGAACGGACCTCTTAGGGTACCTGTCGCCCCGGACCGCCCGACGTCAGGTACCCCAGTGTTTCCCAGTCTGTGTTGACTCACTCATTGTGAAAGTGTAGGAGTTATGATCTTAACCATGTTCTTGTAATGATTGTAACTATCTATCTATTAGATAAGAACTGTCTATCTGAAAAAGTACACTTCATCCTACTCTTCCGATAATCTTAGACACATGAAAAAAATTCTTAATTTTCCTTGTAAACACTCTATCTATAGACATATCTATTTCACGTCAAAACGATTCAACGGGGACCTCCCCCGGTACCGTTGGGTGAGGTCATAGGAACGGACCTTTTAGGGAACCTGTCTCTTCGGACCACCCGGATGGCAGGTATCCAGTGTTTCTCAGTCTGTGCTGACCTCATTGAATCGTGTCGTGTCGTGTCGTGTACTTTTCAACTTGAATCATCCAAAAAATAGATCATTGTTTATTCTTTATATCCGGACGGTCAATTATACTTGAAGTCTATTTTCTGTTTATTGAAAAACCATATTTACAAGAGACGTTTTAATAATAAATAATAAATAGACTTTAAGTCTAAATTTACGTGAAGGATACAAAATAAACTGTTAAGATCTTGAATCCTTTTATTAATCCCTTACTAATCCTCTACTCTATACATATCGTTAAGAAAACTTTTCTCGTTCTTTCTTTTCTTCCTCTTTTTCTTCCCTCGCTTACTTCTTCCTTTCCATTTCGTTTAGAAGACTTCAAGGTTCCTTCCCACGGTTCGATAGAAGGATGAAAAGACTCTTTTACATTCTTTTTTCTACTTTATATCCTTCTACTTATAATCTAACAAAATATTACATCCTAAAGAAAAAGTGTCAACGAAGTTCTTCTCGTGTGAATTTTTTTTTTCTGTCAAGTCTTCCAATATAACTTTTGTTTTAAATCCCAAACTAATATAAAACCTATGGTAAGGAGAAACCAAAAGAGAATACTTGATAAAGTCCGTATATATTTTCATGTCTCTCGTTACATTGTTTCTGTGACCATGGAGTAGGGTCCCAATTCATTAACAATGACAAAAGGAAGTCCACCAAAAAACACTTCATTTTTAATTTGATCTTAACTTTTGGAGAGTTCAGAAAATGTCAGGAAAAGGAGAGTAAAGAAGGAGTCTGTCGTAGGAGAACCGTATGAAATATGTTCTACCTCTATATATGCCTATAAATATATATACACAGATAGGTACAGGTATTTGTTCTATCACATAGTAAACCAAACTATACATTTCCACGGATAGAAGTTAAACGTAATAAGTGATTTTTAACGGAAACTGTAAAAAGGTACAACTGTGCAGATTGGAACCAGTAGTAAATGAAATTGACGACGTGTAACACTCACGCGATGTTGAATGGGCAAGGAAGGACTGTTCACAAATTCAACAAAGATCAAAACGTGAGAACAGTTCCTACGGTGTCATTTGAAGGGGTACGCGGAGAGAGATTCGTGTTTCGAGTCTTAAGGGGACCCAAATATGGACTTTTACTTTAGCGATCCAATATCGAATACTCGTAGAAGTCAAAACAAATCTATCATTGGTTGACGTGAAGTTTTTCACAATTGTTTAAACGAAAGGGCGGTTGTCGCACACTCTAAAGAGTAAACGAGTGTAGCATTAGGTGTGAATCCGAAAAGTCTGTTATTTTTAAACGATTAGACCACTCACGACAAATTAAACGTAAACGTAAGAGACAAATACTCCACTCTCTCACGAAAAAGTATATGACTAAACAAGAAGACTATACGAGGAGTTACCAAAACGAAATGACCGACTCGACAGAACCACAGTAATATGTGAATTAAAGATAGAATCCAGTCCAGGAGACTTTCGTCTCTTACTTTACTCCTAAGAATATGTTCCTTAATAATTCTCATGTGTAAACCCTTTTTTGGACATCGCTTCACTTTCGTCCTACCTCCTCCTCGTCAAGTCATTCTTACATGACAGTTTATTTTTAGTTCGGAGTTGGAGTAGGGAGTCCCTTGAGACTCGGGAGTAACTGTCTCGACTCAGACAGAACTCCATTCCCTCCTCCCGAAAACATGGAGGTCCTGTCTCCTAGTACCGATGTCCAGTACAACCAACCCCACCGTTAAGGATGTGAGAGGGTGACCCCTGTCGAGGGTAGCGGATTCCTGTTAGGATGGATCTTGAACACGTTTTCAATCGTCATTTGACGTCCTTGGTCCGTCCGTCATTTTGCTGGGGACTCCCGGACTGCACCCATGGTTCTTTGAAAAAAGATGTTACTGATATCAAAGTATTATTTATAAAAAGAGACCATCCCGGCAGTGTAAGAAAAGAAGAAGTCTTACTTGAACCAATAAAAACCTGGAAAAGACATACTTAGAATTTTGTACCATAGAAATTGAAAAAAAGTAAGAAATTATATTTCATGTTTAAAAACGAATACAAAATATGAATAAAACAATCTAGATAAAGGTCCAAGGATCTTCAAATACGACAAAAATACTTACTATAAACATAAATATATGTTGAAGATTAACTAGTAACGACAATCAATATTTACAATAATATATATTGTAAGAAATTTTATAAAAATAACTTCATAATAACTAAATGTTATAACATAATCAAGGTCCATATGTTGTCTCACTAAGTCATGAAATGTTTAAACAAAACAAGAAATTAGTGACTAAGAAATGTTGGGGTACTTGACGTCGGACGGTCCAAGGAGACAGGTACCCTAAATGGTCCGTTCTTATGTCCTCACCCATCGGTAAAGGAAGAGGTCCTCTAGAAGGACTGGGTCCCTACTTTGGGCAAAGAGGACGTAACTGTTCGTCTAAGAAATGGTGACTCAATGGACCCTTTGGGTAAAATATCTAATATAAGGTAAATATTAATAATTCCGAATTTTAATAATAAAATTAATAATTAATTGTACTGATATAAAGGTATACGATATTTTATATGAGAACAACGAATAAATAAAATATATATCACTAAATACAGAGAATTAGGAGATGGGGTTAGAAGGGGAAGGGGAGGAAGGTAGAGGGATGACCATTGGTGATTAAATAAGAGATAATAGATACGTAGACACAGACAGAATAATATATATAAGTAAACAAATTAAAAAACCTAAGATGTATTTTCACTACTGTATCTCATGAACAGAAAATGACAGACTGAATAAAGTGATTCGTATTATAAACGATCCAGGTAGGTGTAACAACGTTTACCATCTTAAAGTAAGAAAAAATATCGACTCATTGTGAGGTAACACACACACACACACACACAATATGTACAAGAAATAGGTAAGTAGACAACCTGTGAATCCGACGAAGGTATAGATCCAATAACATTTATTACGACGATACTTATAATCCCACAGATATAGAAAAACTTAATTGCGAAAACAAACGAAACCTATACATGGGTCGTCATCTTGACGACCTAGGACACCATTAAGATAAAAGTCAAGAAACTCCTCGGAGGTATAACAAAAGGTATCACCGACGTGGTTAACCATAAGGGTACTTGTCACACATTCACAAGGGAAAGGAGGTGTAGGAGTGGTTATAAATAGTGAAAAGGAAAACTACTATCAGTAAGACTGTCCGCATTCCACCGTAGAGAAACACCAAAACTAAACGTAAAGAGACTCGTTATTTACGGTAGGAAAAGTACATAAATAAGTCTTAGGATGTTAAAACAAGTTGAGTAACCAAGATTATAAAACACGTGTACAGAAAAGATCTGTCTATTAAATCGGTAGACTTTTCATATTAGAGAAGGAATAAAGAAAAGGAGTCTTAGAACATAAAGTAGCCTCCAGATCATTTACAACTTCACCATTCTTATTCATTGGAACACAAAAAGGACTGAAATTCCCCTTGCAAAGATTGGAAAATGGAAATTTGGTAAATAGTCTAATCGTAAGATTATAATGAAACTCCCAAAAAACAGTAACAACAACGATACCAGTAAAAACAAACAGAATTTGTTTTTTAACAAAAAGACGAAATTAGAATATTAAGTTACTTAATGTAATTATGTCAAAGATTACAATTCGGTAAGGATACAAGGACCTTACTTTCAAACAGTGGTTTACACAAAACAAAAATCATTTGTTTAAGTCATTTGACTTAAACCAAACGATTATTGAATTCTTCAAATCTCGGTACAACTATTCACTCCAACCCTATGTACAAAAGACAGAACATGACAAAAGACCGAAACTAAAACTTCAATGAGATCACTGTATATAAGCACCTTTCTATCTGACGCATAAAGTACAAACACACATTAGAACACGAACCTTTCTTCTTTACAAGGGACAAAAGATCTTTTTTCACTATTAGTAAATTAAGTTTACAAGAGATAGACCTTAGTGGGACAAGAGACGACTGATCAACTAAAGAAGGGTTCGGGGATTAAGAGTTTCCTCCCAGACTTCACGGTACTCCCCTAAATTCTACAGGTGACTGCACTATAGGGACTTACTCTCGAAACCTTCGGGTCGATCCCGTCACGGTGCACCGTCTCTAAGTCCCGATCGGACCACTGACGTCCGAATTCCAAACCTTACGAGGAGAACCTCTTCATGACATTCCCTACCGACCCGACAGTGAAATTGGTGTCCGACACTGTTCTTCACTTCTCGTTACACGACACATGGACCCATGACACTAAAATCTGAAAACGACTGTGTTTCCTATGGGAAATAGACTACAACCTGTCCAGGAGTCTTGAAGTGTAACAGGGACATAATTGGGCACAATCGTCGACAGTTGGAGGGTCGCAGTCCCCTCCCCTGACGTCTCTATAAACCACCGGTTTTAGTTAAGTCAAGTCAAGTCAGTGAGTCAGTACAGGTTGAGAAACACTGGGGTACTTAGTGTCGTGCGGTCCGGAGGGACAGGTAGTGGTTGAGGACCTCAAGTGAGTTTGAGTGCAGGTAACTCAGGCACTACGGTAGGTCGGTAGAGTAGGAGACAGCAGGGGAAGAGGAGGACGGGGGTTAGGGAGGGTCGTAGTCTCAGAAAAGGTCACTCACTTGAGAAGCGTAGTCCACCGGTTTCATCACCTCAAAGTCGAAATCGTAGTCAGGAAGGTTTCTTGTGAGTCCCGACTAGAGGAAGTCTTACCTGACCAACCTAGAGAAACGTCAGGTTCCCTGAGAGTTCTCAGAAGAGGTTGTGGTGTCAAGTTTTCGTAGTTAAGAAACCGCGAGTCGAAAGAAGTGTCAGGTTGAGAGTGTAGGTATGTACTGGTGACCTTTTTGGTATCGGAACTGATCTGCCTGGAGACAACTGTTTCATTATAGAGACGAAATCTTATACGATAGATCCAACCAGTATTGAAAGGAAGGTTCCTCATTCGCAGAAAATTAAAGAACCGACGTCAGTGGTAGACGTCACTAAAACCTCAGGGGTCTTTATCAGACTGTCAAAGGTGACAAAGGGGTAGATAAACGGTACTTCACTACCCTGGTCCACGGTACTAGATAATCCACTGGAAATAAATCGTTTTCCTAAGGTCATTTTACAAAATTTCGTTTTAAAATTTTCTCTTTGAAAAAAAGATATACAAAGAAAACATACGATTAGAGAACCTAGACCCTCTCATTACTATCATAGATTTGACCACCACGTCAACATATCTTAGACGGAAGGTCACGACCTCTGTTCTCTACGTCCAAACTAGGGATCCATTCCTTCTAAGGGACCTCCTCCCGTACCGTTGGGTGAGGGTATAAGAACGGACCTCTTAGGGTACTTGTCTTCTCGGACCACCCGATGTCAGGTACCCCAGTGTTTCTCAGTCTGTACTGGCTCGTGTGTGCGTATCAACTATTAAATTTTTTATTAAAAGTAATGAAAAATTTTACTATTAATATATAACATATCAATATTACATTCGACGTATGTTAAGTCTTAACTATATACAAGGACTGTTTAATAAGGGAAATAATAATTCGTTACTGTGAAAGTATGACATCTTATTAAAAAGAGTGTAATTTCTGATAAAAAAAGGTCATAATTAACGTGGTGTAGTAAAAAGAAGACTCGTGCTAAGGGGACAATATGGAAAAGGAACGAGAAATGAGAGTTAGAAAAAACAGTAAATAAAATACAGACAACATTATAATTATGTCGAACTATAATTATAATAAAAATAAGTTTAATCCTTAGACAATTGTCTGTTTGAATTATACACTTATAAATAATACGAAAAACTATATAAGCTTTATAAAGATGGTAAAATAGAATAAAATACTAAAGAAAAATAGATCAGTACGAACATTAAAAAAACGAAGACAATAGGAAAAGAATACGAAAGATAACCTAATCTAGGGAAATACAGAATAAAAAAACAAAAACTTCGATTTATAATACGAAGATAAAAAACACTAATGGGAATTCAAATATTTATTAATATCGACCCAAATTTGTAAGATTCCACGAATAGAGATCTGACGAGAGTTCGTTAACTTTTATGACTTGGAGTAGAGGTTAGAGGGTAGAGGTAGTAGGTATGTCAAAATGGTTTATTAGTAATCATCGTCATCGTAAATATATATTACTGATAAATCTATGGTTTTATAAACAGTTAAAGAACGAGTAGAACGAAGAACTTTGGTAGGTAAAAAGAGTAAAGATAAGACAAGAAGGATTTAAAGTATAAAGTAGTCCCCAAACATTCATCATTTTAGAGAGTCGGAGATAAACTTATAAATGTTAAAAAAAAGAAGAAGAACTTATCCACAAATTCATTACTTAAGATATGACTATCAATAAAAGGAGTCGTGAAATTTCGATAATAGAGTTCCAAAGGACTAATAAATAAATCCATAAGATGTAAAAAGTGACCAACGACAATTCTAAAAATAGAAATAGAGACTTCAAGACCAAAAAGTATTCTGACACCGATCCCAAACAAAATGAAAAAGGTGAAACATGAGTACAATGAAGAAGAAAACTCCTGAATCTCGAATGAAATTAAGGTCTTTTAAAAACTGTTAATAAAGAAGTCAACAACGGAGAGTTATTTAGAGACAGAAAGACTTATAAGTCAATTTTGTGTAATCTGAAAGAATATAATAGGAGGTAAAGAGGACTGTCAAGACAACGTAAAGTATAAACAACAACGAAATGCGATATATGGTTTACAAAAATCTACATCGAAATAAAACGGGTCAAACAATTTATTGAAGATAACACAACACCATACAAACAGACAAAAATAAAGTCACCGATCTAAAAAAAAAATTAAAGTTCTAAGAGACTCGAAGTTTAGGAGATCAAAGTTTATTATGTCAAGAAAGGAAGGTAATACAGAAGTCAGGACAGAAATTGAAGATAGTACTAATGTTACAAAACTTAAAATATCTAAGAAAATTCCCAACAAATCAAAGTATTGAACTCCACAATTTAGAGGACAAGACGAACGACTGAGAGAGAGAATCACTTGTCAGGGGGAGGAGGTTGTCACGTATACACACACACCCCTACCCAAATAAATTAAAAAACTCTTGTAGAAGTCGAACCACATACACACACACACACGTGTTTGTTTAAGAACACGAGTCTTGTCATTTACAAAGTATTTCGATAAAGTAAAACGAAAACTGTTTCCAGAATTTTATTACATTACACTAAAAAGGTAAAACCATTAGGTTACATTTTACTGACCCTTGACTAAAAATAATTATCCCTGGGAGCTGTATTTCCACTAAAAAGAACCTATTTTAATCACAGGTTTACCGGACAGGTACCTACTATATGTAGAACTACTTCAGACATCTCTGTGTCTGAGTAAAAGAGAGATGAAGTGGTGGAAATTACGTGTCGAATGTAGGAAGTTGACAATCACGAGTTTGATAACGTAGGAAGGAGTTCTCTCCTTCGATCCCTATCACCTTCCCTTTTCTTTCATATGAGCAAACGGTAGACTTTCGGAAGTCTCTGTAGTCTGGTATCTGTTAGTCGGTTTGAGAAGTTCATTGGTGTTGATCCACGTTCTGTCAGTGGAAGGGTTGGGGTGTGATGGTGGTTTATATGTTAAATTGACCCCAATAAGAGTTGGGGTCATTGTATCCGTAGGAGATAATCGTCCCTTCTTATCTATGCACTAGCTATGGATCGTTGGGATACTTTGTCTATATTATTTGAACCTGAAGTACAAGTACACATGATAACCGGACGTCAAAAGTAAAGAATTTTCACTATAAAAGAAGTGGATACCCAGATTCATTAAACGTACGAATCGACCTCGTATAATCCGATCATTCACCCTTAAAAGATTAAGGTAAGGGGTGTCTATGTCAGAAAGAAAGGACAAAATAAGATATGTGTCCTCTAAGTTAATATTGGGACCGAAAGAAACTCAACATGGATAAATAAACGAAAGGTAACCAATGTATCTTTTTCGTTGAGAAATTATACCACGAAATTTTCAAAAGATAAATAAACATCATTGTCCACTCTGATAGGTATAATCGTTCTTGCATCAGTTTGATATTTTCACCTGAAAATTGGAGTCCCGTGAACCAAAGCCAGTAGGTAAGCACCTGGATTAAGATTTATTTATTTGACAGATTCACTACCACTATTGAGACGGTGTCGTCTCCTATATAAACCAACTTTTTTAACGGGAAGTGTTTATTTAAGTACATATAATTTTTTATAGAAAGAACAATTTATCGTTATACACCCTCACCCTTCCATCTTCCTTACCCTTTTAATCTTTTTTATTTGTTGTTAATCTCTGAGTTTTACATAAATATTGAGGGAATTAGGACTATTTCCTTAACTCATTATTTTTACTATCCTGAGTGGACGTTTAAGATGTACTGATGTGTCATCAATTCTTTTTCAGTGACGTTTTGTAATTTTATATTTCTCTAAGATCTTTAAATAATTGAACGTAACGAAGTTGTTTCCGTGATAAAACAAGTCACTACAAAAGGAAGTAATAAACCTCTTCCTTAACCGTTGGGTGAGGTCATAAGAACGGACATTTTAAGGTACCTGTCTCCTCGGACCACCCGATGTCAGGTACCCCAGTGTTTTCTCAGTCTATGTAGAATCGACGAGGACGACGACGATTCAGCGAAGTCAGTACAGACTGAGACACGCCGGGGTCTGTACCGTCGGGTGGTCCGTGGGGGCAGGGACCCTGAGAGGTCCGTTCTTGTGACCTCACCCAACGGTAAAGGAAGAGGTTTCTTACTTTCACTTTTCACTTTCTCTTCAGCGAGTCATCACAGGCTGAGGATCGCTGGGGTACCTGACGTTGGATGGTCCGAGGAGACAGGTACCCTAAACGGTCCGTTCTCATGACCTCACCCGACGGTAACGGAAGAGATCGTTGAGGTAAATATTCCATCTTCTCAATTACAAAAGAGTAAAAGTACTAAATTTTTTAAATGTTAAATTTTTAGTGACATTGAGGTGCATTTTACAACTCTATGACAGAACTTCCATCGATAAAACTTTTCTGCATTATTGGAATAAAATAAAGACATTCCTAAAAGAGTATTTTGTTACAAGGACTAAGGATGATCGTAGAACTGAGACCTTTGGTTTATATCCGTTGGGGTTTCCGAAGGGACCACCGAGTCTACCATTTCTTGGATGGACATTACGTCCTCTGAACCCAACTAGGGACCCAACCCTTCTAGGGGACCTCTTCCCTTACTGACAAGAGATCATAAGAACGGACCTCTTAAGGTACCTGTCTCCTCAGACCGTCCGATGTCAGGTACCCCAGTGTTTCTCAGCCCGTATTGACTCACTGAAAGTGAAAACCCGAAGGGACCATCGAGTCGACCACTTCTTAGGTGAACGTTATACCCTCTGGACCCAAGCTGCCCTCTGGACCCAAACCAGAGACCCAACCCTTCTAAGGGACCGTTTCCCTTACCGGTGGGTGAAATCATAAGAACGGACCTCTTAAGGTACCTGTTTCCTCGGACCTTCCGATGTCAGGTACACCAGCGTTTCTCAACCTGTACTGATTCACTGAAAGTGTTTCCGATAACCCTTTTTATTCTTTCCGGTATCGTCTTAAATGAAAATAGATTATAAATGATATAAGTCTAAAATTTCCTAGAGTGTCAGTCTTGTATAGGAAGATATTTACTTCCATTTCTTTTGTTCTGTCTTTTTACTTCCAATTCCGATCCCTAATTCAAAATCTTCTGTACTTATTAATACAAATAAAAAAAAACTTATTAATACAAATTATCGAAATCAGTTACCAAATTAGTGAGTCCCCAGAGATAATTTCCTAGATTTTACAACCGTAAGTATGTAGAGGTTTTTTCCATCTTTGTCAGTATTAATCCATTTGTATATTGATTCATGGTACGAGATAGGAAGATATAATCTGTATAAAACCCTATATCAATGAGGGGTACAGGGGTCTTTTGTCTTTAGGACAACTTTTAACTTTGTCCTAGAAAGTTAATGTTCATTGTCTGATAAGTTAATTTTCATCGAATTATATCCCTAGTAATGGAATATATTGTTCTTCACAGGAACATCCTGTGAACGGTCAATTCGATGATTTAGTTGGTCTAGTAGTATCTAGTTTGAGAGAGATTGTGTTGGTCCTTAGTAAAATCAGAAATCTCAACAGGGGAACACCAGTGTCTAGAATATTAAGACCCTTTGTAGATCACTTTCTTGTCTCTCTATAAAAAGGATTCCTAGAGGAACATAACGCATTCTTTTATAAGGGGTCTTGACAGAGTCGTCTGAAGGGAATGTAGAAGTCAAGTCAAGTCAAGTAAGTGAGTCAACACAAGTTGAGAAATCCTGGGTACCTGACGTCGAGCGGTCGGGAGGGACAGGTAGTGGTTGAGGACCTCGAACGAGTTTAAGTACAGGTAACTCAGCCACTACGGTAGGTTGGTAGAGTAGGAGACAACAGGGGAAGAGGAGGGTAGAAGTTAAAAAGGGTCGTAGTCCTAGAAAAGGTCACTCAGTCGAGAAGCGTAGTCCACCGGTTTTATAACCTCAAAGTCGAAGTCGTAGTCAGGAAGGTTGTTTATAAGTCCTGACTAAAGGAAATCCTACCTGACCAACCTAGAGGAACGACAGGTTTCCTGAGAGTTCTCAGAAGAGGTTGTGGTGTCAAGTTTTCGTAGTCAAGAAACCACGAGTCGAAAGAAATATCGGGTTGAGAGTGTAGGTATGTCCTGATTACCTTTTTGGTATCGAAATTGATCTGTCTGGAAACAGATCCGTTTCATTTCAGAGACGAAAAATTATACGACAGATATAAACAGTATCAAAAAGAAGGTTCCTCGTTCACAGAAAATTAAAGTACCGAAGTCAGTGGTAGACGTCACTAAAACCTCGGGTTCTTTTTTCAGACAATGAAAAAGGTAACAAAGGGGTAGACGAACGGTACTTCACTACCTTGGTCTACGGTAACAGAATCAAAAGACTTACAACTCAAAATTCGGTTGTAAAAGTGAGAAGAGAAAGTGAAAGTAGTTCTCCGAGAAACCAAGAAGAAGTGACAGACGGTATTCCCACCACAGTAGACGCATAGGCTCCACAACTATAAAGAGAGTCGTTAGAACTAAGGTCGAAAACGAAGTAGGTCGGGTCGTAAAGAGTCCTACATGAGACGTATATTCAATTTATTCACCTTACTGTTATATGTCGGAACTGTATGAGGAAAGGAATAAACCTTGGTCAGACAACAAGGTACAGGTGAAGATTGACAACGAAGAACTGGACGTATGTCTAAAGAGTCCTCCGTCCAGTCCACCAGACCATAAGGGTAGAGAAATTCTTAAAAGGTGTCAAACAACACTAGGTGTGTCAGTTTCCGAAAGTTATTTCGTCTTCATGCACAAAAAGACCTTGAGAACGAAAAAGTCACTAGGTTGCCTACAACCGTTAAACTAGAGACCAAGGAGACGGAAAAGATTTAGGTCGAACTTGGAATGTAGAATAACCCGTCTTAACTCAGTATACGGGTTCGATCGATGACCATTTACGTGACTAATTAGTTGTGAGGGTTCGTTGAGAATCCACGCAATTAAGATACTCGTTCCTTTACTTCCCTCACCGGTACTTTTTCCGTTAGACATACCAGGTAGTATCGACGTAGATGGGTCTTCCCAAAAAGGGAGACTAAGTGTAGGACACCTGATTTAGTACATATCTATGTCCCGGACTTCATCAGATAGAGATACAACATGTAGAGAGATCTCCCTTTTTATGTTTTGTTTTTATTTTTGTATTTTGGGACTTGGTTTAAAGTTCTTTGAACCTGACCCTGTTCTTTGATGAAGTAAAACAACGTTTAATCGACTATAAACACTTTGTGGACTCTACCTAATTATCACTTCGTGTTCTTACTCTCCGATACTTAAGAACGACGATTCCGGGTGATCCGACGGAACTACGAGTGAAGGTCTTGAGACTCATGAGTCGCAAAAGACATAAAGGTACTCTTTAGAATGTAGGGACAGATGTTATTGGAGGAAAAGAGATTATGGATGTAGGTCTTTACAGACGATGTACAAATAAACTTGATTAACACTTAACGTAAAAGTAAAGAACGTTGTGTTTAAAAACGGTGGACGTTATTTTTATCAATGGACGTTTTCTTACACCCTGTACCTCTAAACCACTAGTCCAGATACCCTTGTTACTATGTACGAAGGTATAAGGTCCTGCCCTTTTATTATTAGGTACTATATGTCTCCTTTTCTAAGAGTACTCTGCTTGATACCTCTCCTACCCCTTCGTGCATTTATTTCGAATCAGAATCTTATGGACTGAAATACACATAAGTCTTTGTCTCAGAAATACATTGGATCTACGTCCTATTGAAGAAAGACGTTGGTTCTACGACTTCGACGAATTTCTATTCCAGTCTTGTAGTAGAACCTTCTAAAGTTTAACATTAATTAAAGGATCTTCACGGTGAAAGGTACTATTTCCAAATTTGTGTCTAATTTTCTCTAAAACTGTTAATTTTATCCTTATAAATTCTCTTTATCTCATACGGTCTCCTCAACTGTTGTAACAAGAACGGTACGTTGTGAGTCAGAGAACAAGAAACCAATTGTCGTGGAACTAAAGGAAAACTCCCCCTATCAGTCCATTCCACGGAACATAATGGAATCTATTCCAGTCCTTCGTTGTCAATCTTGACCTGTACCTTGTTGTCTGACCAAGGCTTATCCTTTTCCTCATGCAGTTCCGACATATAACAGTGGGACGAATAAATTAAATATACGTCTCATGTAGTACTCTTTGTGACCCGACCTTCTTCGTGTTCGACTTTAGTTCTAACGACCCTCTTTATAGTTATTGGAGTCTATACGTCTACTGTGGTGGGAATACCGTCTTTCACTTCTCCTTGATTTTTCGGAGAACTATTTTCACTTTCTTCTCTCACTTTTTCAACCGAATTTCGAGTTGTAAGTCTTTTGCTTCTAGTACCGTAGGCCAGGGCAGTGAAGTACCCTTTATCTACCCCTTTGTCACCTTTGTCACAGTCCGAAATAAAAAACCCCGAGGTTTTAGTGACGTTTACCACTTACGTCGGTACTTTAATTTTCTACGAATGAGGAACCTTCTTTTCAATACTGGTTGGATCTATCGTATAAGTTTTCGTCTCTATAATGAGACGGCTGATTCCAGGTAAATCAGTTCCGATACCAAAAAGGTCATCAGTACATACCTACACTCTCAACCTGACACTTCTTCCGACTCGTGGCTTCTTAACTACGAAAACTTGACACCACAACCTCTTCTGAGAACTCTCAGGGAACCTGACGTTCCTCTAGGTTGGTCAGGTAAGACTTCCACTAGTCAGAACCCTAAAGAAACCTTCCTTACTACGCTTTCCACTTTGAGGTCATGAAACCGGTGGAGTACGCTTCTCAACTGAGTAACCTTTTCTGAGACTACGACCCTCCCCAACCCCCGTCCCCCTCTTCCCCTGCTGTCTCCTACTCTACCGACCTACCGTAGTGACTGAGATACCTACACTCAGACTCACTTGAGGCCCTCAACCACTACCTGTCCCTCCGGACCGCACGACGCTAAGTACCCCAGGGTTTCTCAACCTGTGCTGACTCGTTGACTTGACTTGACTTTCCACCGTATACTGAGTTCGATATGACTAGTCCAAAAGGTAGAACTTAGCTCACTGGTCTAAACTTTGTTTACATAACTTTATTTACTGGGGTTTGGTGTCTAAAAAGTGGTTACGATCGATAGATTTAGAAGTCTCGACGAGACCGAGAACGGTAAAGACTCGGTCGTAAACTTCGAAACGAAAACTAAACCCCTCCACTGGTATATGAAGTTACTCAATAGATAAACGAATTCAACCGAATATTATCTAGTTTATTCAACAAACCTTGTCCCGTCACGTTGGTCACACCTCTCTTCACCTACCTAAGAACTATAAAAATACATATTAGATGTTATAAGACACTAACCAATATAAACCTCCATCTCTCTCTTTCCTTAAGTTGTAGGTAAAGTCCGAACTCGTTTACCATCACTCAATAACTCTATCACTTATTCCTTACTCTTTATTCAGATGACTTTTATTATACTCAAATCACTATCTGTATGACTCAACTCTACAGAAACGGTTTTAGTCATCCATCATCCGGTATATACCAGACGTAAAATCACCTCCAAATCTTGACCTTAAAAACCGGTAACGGTCTTAGGAGGATAATGGGGTGTTAAGGAACTGAAAATTCTATTCCCGATTGCACCACCATTCGCAGTTTACTTACTAGAGACTTTAGAGGTAAGAATTGTTCAACTTACGACGTAATTTTTCGTATTTTGTTTTGTTTTGTTTTTTGAATCTCGTAACATCTTTAACGACGACTAAAGATTAAAGAGGATTACTTTCTGGAATCTTTACTTACGTGTAAACATAGTCAATTTATAAATATTTTTATTTCGGTATATTATTTATTGGTGTTTTGGAGTCACAGTCCATTGTTATTAAAGAAATCTAGTTTTTATTAAATAAATTGAGTCAACTACAATTGAGTATAATAAATTCTTTTGTCCACCTAGTCGACCCAAAAGGACTATCGAGTCGACAATTCTTAGGTGAACGTTACGTCTTCTACACCAAAGCTGGGGACTCAACCCTTCTGGAGGGTCTCCTCCTTTACCGTTAGGTGTGGTTACAAGAACGGACGTTTTAAGATACCTGTCTCCTTGGACCACCCGATGTCAGGTACCCTAATGTTTCTCAGTTTGTTCTGACTCGTTGACTCGTACGTTAACCTAGTTGTTTTAATGACAATTAAACCCGATTCCAGTGAGTGTACAGACCCACCGTACCGACGACTTATTAGATCCTTTCGGATTGGACTCTACTGACCCCTTTGAGTTGAGACAAGACACAATGGAGTAGGAGTTCAACTGATCACTTCCGTATAAAAGAACCTTTTCTGGTTCTCTCTTTTATTCGTCTTGTGTGTTCCAGAGAACTCTAGACACAGGTTTCGACCCTGTGGTAGCGAAGGTGACGTAAGATGACCGGTTTCATTAAGTGTTCTCGTAAGGTCTAGGTACCCCACCCCCTTTTTTTTCTGATACATGAAGATCAATCTTAATATTTCAGTATACCGTTTCCTTCTCCCATCTATGTCCCACCCTACCTCATAGTCCTGATAATAAATTTTTTAGTTAGATAACGTGTACCACAAAGATAGTGGAAGGACAAGCTAAGTACAACCGATCATGTGTTTCACTTTCTCTCACTTTTTCAACCGAATTTCGAGTTGTAAGTCTTTTGATTCTAGTACCGTAGGCCAGGGTAGTGAAGTACCGTTTATCTACCCCTTTGACACCTTTTTCTCCGACTGAAATAAAAAGACCCGAGGTTTTAGTGACGTCTACCACTAACGTCAGTACTTTAATTTTCTGCGAATCAGGAACCTTCCTTTCAATACTGATTGGATCTGTCGTATAACTTTTCGTCTCTGTAATAAAACAGTTGTTTCCAGGTAGATCAGTTCCGACACCAAAAAGGTCATCAGTACGTACCTACACTCTTTACCTGATATTTCTTTCGACTCATGACTTCTTAACTACGAAAATTTGACACCACAACCTCTTCTGAGAACTCTCAGGAAACCTGACGTTCCTCTAGGTTGGTCAGGTAGGATTTCCTCTAGTCAGGACTTATAAGTAACCTTCCTGACTACGACTTCGACTTTGAGGTTATCAAACCGATGGACGATGTTTCTTGACTGAGTGGACTTTTTTGGGACTACGACCCTTTCTAACTTCCGCCCTCCTTTTCCCCTGCTGTCTCCTACTCTACCAACCAACCGTAGTGACTGAGCTACCTGTACTCAAAATCGTTTGCGGTCCTCAACCACTACCTGTCCCTTCGTCATACGACGTCAGGTACCCCAGCGTTTCCCAACCTGTATTGACTCGTTGACTTGACTTGTGTCAAAACAAACATAGGTAGTTAGGATTTTCAAACGGAAGTGGACCGTCCCATCTAATTATGATAAAAACACGAAAGGTCCCTCTTGAGTTGAAGTGTTACCTCAGATACTGTGTCACATTAATTACTTCTGGAACTGATGGGGTTGTGTAGGAGGACCACATGGACTATGTTCAAATGACATTATTACTACGATTGCAACTAGTAGAGACTTCCTGTTTTTTAACTTTAGTAGACAGAACCATTTAATACACAGATCTTACTACTTTTGCTCTTCTCCATTCAGACTGTTTTGTGTCCCGTGACTATGGAACGATCGACTAACACCGAGGAACCAAAATTATCAAACTTCCTGTAATCTTATAAGAGAAGTTTTGTTCCTATATTCAACGTATTTAACCTACAGTAGACTGTATAAGTGGTTAAATTAGTCCGGATCGTCGTACAATAAAAGTTCACCCTCACCATAAAACATTCAATCTTACAGATTCTGATACTTATTGTCCCATAGAATTGAGCTGAACCGGACTCGTCATTGTTTCAATAGCAGAGTGTGCCCTTCGAATGCACCCATCTCCGAGGTTCGAGACGAAGAGACACCAAGAGAATTCAGTTGGAGGAAGGACACAGTGGTAGAACTCTGAATGTCGAACTATCTGTGTCGTCGTAAACTATAGTTTCTGTCTGTAAAAGGTCTCTATGTTTTTCGTCTATTAAAAAATGACCATAGAGGATTTCCTCTCCTTTATAAAAGGTCTTCCGAAGTACAACAACGACAACGATAAGTCGGCGATTCCAGTACAGACTGAGAAACGTAGGGGAACCTTACATCGGGTGATTCGAAGGGACAGGATGTATTTCGTTAGTCCGTTAGGAGATTTTAACTTTCAAAAACCACTTTGAAATCCGTTTCAAAATCCATTTTGAAGTGAGACTACTTCGAAATCCACATTAACATTAACCTGTCAATATCTGGATACTCGTTGAACCACATCAAAAAAAAAAAAATTAGACAAACCTGGGTAAGGGTATGACGGGTTGTTCGATTCTTAATGATAAGAATTACATATAATTATGTTCTTTCAGTCGTAAGAGTCTCTTACCCTGTACGAGAAACAAGGATCACACATTATTCGTCTTATATTCGAAGTCCCCTCGTCCTGGTACGGACAAAATCAGTACCACGGGTTGTTCGTGAGTTTTTAACGACGGACCTTTCTACTACTGGGTTACCTCAAAGACGTTTTCCTTCGACCTCAAACAGTACGTGAAATCTTTCAATATACTTCGGACTGAAAGAACATAATTGTATGTAATTCCTATTCATGAAGAATCGAATAACCCATCATTCCCTGTCCCGGGTGTGTCTAATTTTTTTTTTTTTTTTGAAATAGTTCAACGAGTGTCTAGATATGAACGGGTTAATGTTAAAGTGGATTTCGAAATAGTCCCCAAATTTTAAAGTCAAATCTCCTAAAAGACTAACGAGATACATTGTCGACCGTGATCAAGAGTCGTCTGAGGATTTTATAACTTTGGGGATAACCCAAAGAATCAAGTCCGATGTTATCACTTCATGGTATAGTATTTGTTATTTTTTAATAAAGAATATTGAGATCTCCAACCTTCAGGAAATAGTCTCAGGACGCACCAGTCTAAGATCACTTTTGAGAGATAACCCAACATCTGACGGAAATGTAAGAACATAGGAGTACACCACCTCTCTCCCGTTCTCTCTAGAGGTTCCCGTGATTAAGGTAATACTTAAACCCCCCTAGTATTTATAAGTAAAGTATTATAACCCTATATGGACACAATAACACGTTTCCCTTTCAATAGAAGAATTTGTCTTGGTATTCGTCGTAAAAGTACCAAGAGATAGATCTTGTGTAATGTATTTATCGGGTGTGGGTGGGAGACTCGAGATCTGAACAAACAGGTGGTCGTATGTAATCAAGTATCTACGGAATTTGGAAGGAGTTTGAGTAGTACAGGTTTTGATTCGAGTATTAGAGGTGAAATAGAGGTGTGAGTGACAGAATTACGTAGTGAATCGGGGGGTCGTGAGTAGTAGCAGAATGAAGGGAGCCATGAATGTGCAGTAATGTGTTAGGAAATAGAGGTGTATAATAGTGAGGCAATTGGTGGTATTGTATAGTGGAACGAGGATCTGACAGGGTCCTAGGTGTAGGGAAGGATCAGATGAAAGTCTCCCTGCAAAATCTTTGTGTTCACATCAGTACAAGTACGGGGACAAATTTTGTGAAAGGACCTAAGGAAGACGAATCTTCTAGATCTTATATGTAAGAATTATACGGATATTCCGGGACGTTTCGGAATAGAGCTGGATGGAAAGGTCAAAGTAAGATGGTGACGAAGGGAGGGAGGAAGGTCGGGTCGGGTGACAATAAAGGTTTGTTCTCAGGGAAGGTAACACCTTGCCGTTTAGTGACCAGAAGTCATCCTATTTCGTGTAAGAGACGGGTTGAAGGAAAAATTCTAGAAGTGATACCTGAATTACTGACGGAATATATGTGTTATTATAGCATGGATTTAGTGGAGGTAATTCTACAAGAGAGGTACCACTTTCTTTACTTCTTTATGTAACCGTAAGTACATAATTAGTTAGATTAGACTGCGGGGTATTAGGAGATTGTAGACTAACCAATAAGAAAAGTAAAGAAAAAGAACGTATAGGTAAATAATAAAAGTGGGTAACTTCGTAGTCGTTATATAAAATTATCAAAAACTATCCAAAAATGTTTTATATAACGAAAAACAGAGTAACTACACTTATTATGATTTATAAAAGAAGTAGGAGGTTATAACAGTTTTACACGATTTTTATACGACTTAATATTAAATCGTTCCGGAAGTCTGTGATGATACTGAGGGATCCAATAGAAGGAGTCGAGGTCTACTACGGTCTCGTGACAACATAAGGGAAAAAATTAAAACCTCTCCAGAGAAGAAAGTTGTCGGTAAATAGAAATGATAGTCACACACAAAAAGGACGAAGGGTAACCGACGTTACACAAAGTTCGATAAGATTCACTTACGTTACAGAACCGAAGTTTTGAAAGAATATTCATTTTAGAACGTAAAATGTAGAAAGGAAACTCGACTTTCCAAATTAAGCACTAAAAAAAAGACCAAAGTCGGAGAAAGGACCTATTAATTTAAACACCATCTGACTAGAAGTTTATTTCGTTTGTATTTTATTATGAAAATAAAGGAATGGGTAGTGTGTAGAGAGATTCCAACCGTACTATATTTCGATATATGAAATATAACACCCTTGGTGGTATTTTACACTAATAGAGACTTATTAAACTTACGAAAAAAGTAAACACACATATAAAATCCTATTTTTTTTTTAAAAGGTCCGTTTAGTTTACGACAATCACAGGATAAATACGGTACTACTGTGTAAAGAGAAACATTTTAAAGTAAGTCATATCATTCTACAAATATAGTTTATTGAGGGACTACTGGCCTTTCTCAAGTTTATCGAAATTTCTACTAGTGTACTGTAGTTTTCTACAGAACACTCCATTGTCGAGAGACCGAGTGACTGAACCAAAACTTTATTATTCGTAATCCTAGAATTCACTCTTTTTGTAGACTAGCAACCATCTCCCCAATACTTTTACTTCGTGTCTACACACGTGTAGTAGAATAACTATGAATGTAAATATCCTCGGGACTTTAAAATCCTTACCATGTACACGTTTGCCCACTCTTTCCTCACCGTCCCTAAGACACATAAACAAAAGTCCCATCACATTGGTGAGTGTGCTGAGTCGTACAAAATCGAACCAGAACGTAGGACAGGAAAAGAAGTAGAGAGTAGGAAGAAAGAAAACAAGAGAAGAGAGGGATTGAAAGGGTAGTAGTGAAAAGAGAAGGAGAAGAAAAGAAATTGTTGGCGACCGGGAGAGGTTTTACATTTAATTAAACACCTGTTTAACATCAATACGAACCTCTTCCGTCCTCTTTTTGTAAACCGAGGAAGAAGGATAGAGTTCAGGACCAATAGGGATGACACCAAATTAAAGTAAAGATCCTAAACCTGGTTATTTAAACATCCTTTGTGTTTCGGTCAAAAGAGTCAAATAACTGGAAGACAACTTTCGTCTGTGTTAAATCGGTTGTAGACCTGTTATAAACAGTTCCGGTTCATATTGGGTTTACGTCCGGTCTCTTACTCAACCACGTAAACAATCAATTCGGTAAACTACCCAAATATTTATTCTAATTTTTTATTTTTATTTTTTCGGTCGACGAAAATCAGGACACGAACCAAATAAAAGTCGTTCCGTGACTATAAGTCCCACTTGACTGTACGTATGTGATGGAAAGGAAAGAAAAACATGGATCTCCTACGAGAACTTGGGTTCAAAGAGAAGGACTGATTTGGTGAATGACAGAACCTGTGACCGGTCCAAGTCGTCGACGGAATAGAGAAAGTGTACAAGCGAAAGATAAATAAATGTTCCTGGTAATATCTAACAGTGTGAGAGTCTAACTGGACCATCTCCACTATCTACCTCCCGGAAAACCGACGTAAGTTATTGAACCTAAACGATACCTCCCGTTTACCCTTAGTTCCTTGTTTAACGACCTTTCTACGTTCGTACCTAATATTTTCCAGTCAGTTCCCCTCTAACCGCAATAAATACATGTTCCGTTTGTCACGGACCTAGAAGTTCTGGCACGGTTCATATATATTGTATTCACTGTTTTTCCCTCCGTAATAAGAAACTTAAACTTCGAGAAATTTCCATTACGACGACGATTCAGTGAAGTCAGTACAGGCTGAGACACGTTGGGGTATCTGCCGTCGGGTGGTCCGAGGGGGCAGGGACCCTAAGAGGTCCGTTCTTGTGACCTCTCCCATTATGATATAAGTTTAAGAAGTAAGTATGTCAACTTGTACTTTCTAAAGAGCCACAATACCCGTCTCCAACTTACCGTGGACTGGGCCCGCCCCCAGCCCCCCTTAGAAACAGTAATATAACAACTTACTTATATAAGACAGATAATGGAAGGAACACTGTAAATGTGAGTTTATTTATACACTCCTATATTTCAATTGTCGGTGTTTACCTGATTTCACTATGAATTTTAGGGAAAACATAGAAAGATACCAGGGGCTAAATTAAAAAAAGTTTTAGTCAAATAAGTTATACTAATCAATAAATTAAACGGATCAACAAATCGAAGACAGAAAGAGGATTCTTCCTATACATACACACATATTCAATGTGTATGAATGGGTCTGAAACCTCTCTTCCAAGTACTTTTACGAAAAGGTAGTTTTGGGCGACACCGTTATGTGGAACTCTTCCTCGGTCTAGAGAGTAGAAATCTCTACTTTCCTCTTGTTTCCAAACGAGACTTTCCCTTAACGGCTAAGGGGAAAGTCGAACCGGTCATACTGGTGAAGTAGTCTGTAGTGACTTTCCACTTTAAAAATTTTGAGTAAACGTCAAACGAAAGTTCAGACGATCCAGTTTTAAAATCTACTTCCAAACGCTTCGATTGACCGACAATTAAGGAAACTAGTCTTAGATTAGTTCCCCAACATTTTGTTTTTTTGGTGATTTCGTGGGTTTCCTTCCTAAACTAATAACCCGTCACGGGACCACGTACTGGAAAAGAAATGGAAAAGGAGAACCAGTAGAATTTATCTATGTGTAATAAGAAAGTTTCAGAGGTGTCACTGACTAAACCAAAAATAGATAAGATTTTTATAAAAGGGAGTTGTCTCCGGATTAAGAGTATAATTTCTTTTGACGTCTTATTTTACCGTAATTAGATAAAGAAACCCATTCGTTAAAAGATTGTCACACACTCAAGAAATGTTGTAAAATACTCATATTCATGAAAATATAAATGAAGAAGTTCTCGTTTACTTTTAGATAATTACTTTCTTAAACCAATGATTTAGTCACTTTGAAGTTCTTTTAAGTGTAGGGAAAGAGTTGTAGATTTCGACCTTTTTACATGATGTCATGTCGTGAACCCAAAGACTTTATAATAAACCGTCAGTAATTTTAAGTCTGACCACCAAAAAATTTACAGATTAAGATACAAAGAAGATCGGTGCAAATAACGAACAGATTTGAAGAAAAGTTTAACCATTAGAGCTAATGTGAAGAAACTTAAATTGACTTCTGTTTTATCGAACGAAAACCTACAGAGGCACATTAATGTTAAATTAAAACAGACCAACTATACGATTTCTATTACCGAAGATAAAACGTTTTACGCTGGATCGATGTGCGTTGTGGTGACGGTCTCGGATAAAGTCTACGTCCTCGGTTGACAAGAGAGTAAGGACGTCTCAAGTACGAAAGTCTAAAACCGCTGTAAAGGTACGAACTCACCTTACTTTTAAAGAGAACCAGAGATATTTTGAGGTTAGAGGGCTGAGTCACTGTAGGTGACCCCTCGTCCTCGTCCAACGACTCGAGGTCAACGGACGTTTTGACCTTTACTCCGACCTCCTGTGAACTGAAAAGATGAGAAAGTTAGAGAACAGGTTATTCTTATGACGGTAACACGTACGGAGTAGAACCAGCATTTATCCCTAAAACCTTCTATCAATGAACTGGCGAGGACAACGACGACGATTCAGTTCAGTCAGCACAGACTGAGACACGGTGGGGTATCTGTCGTCGGGTGGTCCGAGGGGACAGGGACCCTAAGAGGTCCGTTCTTGTGACTTCACCCAACGGTAAAGGAAGAGGTTACGTACTTTCACTTTTCACTTTTCACTTTCACTTCAGCGAGTCAGCACAGACTGAGAAGCGCTGGGGGACCTGACGTCGGATGGTCCGAGGAGGCGGGTACCCTAAAGGGTCCGTTCTCATGACCTCACCCAACGGTAAAGGAAGAGGTTACGTACTTTCACTTTTCAGTTTCACTTCAGCGAGTCAACACAGGCTGAGAAGCGCTGGGGGACCTGACGTCGGATGGTCCGAGGAGGCGGGTACCCTAAAGGGTCCGTTCTCATGACCTCACCCCACGGTAACGAAAGAGGTGGGGATGATTTACAATTATAATGGTATGGGAGAGTCTCTTCTCACATTGCAAGGTCAGACTTTACAAGTTAGAAAAAGATTGGACTCTGTAAGTACCAGAAAAGAACGACAATGGTAACAAATAGAATATACCGTAAAACCAAAGATGGTAGGCCTAATTGGAACGGGCACCTCGTGTATCCGTAACATATGACCGGACCTTTACCTACTAAAGTAAACCTTCCACCTCGTCGTTACAGACAGTCCGTCACGTCCCGAGAGATCACAGTGTCTTTTCCGTGGTAAAGGGGACGTTCGCAGTCTTCCACCCTCAAGATTAGACACTAGACAGTCAACTGAGACTCCGAAATCCGTTCACAGAAGTGGAGAGACCGATACCGTAACGGAGTTAATTTAATTGAGGTTTTCAACGAAAGTATTTAAACGGACTAACTAAGACCTCCCTTAATTTTTATTAGTATACGACTGAGTAAAACCTAGAAAGAATGACTAAACACAAAAGAGAGGAAAAAGGAGGAGGGGAATTACAGAAGAACTCCACTAACGTTTTCTCCCTCGTTCCACCGTTTCCCTTCAACTACTTTAGTCAATTCTCTTGTTTGTGTACAAAACTTTACACGTTCACCTGTGTAAACTTTTAAAGATGATAGAAATCCTCTTTAAAGTGACTAAGAAAATTTAAGTACACGTACCTATCATTTCTGTGTCCTACTAGTTTTCCATTTTATGCAAAGAACTCTAGAATCAGTTTATAGGTCTCTCTTGGTATACATGTCGGACGGGTTCCTCACCCCTGCTTAATTTTGAAGGAACTTCATAATTATATTTTGTTCGGGTTTTTCACAGATTGTCTCGAAAGTATAGAATTTTCATAGGGTAGGTTATCTTTAACGAAATTTAAAGTACTAATCAAATTCTTTATTTATTGAAACCGATCAGTCAACCCCACATGAAAAGACGATTACCAGACAAAAATGTTGTGGGGGGGGTTTAAATAAATAGAAGTCAGTACATACCTAATGTTACTTTTGTACTTTGGACCAAAGACAAATACATATGGTAAACATTGAATAATGAATGAAAAAGATATTGACAACTTACTAAGATGACGAAAAAGTAGTAATTTAAACTGTCCACGGTTTTACTATTTTCCCGATTTTTATACTGGGTGCACTATTAACAAAATCAGTGTGATCGAACTGTTTGTCACGTTATTTTTAGTACTAAATTTTAAGTCGTACCTTGAACACTTTGTACTATAGTTCATGACATAGTTTACGAACTTGTACAAAAATTAACCGTTTTGAAATTACGGTAATTCTCAAAACGTATACGAAGTCGATCGAAAACACGTCAACTCTTTTTTTGTGGTTATGGGTAGACAGTGACACTCACCCCGTGTATACCAGTGTCTTCTGGAATTTTATGTAGTCTACACCAAAGATAAGCGGTTCCGTGAAGACGAGGTTTTCCTCAAGTCGGTGGAACTATATCGAAGCCGATAATCCTCAAATTAAAACGGTTAATTTCGACAATAAAACGTACATTGATACTGTTAAGACGGACATAAGGAGACGACACAATAATTATCAGTCTTCATTCTTAAGAGTCACACGTATCTGGGAAGACAACATTAAGTCTAAAGACTTCTCATTTCCGTCACCGAGCGGAAAGTCCATCTACGGGAGACGTAACCAATTCACTAGTAAGAACCGTCCCCAGGAAACATCTACGGAAGACAGGAAAGACCTTGACGGGATGAAACTGAAGGTTTCCGTTCACATTTCCCTTCAACTCAGTTATAAGGTTTATAAATTTCGGGTTTTATGTTTACACGTTTTTACCTCTTAAAAGACTGTACCCTTCCTTCAACGTATTAGTTCAGAGTAAATAAATGGATTGCTCCCTGAAGAGATACCGTCCGTGTGACGATATCTGGTCTCTACGTCTTCTATCTGAGGACCGTGGACGGAAGTTCTTGTACACTTTTTTTAGATCACTTCTCCCCGTCTACGTCTTTGTCACTTCACATTTCGGGTAATATGTCCATGGGTCTCCTACCACACCCTTGTGTCATTTTCTTACTAAGAATCCCGTTTTCAGTCTCTTCTATGCTTTCTCTTCCTTTTTATCCTTTAATGACAATTCCGTGTATCCCGCTTTACGACGATTTCAGTTGTCCTTCTTGTGTGTATTTCTGTTTCTGTACCCTTTCTCATACGTCTTAAACACCTTACCATTCATCAGGTCACCCCCATCCTTCAACTCTCCTAATGCTCCTTCCTACCGGACTTTTCTTCCGTCTCTGATCTAGTGTCTTTGAAGACAAAGACTTAAACCTTGATATAGGGTTTCTATAGTCCTTAGAAATCTCGTAGGAACTCATCGGTTTCCCGTATCAGTGCAAAGGTGTCTCATTTTTCGTGAGACTAAATGTTAACTTTCCTCAACCCTAATCTCCGTTACTTAAATAAAAGTCCCCTCATTCTCCGTCGCCGTTACCTCACTGTCTTCTCTCCTATTTAGTCTTTTTTTTTTTTTTAGCTAATACCTTAGATGTCCTGAGTCTGAATGGGACTAAAGAGAAGATCAAAAGGCACATTACAAACTATGACAGAAACAAACGACACAGTCGTTTTGGGAGGGGGTGGAGGCAGCGGGTGGGTCCAGACCAATTATTCCCTTTATCTTCCACCTTTTGACTGTAACACACATAAATCTAAAAGATATTCGAACATGTTTCACTTCTTCTTTACCCCTTAAATAGTCAAGTCAAGTCAGCGAGTCAACACAGTCTGAGAAACGTTGGGGGACTTAGCGTCGTGCGGTCCGGAGGGACAGGTAGTGGTTGAGGGCCTCAAGTGAGTTTGAGTTCAGGTAGCTCAGCCACTACGGTAGGTCGGTAGAGTAGGAGCCAGCAGGGGAAGAGGAGGACGGGGGTTAGGGAGGGTCGTAGTCTCAGAAAAGGTTACTCAGTTGAGAAGTGTACTCCACCGGTTTCATCACCTCTAAGTCGAAGTCGTAGTCAGGAAGGTTTCTTGTGAGTCCCGACTAGAGGAAGTCTTACCTGACCAACCTAGAGGAACGTCAGGTTCCCTGAGAGTCTCAGAAGAGGTTGTGGTGTCAAGTTTTCGTAGTTAAGAAGTCGCGAGTCGAAAGAAGTGTCAGGTTGAGAGTGTAGGTATGTATTGGTGACCTTTTTGGTACCGGAACTGATCTACCTGGAAACAACCGTTTCATTACAGAGCGAAAAGGTATACGATAGATCCAACCAGTATTGAAAAGAAGGTTCCTCATTCGTAGAAAATTAAAGTACCGACGTCAGTGGTAGACGTCACTAAAACCTCGGGGGTTTTTATTTCAGACTGTGACAAAGGTGACAAAGGGGTAGATAAAGGGTACTTCACTACCCTGGTCTACGGTACTAGAAACAAAAGACTTACAACTCGAAATTCGGTTGAAAAAGTGAGAGGAGAAAGTGAAAGTAGTTCTCCGAAAAATCAAGGAGGAGTGAAAGGCGGTATTTCCACCACAGTAGACGTATAGACTCCAATAACTATAAAGAGGGTCGTTAGAACTAAGGTCGAACACGAAGAAGGTCGGGTCGCAAAGAGTACTACATGAGACGTATAATTCAATTTATTCGTCTCACGGTCATATGTCGGAACTGTATGAGGAGAAGGATAAACCTTGGTTAGACAACAAGGTACGGGTTAAGATTGACAACGAAGGACTGGACATATATCCAAAGAGTTCTCCGTCCAGTCCACCAGACCATAAGGGTAGGGAACTTCTTAAGAGGTGTCAAATAACACTAGGTGTGTCAGTTTCCGAAACCGTATCAGTCATTTCGTCTTTATTTACAAAAAGACCTTGAGGGAACGAAAAAGCTACTAGGTCACCTACAACCGTTAAACTAAAGACCAAGGAGACGGAAAAGATTTTAGTCGGACTTGTAGACCTTCAAGTGCCAAGTGTATAACGACTTCGGACCGAACCTCTTAAAACTCGTAATGAAATGATTACACACTCTATTCACGTTAACACACCATCAAACTTGTAAGAAACCGTAACGGAAAAAACCCTAACCTTACTTTTAACTGGAAAAGGTCAGGACACCGGTGACGACTCAAAAGGTTTAAACGACCGTATAACTCACGTCGTGAAAGTGTCGTAGTAGAAGGTCCTAAACTTTATCGAGTTGACCTTAACGTAGTGGAGGTGATCGAAATAAGCATCACTACGAAAGATTCCGGGTGAACTGAAGTGTAAGGTCCTACAGACCGAGATCCACTCACTAGTGTGGTAACACTAATAGAACCAACACTTCTAGAAAAGACATGTCAAGAAGACACATAAGAACGGTGGAGAAGAATTATAGAAGACCAAGACAATCCAGGTATGTTAAAGACAGGAAATAACTCGGGTAGAAACGTACTTCGGGTAGAAGGGAACCATAGAGATTAAAAGAACTTCTCTAGAGATCAGAGAAGGTAAGACAACAAAAGGAGATAAAGAAACGTAACAAGCGACTCTTTCCGAAATAATAGAGAAGAACGATAAGAAACCTCTTAAATATTGATCACGATGTAAAATTAACGTGTACTCTCTCCTAAGAACTATAAATATAAAAAGATCGACAAAACATCGTTTAATTCCTACTTTGTTAACGGTAGTAGAGATTTAGTAATAAGAAAAACTACCAAAATTTCAAGATCATTCGTAACAATTACAAATAGGAGTCAAATGGAATCGTTCTTCGAGACATAAACCCGACTTTTCTCAGTCCAAATTATTTCATTCTTTGACTTGTTAGTAATCACTATCAATCTTATCTCCAGGTGGACGACATTGGTTCTGGGTGTTACTACTACTAAAAGTGTCAGGTCCGTATTCGTCAGGTCATGACCAAAAAATAAATCTCTGAACTGTAATCACCCCTGTTTAAGAGGGGAACGAAATGTAAAGGTCGGTATTCAACAAGGAACCAGTCGTACTAGGGTCTACCAGGTGATAACGGAGGAGTAAGGTCGGTCGTGCTGTCTAATATCCTACTGTGTAAGAAGGAAGCTTCCTGTGTAGTAAAGGTGTAGACAAGTTTTATAGGGTACCGATCTTAGACTAGTATTCCGGTGCGGTTCTACGTTCTCTACTACCCCCTTTACCAGTGTAAAAAGACCCCCGTGGACTCGGGTCGACTTTCAATACATTGAAATCGAACCCCTCTTACCTACAATCCCCCTGTTGACCGTCAAAGACTGTGTCATGGGGGTACTTTAAAACCTCAGTGGGGAAGTCCTACCCGACGCGGTGTAACACGACGGCGGAGAAAACTTGACCGAAAGTTCTTGTTGGTCAAGAAAATGTTTCTGGACTGATGCGTACTAGGGTGTAATCGACCTCTACCTTCTAATTCATTTCGAGTCAGAAAAGGAGTATAACAAGGGTCAAACTCCTACCACTGTGTCATTTACTCCTTAACTTTGTCTACTACAACTCTCTGTATGACATACCGTCCGTGAGAGGAGTCTCGGAGGTGTAGGACGTCTCGGTGTCTTATTAAACGACTTACTCAAGACACAAGAGGGAAAGTGTCCCCCATTACAAGAAGTAGGGAAGGAATGGAAAACCCTAATTTCTATCTCGGTACCTCTAGACTCAAGAACAGAGAACGTAGTCCAACAACATTTTCCAGGAAAGGGAAGTTCGTCTTTTGTTTACTCAGACCTTGAGACTCCGAAAACAAACACTAAGATCGGTTAACAGATTTTGTCTCGGGACAGAAGGGACACCCCGGTCCCTACCCGACCCCAGGACTTTCGACTCCTCGACCGGGGACTCTTTCTTCCACTCGAAGTACGTCTTGATAACCTTTCTCCTCCAACCACCCCCCCACCCCCCACCGGTCTCTCCAATCCAACTGTCCCTGGACATAGGGAGAAACTACGGAATCGGAAGTCCTCGAGAATAATCTCAGACGTCCCGGCAGAGAAGAGATCAGGGAAAGTTGAGACAGAAGTAGAGATAGTGAGACTGCAAAGTAACGTGACCGGAAGGTTCACAAAACACTCGGTCCGAACGAGGAAGGACACCGAAAGTACGAGGTACAGGGAAGATACACCCGACGAGACGAGGTTCAGTACACCGAGTGGAGGAAGGATAGAGATGAATGAAAGAGACACTCCGGAACAGACCGACAAGGAACTTTGTACAGTCGGGAAGTGGGACTAAGAACAGGTAAAGGGAGAAGCACAACAGAGGAATCGTGATAAGAAAAAATGAATTAAAGATAACCCTTGTCTCCCTTTATCTGTCGTTCCTTTCAATCAAAACCCGCTCGTCCCTGAAATCAGACGAACTAAGTTATGAGAATAGAAATCTTCCTAAGGACCGTGTACCATACACGAGGTATTTATAAACAATTTACTTACTTATTACTTATCTTTCTTCTTAGAGAAAGTAAATTTAACTGGTACACTAGACCCTTTAACCCTCGAGTCATCTTTAAGAACTGAACTCTTGTCTTCGGAAAGGAGACGAAAGACCGATCATATCCCTTTGACCGTGGACCCATTGCTTCCCGTATTTCAGTGTATTAAAAAACTAAAAAATTTTTACTTCCTCTCAACCGTAAAGAACGTGGTGTTGTAGAACTCGTTTTAGATTGATCAAGTGAAACTTACCCGTGTCTCCGACCAGAGTGGAGTAGGGAGATCAAGTACGACCACGATCATACGAACCTTCCAACCGAACTTCTGCCATAATTCGTGAATGACAGTACGACTACCCTTCACTTGTCACCGGTCACGGACCCTGGTGACCGTGTCCCTCGTTTTCCAATTACAAAATTATGGTCGGTGTTGAATCAACTAGCCTATGACTCTTACTCATGACACACACGGATACGCACGTACATACACAAACGGACACGCACATAAATTCTTTGTTTGTAACACAGTACACGTGTTACCGGTCACTTAAGTGACAGAGGTAATAACTACAATGACTGACACAGTCGCGAAGAAGGTAGGGAAAGACAGAACTCCACACACCTTCAAAGAGACACGGTCACGGAATGAAACTATTTCCTTAATGTTTATTCTGGAGAAGAGAAACGAAAACTGACGAAGTAAGATATATCGGTCAAAAGAAAGGAACGAGTCACGAGGGATACCAGTGTAGTACAATGTCTAAGAATAGATAACTTTCAACAACGGAAGATAAAAAAAAAAAAGGATGGATAAAGGATCTCTTGAGTCCTCTTTATTTTCCTTAACCGGGTCCAATTCTACTGTTTTTATTAATAGGAAACAAATTTTCTTCATTTCGAATGTAATTATCTGATTAGGTTCAAATAAAGTAAAAAGTGTCTTAAAATTTTTTTGAATGGTTTTTTATGTACTGTATCTTATAATTTTAAGAGTTGTACTATTTACCAATCTTTGTTGGTAAATAACTGATACATATTCCATGGAATATTATCATTAACAAGTCATCAACTTACCTTTACAAATATAATGAGTAGGGTAAAATGTCCCTTTCTTTGGTCCAAAGTCCCCATAATCAATTGCGGTTCCTGCATGACAATCCTTCACCATCTCCGGCCCAAACGTAAATCTACACAGACTGAGGTTGATTTGAAAGAGGAGATGACACGACCAAAGGTTGACAGAAATTTAAGTCTTACAAGAACTTTAAAATCATGACATGTAAGATTTGACTTTAGAGACATAAAGTAAAGATTCATTCTAGTAGAAAAAGGAAACGGTCTTTATTATAGAAACTAACGAGATCACGAACCAAACATACTTAACGAAAGGAACAAAGGAGTTACGGTACGTCCCTAAATTTCAAGGAACGACAAGTCTCTCTACTCAATGAAGTAAAAACTTTAAGGATGTGACTCACTCAAAGTTTTCGTTTTTGTACAACAATTCCCTAGTCCGACATTTAGACTTAGAGTAGACGAGACGAAAGAATGACGTACGTATTACCACCGGTGTAATGAATTACCAAGAGATGGAGTCATAGAAATAGACATTTTACCCTCATTATTATAATAGTTATATTCCCAATCTGATCAATTATGTACAATTATGTTAATTTTACGAAATCTGTCGAACTGTGTATTTTTAGTGGTTATTTTATAAATATAGATGAGTCTGTGCCGTTAGCAAAAGTAAAGGATCTCGTGTCCTATAATTTCAAAGTATTCACAAGAAAGGGAGTTTCAGAAGGATAATTGATCGAGGATTTTAGTCCTGAAGACTCCGTACTTGGTTACCCAATGTGTTCACCCCTCACTACGAAAAAGTGACTTCACTTTTTGTAGACTTTTGTCCTGATAGACAGAGAAAATGAAAATTTAAGTACGTAGATATTACTTTTTTGTTAATTAATTAGTAGTGACCTCCTAGGATGACATGTGTGAGTTATAAAACTTTTAGTCAGTTATACCGTCGTCCAATTTTCGTATAGAACGTATAGACACACTTGATCCATTAACTTATTGCTTTTTTTTCCCTTGTAAAGAAAAATGTCTTCTTACTTACCTAGATCCGTGAACAGTAGTTGTTGAGGATTATGGTTTCTCTCTGTATGTCTCTCTATCTATAATACACGAAGGTACACCCACTTGTATGGTAGGTATTTCATCAGAATAGTTTTTGGTATTAAATACTCTTCTTGTTTGTACATTTAGATGTGTCTTCCCTATGTTAGTCGTTTTAGATCTTACTCTTTTTGGGATACCCTGTTTAGGAAGTATATAAGTTATTTATTTAAGGTTATGACATGACCTATAAACTATTATGATACTTTAACAGTTAAAAGAATCCATGTCATTGGTATTTACTGATATAAATATTTGTTTTTGTCAGAAGTAGGAAAGAAATGTCTATTTTCCTAGACTGTAGGTTCTAAATCAGGTGTCATTATACCCCCTTCATCCACACTCTTACCCTGTACTGAGAACACTCTCGACTTGAGTCCTAAAGTAATATGGCAGAAATAAAAACACATACAAACTTCAAGAGGTATTAAAAATTTTTTTTCACAAAAAAAAAATTTCATTAGAAAATTTTGAAATTCAAATGTGGTCTTTCGTATATAGTAAATTTTCGTTTTTCTATACTTTTATAAGTGAACTCATAACATCAGTCAAACCCACACCAACGTTTGAGATTTAACTAAACTTTTAGTCCCTTACTTTTCAAAGTTTTGGTATGCCGTATTTGAGGTACCCGTGGAAGAAATCTAAGACTTCAACAACTTTATTGGTGTCATTTACTGTGAGGAGTAAAGGACAGTTCTGATATCTAGTCATCCAGACTACCTACATACACAATCAACGAGCCAACACAGACTGAAACACTGGGGTACCTGACATCGAGTGGTCCGAGGAGACAGGAACCTTAAGAAGTCCGTTCTTGTGACCTCGCCCAACGATAAGGGAAGAGGTCCCCTAGAAGGGTGGGTCACTGACTTTGATCCAGAGGACGTAACGTTCGTCTAAGAAATGACAGATTCGGTGTTCCTTCGGAGTCATACTACCGATAGGTAACCAATAAATTCTTTGTAGTCTTACGACTCCGGTAAGAAAGTCTTTGTGTTATGGGTTTGACATAGATTCTGTATAAAAAGAATCACTTAATTTTTATGAATTGAACTTCTAAATCTTTATCCATATCTTTACAAATTCTTTTAATTGGTGTGTCATAACTACAAAACAAATCTTTAGACTAGTATAAAATTGGAATTGACAATGTAGTAAATTCTCTTAACCTGATACTCTTATTCAGTTAAATATTAAGGTTGACTTGTACAATTGACGTATTTTCTAAGTATGTACAGTAAAAAACAAGTGTAGAATGATTTAAATGAGTCAAATCTGGAAATTCCTTTAAATTCCAAGTGGTGCCGTACTCAAATTAAATATTCCCAATGGTATGATTGTACGGAACCTTTCAAACAGTTAGTCTGTCAACTCCTTGATTTGATCCTTTGTAAGTTAAATATTTGGGTCAAATTTTACAAACTGTATAAAAATTTCAAAACATTTACCCTAGTTTATAATTACTTTCAGAGGGAATATTAGACGATGTAAATTTTAACTGAAACGGTTGTTTCCAGGTAGATCAGTTTCGATACCAAAAAGGTTATCAGTACATACCTACACTCTCAACCTGATATCTCTTTCGACTTACGGCTTCTTAACTACCAAAACTTGACACCACAACCTCTTCTGAGAACTCTCAGGGAACCTGTCGTTCTTCTAGGTTAGTCAGTTAGGTTTTCCTTTGGTCAGCACTTATGAGTGACCTTCCTGACTACGACTTCAACTTTGAGGTTGTGAAACCGGTGGACTACACTTCTTGACTGAGTAACCTTTTCTAGAACTACGACCCTTTCTAACGTCCGCCCTCCTCTTCCCCTGTCGTCTCCTACTCTACCAACCTACCGTAGTACCTGAGTGACCTGTACTCAAACTCATTCAAGGTCCTCAACCACTACTTCAGGTACCCCAGCGTTTCCCAATCTGTGTTGACTCGTTGACTTGACTTGACTTTTAACTTATTCTAAATATCTACCTTTAGTTTTCGAATTCTTTTTGATCTAAAATTTGACCATTTCATTGTAAATTATACACGATTCAACGAAGTCAGCATAGACTAAGAAAAGATGGGATACCTGAAATCGGGTGGTCCGAGGAGACAGGTACCCTAAACGGTCCGTTCTTAAGACCTCATACAACCGTACGGGAGGAGGTCCCCTAGAAAGGGTGGGTCCCTAGGTTGTACGTAGAGAATACAGAGGACTTAACCGTCCGTCTAAGAAATGGTGCTCGTGATGGACTTTTCAGGAGTATATAATTTATACAGTATATAATTAAAACTTTTGTTTCAATGGAAAGTAATCAACAATGTAATAACTTCTTCATATTCACCAAAAAAGACAAGTGGATTGGTGGGGTGGAACTAGGTAGGGGTCCTGAATTTTTGTTTCGAGTCCCAAAAACAAAAATGGGTTAACAAGTAGTGTCAAGATTTTTTTTCAAATTACGTTACTTGTTTTTACTTAAAACATTCGGGACTATCCTCGCTGTGTGAGGACTTTACAGTGAAAGCCTCCGACAGTCTGCTCCGTTCCCGTCCCCGACCGCCCGTCCCGAGCATAATTGTATAAAGGATCTGCGAGTAGAGGAACCAGGCCGCATTACCTACGGAGGGTCGAGGGACGCCTGTCCTCTTGGGTAGTCCGGTCTTCGTCTAATTTCGAGTGTGTGAAGTTTAACCGCCGAACGGCGTCGAACGGTCTTCCGATCTCAAGTCGCGTCGAAATTATCTCTTCAGAGATTCGAAGGAAGAGGGGTAGAGGGAAAGCGGAACGACATTTTCCTTTAGCGTGGCAGACGTTGGGAGGCCGGCGGGGGACAGGAGAGCCAGGCAGGGACCCACCGCCGAGGTCCCGAGACTCTTCTTCCTGGTCGGCCCCCGCCCTCAGGCCCCACCTCCTGAGGCACGGACCCGCTCGTAGAGGGAAGGGGTGGGATCGGCTAACGCGACGCGTGTCACTTGACAGTCGGTGCTGACTAAATATTCTGGCTAAATGGAAGACCTCTCACATTAATACGAGTATCAATTCTTAATTAGTCCACTCTCTTAATACCTTATCAGTAAGAGGCCTGAAACTTCCTGTGTGATTCATCTCCCGGTGGTTACGCCCGACGTCTCGGACACCCACCCTTCGGGAAACGGTGGACCGAGTAGCGTCCCGCTCCAAAGACCCGAACGACAGAAGAAACATTTGCCTGTTTTACTTTTTAGATCGACCCAAAGAAGTCTTTCTACTAAGGGTCAGTGGGTCGAATTTTCCACCCCTCTAAAACACTTTTCTCCCTAAGCATCTCTGACCTAACAGAGACTTATTCCTAAACCGACAACGAAGGACACTCTTAATAATCGAATTGATAAAATCGAACGAGACCTTATCCGTCGTGAAGTCTTTATAAAAGAAAGAACAAAAACGATTATACACAAGGGAAACGGAGTTAATATACCGAACCTCCGAAAGTGACAAGTCTCAACACAAGGAAATTCTACTCCTTCCAAAAACAAGACCAAAGAGAGAGAGGAAAAGAAACATGTGTCCCCTAAAAGTCAATAAAACAAAGAGTTCCACAGAGAGGATACAGAGAGGAGTGGACGGAAAGTTTCAATCGTAAAGAAACCCCTACTCCATCTGATGGGACCTAATAGAGGTCCCTCTTAGAGTTTCAGAGTACTGTCAATGGAACGTCAGGGTAGTGTATAAGAGACTGATAATTTAAAACGTCTTTTCACCGACGTCAACTTCTTTTCTATCACGTCTAACTTACTTTAATAATGTCATAGACTTTTATAGGATGATAAAGGTAGTATTCTGTGGTATTAAGATTATGATGCGAAGTGTCGACCTTCTTCCTGGGCACGCTACGTATTAAGACCCCCGGACTAAACGATCGGTAAGTTCATGTGCTTACTCCGACTCTTATTCCAAATTTTGTCAGAAACATATGGTAGAAGAAAGTGGGGGAACCGGGAGGTAGGAAAAAGTGACTGACCAACCTTCGGAGACAAGTGACTGGACCTTTAACGGGAGATGGAGTACCGATACCCCCAAGAGGAAACCTGGTTAGTAAAGAAGAAGAGGAAGTACCGTAGGACCTGAAACAAGCAGAGAAAGAACTCACTCAATAACCAGGAATCCTGGGAGGATCAGTATCGTCTTCAATCTAGGACCCTCATCTCCTCCTCTCTCTTATAAGTCTGAAAAGTTCTTTACTTGTTGAGACAGGTAAAAAGTAGACGAAATAATACAATTTCCACTGAAAAAATCCTCCTCTTTAAGAAAGGTTGGATATCTACTCCTACTTTTGGTTTAATCTAGATATCCATTACTTTAAAATTATTACTATGAGGTAACCCCGGTGTAAGAGTGAAGCCAAAGAGTCTTCCTTCCCACTCTTCTTTCACTTTCATTTCAGCACCGACTGAGAAACACTGGGGCACCTGACATTGGGTGGTCCGAGGAGACAGGTACCCTAAGAGCTCCGTTCTTATGGCCTCACGCAACGGTAAAGGAAGAGGTCCCCTAGAAGGGCTGGGTCCCTAACTTGGGTACAGAGGGCGTAACGTCCGTCTGCGAAATGGGAGACTTGGTGGTCCCTTCGGGAATCTTCCTTCCCATATTATCGGTAATAACGACGGACGAAAGACAAGGAGACATCTTGAGTCGAGAGACAAGACGGAGAACCGTTCATGGGATGAAACGGGTTAGAAGTAGGTTGGTGTTCAGGATGTCTCTAAAGTCCCGATCTCCCTCCACTTTTCTTCTACAAGAAGTGTCTCTCCGATCCATGGTTTTTGGACAGTCATCAAGAATAAATTCGTCTCGATACCTCTAAATGAAGAGAGAGTAGTGAGAGTGGGTAAATCTACTATAAGGTTGTTAGTCAGGTATTGACTAAAAAAAGTGAGTATTGACAACGAGAAAAGATACGTCCGTCCGTGGACGTGAGAATTAATTAACCGGACCACCCTGACACCCTTGTCGTGAACTGACCTTCGGTCCTCTGTCCAAGGTAAAGACCGGGTCGAGGGGGTTGTCGACCGACCGGAGTCCGTACCGTAAATGGAAAATCTGGAACTAAAGACACCTACCCATCACTTCCTTGACCTTACCTGGGAAGAAAGGTATTTTACACTATGAGCTCTCCTTCGTCCGAACCTTTTATGGTGTACGAGGGGTAGAGAAGGATCACTGGGTGACACGTGTACCTGTAGACTAACGTCTCTTCAGCAATGGTAAACCAAATTGGTTCTTATAGGAGTGGGTGACACTGGTTTCGTGAGAGATTGAACAAAAGAAAAAAGGAAGGAAGGAAGGAAAGAGAAAGAAAGAAAAATATATAACGAACAATTATGCTACGTCTTGGTCGCAAGATTCCTTGAGGAACACCCCTTACGTCCTATAATTTACTTGGAACAGATCCAACGAAGCAAACAAACAAAGAGGACATATAGACCTTAGATCTGGATGAGTTTACGATGTCATGTCCTTGGTGTTATATAATGAAATAATAACAAATTAATAATATATTAATACGATGAATGTCCTATGGAGTCGCGATCACTTGTTACCTGATTTTGTTTGTAATTTACACAAAAATCGGGATCTCTCATAGTGGTATAAACAAATCGGAAGAACCCTTCACTTCACTATACATAAAAATCTTCAAATGTATGTTCTTAAATGGTGATTTAAGGTTAATATAAATACGCAAAATAAATAAATGAGTAAGTTTTATTGTGTTCTCAAGAATTGGAAGGGAATACGGACTCAGGGTAACTGACTGACTCCTTAGAAAGAGTTTCGTCACCAAGAATTACTAGTCAGTTTTTCATACACCATCGTTTTCTATGTATAAGTTTATATAAATAGTTTTTATAAAATTTTTAAAACACTATATATACACGAAGAAGTAATTACGTAGTTTACTATTCTAGATCGTCACCTAGTTTATTGACTTTTTTAAAATTTTATCATTGTAAAGACATCGTTTACATTAGGTTGTTTTCACCAGCTATCTAATTTTTTTAAGTATTATCGTATTATAGAAAACGTCTAATACGAAAGGTTTCTATCAGTGTTGTCACACTCACTTCTACGAAAGTCTACAGTCAAAGGTCGGTACATCAGTAGGTGTCGAAACTTATAAGGACTCTAGTGTACATCGGAGTTTGTTTCTTTACAGTAGAAGTAGCAGAAGACAGGTTTAAGGACTGGGTGTCTTATTTGCTCGTATTATTTTACTAACGAAATACGGAGATTGAAAATCACAACAATACGTTGTTACTATTGGTATTTTTATGGTATTATTCCATATACACTCAAGATTCTTTTCAAGGGGATGGACCTTTAAACCACAGTCCATAGTCCTATTTCTGGCTCCTGTTATAAATCGAAAAACCAAAGTCGTTGAACCACCAAGTCAATATTCAGTTACTCTACTTCTCATCTCCTGATCTATCTGAAAACTCCATTTCTTCCCATCTCTAAGGCTCGAAGTAACCCTATGTAAAAGACAAAGACTACAACTGGTATTATAGTCTCTTCGTCTCCGACGAGACATAGTCAAAAAACTGACCTGTAAACTTACTAACTTTACAGTTAGACCTAGAGTCTTCCTTTAGAACATAAACCCTATTCCGAACCCCTGTAGTCGTACATCTCTTACCACTTTCAGTGGTGGAACCTCCTGAAGTACATCGTATATCTCTTTCCTTCTTCCTTTTTTATGACCACTCCCGCTTAGAATCTCTTGTTTTTACACTACCCATCTCCTTTGTACCCCTTCCTTTTACTCTACACAAGTTACATCTCTTCTCTATCGTAACCGTATCTTTAGAAAGTATCAAAAGTTCGACACGCACGGTAGTAGAAATGTCTGTAGGTCTACGTGTAAACAAAAGAGAACTCAGGGGTTTAATTCTTATTCAAACACAATTACTTATCAAGAATACGTACATTTACTAGACACCCGTCCTTTCTTTCTAACTCTTAACGTCGGTATCCAATTTTATCGATTCTGTACTTTTGAGACGATCAAGACGGTTAATTTTATCAACATTTATTAGATATTAGAGAAAGGTTCTAAGTCTTACCTGAAATTGAAAAAGTACCACCGAGTCCCGGACAAAACACTTACATTCTCTCACTTGGAATCTTATTTACTACTGAAGTCCGTCAGTAACATTCCTACTATATAAAAAGTTTCCTGAGGGTAACGAGATACCGACTGATGAGTCACCGAAATACGGGGACAGAGAGTCCCCAATAACACCAAACACCCGAGGGGTGTGATACTAAAAAAGGAGGAACCATCAAAATGAGAGAGGAGAGACGTCCGTGAGGAAGGTCGAGAGACACCCAGATGAAGGGGACACAAGTACGGAGGGGCAAGGAGTAGACCCGACCAACAACCGACCGTCAGAGTTAAGGAAGAGAGAAAGGTGACATTGACCACATAATCGAAAGACGCCGATAACATTGCTTAACGGTGTGTGAATTCCCGAATTTCATTGTGTTTACATAACAGAATCTCAAGATCTCCACTTTCAAACTTTACCCAAAGGATTCGATTTTGGTTCCACGAGTGTCCTGACGAACGAAAATACCTACGTGAGTGTCTCTTAGACAAGGAGTAAGTGAGGTCGAAGATCTTTGGTCGGGTGTAAGGATCCGAAGAGTAGGAGACACGTACAGAAGTTTCGACCGTGGTAATCTCACTCAGGAGGAGTAAAACGACGGAGAGACGAAGAGAAGAAAGACGGAGGGAGAAAGGGAATATGAAACAGGTGGGACTATTAGGTCCTGGAAAAAGGGTAGAGTTCCAATCAACTAATCGTCGGAATTAAGATGGACGACACAATTAGGGGGAAACGGATCATCGTATCGTATAAGTTTCTAATACTCTTAGTTCTGTATCTACAGAAAACCCCTCCAGTTCCCCCCCCGACAGATGGATGGATCCTTTTATGATTTTATAAAGTTCTTTTTAATCTAATGGTTTATTACACACATTTTAATCGGGTTCCATAGACATAGAGTCTTCTGACATTAAAACACCAACGACAAAATCGTCGACAAAATTGGTCTAAACACACCAAAAAAAAGAAGTTTGAATTTCTGAGAAGACCTTCCAATTTAAAACACTTTGAACTGTCACTCTAGTCTCTCGGTCTCCAACGAGAGACAACTAAAAACGTGACCTGGTTAAAAACTTCTAACATGACATATAAGTCTGTCATGTTCCTGATAAAGTTTATAAGTTGGTCACTTATTGTTTAATGACCACCAAGAATTACAAGGATTCAGACACTACAGATCGCACACCGTAAGACTTCATCTAAGGTATCAGTATTCATGGTTCCAGTAAGGTCTCAGAAGTCCAGCAGAGATTTAATCGTAAGTGAAAGAGGTTCTTCGTCCGTAGTTCTTCCTAAAACAAATACGATCTAAGACGAGGTCCGAACTTCACCCTCGTCTTGAAATATTTAGATAATTTAACTTAACGGGACATTAGTTGATAAATAGGACATGAACTCCCGTAGGGTCCCGAAGGGACCACCGAGTCTGCCATTTCACAGACGGACGTCACGTCCTCTGGACCCAAGTTAGGGACCCAGTCCTTCTAGGGGATCTCTTCCTTTACCGTTGGGTGAGGTCATGAGAACGGACCTTCTAAGGTACCTGACTCCTCGGACCATCCGATGTCAGGTACCCCAACGTTTCGCAACCTGTACTGATTCTCTGAAGTGAACTCCCGAAAGGTCCACCACGATCACCATTTCTTGGACGGACGACCACGTCCTTCGCATTCTCTGTGCCTAAATTCGACACCCAGTCCTTATAGGAGACCTCCTCCCGTACCGTTGGGTGAGGTCATAAGAACAGACCTCTTAGGGTACCTGTCTCTTCGGACTTCCCGACACCAGGTACCCCAGTGTTTCTCAGCCCGTGTTGACTTCGTTAAATCGTGTGTACGTGTTCAAGTCATAAGAAATTGTCCCACCCCTCTTGTCAACACTTCTAGTATCCCATGTGGTCCCATCTGAACTTCCCTGTCGAGGTACTATTTGGTTAAACCGAAAACACTTGTTCGGACATTAAACCGTTGTGCACCTAAGTCTGGTCGTCGACTTCCTAATCCAGAGTCGAACTAGAGAGGAACTCGGTGGCCTCGCCGGAATTTTTATCATACCCATATACACTTAATTTACACCGATTTACCGAAGTCAAATTTATATCCACCACATCGTAACACATTTTACGATCAAAACTTAGTCTGTCTCGTCCCAAACTCCGTGAATAATCCGACACGGTAGAATAACAGACACGACGCCCCGAACGGAGTCCGAACCCTCTAGACGATGTAAACTAGACACGGGGTTCCTCAGACTCCGGAGTGGTACAGCCGAAAAGGACGAAAGAGGAAGAGGAACCTCATTCTTAAAAGTAATCTTTCCGGAGGAAAAACGGTGAATGAGAAGGTCTGAGCGAGGGAGAAAAAATAAGGTTGTGAATGTGTCTGTGCACACGTGTGTGTGTGCACACTCGTACGTGTGTGTGTGTCTACTTAAATATTATACTATCTCATAATGAGGTCTTCGTTCCTATAAAGATTCATATTCTTAGTAACCTATAGTTAAGATCTTCCCAGATGAACCCCATGTGGAAGTAGACGAGAAACGTCTTAGGGTGGGTGAGTGGAGTACCGTTACTGAACTTCAGCATCTATTTTGAAGTAACAGAAGTTTCAAGTAATCAAAATGTCACACTCTTTAATAAAAATTTATAAGATTCAAACTCCGCCACAGTCTCTATTAGATCTTATCCTCATTTAAAGGGTGAGTGAAAATTCTTTTATTGTTGAACTGTCCACAGACCGTCGGAAGTCTTCAGAACTTGGAGGAGAAGAAAATCTGTAAAAGAAGGCCAAATGAAATCTCTCTTTCAAACCCTTTCAAACTCTCGTACCTATATTTAAAGTGTGAAATGGTGCCTCTTTTGAATTCATATTGGATTTTGATTCCGAGTCGGGGCGGGGCGGGGCTTTGTACGACGGACTAGGACCTCTACTTTTCCTACGAAGTGAAGGAAAAGTTCCAGGGGTAACACAAGACCCCTCACTGGATGGACTGGGGATAGTACTAATTACACCAAAGACTTCGCACTCTAGACTAATACTGGGGTACAACAATATAAATTAATGTTTAGAGTAATGCCGGGACCGGTATTGTGGTACATCGGGAGTAACGTGAGGGGAAACGACTAGACTGACGGACTTCCAGGTAGAAATACTAAATGAGATTTAACAAAATCTTAGCATCTGAAGATCTCGACCTTCCCTCCAATCTCTAGTGTTTCAAGTTAGGGGAGTAAAATGTCTATTTTAATGTCGCCGGGGTTTCTCTTATTCAGTAGAAGGTTTCCAGTGAACCATCTACACTCTATCTTTACACCCGGAGCCTAGGGGTCCGACCGCCACCAAGAAAGGTATGGTGTGACGGGACGATCCATGGTGTGAAATATTGTGGCAGAGGAATACGGGGAATGAAACATGCTACACTGTCGAAGTATTGAACGTGTCCAATATACCATGATAAAAGGGGAAATGTTTCAATCAACGTTTAATCTAGTCATAGTGTAACATAAAACTCAAAATTCCATCTTTTACGAACCAGTTCTAATAAGTCGGACAACCCGGAGTCGAAATCAAAGGATTATGTTTACATCTGATTGGATGAGATACTTATTTCCATTCGAATTTTACTATGAATTCATTTGTATTCATAACAGTTCATTTAAGTTTAGGTCTGAATGTATTCTTTGACATACACTTTCTGTGATAACGTTATCCTCTTACGAGTCTGGTATTCCAGACATTCGTAAAGTTTTCAGTCTATCTTAAAAAAAAAAAAAAATTGTTTCTCCTTATTTGTTCCGATCTTTCTTCACCCACACCCCATGTCCTCCTCACACACCGCACGCCTGTCAAGTAGTCCCTTACAAACAAAAACGCCAGTCGACTAAAAGTCCTCCTCAGGAATTCATCTACGACCGACTCCGACTCCCACCCAGTTTCAAGTCAGAACAGATGGATCTTCTTCGGACCTTCAAACCTGTTCAGGTCAATCGTTCACAAAATAGGTGTGATCAGATACCGTTTTCGTCAAGTCGATAAATGAATATACTCTCTTTTACTCTTAAACCTCCCATATACAGATTGAAACAGTATCCATTTGTTCCTCCGGTAGACACTTTTACAATAGATTCAATACACCTCTTCCAAAAAATAAAATGTCATTCGTAAAAGACTTCGTATTCCTCTCTCCCCTGAATAACTGGTATGGAGAAAAGTTCCTCGTGTCCTGAGTCCATTTCAAGTCGTAATTACTACGAATCACTAAAGTCATTTCGAAAGAGTATAGTGTACGGACCGAAAGACTGAAAGAACGAAAACCTGTCCCTTTCCACCATCGTCCAGAACCGAATATAGTCTCTTTCAATTAAATGATTAGTTGTGAACTGTCTATGAAGAAACGGTAGAATTTTACTCGGATTTGTGGATGTATAAGATACTCCAGATGCACTTCCCGTATTCCGTAGTAAGACGGAAAAAAGGAAGAGAAATATTCGTGACTCATCACGAATCTTAACTTACCTCATCCGTCCGAGAAATCCTGTTTTTGAAAACCGAGGTACTTCATGTCGTACGTGGAACGCAACCGAATCTTTGCCGGGCCGGTACTCATTATTAAGGACTCTAGTACACTTGGGAGAACGTTACGAGACGTAACTTGGGTCAACTTACACTCCAAGTCTCAGGACGTGTCAGTTGAGGTTCCTCTCCTCCTACCTACTGTCGTCACTAAGGTTAAGGGAGTTTTAAAGAACGGTCGGTTCTCCCCTCCGACTTTCGAAAGGTGACAAAGATTTAGACGAGGACTCTTAATGGTACCTCTTGAACGATCGATACACTTTGTGAACTGGTAAAATGATACTACGATTTTTAGATTTTTCTTCGTTTCACTAACGATCTCCAGTCTTATATTCTGTCAAATAAGGTAGAAACTAGTTCAGTCAGAAACGGTAAAGATTTGGAGTTCCAGCTATCCATCACACGTTTGAATCACTGAGTTAACTCCGCCCATCGTTTCAAGTTGTCATCGACTGAAAAACGAGGACATAAGTAACACCTCTTTTTCGTCCTCAAAAAGAAAAGGAAATTTAAAAAAAAAAAAATTTAAAAGTATATCAGAATGACTCTAAAATAAAATTTTATGATTTATTTAGTGACACCGGTTTCTCTTTGGGTCTCTGTGTCTATTACTTTCAGTCTGAACAAGACTGTGACGTAGAAAACGAATCCCTAGAGTATAGTGGAAAGATATAAGGACCTGTCATGTCTCCGTGTGCGACTCGGAAAACCGTCCTGGGAACAATGGACTTCCCATTCATCCAGTGACGGATAATTGCCCCGACCAAACTTCCGTGAACTTTAGAGAGACGAGGTACGGACGGACGTTAAGATGGTCATCTAAATAAGAAAACTTATTTAGGACGTGATTTTACGTGTCATCGGACCCCCCTCCTCTCTCCACTCTCTTTAATTAGGCAGTGATCAGATTAACACTAAGGTAAAAAACCTCGATTAAACCTAAGGTCCGTCCCACCTTTTCTGAAACATCCGATCGACTCGTCCAGGTTTACCGTTCCAACCAAACGGGTCCCCGTTCCCATGTTCCATTGGTCTGTTGTGTAGAGAGTTGGAGGGAGACAGGAAAGGAAGGTTGAGAAAGGTTTAAACAGAGACTGGGGTCTCCTTCCATCAAAAAGAGGTAGATAAACTCCGATTAGACAAGTGGACATCGTGGGTAGTGAAGTAGAATAGACTCTGGAAAGAAGTAGTGAGTAATAGAACGAAAGGATATCTAGGTTAAAGTGAGAGAGGTAACTAAGGAAGGTAACTAAGGAAGGTAGTCAAATGTTTAATCGTATCCATAAAGGAAAGAATTTTTTTTTTTAGTTTTGTTTATGGGTTGAAAAGTTTGTTCTTTCGTTTTGTATGGTTTGGGTGTTTAAAGTTAAGGAAAATTGAATCGGTGACAGGATGAATGGGAGCATCCGTTCGAAAAATTTCTCAGAGATTCTTATGCTGAGGAATGTAATAATATTTATATTATTAAATATTTAAATAATAATATTTATATATTAAACGGACGTTTAATATTTTTTTTTATTGTTTAGTTACGAGTCTTGTTTATTGTCACAAACAAAACAAAACAAAACAAAATTGTATTGTTTAGACCTCGATCTGAAAATGACCATAACCAGTGATTACGATAATTCCTAGTAAAATGAAAGACAGTAGCAGTCGTACTACCGAAAAGTAGATATCCAAAAAGTGAGTCACGGGTATGTCGACGTCGTCGTAGTCCATAGCATGACTCGAGTCTACCTCCTTCACTCCTTTACCCGTTACGAAAAGTGAGAGGTCTGACAGGGAGAGGGGTGATGACGGTATTAATAACAATAGACTCTTTATTTATAGGAATGGTCTTCTGGGTGTCGTATAAAGGGTAATCTCGAGTGGGACCTTCCCATTAGGAATAAAAGCTACCTCTAAGTCCCTTACCCATCACCACAAAATCGAATGGCACACCTCTATACGCCTCGCACGACACGATTCAGTGGAGTCAACACAGGCCGAGAAACGCTAGGATACCTGGTATCGGTCGGTCCGAGGAGACAGGTGTCCTAAAAGGTCCGTTCTTACGACCTCACCCAACGGTAAGGAAAGAGGTCCCCTAGAAGGACTGGGTCTCTAGCTTGGGTGTAAAAATTAGTTTTACAAATTAAACTAATTTATTAAAAACACTACTATTTTACGTCCTCCGACTCTTTTTTTGCAAAATAAATGGATGTGTCTATGTTTTGTAAAGAATGTACTCAGAAAAATTAACGGAAAAAATTTCCTTTAGTCAAAGTATCTCTACAACATAAATATCTTGTAATCCGCTCTCTCTTTCTTATCCCGTATTAAGTCTGTTAACTTACGTATGAAAGACTTCGATGTCAGGACTAGGAGAATGTATTAAGAGAAGTCACACACCCTAAAAGTTCACATAACTCCCGTGCCACCTTTTTTTCTATTACATGGTAAAGGTCATTGACGGTTCAAACCTCAATCATAATTAAAGTGACATTCCTTCGATACTACATGGTGTCTCTTGTCAGGTAACCATGGTCCATTTAGTGATCCAGTCAACTTCGGTTCATTTCTTTATGATACACACTGAATTACCATCACTGTCGTCACCATTCCATATTAAGCCAAACCCTTTCAAAAGGTTTAAATATCGAGCGAAATGTACAAAGGGTCTTAAGGTCTACAAGACACTTTAAAAAAAAACCATTAATAAATCTTCTTTCACTTACACCAACTGATAAAAGTTGTGTCTTTCTTTTTTTTTAATAATATCCGAGAAAACTTATAATAGACTGGACCGTTTCTCGGTCAACGACTTGTATTAGGGTCGGGATTACGAAAGGTTATTTATTGAACGTCTCTCTCTTGTTGGGTTCAGGTTAAAGATAAATAAAATATTCACTACCGAATCATTCTCTCCTTAAGGTCGAAATGTTAGAGGACACGTCGGACCACCCGACGTCAGGTACCCCAATACTTCTCAGCCTGTCCTGACTCGTTGAAATGAAAGTGAAAGTACGGAACCTCTTCCTTTACCGTTGGGTGAGGTCACAAGAACGGACCTCTTAGGGTCCCTGCCGACTCGGACCACCCGACGACAGATACCCCAACGTGTCTCAGCCTGTGCTGACTTCGCTGAATCGTCGCCGTTGTCGTCACGATAAGAAAGATATCAGAACAGATCCACGGTTAACGGTTGTAAAAAGTATAAACCCCTAAAAAAAAAACCATCGGAAAAAAAAAAAGAAAAACTCTTTATATTAACCCCTTCGATTTAAAAGTTTTGAGTTGTTCCCGTTCTTTTTTGTTTTCTGTCACAAAACAAAGTGGGGGTACAGTGTTCTTTTTATTAACAGGACTTTATTTGTTGTTTTTTTCGATGGAGCCTTCCACGTATAAAGGAAGATATAACAATATCGAATCCCTCAACGAAGACAGGAATCTAAGGAAAGATTAAAGACGACCGTACGTTCGACGGAGAAAGAGGGACGGAGGCCCGGAGAGACGAGGGGCTCCAAAAGGAACACGAAAAAGTTCAGAGATAACAAAGAGTCCGAGGAAAGGGGTGTAGCTTAGGACCCCTTTGAACTATCGACGAGTGTCCAAGGTCTCAAACACGTTAAGTAGACACGACCGAGAAAAAGTAAAATGGAGGGAATAAAATGTAGACTCTCCGTCTTCGACCTCTTCTCCTTATTCGTCCTAAAGGTTAGTGTCACACACGTACCCCCGCAACGGGGAGTCAGCACAGGTTGAGAAATACTGGGGTACGTGACATCGGACGGTCCGAGGAGACAGGTACCCTAAAGGGACCGTTCTTATGACCTCACCCAACGGTGAAAAAGGAGGTCCCCTAGAAGGGGTGGATCCCTAGTTTGGACACAAGGGATGTAGAGAACGTAATCGTCTACCTAAGAAATGGTGACTCGGTAGACCCTTCGGAGGGTTAGTATCATTGACTACAGATAAAAGAGTGACACTAGGTCCGAGAGAAGATTCGTGTACCTACATTATCAAGTGAATTGAGTGTGTCGTCTTAATGTAAATATTTACATTTTTATGATATGTAAATATCATATAAGGGTAACGTGTCTACTCCTTCGACTCGGGTCTCTGGAACCCATTGAACGAGTTCAGATTCTATACAACCTTAATACTAAGTTCCGGTCCTTTACACCAGAGTTCTCAGACGACAGAATTGTTACTCCGTTGTCTTAGGTATAAACTACAATACTGAAATACTCGGTTTCGGGATCGGAAGAAACGCGAGTGACTGAAACGTCAGAATTCGTCAATGGTAAGTGATGTTCATTCTGCTCTAGTGGTCTGACCTTAGGAGTCACCACACTGTAGTGGAACTGAGATACGTTTCCTGGTGTACACGTAGACCTTCATTATGTCTGACAATGATGCGTCACGTCAGACTAACCGAAACGACCTAATTTATTTACTCATGTTAAACATGAACCTTGGTCGAAGGGAAAAAGACTAGGGAACCGGACTCGTGAGACCTATCAGACACACGAAAACAGAATAGAGTGAGACCACTAACCCCCTACACTTCCAGACAGGGGACACCATAGTGACTCAAAGGTCCCGAAAGTGTCCGAAGCTCATCGTTCTCAGGTTCTCGGGAACGGGAGGAGAACACCAAAACAGAGTAGTCTATTTATACAAGTGACGAGACGACGAAGACTGGTGGATCCGGCACTACTCATCGTATAAAGAGGAAACCTGTATTTGTACGTTATAAACGAGACGAAATCACTCTCATGGAGGTTTGGTCTTAAAATTTTCAAAACGAAACTTCAAGTTACAGAGAAACTCAAATAAAGTGGTTGAAAAAAGAAAATACAATTAACTCAAGATTCATCTTACCTTAACACAAAAGTTACTTTGTTTCTGTTAAATAACCCTGACTACTTATCTTTGGCAGGGAACACAAGGTAAGACGTAAAGGGTCCACCTAAAGGATTTTTTTGATGACCGTTTACTGACCCGTTAACGTACACTCCCAACACCACAGATATCCGAAAGTCTAAATACATGGGACTTGTAAGAGTAGTTAGTGTCTCAGTTGATGGGGGTCCCGTTCAACTACGTCGTGTGTCATCGACCAATAATAGAGACTAGAAATCTAGTATTAATGAGGTCTTGTTTAATTTCTTATGGATCCTCGAGTCCGGAAGAGACTACAAATATCGAAGTCGTATTCTTTTAGATTCCCTTTTTTTCAATTTAAACTAGACTTGGATTCCCTTTCTCTTTTCGAACATAAAGATTAATTTAACGACTCAACCAAAGGTTAGTTATGTGTGGACTTTTTCTGAACTTTGTTTTCTTTTAATTATAAACGAAACCAGAACGATCGAGGAAAAAGAAAGAAAAAAAAAAATACTCAAATTTCGTTTTCCTTCTCAGAGTAAATCTACTATGTGTCACAGTCCCTATTATTACTTAAACGGACATTAGTCTTTACAGAGTGGATAACTGAATCACCTACGTTTTAGTATGGACCAGCACATCGTTAAGAAAGACATAGTGAGGTATATGGACTTGTGCTCATTCAATTTAAGACATATATACATATATCGGTGTCCTTTGTAGTGTTTAATTTTACTCCTTCGTCCAGCAAGCGATACCCAAAGATTTTTCACCTTTCTAATTAAGGTATCTATCATATAGACTTTTGGTCATCACAAGTCTTATAAAGAAATACCTTTTTTATACTTATATAAAAAGTCTTCTATAAGATTTTACATATTTTCTTTGACGTCCAAGGAACTTTTATTTACAAGTAAGATACTAAAATTGAGGATGGCAAAAGGGGAAACCCCGGTGAAGACCCGTAGAACACACTCAGTTCTACGACTCTGTGTGTCAAAGTCAATAAGAACTGTAAGACTAACGTTGACTTATAAAGTCCAAGTCTACTACTCTTTCCAAAGATATTCCGTCCAAATGTTGACCCATGTATAGTTCTGAGACCAATGTGTCTTTTCTTCTCCGTTGTAACGAGATAGTGTCATCACCCGGGTAAGTTTCACCAGAATTTTACCCCAGACGAAATTCTAAAAGACGAAAATCTAAAATATAACAGAACTCATATTTACTGTTGAAGTGACCTCTAAACTCCTTGCATGGACGGTCAGACTCCGGGGTAACTCTTGTAAAACTTTAACTGTCAAAAAGGAACAACAAAAATCGATGATGACTAGATCTTAAACCTCTTCCGTTACCGTTGGGTGAGGACATGAGAACGGACCTTTTAGGGTACCTGTCTCCTCGGACCATGTGACGTCAGGTACCCCAACGTTTCTCAGTCTGTACTGACTCGCTCAAATGAAAGGTAAAAGTGAAAGGTGCAAGTACGTAACCTCTTCTTTACCGTTGGGTGAGGTCACGAGAACGGACCTCTTAGGGTCCCTGTCACCTTGGACCACCCGACAACAGATACCCCAGCGTGTCTCAGCCTGTGCTGACTTCGCTGCGTCGTCGTCGTCGTCGTCGTCTAGATCTGAAATAAAAAGTAAGTATGTAACACGTTGAAGTTTTTGTCTTCGTATCTCCCTTATAATACTACTTGAGTACCCATGGACGGTGAGTCGAGAAGTAAAACGGTTACCTTAACCTAGACCGTAACAGACTGAACACAATGTGACCAAATCTCTTATGTCTTCAAGAAACCTGAGAGAGAAGGATAGCTTATCGGGACTTTCCCCACTTCCGTAATGGTGACGACTCAAGGAAGAAACATCGATAGGTCGAGAATTACGGACAGTAGAAGATAGGATTACGTCAGTAAAGGTCTACTAAGTAAAAAGTCTCATGGAAAAAAAAAAGAAAAGAAAAACCGTGTTGAGAAAAAAACAGAGTACGGATAAATCTCAAGTGTACACGTAACCCTCGTCAGTACTCCAGTCCACACAGGGACCCGTGCCGATTCTTTTGGTCCCGTGGTCTGTACACGTGTTCGAGGAAAGGTCTCTATGGACACTGTACCTCACTCCGTCTCCCTCTTGAACTTCTACCTTTAACGGTCCGAATCAGAAAACTCTCAATAAAGTTATTTGAGGAATACATACAATTTGATCTACGGACGGGGAGTCCGACTTCGAAATTCTTTTCGTTTATCTAGAGAAAGTGTCTTTCTACCACGAAAAGTCAACCGACGGAGACACGACCCGGGACCCCACATCGGTCCACTCAAAGTCGTTCGGGAAATTTTTGGTAAAGAGTCAAGTGGTGTCGGAAAACCCAGAACACTAACGTTCTGTGAAACCGAAAGGTTCGATCTACAAAACTCCCGAGTAGAGATTCCACGTTCAGAATTTTCGACTCCATGGTCTAAATCCCAAATTTAACGAACGAGGAGTCCCCAAAACTCAAGGTAGGGATGACACCCAACGATGCGTCTCCCGACCTACATATTGTTCTAAGACAGAGTCGGAGAGGATGAGTAAAGCTACACTCAAAAAAGAATAAACGCAATACACGTCCTCAACGAGTCGATCGAATCCCCAAAGAAAGTCTCCTTTAACAAGACACACGTCGGTATCTAAACCACATAGACACCCTCCTCCAATCAAGTCCTAGGAGGGTACAACGTTCGAGTTTGGTTTTTAGAGTCCAAAAGAACACGTAGGATTTCAACAACGATTTCCAAGGAATATCATCTTCTTTGGAAAGGTCTACAGATAAAAGAAAGACGGGTTTTACAAAAGACGAAGAGAGAAAGACGACTATTCTAGACTCCACATGGGTCACTGAAACCTTATCGGGAAGTATATTACCTTTCATCAATGTGAGATGAGGATGATAGTTTTGATGTAATGTCTCACCCTTTACCATTTTCTGTATTTTTCGTTCAACTTTTTGGTTTTAACCACACACGTAGGACATCGATACCTAAGAGAGATGAGACTTTACTCTGGTCGAAAATCTGTAGTTACTACATTTGTTACTGAGTGAACTTCTCCCAAACAGGTAAAAGTATTACAACGGACGTCCGTGTTTTTCCTCTTTGTTCATTCTTACACATTCTGAGTAAGTATTCGTTCTTTCTGGTTCAGTATCCAGAAAGAAAATGTTCGTATCGTCCTACGTCACGAGACGAGAGAACTGGTACATTTGTAGTAGGGAAGTTCTCACCACTAGTAAAAAAGAGTAGGGAAAATGAAAGGAAAGGGGTGGACTAGGAGAGAGGTTCACACAACCCCCAGGAAGTCATTATAACGAAGTCTTCGTACAATTGTCATCGTTTGTTGTCATCGTTCTACTTCGCACGGGGGACGTTTGAGGTAAATAATAATTTATTACGTTTCTTTATCCCGATAATCTATAGGAGCGAACTTAAATTCCTGGTGGTCGTATTTTTCCTTTGACTCACAACTTGTGTACCATTTCGTCGTCCGACTTCGACTCTGTGACTCTTAACAGAAACAAGTCCGCCTATCTTGTGTTATCAGAGTCACCGAATATTTGTTGTCTGTAAATAAAGAGTGTCAAGACCTCCCTCCTTTAAACTACAGTTCCACGGTCGTACCAATCCAAGACTTTTCTTGGGAGAAGACCCAACGTCTACTGGTAAAAGAGTAACACCGGAGTGTACCACCTGTCTCGTTAGTAGAGAAGTTACAGAACAGATTATTCCCGTGATTAGGATAAGTGTCCTCGAGGTGGGAGTATTGGATTAGTGGAATGTTCCCGGGTTGGAAGACTATGGTAGCATAACCCCTAATCCCAAAGTTATATATTAAAACCCTCCCCCCGTGTTTGTAAGTCAGGTGTTCTTCTTCTCTTAGTTTCTCCCACCGACCTGTAAACCTTTTCTGAGATATTACAACCTTTCCACTACGTTTCACTACAAAGACTGGAGACCTGAGTTCCCGTAAGGGTCCAGACGTTATTATACTCAAATGTGTCAAAAAACGTTTTCAAGGATCAGTCTCACTGTTTCATTGTATCTTATAGTGACAGTTGTGAAACTAGACCTCAGTGTCGGTTTACAGTGACAAGAGGTAAGACGTAAGAGTCTATCTAGGACAACTAAGTATACGACTAAAACTCGAAGGACGACCGAGAACGACTATGGAAACATAGTAACAAACTCTAGGTCTTCCTTGTCTCTATTAAATAGGTTCTGTATAGAATCGTCTTAATACAATTTAAAAAGAGTTTTTATATTATTTACGAGTGACTATTTTTACATTTGTTTACTTTTTTGGTATATACTGTGTTTTTAGTGAGATTAAGGATGTAAGTTTCCTTAAGGACATAAATAATAATGGAGAACGATTTTTAGAGCGACATCTTAACTACGAAAGATTAACACCACGACCTCTTCTGAGAACTCTCAGGGAACCTCTCGTTCCTGTAGGTTGGTCAGTTAGGATTTTCTTTAGTTGAGACATATAAGTAACCTTCCTGACTACGAGCTCGACTTACGGTTATGAAACCGGTGGACTACGTTTCTCGGTTAAGTAACCTTCTCTGGGACTACGACCCTTTCTGACTTCCGTTTCCTTTTCACCCCACCCACCTCGTCTCCCACTCTACAATGCATCGAAGTGACTAAGTTACCTTTACTTAAACTCACTTGAGACCGTTTATCACCTTTTGTCTTCTCGGAACATACGACATCAGGTATCCCAACGCTTCTCAATCTGTACTGAATCGTTGGCTTCTTATTGTTGTTTTTGGAGTTATGAGCTATTCAATTTTTTTCCTCAGTAAATAATTACGAGGACCCAAATGTTCAGTCTACCCTTCGTGAAGACTAAACCTGACCCTTACCGACTAAAGTCGACCCGAGGAAAAACTTAGATAGTTATCGACTACCCCTTCGACCCCCGTCGACCCTCGAAGGGTCCCAGACCGACCAGATCCTACCGGAGTCGTACTTATTGAACAGACACAAGATGTGTCAGAGGGTAGAAGGTCCTCCGATTGGGTTCAAATAATAAGGAGAACCGTCTTCATCGTAAGACTCTCCTTTCCCTCTTTACAAATTCCTGGGAACTCCGGATTCGACCATCGACCGTGGTACAGTTGAGTCAACTTAAGATGACCTATAGTTTCCCATTCCTTTATTGGAAATTAAAAACTACCGTCTACGAGGTTTCTGTGTAACGTTTCCTTTTTCATCTTGTGACTCCGAGAAAGATGTTAATTAGATGTTGAGGAACTTTAAATACACATATGTCTACCTATTCATTTCATTCATCTCTTTATAAATATACTTCTATGTCTATTTGAATATTTTAAGTTTAGATTTTGATCAATATTTTTAAATATATGTACTTTATATACATATTCATTGATACAAAATTTTATAATTAGTAATGTATTTAATATTATATTATATTTACATATTAATATATTACAGATTATGTATAATGAATATTAATATTAACAATATTTATTATATATGTATTAAATATATCGTTCTAATACCTGGTATTATAAGACTTAAATAAAGTACGAGATGGTCTCGATAAAGAATAAAGTATTTTACAACCTTTTATAATAAGATCATCATGGTTTATGGATTAACATATTTATTCGGTATTATAAAATTTGATAGATACGACGATTCAGCGAAGTCAACATAGGCTGAGACACACTGGAGTATCTACCGTCGGGTAGTCCAAGGGGGTAGGGACCCTAAGAGGTCCGTTCTTGTGACCTCACCCAACGGTGAAGGAGGAGGTTACGTACTTTCACTTTTCACTTTCACTTCAGCGAGTCGGCACAGGATGAGAATCACTGGGGTACCTGACGTCGGGTGGTCCGAGGAGGTAGGTACCCTAGAAGGTCCGTTCTCATGACGTCACCACACGGTAACGGAAGAGGCCTTGATACATACCCGGTGAAAATAGAAAAAGTAAGTGAAAGTTTGAAAGTAAGATAAAATTAATATGTAATACCAATTTTTTTCCGTCACTCGTTATTTAAGAGAAGTTTTATTTTAATTTATGAAAACATTGTCACTATTTTGTGTTTTCCGTTACTAGTGTTTATTGAATTTTTATATTTTATAAGTGATTTCTTAAGTGTTCATTTGCTTGCTATTATTTTAGGTTCGGTATCATGTATTAAGACCCTTTCTCCCTTCCTACTTAACTTTTACACGAACAGACGAACAGAACATACTCTTTTCCGGAATATGTCATAGAAACATATGTTAAGATGGGACTTCATGTAACGCATCTCTTTCAGAGTGTATATTACGGTATGTCTATATGTTTTTACAGTATTGCCCGAATAATTATTTTTATTGTTTCGACCTTTGTAAGTTTTACGGATAGTTGTTCTCTTCTCTTATTATGTAATGCATGTCGTCGTTTTTGATTACTTGAGGTGACATCAAACCTCTTCTCGAGACTGTGGTCCGACGGGTTCAAGTATACCTTGCGGACGAGAATTTTAGACGGACTGATGGCCGTTGTATGAATCGGTGAAGAACAGTGTAAAAGGTAAAAGGAGTAGGGTTTCTACTCTTATCATTATCCTAGATGGAGTAACAAAGAACATTTGTTATTAACATTTATGTACACTTAATAAATGGTAACAGGGAGTATGTACCGAGAGTTTATGCCGTATAGTAAAGTCCTTCCCGAAAAACAAACGAACAAAACGAAAATCAAAAAAAAAAAAAAAAAGGTCTACTCCTTCTTTGTATAAAACAGCAGTGTTTAGTTTTTTAGCAATCCACCGTAGTAAAAATAGGTAGAACGGAAGTCTATGTCAACAAGGGAGGAACCTTGAAGCATCAAGGAAAGACGGACCTTACGAAAAGTGAAATAAGTAGAGCATGAAGTATATAAAAGAGTTTAAAGTACAAGAGTCACTTCGATGTGACTGGTACGACAAGTCTTAACGTCTGGGTTAGAGGTAGCGACGATCAAGATTAAAGGGGATGAGACGAGTTAAAAGTAAGGGGTAGAATAGAAGATTTTATGACATATAAGGGAAAAATCAAGTCGCACCACAAATCGTGGGCAGGTAAGAGATCTTAAGTTCGAGGAATACCCGACCTTAAAAATAAAACAAGTTACACTTAAGTCTTTTGATATTATCACAGACCGTGTATTATCCGTGAGTTTAAAAAACAATTTACTCACCTAAACTTAAGAATTGATTCTTGATAGACCAACGTCAGAACACTTTCAGTGAATTCACAAACTCGGGGTCAAAGGAAGAGACAAAAAACCTCTACTCTCGTGGACACAACCTCCAAACAACATTACTAGGTTCCACTGTGGAACCTCCATCAGGTATGTCAAGACTGTGTGAATACCCCTCGTCTTTTACATTGAAGGGGAACGACGGGAGGGGAAGAGAAAGGAATGTAGGTGTCAAAGGTAATTTTAATGACTCGACCTCTTCCTTTACCGTTGGATGAGGTCATAAGAACGGACCTCGTAGGGAACCTGTCTCCTTGGACCACCCGATGTCTCTTGGACCATCCGAGAGTTTCTCAGTCTGTGCTGACTCTGATTGTGAAAGTGAAAAATTTATTACACGTGATATTTCAATTTTAGAGTTCGTACTTAATTCACGATTTGCATGTCTCCTTCCGGTACAATACCCACTCCTCCGCCCTTCTGTCCTCCTCAGGGTTCTCCTTTAGCCTTCGTATTCCCACCTTCGAGTCCCTCATACCTCTCGGACGTAAGTCCAAAGTCTAACGATTACAGGTTTACCTACGGAACGGTCACGAATTGATGAGAGTTAAATCAAAGTGTATACTTTTAACCCCTATTATTATAGAAGAAAAACTTAAACTTACCTCTTAATTTACTCCATTAAAAACATTATCGTGGATCTGACACGACAGGGTGTCTTGAACTTTTTTTTCAATCAACTTAGACTCCTCCGTGAGTCAAGAATGGATCTACTCCTCTTAAAGTTGTAACTCTCTTCCACCATTGTCTCCTTCCTTTGTCTCTTTAAATATCTACGTTCCTCTAGGTTCTGTATCTACCTCATATAAAACCAAGATACTTAAAACGGAAATATACGAAGATATTCTTAAATACTCTTACTTTTGTGACTAAAATCGGTCTGTTCCGATTTCCAAAAGTACATTTACAGGTTTTCATAAGTCACCTGTCACCGTTTGGAACTCTCGTAAAACTCGTACCTTAAGTACTCCACTCTTGATACGAAATCACTCTGACTAATTGTACTGTCGTTTACACGTCCGAGGCAACTTTCTCTTCTCTGAGGTCCGTCACTTTGGTTAGGGATGACCCACGGACCGCGAATTGGTTATAAACGACTTAATTAACTTATAATTTCGTACATAAACGTAAAACAATCCACGTGATAAGTGGTAAGATTAACCACAGATCTCTGTAATACGTGCACTATTTCGAAACGAATGAGAAAGGTAGAGACTACGTATATTACCCTTACTTCTTTTACCTGTAAAGGTCACTAAGAGTCTAACTGTACGACAGAGGAGAAACGGAGTAAACTTTACGTCGCTGACTTTCAGTTTAAATTTCCTATCTCTTCTAACGTAATTCAGTAATTTATTTTACAGGGAACTCCGGTTTCCATACTACCCTACATTTATCGGTGAACAGTCGTTATACCCTAATTGATGGAATTTGGAAAAGGAAAAAATAAAAAAACGTATTGTTTTACTACCCAGAACGTTTTGCCTCGTCCGAAGACCAACTTCACTAGAAAACAACTGTGAACACACGGGATCACCTCGACCGTAGGGTTAAACAACTCACCCGTGAGTCGGTTGAACGCTTACCCGGACTCGTGTCCGTCGGCCAGAAACACTGACTGCACGTAACTAATACGTCCTACAGTCCTATCATTTCAACTTTACCGGCAGACAGGAGTCGAAGACACGACCGGTACCTTCCCTACCCGACAGTCCTCAGGTCGAAAGTCGAGTTAATTAAGGTTTTTTATTCTTAATCGAAGACGTCACTTAACGGCGTTTAATTATACGAATCCTTTAGTCTTAGCCATCAGGAGGTTTTCTGTCTCGTCCCAGGAAGTGAAATACTGACAAAAATATATTTCGTTTCCTGTCTGAAATATTAAACTTTTTTCTTTTTTAGTGGGGTGAGGGTGGGGGTCCAAAACAATAAAATATCAGAGAGAGGGACGGCACCCAGACCAAGATTCGTTATAGACTTAAAATGAGCACAAAAGATTCTGTCATTCCTTCAGATCCCGTGACGGTAAAATTCAGAAGACTGAAAAAACACACACGAACGAGACTAATTTTCTTTATTAGATTCCCGTGTCTTAGTTTTGAAGCCGACAACCGTCTAATTCAGTTTACAAGGTCAAGACTTCTAAGACCTTCACCGAGAGATTTAAAACCCAGAGAAGTCCAAGAAAGATTTCTCGGGTTATCTGCTTAGAATAAATGGGTAAAGTCTTACGTACACTGCTAGAGCACCCAAACATGATATAACTTGACTGAGGTAGTCTGTCATTTGACGACTTCCCGTAGCAGGGAAAGAGTACCTGTACGGAGATCAGTGATTGTAACAGACCGTAAACGGTCCACGAACCATTTATAAAAAATTTAGTTACATGCGTTGATTAATACGTCCTAGACAAACCTCCCCAGGACCCCTGGGTCTTCTTCCGTCGTACCCCTTGTCTTTGCGTTAAGTGAGTTGAGGATATTTCGTGGTCCGTTCGCGATCCAAGAAATATGTATGGATCCACAAGGCAAGGGTCGAAAATTAATTGTCGAATCTACAGTGACAGAAATGAGTCGTTTAGAAGTTTTACTAAGTCCAGACCAAATGAACAGGGAGGATATGCAGGGGTGGATAGACAGTTCAGACAAGATTAACGAGTATATGTCCGAGACGGAGGAGTGTCCTGACGTTTTGGGTACTCCCACCTTGTCGTACAAGGAACAAGTGACGACATCGGACTCCCGGACACTATAACGGATGAAGAAATCAGAGATGACCTCTTCCGTTACCGTGAGGTGAGGTCATGAGAACGGACCTTCTAGGGTGACTGCCTCCTCGGACCACCCGACGTCAGGTACCCCAACGATTCTCACCCTGTACCGACTCGCTAAAGTGAAAGTGAAAAGTGAAGGTACGTAACCTCTTCCTTTACCGTTGGGTGAGGTCACAAGAACGGACCTCTTAGGGTCCCTGCCCCCTCGGACCACCCGACGGCAGATACCCCAGCGTGTCTCAGCCTGTACTGACTTCACTGAATCGTCGTCGTCAATCAGAGATGTCACCCAACAAACCAAAGCAGAACTGTTCACAAGGTACTACCTTCGTAATTTTAAGTCCGTTCTTTTCACTCCAAGTATCAAATGTAATAGTTTCAGTTCTTCGAATATTCACCGTTAACAAGAACGACAAACCAATGATTCAACACAGGCTGAGACAACATTGGGGTACCTGACATCGGGGGGTCCGAGGAGACAGGTACCCTAAAAGGTCTGTTCTTATGACCTCACCCCACGGTAAAGGAAGAGGTCTCCTAGAAGGGCTGGGGTCCTAGCTTGGGTGCAGAGAACGGAGAGGACGTAACCGTCCTCCTACGAAATGGTGCCTCGGTAGACCCTTCCGGATATTTACCGTCTAGGGCTTGACTTAGGTCTACTTCGGGTCAGATGTAAAAAAGTTGATAAGTTGTGACGAGACGATGAAATACTGTCACTACCGAAACACGGATCTCGTACACTTTACAAGTACGTTTCTCTTTTTACAATGATCTCTACTACACGAGTCCCTTCGGGTGTCTAGACGGCGGACTCTATCTCTTCGAACGTTAGAATACAACTGGCAAGGATTATATCATTACAACGAGGGCAGGGAACGTTGACGTAGAGGAATCGAAATACAAACAAAAGTTATAAAGTAAATATTTTCATTTGAGTCACGGACCTGTAGACCCATATATCCGTTTGTTATTCTATAGTATGTAAAGTTAAAGTTGTATTCGGCCTCCCTGAGAGATAGTTTAGTCCGTTTTTCGGACTGACCTTTCTTCCCTATTTTAAAATAGTTCTCTTATATAATTTTTTGTCTACCTTAACCCTTTATCCATGTTCTTGTTTAGTATGTGCGTCATGGAGACGACGGGGATTGATATAACAAATTCGCATCTGATGTCTAAGGATTTCGGTTAGATTCCTGTTTTATTTTCTTTTCACCTGTTTGTAGGAGTCCCATTGAAATTCAAGCAGACAATTCAGAAAAGGATCGTGAGGGACAACGCGTCAGTCTCAGGACCCTCTGTTCTTTGTTTCAAAGTCTTAAACAAATGTTCGGATTATCCTTTTCTTCTATCTCTTTGTCCCTCCCTCTTTCTTACCGAAGTCCGATTACAATGAGTCTCGATGATAGAAATGATTCCACCTTCTTTCCCATTGTTTCTTTCAAACTTAAATACAGAAGACGTATAGTCGGTACTGTGAGAAACTTTTTGGAAGTTTCTATAAAATATACGGAGGTAAACAATAGTAGAACCTTATTTGTACCGACTTTTGTGTGACACGAAAGTCTGAAACAGGACAATTACGTGTTTTGTTCCCCAGGTCTAACTACTCAAGAAAAGAAATTATAGAACATTTCGTGTAAATAAAAAGTTTGGAGACGGAACATGTAATGATATTGAACTCTTCTTTAAATTCTAATAAATCGGGTTGTAAAGTGAAGTTTCTAGTCTCCAAATTTGTAAACTGTTGTAATTCGTTGAGAAGGTTGGTACGGGACGATAGGAACTAGAGATTTTCTTCAATATCTAAATCAAAACCAAAATACTGTCTCTATGGTGGAAATGGACTGACCATCAAGAGGGGTCTCCCAGTTTCAGTGTTCTGCAACCAGTCGGAAGTCGAAGGGAACCCAATACAGTTGAGGTTCAAAAGAACTGGAGAATTCGGTTCAACTCCACCGTAATGAACCCGTTATGATATCTCAAGGTACGGGGTTAAATATTATCATTCATAGATAGAGTGACGAAGAGTCCACCGAGTCACTATTTCTTAAGTGAACGGTTCGTCCTCTTAACCTAAGCTAGGGACCCAACCCCTCTAGGGAACTTCTTCCTTTACCGTTGGGTGAGGTCATTACAACGGACCTCTTAAGGTACCGGCCTCCTCGGACCCCACCCCCCACCCAATGTCAGGTGCCCCAGCGTTTTCTCAGTCTGTACTGACTCACTGATCTGTTGTGTTTTAGATAAAGAGACAGATGTTCTTAATCACCCCGTATCAGCCTTATCCGTGTTCCTCCGTGTATATCCCTTTCTCTTTATATTTTTACGTATCAAAAGTGATGTAAGTACATTTTCTCCCCGTACCCATCCCCGTATACCCCTAAGAGACATGATCGAAAAGTTAGTAATCATTTAATTCGATTTTTTTTATTTCGTATAAAGCATTTGTTCATTCATTTATTCATCATTTCCGATGTCAGACGTCCAAAAAACGACGGATGTAAAAGGGACCAGGGAATGTACAAAATAAGATCCAGGTTTCGACGAATCGATTGACTTTAGGGTTCAACTATGGATGTCCATCTTTTTTTGGACAATCGAGAGAACATCTGATTTATCTTTGGAGTTAGGGATCACGAATCTCGATGGAAATCCATTATAAAGCCGTTTTTTCTTTTCCTTTCTTTGATTGTTGTTTTTTACCATCCCAGAACAAACTCATTGTACCAGAGACTTATAAAGATGGAATTTAGAACATCCATCGTATCTAAGGGACTCCGGTCGTAAATATCACTAAGAAAATGAGAGACTCCAAAGGTTCATCTTACTTAAAATACACGTTAATACCTCATCTTTTAATATATCCCTAGTGTGAAACAACAATGGTAGTACTAATACTTGGTTTTTTTGATTTTAAACAAACGTAGGATTGGTCTTTGTTTATTTATTTATTTCGATGATCCTTGTCCCTCAGACTAAATCTTCCTCTTACTGTTTTTTTAGCAACAACACAATAAAATACAAGTCTTTTACTTATGTAGCGACGAATTACAATACCTCGTTATATTTGGTCGAAGCCGATAAAGAGAACTCCTTTCGCTACTTGACCAACTTTCATTTTCCCTACGTTTTATTTATCGTGTCGATTGACTGTACGTCAGGGGAGTCAGCACACAGACACCTAATACACGTAGTCTCTACAAAATAAAACAATCATACATGGTTATGTAATAAGTCTTTATAATACTCGAGTATAAGCCTTGATATGAAGATTTTCTTTAGACGTTACTCTCGTTCTTGGGTATCGTATAATTTAAATATCCTACACCTCTTCAATTATTTAGTAAAAAATAATTCCGATCTAAAGGGGGAAAAGAAACTGTGTCACTATATACGTACGTTGATTTATAACATTTGGGTTATAAACCCACGTACACCTACTTTCATTTTTATAAGTCGATAATTATTTTTAATAAAGGATTCCGTATATATAAGTACACCCCCTAATCAAGTCAGACTCGAGATAAGAAAATTTTTCTTGTAATTTTCCGTTTAAGGAACGACGAGTTCAGTGGAAGGAGGTCGAGGGATGAAACGGAGAGAGTCGACCTTTTGATGGAGTTAAGAGAGGAGAAAAACCCCACTGTTCTGGAGGACTAGGACACTGAATTTACTTTTCAACCTTTCCAAGAATAAAGGAGAGCATGTCTCAGTCGGTAAAACTTGTGTAAACATAAGTGTCACGACAAGAGTCAGTCTGGTCTGACGTAAGGTGTGCGGCGCAGAGACTACGATCTTAGCCCCTGACCCGCACGTCGGCCAGGACCACGTCGACTCAATGGAAGTGTAGGTAGAGAGGACGTTAGACATCGGCCTCCTGTGCGGACCCCTGGACCCGTGACACGAAACACGTCCGAGAGGGGGAACGTAAAGGAATGTCTACACTCGTTTCCGCTTATGTTTTACCCCGTAAAACTGATGTAATTATTTACGTCCGTACTTACAACACTCACCATGTATCATTTGCTTTTTGTTGGCTTTAGTCGGAACCGATTAATGCATTCCTTACACCCATTAGAGGAAGGAGGGAGAGAAGGGTTTAAGATGAAAGAGAGACACAAGAATTCTTTCCGTAAACTTAAGTCCAAGGGACATATCGCTACCACTAACGGGTGTATATTAGATTAAAAAATGGTGTATTTATATCAAAAGGTTCTCACGCACGTACATGTACAAACGTATTTTACTGAGTATTTGATGGTTTTTAGGGTCTTCTTCACCTTCACTCATATATACGTAGGAGGTTTCCTTTTTACTAAGACTACAATAAATGTCACGTCTCTGGAAAAGTATCTGATATCTGACATCCAATATAAAAAGAATCCCTTTCTACAATCCCTAACTTTATGACGTGAGGACGTCGTAATAACACTTCAACACTTAGAGACTGTCTCCACCATACTTCACTACAAATTTCCTTGTTTGAGAACTTGGTGTGACGGACGAACTTGAGATCGATACGGTGTAGGGTCAAAACGTCGTGGTCGTTTGAAAGTATTGGAAGGACACAACTTCAAAGGACAGGACATTATGCCCTTAGAATTGTCAGGGACTGAGTGTCTTGGTGATACTCAAGAGGACTTGAGGTCTCCCTCAATTTACTTAAAGTTACTCTTTGGACGAATCTTATCACAGTCCGGGTATCATTCCTGACTTATTCGTTACCACTGACAATGAGGAAACCCCCTGTCTTTTTACCCACCTAAGTGGAGGCGGAGATGAGAGTGTCATTATCTAGAGTCGTAGTGGTAAAGTGGTAGATCCCCTTTTATCACCGTTCAAATAGGGTCTAAGAACCCTTATACGTATACATTGGTACACCAGGAACAGAAGTTCCTTTAATCTTATACTACCTTTTATTCCAAAGGTCTATGATTACACCGTTTACAAACCTCCTAAGGGGTTTGGTCCACTTATAACTTCATCCCTATTTTGAGAGTGTTTAGAGAGACCCTTTTACCGTGGTCTCGAAATTTTAATACTTTCAGGCTCGTCTTTTAATGGATTGACACTTACTCATAATCATAGACGTACTGAACAAAAGTCCAGAAAGAATAAAACGTTATTGGGAAGAAGTAAGACGACCTCTTTTGTGACAAAGGGAATTATCCGCAATTGGTTGGTGATTAAGGAGGTCAAAGGACTAGTTTCGTTTCGCTCACGTATACATGTATAAAAAAGTACAACCAATTTTGAGACACCTGTCTATTCAATAAAGGGGAGACTACGACAAAAATATAAGTCCAGAAGATCCATAGTATTCTTTGTTTTAATTCTCATTATATACAAGTAAAATTTTTATTCGGTTTGATTCGATATTTTAAAATCTACGGAAACTCACATGGAGTTTCTTACACTGTAGTCGTCAATATATTAAAATAACGACTACAATTCAGACACTGTTTGAGAGTCGATGTCAAACGAGACCTACAGCCTTTTACTTGGAATACTTAAAATTACGGAAAATGAAAACTGTAACTAAATACAAAACATGTCGACATGAAAAGATATGTGACTATATTTATTTGTCGTAGGAATTATCTTGTAAACCTCTTACGGAACAAGATTTCACAATGAAAAATTTGTAGTCGACCTCCAACAAATTCATTATTATAAGTTTCATACATGTGATTAGTGTTGTTAAACTTCACTATATTTCTACAGATATTTACAAAGACACAAACAAAATGTCTAAGTTTGAAAATCCGTACTTTTGTCACAAGTTTATTTCGACGATCTCCACGAAAGGTTGTGACGGTTTTTGTTTCTACTGTACTACTATTAGATTATCTGAATCTCGGTCGTCGACTGTCACTCAGTAAATCTATCCTCCACAAACACGAGTAAGTTCCCGTTTCGAACCGGAGATTCTACCCCCTTATCTCCTGTGTCTTTCCCTATAAAAAGACATATGAAAGACAAATACTAAATACGTAGTAATCTACCGTAGAATTACTTAAACTGAAATAAGTGTATTGTCTGTAAACTTTTATTCAAAATACCTTCAACATTCCGTGAGTCTCTCGTGTTTGAACGAAAGAGGTGATGAAGTACAGGAGTCAACGAAGTCAACACAGGGTGAGAAACGTTACGATACCTGACATCGGACGTTGGATACCTGACAGGAACTCTAAAAGGTCGTTCTTATGACCTCACCCAGTAGTAAAGAATGAAGTTCCCTAGAAGAGGGGGATCCCTAGCTTGGACTTAGAGTATAGAGGATGTAACCGTCCACCCAGGAAATGGTGGTTGCGGTGGACTTTTCGGACTACATTAACAATGGTATTTGGTTGAAAAGTTGCTTGAATTAGAATGAAAGAGAGTTAACATCCACTACTGGAGTTTCCGTTCCCTTCCAGAAGAAATATTTCTCTAAAACCAAGTGTGTCGGGGTTTTAGACAACAAATGTTCAGAGTCACTAGTTTCTTAACAAGTGTCTTTACTGTGACAGATACACAATAGTACTTGCTAGGTATATGAATCGTCCATACTAAAGTGAGGAGTTTTACTTCAATTTTCTTGATAGGATAAGTAAATGACTCAGTTAATTATACGAGACACAGCAGTGTGTGGACCGATCGTCCTTTATTTTTACGACTAGTAAAAACGACGACGATTCAACGAAGTCAGCACAGGCTGAGACACGTTGGGGTATCTGCCTTCGGGTGGTCCGAGGGGGTAGGGGCCCTAAGAGGTCCGCTCTTGTGACCTCACCCAACGGTAAAGGAAGAGGTCTAGTAAAAATCCCCTTTTAAAAATGAGAACAATCCCATTATATTCTTGGAGTCGCCGAAGGTCTTAAAAAGCTCTTTCAGAACTCCCAAGTCAACCGTGACTAGTGATTACTATAATGGGTCAGAAATACGAGGTACGTGACCAAACGAAAGGTACGAGACATTTGAAAAGGTTACTTTATCGTCTGTACAGTATACGTCGACTTAACGCTGAGGTGTTTATTAGAAAGGGATCCAATCAAAAGACACTTTACCACCTGTAACATACAATCAGTGAGTCAGCACAGGTTGAGAAACACTGGGGTACCTGATATCGGGAGGTCGGAGGAGACAGGTACCTTATGAGGTCCATCCTTATGACCTCACCCATCGGTAAGGCAAAAGGTCCCCTAGAAGGACTGGGTCCCTAGCTTGAGTCGAGAGGACGTAACGTCCGTCTAAGAAATGATAGACTCGGTGGTCCTTCAGGGTACCTGTAACATGTACGAATGTTTTAGAAAGCACACCAAAGAGTCGTCGTTTCTTGATTCCTTAACTGTTCTCGTGACCATCGGGTATACCGTTAACTCCCTTCCTATAGGACGGGATCCTGTAAAGTCGAAGAAGACGACATTTAACAGAGGTTTCGTTTACCACGGGGGATTAACTTTTGTTAACGTGTCGACGTATACCGTAGAGCCATCTCCAATCTTTACAGAAAGATTGAAGCAAAAAGAGTCATGATGGCTACAAGTTTAATACCTCGACTTTCTCCAAAATACTATTAAACTGTAAATCCTTTTGACTTTGTGGTATCCATTCTCTTCATCAGTTTATGTCAACCACTATCTATACCTTAATTCTGGGTGTAGAGGAATGAGAAAGGACAGTATAAAAAGGTAAAACTGTTTTAAGATTTTTTTGTTTATATCTGAATTTTTTAGGATTTGTTTTTTTACAATATTTATACTAATACTCTTTCAATTGAAGTAAAAGGTTTCTAACTAAGGTAATTTTCATTGTTTTTGTTCAAGGGATACAATAAAATTTTATGTCGATGAAAAGACTTTCGTATACATGTACTTGAAGATCCTTACACAAAACAAACCTCAGCTTACAAGAATCCATTCATCACCATATTCCAAACAATACTACATACCACGTCTTCTACGATTTTCGGTACCGTTGAAAAGAATCCCTAAGGGAGGTATCTCAATGACTCCTCATCTCTCTTCAATCGGCGTCGGTGAACGATTCTAATCCTTTTCACAAAAGTTACTGGACGTATTAAATTTTTTATCAGTCACAAGTAGTACTTTGACGTCATGGTAATTCTACCATAGAGAGAAGACGAATTGTGTCGGTCAGATAGAAGAGGGAGTCGAAAAGGAGAGACCCCAAAAGGAAAATCAGTAACCACCCTGGTTTCGTCCAAGTTACAGTGTCGTGAGACTTCATGGATTACTACGACTACCCTAGTCGTTATGCTACTTACTTCTTGTTTACTGTATCGAGATCCACATTTGTAGGAGAAAACAGAAAATGTATACAAACGATACCTACTTTTTGTCACTTCTGAGAGACCCAAATCCCTGAATTATCGAAGAAGAAAGTTATCTCCCACTAAGAAGGTTCCCGTCTTGTTTAATGTGCTAAACAATGTAAAAAGGAGTCAGGTAGATGTGAGATGAAGTCCGCAACGTTTTATCTCATAAAATAAGAGGTAATTTCAGAAATTGTAAAAAAAAAATTGATGGAATGAAAAATATGGAACTTCTCAGTAAACCCGATATCTCTGATCATAAAACTTCTCTAAAATATAAAACTTACCAAAGACACGAACCATACGACACGACCTATCATTTCTGTTCTTGTTCCTTTCTCATATATATATATATATATATATATATATATATATATGTGTGTGTGTGTGTGTGTATATGTATAATTATATATCGTATATAATAATTCTTGTCGAAGAAGGGTGAGGAGGGGTAGACTGGAGAATAAAGATATAAAGTGTACGTAAAAGGAGAAAGGATTTAGTTAGAAAAAAGTAGAGGGTAAATGGTTGGTCCAGTGTCTTTTCTTGTTTTAGTGGATTGTCCGGAGTCTTAAATCAATAATAAGTTTGTCCTTGTAAATATTATAGATTGATCTTTTTACTCCATTTGTTTTACATTCATGTCATGTAACGGAGTTAAAATATACTACTTTACCCTTGTTATTTCGAATATTCTATTATTTTCATCGTATTATTTGTAGTAATACGTCGATTACCCTACCCTTAATTCCCACCATCTAACGAACGAGATCCGGACTCCTGTAAGAAGAATCGGTGGAACGTAATACTCCTTTTATCTTGTAACTTTACTGACATAAATGACCGGTGTCCTACGATTCACTCCGGGGTCTGAAAAAATGAATGATTCATTAGGTTCTGTAGTAAGTTCTCGACACTCCAAACAAACAAATCTTCCTCTATGAAGTAAGAAGAGAACTTTTAGTACTCTTATTCTGTTAACCTTTTATAAGGAGGTGGGGGAGGAAGGGATTATATAGAAGAAAAAAAGAAAACTCACTGTAGTTGTAACTTGATCAACGGTAAAGACTACAAAAAGGGGGACGATGTTTTAAAGGTAACTTAAACCGCTGTAATTTGGGATTCGTGAAGAAAGAGTTTAGAGACTAGAAGGGTCACCAGAAAGGAAGGAATCGGATCACAGTCCATTCCCTTGTCTTAAAGAACCAATGGACACACCCCTTAAAAGAGTGTTTAACAGGGTACTCGTCAAATTGGTACACTTGGTTTCTCAGATCACTGTTTTAGTCCGTGATTACACAAGGAGGAGGACTTTCTACTACGACACTTTCACGACGTGAGTTATACGGTCGTTTAAACCTTTTGAGTCGTCACCGGTGTCCTGACCTTTTCCAGTCAAAAGTAAGGCTAAGGTTTCTTTCCGTTACGTTTTCTTACGAGTTTGATGGTGTGTTAACGTGAGTAGAGTGTACGATCATTTCAGTACGAGTTTTAAGAGGTTCGGTCCGAAGTCGTTATGCACTTGGCACTTGAAGGACTACAAATTCGACCAAAATCTTTTCCGTCTCCGTGGTCTCTAGTTTAACGGTTATAGTCGACCTAGTACCTTTTTCGTTCTCTCAAGGTCTTTTTGTAGATAAAGACGAAATAACTGATACAGTTTCGGAAACTGACACACCTAGTGTTATTTGACACCTTTTAAACCTTTCTCTACCCTTATGGTCTGGTGGATTGGACGGAGAACTCTTTAGACATACGTCCAGTCCTTCGTTGTCAATCTTGACCTGTACCTTGTTATCTGACCAAGGTTTAACCTTTTCCTCATGCAGTTCCGACATATAACAGTGGGACGAATAAATTGAAGATACGTCTCATGTAGTACTCTTTACTACCTGACCTTCTTCGTGTTCGACCTTAGTTCTAACGGCCCTCTTTATAATTATTGGAGTCTATACGTCTACTGTGGTGAGAATACCGTCTTTCACTTCTCCTTGATTTTTCGGAGAACTACTTTCACTTTCTCCTCTCACTTTTTCAACCGAATTTCGAGTTGTAAGTCTTTTACTTCTAATACCGTAGGTCAGGGTAGTGAAGTACCTTTTATCTACCCCTTTGTCACCTTTGTCACAGTCTGAAATAAAAAAACCCGAGGTCTTAGTGACGTCCACCACTGACGTCGGTACTTTAATTTTCTGAGAATGAGGAACCTTCTTTTCAATACTGGTTGCATCTATCGTATAAGTTTTCGTCTCTGTAATGAAACGGCTGATTCCAGGCAGATCAGTTCCGATACCAAAAAGAACACCAGTAGATACCTACACTCTCAACCTGACACTTCTTCCGACTCACGGCTTCTTAACTACGAAAACTTGACACCACAACCTCTTCTGAGAACTCCCAGGGAACCTAACGTTCCTCTAGGTTGGTCAGGTAAGTCTTCTAGTTGGGACCCTAAAGAAACCTTCCTTACTACGATTTCGACTGTGAGGTCATGAAACCGGTGGAGTACGCTTCTCAACTGAGCAACCTTTTCTGAGACTACGACCCTCCCTAACCCCCGTCCTCTTCTTCCCCTGCTGGCTCCTACTCTACCTACCTACCGTAGTGCCTGAGCTACCTGCACTCAGACTCACTTGAGGCCCTCAACCACTACCTGTCCCTCCGGACCGCACGACGCTAAGTACCCCAGCGTTTCTCAGTCTGTGCTGACTCACTGACTTGACTTGACTTGACTTACACAAGGAGGATACAGAATTAAACTAATAGACCTAATTGACTAGCGATAACTCTCTGAAAGGTGAGGAAATTACTATTCTTGTCAAAAGGAGACACTCAAAAGTTCTTACCCCACCCGACAGAGAACAATCTCGACGGTTTAGTGAGACTCAAAACTTTTACTTGACTATAAAGTTAAGCCAAGTCAGTTTTGTCGTCTAGAGGAAATATAGACACTGTGTAAGACTTTCGCGTACCCTTTCTTCGTGGTTTAGATTGACGACTGTACGTACTTCACGTCATACTAAAGGAGGTCGGAATTCTGTACTCGGTCACTACATAAAAATACCTATTAAAACAAATAAAATTTTTGGACGAAACTCGATCGTATAGGGAAGGTTCGTAAAAAGAACAAACGGGTCCAATTCTATACTAGTCGACAAAAACACACACACTGTACCAAAGGTGACTGAACTAACTGTACTTAAACTCGTTTGGAGTCCTCTATTACCTCCTACCTCCTCGGACCACACGATGACAGGTACCCCAACTTTTACTAGTTTGTGTTGAATCGTTGACTTGTTATTTGAGTTGACATCCTTGAGCAACCTGTAATACCTCGTATACGAGTCGAGTAACTTTTCGGAAACGTATACTTGACGAAAGTTAGGTCCATAATATGAAAAATCTAATAAAATCGTTGTACCAATAAACATTTGTGTCTTAAAAATTTAATGACCAATAAAAGTAACTCTAAATTTGAGTCTTAAGATCGATTTTCTCTAATTTTTAAAAAAAGTAATGAAGTAAGTCGTAATCGAGAGGGATGGTTGAAACCTTATATATATTTACAGTACTTGTACTAAAGGTACAGAAACAGATTTAATAAGTAACTTATAATTTGTAACTATGTTTATAACTTGACTTATACTTTTTTTGTCCTCAGACCCCCTATAACGACATCTCCTAGGGAGATCTTACCACAAAAAATCACAATCAATAATGTGATTAATAAAAAACTCCTCTTTTTAACAAATAGGAGTCACAACGGACTACAAAAATATTAATAATTACTGTATATACGTTTTACCTAGTGTTGTTTCGACTCGTGACTTCTTGACTACGAAAGTTTGACACCACGACCTCTTCTGAGAACTCTCAGGGAACCTGACGTTCCTCTAGTTTGGTCAGTTAGAACTTCCTTTAGTTGGGACTTGTAAGTAACCTTCCTGAATACGACTTCGACTTCGAGGTTATGCAACCGGTGTACTACTTTTCTCGACTGAGTAACCTTTTCTGGGACTATGACCCTTTCTAACATCCGTTTTCTTCTCCCACCGTCTCCTACTCTACCAACCTACCGTAGTAACTGAGTTACCTGTACTGGAACTCGTTTGACCCTCTCCCACTTTCCGACCCTTCGGACCACACGACGAGGTAACAAACGGAGAGTCGTCCCCTTGACCCACAAACTCTTTGTTTTCATCCTCCGACTGAAGTAAAGTTCAAAACTTGGTTTACTTATAAAATAGGTTGTGTTTTAGGTATTTACGTACGTCAAAATTTTCCCAAGGGAGACGGGAAATGGATCTTCAAGAATTTTTACTGAACCGTCCCTCAATTATGTTTTCTGAACCGTCCCCCTAGACCTCTAAAGGTAGTTCCGGAAACCTCATCTTTTCCAGACTAAAAGAACAGTACTTGAGTATTTTCTTTTGGGGCTCCATGAGGGATATTCGGAGACTACAGGGACCAGAGTTCCTCGAATACCAGAATACCCTTCTTCAAGTTAAGTCAACGAGTTAGAACAGGTTGAGAAACACTGGGGTACCTGTCGTCTCACTGTCCGAAGGGACAGGTAGTAGTTGAGGGTCTCAAATGAGTTTGAGTACAGGCGACTCAGCCACTACGGCACGTTGGTAGAGTAGGAGACAGCAGGGGAAGAGGAGGACGGAAGTCAGAAAGGGTCGTAGTCCCAGAAAAGTTTACTCAGTTAAGAAGTGTAGTCCACCGGTTTCATAATCTCAAAGTCGAAGTCGTAGTCAGGAAGGTTAATTATAAGTCCTGATTAAAGGAAATTCTACCTGACCGAACTAGAGGAACGACAGGTTCTCTGAGAGTTCTCAGAAGAGGTTGTACTCTCAGGTTTTCGTAGTTAAGAAACTGTGAGTCGAAAGAAATATCAGGTTGAGAGTGTAGGTATGTACTGATGACCTTTTTGGTATCGGAACTGATCTGCCTGGAAACAACCGTTTCATTACAGAGACGAAAACTTATACGATAGATCCAACCAGTATTGAAAAGAAGGTTCTTCATTCGTAGAAAATTATAGTACCGACGTTAGTGTAGACGTCACTAAAACCTCGGGGGGTTTTATTTCAGACAGTAACAAGGGTGAGGAAGGGGTAGATAAACGGTACTTCGCTACCCTGGTCTATGGTACTAGAATCAAAAGACTTACAACTCGAAATTCGGTTGAAAAAGTGAGGGGAGAAAGTGAAAGTAGTTCTCCGAGAAATCAAGAACAAAAGAAAGACACTATTCCCACTACAGTAGATGTATGGACTCCAATAACTATAAAAAGGGTCGTTAGAACTAAGATCGAACACGACGAAGGTCAGGTCGCAAAGAGTACTACAAGAGACGTATACAATTTATTCGTCCCACTGTTATATGTCGGAACTGCATGAGGAAAAGGTTAAACCTTGGTCAGACAACAAGGTACAGGTCAAGATTGACAACGAAGGCCTGGACATATGTCCAAAGAGTTCTCCGTCCAGTCCATCAGACCATAAGGGTAGAGAAAGTCCTAAAAGGTGTCAAACAACACCAGGTGTGTCAGTTTCCGAAACTGTATCAGTCATTTCGTCTTTATCTACAAAAAGATCTTGAGAAAACGAAAAAGTTGTAGGTCACCCGTAACCGTTAAATTAGAGACCAAGGAGACGGAAAAGATTTAGGTTGAACTTGTAGACCTTCAAGTCTCGAACACGTGACAACTTCGGATCGAACCTCTTGAAACTCTCGTAATGAAACGATCGTACACTCTACTCACGTTGAAACACTAAACTCACAAACCCCGTAACGGAAAGAAACCCTGACCTTACTTTTGACTGGAAAAGGTCAGGACACCGGTGACGACTCAAAAGGTTTAAACGACCGTATAACTCACGTCGTGAAAGTATCATAGTAGAAAATCCTAAACTTTATCGAGTTGACCTTAAGGTAGTGGAGGTGATCGAAACAAGTATCACTACGAAGGATTTCGGGCGAACTGAAACGTAAGGTCCTACAGACCGAGATCCACTCACTAGTGTGGTAACACTTATAGACCTAGTACTTCTAGAAAAGACATATCAAGAAGACACATAAGAAGGGTAGAGAAAAATCATGGAAGACGAAGACAATCCAGGTATGGTGCAGGTTCCCGTTTCCTCTTCGGGATCGTTCTGTCACTTTAACACCCCACTTTAACATAAATCTTAGTTTGGGGTATGTGCGGTCTCTGTGAGTCTCCCGAGTTTGTATGGAACACGTCTGGTCCTAGGTCTCTGGGGTGCATCAGACTTGTTCTTGACACAAACCCACAGAGGACTCTTCCATACCCAGTCGTCACCTGACGACACCCCCTTCCCCGAGACCCACGTCGTCTGGACCCATACCGTATTCGGGAGAACCTCCTCCAGTGGTAATTGGGGTGGTGTCTCGACGGTCTTGAATATGTCCTGACCCTTTGTCTGAGAACCTCCCGTGTTTCCCTTTGAACATACGTGGTCCTGGGACCTCTTTCCTCGTCACTGGGGTGTTCTCTGACTGGGTCTGAACGGGTATTCACAGGTCCTCAGAGACCTCCTCCGCACCCAGTCGTCACCGGACGACGTCCCAATCCCCGTGACTCACATCGTTACACACGTACCTTGAAACACTTTCTCCAACGGTAATAGAAGTGATACAGGTGGTATCAAACGACGACGACGACGACGACGACGACGACGACGACGACGACGACGATTCAACGAAGTCAGCACAGACTGAGACACGTTGGGGATTTACCGTCGGGTGGTCCGAGGGGTCAGGGACCCTAAGAGGTCCGTTCTTGTGACCTCACCCAACGGTAACGGAAGAGGGGTGATATCAAACCGGAGGATTGTCCCTCCCTTGCGTCGGGGTGGGAAGTTGTCTTTTAACCTAATTTCTAAATGACTCGTACCGGGACGGGTAGTCTTGTTCCGGGTTAAAGGGGGAGTCAGTCAGAGAGAGTAGTCCTTCGAAGGTATTTGAAGAATAGGAAGAGATAGTCTCCCGTCTGTCTGACTTTTGGTGTTAGTGTCTTTTGATTGGTTAGATTAGTGTACCGGGAGTCGGAACAGATTTGAGTCACTGTGATACTCGGTACGGTACATCCCGGTGGGTTCTTCCTGCCCAGTACCACCTCTCAAGACTGTTTTGTACAAGGCTCTTCCCTTACCGTTTGACGAAGACATAAGAACGGAACTCTTGGGGTACTTATAATACCCTTCTTCTGAGTCCGAAATTTTGTTAATATTGTTAGTTCTCTGTCTCTTTTATCGTTCATTCTGACACATTATGTCCGAGTCACGACACTAAATATTGACTCTTCGTCGGTCCGACCCGGAAAACTTCCCTTACCGTGAGTCCGATTCCGGTTGCATCACTCTTGTCTTGAGACGGTGTACGAAGACGCACCACCCTTCAACTCTCGGCACGTCGTCCCTTCCGTGTGCCACTCACACCTCACATCATTTCTAGTTGGTGTACCATGTGCCCCTATCGAACCCCAGAACTCTTCGATCTCAGTTCCTTTGTCGGTATACGAAACAGTCCCTCCGATCCGACACGACTTCCGGAACTGGTGTGGGCACCGAGACGTCGAGTTCGTAAAACGGACTCCAATCCTAAGACCTCTTAGGGTCCCCGCACCCTCGGACCACTCGAAGGGAAATACCCCAGTGTATCTCAGTCTGTCCTGACTTCACCGAATCGTCGTCGTCGTCGTCGTCGTCCTAAGACCAGAAAACTCATCTCTAAAAGATTAGTGAAAAGCTTGTTATCGTCGGAGAAAAAAAGGACGGAGAATCTTGTTACGTGACTCGGGTTACGGAAGATAGATTTTACGACTCTCAGACACCGGATCCTTTGGGATGAAAGTCTCCGTAATTCTAAGGTTGACAATTTCCTAAATGGACAAGACATAGTAGAATACGTAAGTCCTGTAGTTTAGGTCCAGGTGATACTGATATCCAAAAGAAGTAAAGATAGTATACTTCTAAAGGGAGAGAACGACAGTTTGAATCGAGATTTGAAAAGTATTGAAAAGTTTATGAAGTTCATCACACAGACACACAAACTACACTCCACTTCCTCCGGAAAACATAGAAGAATCAGATCATAAAACTGATCTTTAGGAATTAAATATAAAAATTTTTAGAACCCATACTAGTGAGATTAAGTCTCTTAATGATGAACTTATTTGTACAAACTGTCCACTGTAATTATGTAATTTGAAAACAAATTATTAAATCTTGTTAATCTTGGGAAAGAATGGTTTAGGCAGAAACTTTCTAAACACTTACCATCAAAATTACTACGTAGTGTATTACTGTCAGATTTCGTAAGAACAAGTACAATTTTATACCGAAACAATAGAAACCCCCCAATAAATTTTACTTAAGTTTATTTAAAGATCAAGAGAATAACTATCTTATTCTCTGTGTTTACCTTTCCTTAAGTAACTCATAGAGAAAATAAAACTGACAATTACTTGATAACCATTAACGTTCTTGGCTTAATTAAGAGACGTATCTAGGAAAACTAAAACCTTACAGGTATTTTGGTATACTACACACTACGGAGTTATAAAGACATTAAAGATAAGTTTAATGAAACTTTTAAGTTAAACATGTGATACGAAGTTGTAATATACCCGAAGGAAACCGTGTACACATGTTGATAAATGTGTCTACGTTTGTATCCGTCACTTAAACGTAATGAACCATAAATTAATATTGTAGTCACAAACCTATTAAGTGTCATTCAAATATAATTAAAGGTATTAATTTTAATTCGGTGTCTTAAGATTCAAATTAATTTCCGATGTAAAACTCTTTATAACAAAATCCGACTTCTTATATGAAAAGTTGGTTGTCATCCTCTCATTCGGATGATTCTTGAAACAGAAATATCACACTTACTTCCGTTTAGTATACCCCTGTAAAATTTTAAGAGTCTAAACAGGGACGTGGTTGTGAACCGAGAGAACCATAGTATAAGAGGGATTAATCAATCGTACGGTAAATCTGACTCGGAGACAGAGTCCCTCCTTATTTAGATCATTCTAATCCTAAAAAAAATTTTAAACCTCTCAAAGTTACTCCTACTGTATCATCAAGTAGAATTTAAGTCAAGGGAAAGAGACAATAAATATATGTGTCATTATGATTTACTTTATAACTTCTATATTGGTTTTTCATAAACAGAGTTTATGATGTGTGTTAAGTGACATATGTATACTTTATCTGGTCGGTATCTTCCACTCAATCCCATTTTAAACCCGGAAGGTCAGAGTCCTGTCTCCATCCGTCGTCATAGACCTTCAAATTGTCTCTGTTTGTGTGGTACCATTCATCTCAGACCTCGGACCCTACACGAGGACGAATGATTTCCTCCGACTTCTTAGCGACCGACTGTCGAACCCAAGACCGAAATCTCCGTCGAAACCCAAATCCCTCCACCCCTTTCTTACTGCCCACGGAGTCCTATTCTTTGACTAAGTTAGTTGTACGACCGAGTTCCTGACCTAGGTGACTATAATAATGGATTAATGAACCTCGTCTTCAGGGTTTTATGGTAAAATTTTGAACTTACAGTCTAATCGTGTCCTACCACCTCATCTACATACACGTGAATGGGGAAGAATACTCTTGTGACCTTAGTGTTTGTTGACGACTTGTTAGTACTTGTTTCTTTGTAACCTTAATGGTTTTTTTATGGGATGTAGGTTCCTGTTTCCCCTTCGGTACCACTCTACCACCCTCCCCGTGTTAGTACTATCTTAGTTAAAGGTTTCGTCCTACTTTAATTAAATTATTTTTACTTATCTTGATATTCTAGTTTTCAAATTTCTTTTCCTATAATTTTTATCTTTGATACCTTTTTTGATTTTATTTGACTATCTTTTATATTCATCGTACTGTTGTCAATATAAAATTCTTTTGTCCGGAATTACTTTTTGTTAACTCACTTTAACATAACATATATTATAAATTTCCTTGTTGGATTGTTCTTTTATATCGATAGTACTTAAACATTTATGGATGGTTATATTGAGTTTATATATACATTGAGTTTTTACTTGTCTTAATCTCTGACTGAAAGTCATATCACACCATACTCCGTAAACCCCTTTCGAGAGAGGGTCTGTTTGTAGAAAATTCGTCCAGTTTTAATCGTTTCCGTTAGTAAATTTCACAGGACCTCCAACTTATTTCCCGAGTGTCGTTTAGACTTTCATAAATAAGTCGTTTTGTATGTCTTTAAGTTATTCTTGTTACTCCCCGGTACTGTAAGTTTGATGTGGACGTGGGAAGAGGTCGTCGAGAACGGAGTGTCTTCTTGATCAAGTCGACCGAGTCGTCGGTTCCTCTTCAAGGGTAGAGGGTGTCGAGGGATCCCACTTTCTCGATAAGACCCACCAAAACCGTCGGTTACTTGTAACCGTCAAGGGTAAAAGGTGTCGATACAGGACATCGTCTAGATATAACTCACTGACCTCCGTCGGTCGGTACGGACAAGGAGGTGACTTTGAGATTCGTCATCCACTATATCCGTCTCTTCGACCACTCCTTTCGTCGAAGTGAAAGGACGACTAGACACAACTTCCTTCGACGAGACTATCCGAGTCGTCCAGTCACCGTCAAGGATAGAGAGGGTCGAAAGATCTCGTCTTCTGGGTCAGACCCATAAACACGGTTGACACTTGTCGTCGGTCAGGATAGGAAGAACTAGACCCGACATCTCCTAGGTAGTGACGTATCACCACCGTCGGTCACCACTGTGGTCAAAGGGGATCAATGTGTGAGTGTGTCGAGGATGGGGTGTCCCTTTGAGATCCACCCGTCGGTCACGTCTCTCAAGGAGTACACGAGGTCGAACACGAGGAATCGTGGAGGATCTTTCACACTTTTACAATGAGCGAGTCAACACAGGTTGAGAAACACTGAGGTACCTGACATCGAGTGGTCCGAGGAACCAGATACCTTAAAAGGTCCGTTCTTACGACCTCACCTATCAGTAAGGGAAGAGATCCCCTTCGACCGTTATGGGACGGGAACGTTGCCCCGGGTCTAAATCATCCTAGTCTGACACCTCGTTAAATTATGGGTCGTGTGACTACTCCCTTTCTCTTACTTTCTCTCGGATAGATTTCGGTGTCTACAGGAGTCACCAGTCCTTCTAATACATCAGTTTAGCCACAGGAGACTCCCCTCCATAGTTCTTAGGATGTGTGAATCACCCTTTATCCGGAGGGACTTGACCCGATCGGTTGTCTGTTGTTTGTTGTCATTCATTGGGGTGTCGTTAGTCGTTGTTTGGAGTCTTCTTCCTAGTAGGAAGTCTTGATGAGGTTACGTATAGATTTAACACGTCAAAATCTCTTTTTTTTTTTCTTTGTACGTTTCTTTATCTTTTCATAACTGGGTATACGTTCTTTTTATTCGTCCGTTATATTATTATCTTTGAAGAAATCTCCCCTCGAGGTCTGCAGTCCAAACCGTCTACTTATGAATTTATCGACAATATAACTCGTAGAAAAGTACACAAACAATCGGTAGACATACAGTAGAAACCTCTTCACAGATAAATCAAGAAACCAGGTAAAAAATTAACCCAGCAAATAAAAAGATCTTAACTCGACGTCCTCAACGAACATATAAAAACTCTAATCAACAAACAGTCAACGAAGTAAACGATAATAAAAGAGGGTAAGACTTCCGACAGAAAATTGGAACGAATATCAAAGGAAACAACACGTCTTCGAAAAGGTGTTACTCCATGGTAAAGTCTTTCCGGCGCTAGGTTTTCAGATGTTCGCTATTTACGACCTCTCCCACACCTCTTTTCCCTTGGGAGAATGTGACAACCACCCTTACGTTTGATCGTGTCGGTGAAACCTCTTGTCACACCTCTAAGGAAGTTTTTGACCTCGATCTTGACGGAATACTGGGTCGTTAGGGTGACGACCCGTATGTGTGACTCCTTTGGTCTTAACTTTCTCTGTACACATGGGGTTACAAGTAACGTCGTGACAAATATTATCGGTCCTGTACCTTCGTTGGATCTACAGGTAGTCGTCTACTTACCTATTCTTTCGGCACCATGTATATGTGTTACCTCATAATGTGTCGGTAATTTTTCTTATGTAAACTTAGTTAAGATTACTCCACCTACTTTGACCTCGGATAATATGTCTCACTTCATTCGGTCTTTCTTTTTGTGGTTGTGTCATATGATTGCGTATATATACCTTAAATCTTTCTACCATTGTTATTAGGACATACACTCTGTCGTTTTCTCTGTGTCTACATATCTTGTCAGAAAACCTGAGACACCCTCTCCCTCTCCCACCCTACTAAACTCTCTTACCGTAACTTTGTACATATTATAGTATATACTTTGTTTCGCGGTCAGGTCCAAGCTACGTACTATGACCTACGAACCCCGAACACGTGACTCTACTGGGTCTCCCTACCATACGCCTCCCTCCCCCCGAGTCCTACCCCTTGCGTACATATGGACACCACCTAAGTACAACTACATACCGTTTTCGTTATGTTATAACATTTCATTAATTGGAGGTTTATTTTATTTATTTAAATATAATTTTTTTATTTTTGATTTTTTTTTTTCGACAATATTTATAATGGGTTTCTTTTGACATAAAAATTTTTACTTTCCTACCATACCACTGTTATAGATTAGTTTATCTATTGTAGTTATTTCTAATGTTTCTTGTTTTATCTTCAAGACCTTAACTTTTAATATTATTACTTTTAATTCTTAAGAGATTCCTCGAATTGTCAGCTATACTCGACTGTTGTTTGAACTTCTACCCATTATCTCTAATACATCAGACTTCTTGTCTCTTTTTTTACTTCTTTTTGAGAGTCTTTTTAGACCCTGTGATAATTTGTATATCTGTACAGAGTATTACCCTTATGGTCTTCCTCTCCTCCCACCCTATCCTAGTCTTTCTATAAAAAATTCTTTACCAACTTTTGACGATTCCCCGAATTCTCATTTTGACTCGTCTGTCTAGTTACTTGACCAAGAGAGTAATACAAATGCAACCAATCGATTAACTACAGGGTACAAAGAGACTCCGAGACAAGGTCAAAAGGATGTCACTCCTTTAAGGAAGTCTTTAAAGGATGAGACCTACGTTGATGTCTAATAGTATGATTCACTTCATTCAGTCTTTCTCTTTCTGTTTACGGCATACTGTAGTGAATATACACTATACTACGTTTACTCGGAAAGATACTCCGTCTTTGTCTTAGTACCTGTATCTCTTCTCTGACCACCGACGGTTCTCCCTCCTCCAACCCTCTCTCTACCTTACCCTACAACCGTAATGATCTATATTCAAAAATATACATCTCACCTATTTGTTGTTCCAGGATGACATGTCGTGTCTCTTGATATACGTTATAGGATACTATTTGGTATTACTTTTACTTATAAAAATTTTCTCACATATATCTATCTATCTATCTATCTACGTACTGACTTAGTGAAACGATATTTCGTCATTAATTGTGTTATAATACGTAGTTAATATGAAGTTATTTTTTAAGGACACGACATACAAGATTAAAGAATTCAATTTTACAGTGAACGGAAATGACTCTTCTACGTTTAGTTAACCTCTTTAGTCAAAATACGGTACTTTTAATAATGTATAAAATAGTTTCTTCAATCGATAGAACACCAACAAGTGAGAATACAAACTTTGTGTGTGTGTTTGAACGGATATGTCTATAAGTATGTCCAAGTCTAAGTGTGTTAAGAAACACCCAAGGATTAAAATAACAACAAAAAACGGTCAGACTCAAGTAAGATTGAAATTATAGAAGTTGTAATTGTAAATTTATCAGTGGTTTTAAAAGATAATTATGAAACAATGTACGATCATTTAAATAACAACCGCATAAAATTTTTAAGGACTTCATCTATTTCAATGGACAAGACAGAGATCCTCTTAAACTGATACCATCTGAATAATACGAACAAGATTGCCGGTAGATTCAGAGAAGGAAGGGTAATTGATCCAAATGGTCATTAAGATGTTTCTCACACATATGAGTTACACTGACGTTTACCTAAACTTACAAGATTTCTTTAAAAGATTAGAAGATTTATTCGGGATCGTACCTCAAAGAACTGAAACTACTGGAAAAATACACTATCTTTAACAATCGAGGCACCCAACTTCTCTGTTCCTTTTCTTGTAAAGTCTTGAAATCCTAACCTGAGGGGTCCCTTATCCCGGGTAAGTCCAAGCTTCTTCGTTTCGACTGAGAACAAAAGTATCTGTACAAACGGAAATATTTCATACTACGACGTAAAAGTTTAAGTGTAATAAATTAATCGTTCATCATATGCATTTCTACAGGTCTCTGAACAAGAAGAAGGAGGAAGGAGGACGAAAAGAGGAAGGAAGGGAGGTGAAGAAGGAAGAGAAAAAAAAGGATAGTGCAAAGACGGATAAAAGATCTAAGAGTACCAGAAAGTGGGAAAGGAAAAGGAAGATAAGAAAAACAGGAAGAAAAAGACCGAGTGACCAAAGTTTCGTAAAGAAACACTGATTTTAATGGACCCTCTCCAACAGACATAAATATTTTCACCATAATTTAAGTACTTAGAGTAAAGATGAAAACTGAAATGAAGGAGTCGTAGGAAGTGACACGGTGGTTTCTTACCACTGGAACTTACCGTATATCTATTCCTTTAAGTAAAAGAAAACGGTTTTCGAGACGAAGGTAACTGGAGATCTCTGTATATCAAGTTAAGGTTAATATCATTTAGACTTGTAACGTTCTGTGCCTGTAACACGTGACTTCGTATTAATGTATAATTTTTGTGAACTCTCTCACATGGATCAGGTATTTCAACCACTACCAGGATAAAGACAGTAACCCTAAAATTTGAGAGGGATCCTATACTGTGAAACCTTGATATCGGAAGTATTTTGTCCACTTCGATACCTCCGGTGTTGTCAAGTGGTTGACTAGGTACTAGTATTGTGGGTTCTCTCTTCTTGGTCTCATTAACAAGTGTAAGTAAGTCTGAATGGGTCTACAAGGAGTGACCTGGAACTCACTCTATTGTAATTCGCGACAGAGGAAAATAATCTCTTAAACTATAAAGAGAGAGGTCTACAATAACAGATCCTAAACTCCTCGATCAAGAGTACTTGTCGGAGTACATTCTTTGTTATAACCCAGACTTCTTTCTCACACTACACATGATAATAGATTTCTGAACACAAAATCTTTACTGAATAGTTACGGGTGACCCAGGGACCTTGTATACGCAGAGGATGATAGACTTCCCATCGAACTTGGGACTCAGACAAAAGACACCGACAAAATACCTTTTCGTTGTCACACTTTAATAATTTTCTGATACGGTTCAGTTTCCTCTTTTCCTTTCTTACGAGATATTTCCAACTGTTCCTCCTGCTACACCTCGAATAATCCTTAATCCTTACGATGAACAAATTTTCGAAAATAATAAAGATCACACTTCAAAGTACTGCACTCTTTCACCTTCCCTTGTTAAAAAAAAAATTTCGTTTTTTTAGGATCAACTAAGGTAACCGAAGAACCGAACATTTATCAATGGGAGGTTGACTGGTTTTACTAGTACAGTCCTCGAAGTCTCTCAACTTGTACTCGTTTCTACAGAAGTAAATCTTTTCACCTTCCGTAAACTACTCGTTACCATACTCATGTTTCTAGTAGACTGTACTGTTCTAAATATTGATACCCTTGTACTTCCGAGTCCTTAATAAGACTCCAAACTGTTTTCGAGTTATTATTTTGATCCTGAACCTTCTCAAGGACAACTTCCCTGACTCACCTCTCCCCTCTCCATCTCTCTCTTTTCATTCCTCTATATAACTAGTTAACTAACTATTGATCCGTCTTACTGTTTCTCTCTCTATTACTCCCTTCTTCCCTCTTTCTCTTTCTCTCTTGTCTTAGTGATGTCTGGTGGTACCTCTACGTCACAATTCCGAAATGAAGGTAAATCTCCACACCTTCATGGTGTACAGTCGGTCGTCTTTGAACCCTCTCCTACCCTGGTTAACTAAAACATTACGTCTCGATACCTTTCTACACCCTGTCTCAACCCTTCTTGAGATTTATTTGTCCTGAGTATAACCGTCATTGAAGAAATCTCATTTCCTTTGATTCCTTTGTAAGTAGATGGGCTACCCACTAATATACGTTATATTAACTATGGTATATATGTGTGTGTGTGTGTGTGTGTCTATTAGACCCCGATCTTTACATTCGAATGGGAGTACAGTTTACGGACAATGAAACACACTGTGGAGTACAGAGTATACCTAGGATAAAAAAACAAAACTTTGGACGGAAACTTGGACAACGGAGTCATCTTTGTACACTCATACTCGATAGAGTTACTTAGAAAAGAGAGTGAGGAAAAGTGTAGTCGTCCTGTTCATGTCTCCACTGTCTACTTGATATATGGAGAAAAGATGACAAGAATTCTTAAGATCTACTTTGAATCCTTGTTCTCCGGTCGATGGACAAAAAGAAAGACTCAGGATATCAGGTCGAAGGTATCAGTCACGACAAGGACAAGAAAAGAAGATTCAATCTCTCAACCCTTTTACATAGTTTGGTCCTACGGTCGGTATCTCCTCTATCCTCTGACTTGCCTCTCTCCTGAGGAAAAGGTCGACTTTGAATCAATAGTAATCGTGTTGATTTCGTCTCTCTATACTCTTCTTTTACCCGAAGGAGACAGAAGAATCTCTCCGCAAGACAGGGGACGTTTCTTAGACGGAGGGTCACGTCCTATACGGTCTCTGAACCCAAGTTAAGGACCCAGTCCTTCTAGGGGACCTCATCCTTTACCGTTGCGCGAGGTCATAAGGACGGACCTCTTAGGGTACCTGTCTCCTCGGAACGCCCGATGTCAGGTTTCCCAACGTTTCACAGACTGTGATGACTCACTGACTCGTACGTGTGTGTGTATATGTGTGTCACACAATATACTTGAAATAATTTTACTTTATTCACTACATGGGTGTTCACGTCAGTTCCCCGTCGAACTGGGAGTCAAGTTTCCAACTATACACAGTATAAATTCCACTTATAGAAAATGTACAACATCCGAGGGGATGGAACAGTAGTTTGTATAAGTGTCTCGACGTCGATTTATACCCAGAAAGCTTTTTTGGAATCTCTAGTCGATCCAACCGGGGAAAGATACGAAAGGTTTTCTCCTTTGATTCCGTATTTTTCCAACCGCCCACAACGGTCCATCCGCGGTCAATCTACACCCTTCTTGGTCCAGATCTTAGATTCAGAAGGTTAAGAGTCGGATCAGAAAGAGGACTACGAGACGATAAAGTTTGGTAAACAATATTCTTGAGAAAATTTGTTGGTTGTTAGTTTGTTTTTTAAGAATTGAAGAGAGGCTGAAAATCCAGGAGTGTCCGATAGTTTAGGTAGAATTCATAGATTTTTACCCCCAAAAACCTTCAGGTGTATAAAGAAAGCCACGACACCCAAAATGAACAAAGAAACCAAACAACAAACAAGTGTAGAAGGGAGTACCACTCCAAAATAATGACATCTTACTTCGTAAATATTTGAGTCGAAATCTAAAGATCTTTTCTAATTAATTTGAGTCAACATCTAATTATATTTTGTCACCGAGTCCCGAACCACGACCTTAAGGTATCGAGACCAAATTTAGGTTTAATATAGGGAAACGATTAGCACACTGGGACGTGTTCAAGGAATTGTAGAACTTCGGAGTCAAGGAGTAGGGAGTTTTAGGACCATAATTATTGTGAAATAGTATTACGATAACACTACTAATTTACTTCATTTCCTATGCATTACGTAATTGTATCACCGTCCGAGTATCGTTTATGAGTTAATATACAACCGAAACACACACACACATATACGAATATACACACAAATACACAAATAGACGGTCCTTGGTGAAAATCGAAATAAAGACACTACGCCCTAATCCTGACTAATACTGTCTATCGTGAATCGAGAAGTTCCGTATTAATATTTGTACATATTTTTTATTCTGTGAAACATTCGTTTGTATTATCAAATTGCACAGTAAAACCTCTACGATAAGGTCGTAAAACTTTTCTTACAACACCTCTTTCAATCCGTAAAGTCTATTATTATCTATAATACGTTTTTTTGCGCAGTAATCGATTTACTAATTCTTTCCGACCGAATGTGTTTAACTTTTGGAAAAATAGAGGAGATATCCTAAAGAGTCTCAAAATTGAGTAATTTTCTACAACACTACAGGTTTTGACCTTATAAACCGATCCTTCGAACGAACAGAAGTCTGTCGAGTACCTGGATCCGTCAGTAAAATCCATTTCGACGAAATAAAAATAAGATCAACATGTGGGTGTCAAATCTAGAGAAAACCTTCAGAGAACTCCCTCAGTGGAACCTGATGACACGGTGACTCCGAATCAAAAACATTCTAAAAAAAATAATTGTTTTTACTTGATGTAAAAATAAGACTGTAGAATTAAAAAGAAGAAATAAAAATAAAAATTCATACTATTTTACATGGATTACATTTAAAATTGTCGTATTGATAAAAATTTACGTGTCGAGTCACCATGAGTGTCACTCATATAAGTGTGACAATACGTCGGTCAGAGGTTTTGAGAAAAGTCGAACGTTTTTACTTTGACATAATGTAATTTGTTAAGGGGTAAGGGAGGACGGGGGGACGGGGACAGTTAGTGAAAGACACAGATATTTAAACTGATAAGATTTATGAAATGTATGCACCTCAGTATGCTACAAACACTGATCGAATAAAGTGAATGGTCGAAGGGACCACCGTACCACCATTTCTTAGATGGATGGTTACGTCCTCTGCGTTCCAAACTAGAAACTCAACCCTTCTGTGGGACCTCATGTTCTACCGTTGGGTGAGGACATAAGAACGTACCTTATAAGGTACCTGTCTCCTCGACCACCCGATGTCAGGTACCCTAGGGTTTCTCAACCTGTACTGACTCGTCCGTGCGTGATAATGTGAATCGTGACTAACCGTCCTAATTACGACCGATAACATCGTCTGATCGGACTTTGAAAGTAAGGAGTTGTTACTCTATGAATAAAATATTAAATATATCTCTGTTCATACCCAGTCACTAGAAGGATGTAGAGTACCAATATGGGAAATCTTAAGTACCAGAGATTCCAGTGACCTCTTCTTCTCCTACTGTCTCCTACTCTTCCAACCTACCGTAGTGACTGAGTTACCTGTACTCAAACTCATTTGAGGTCCTCAACCACTACCTGTCCCTCCGGACCGCACGATGTCAGGTACCCCAGTGTCAGTCTGTACTGACTCGTTGACCTGACTTGACTTGACTTCCAATGACGTCCAACCTTTACTTCTTATCTGATCGTTAATCCGAGGATTGACGGAGCCGACCGGGACTCCACTGGGTACGGTGAGAAATAACCTCTTCGGACGAATGTGTCTTTATATCCTTTGGGGTACCTTAAATCCCACACACGCGACTGAAACACTATGTACACATTACTTAAATACGAAATAATTTGTGTTGTCACTGATCAACAATACTGAAATAATTTAATTGTAAATAATTCACCTCGTGTTCCACGACCTACCACTCGGTTTCAAGTCTTTCTCTGGTGCACTCCTTGACTTTATCTCTACCAATAATGAAGATGCAGGACTTCCTCCATGAACCGTGTGGAGGTCTCCGGTACGTCCCTCCAGTTACCGTTTCACGTCTCTTTTTCCGTCCTGGACGTCGAATACCAAAGTAATCTCAGTCACCCATCTCACGAAAACCCAAAGGGTCGATTACGATCTACCCAGTTAAGTTTGGTTTTCTCAATCCAAAACCATTCGGGGTACTCCCCACCCCCCGTAGAATGGATTCCCCGTATATTCCGTACGTTCACGACCCTCCGTACTTTCAGACAGATATTGTGGTCACTAGTACCAGTCACCCGTCACAACCCCCTCAGTATGGTCCTTGGATATAAACAAACACTGAGACTTCCGACGATAGATCACGTACTCGAGCATAACCCCACCTCCCACCCTGATCACAGTTCGACTCCTGAGACTTCAAATGACTTGGTTTCATTTACGCTCGGTCACTATGGTACCTAATCGAATCGATTTGAGAGTTATGATAGATACAAACTTTTTTATCGTTATTTATATACACACACTAAATAAATCGAATATTTTGAACCACCTGTATGTTTAGGTATTTAGAGAACGTTATTGACACCACATAGTCCTAAAACGACTATTCGACCCAAGGATAACAGATAGTTATAGTTTATTGTGATTAAAATTGATCTTCTCTTAACTTCATACTTTAATACGGAAAAATTAAAGGTCTATTCCGGTTCCGATTCAAGTCTACTCACATAAATAACCAAAACTTTTAGAGAAACTTTCTCTTGAAATTACCATTATAAAAAAAAAAAGGGTCTCAACGAGGACACTACTTGAATTAAAGTCAATAAAACTACTCCCTAAAACCTTAATAAAGAATGATACGTAAGAAGAAACGGACACAGGACGTTATTTAATTCGAACGGTGAAACTAAGTTTTAAAAGACCCAACCATATCAATAAAAAACTAGTACGGAATTTCAACAAAAATTAATGTCTCTATAAGTAATTGAGAATACGTATTTTGACTGAATATAAGTAAACTTTTTGAGTACCGTATATATGAAATATCGATTAGAAGTTAACAGGTATTATTAATATACTTCTGACACGGATGTAATATGGTTTTGTAAACTAATTTTTACGATTGGAATACTATGACTGACAAATCGTATATCTGTTTCTGTTTTCTTCTCAACAAACTTACTAAGGTTGAATATTTTTGATGACTTAAGGTAGTTTTGTCTAATATATAACCTTGTGTCACTGTCGTGTATTGTGATAGCGAAATACGAAATAATGTTTCCGATTAAAATCGGGGATTGTATCAAACACCACCGGAACAGATTGTGTAAACTCTTTTTATCTATAATCAAAGGTGGAACGACACTTGAGTGAACCCTTCGGAGTTGAAGGAAAAAAAGTTTTTGTTTCGGTTATAGGTCAATGACATTTTTATAAAAACAGTCATTGACCTTAGATAAACTTTAATATAAAGATGTTATTCTTCGTACTTCTATTAGGACGTTATAGTCCGAAAGACTACGTAAAACTTGTCTGAATTTAAATATATATTAGAAATTAATTATGATCTAGTTCAAAAATATTTCAATATTAGGTCTCAATACTAAATGTCTAGTGAGCTAAAAAACATAATTTAAACCTCTTACCTATAGATATTACCTACGCTACGTATATCCTAATCAACGTCTACAGGCGACCCATTTCTACAAATCCTTTGAGAGGTTGTACTCCTTTATGCCCCCACGTTTAAGGGATCTTCTTTGTCCTTATTGTTTTAATCAAAACTGGTCTATATATACCTACTTCCTTTTCTGACTCAAAAAAACACGATAAAAGTCCCTAAGGTTAATGTTATACTTTAGAAACATCGGGTTTCTCTAATAAAAGTTTTACGTAAAGAGTCGATTTTGATGTGTAAAACCAAAGACAATCTAATCAAAAACAGCAAGGCCGTCGACCCGACCGAGTACGAGTAAATTAGTGGAAATAGTAATGTCTTTGGTTTCATTTTACTGTACGGATTCAAGTGTGTTCTCAGTTACTATCCTTTTTATAATCATTTTACAAGTCAGGTGATCGAAGGACCAACTAAGCATAAGGTGTCTTTGTAGTATACAACAAATATAGTTCAATAAACCTTAAGAAGGTACCACAAAGAGTAATCCTTATACAAAAGGGTTGTGCGAAAAGAAAAAAAAAAAAACGATCTCTCCTTTATACTCACTTAAAGAACGGTCAAGACACGCATCAGGATGAAAGTAGATATAATTTATGTAGGATTTTTAGGATATCCAAACAAAACCTAACAAACATCTTTGTATGACCCTTCCTTTCCCTTACTAACGATTCGACCTAAAGTCATTACCTCATTAGTCTCCGAAAGTATTTCGAGTAAAGTAAGGAATGAAAACTAAATATCAACAAAGAAATTGCCGGACGTTCCATGTACTTCCTAGTATTCGGTCTTTTGATACTTTTGTATGTATTTATAAATAAGTTTACACGATAAAAAGTGGACTATTGTTACAGAAAAAAATTTGAAAAGAGATAACCTCACATAAAAAGTCTCGTCAAGTGAGTTCTCAACCAAAAAAAAAAAAGGGGAAGACTAAACAAAACGAAAATAAGTAAAAACGTTTAATGACCTCTTCTCCGTTTTCAAAATAAGAAGGCCTTCTTTAACGTGAGTGACGTTGAAATCGTACGGGATTCAACTTTACGTACTCCTACACTATTACTACGACAGTGATGACAAAGGGTGCCTCGTCTCCACTCTCCGTTTCGTTCATTTGTGAGTCCAGTGTGTAGCTCAGGACGGAAACTGTATTAGACTTCGTATTTTCTCGGGACGTGTCTGGACCCTAAATATCATAGTAAGAGTTTTGAGATACACATATCGTCCTACACACACACACGTGAAAAAAAATAAGGAATTATTAGAGAGATCTCTACAAGTATAATACAGGTTGTCACCTAACTCTTCACTTTTTAAGTTTGTTCATGTTTTTAACAAAACTAAGGTCACTTGGTCAACATGGCCGAAATTACAAAAGTAACAAAATTACAACGATCGAACTCGGTCTTATTCTTTTATACACACGGATTACGATTCGGTTTTGTAGGGAGAGAGTTACCATAATTTAAATCTAGGATACTTTCCATATCGTATAACCCTCGTGACAGTAGGGTCTGTAGTGAACCTACTGACACAATTGTTAACGTTATTTCACGCACACAAGATCTTAGTCTTACGGACCTATGTTTGTTTCCGGGACGGGGGAGAGATCGACACACTGGGATCCTTTGAATGAATTGGAAAGACCTTGGGTTAAAGAAAGAGGTATTTTACACTCATAACTGTTTTAGATGGGATCAAAATAATAACCTTAATTTACACGATTTGGTAAGTCGATATTTTACACATGTCCCGAATCATGTAAGGTCTGTGAACACGAATCAACGAGTCAGCACAGGCTGAGAAACTCTGAGAAACTTTACATCGGGCGGTCCGAGGAGACAGGTACCCTAAAAGGGTCCGTTCTTAAGACCTCACCCAACGGTAAAACAAGAGCAGGTCTGTGAATTATGAGTCATTTTAATCGATTATAGCAATTCGTTTCAGAGTGATTTCTAAAATGTTGACTGACTGTAGAGTAATCGCTTAGGATCAATCGCAAAGTTGTTAATACAGGTCTTTTTGTCATTCAGATAATCGTAGTTTCCAAGTACAAGTATGTATGTAAAACTTCTACGATTTAAGTTTTATTGGAGAAATCACTAACTTCGTTTCTATGGATAATTGAACGATTTTGTATTATTTCGTTACGTACTATAATGAATGTCTTCTTTTATTTTAACTATTTACAATCTTTACAACTTGTTAGAGACTAAAAGTCACCTTTTTTTATAATGGAGTAGGTTTCGGTTCCGTATCGAACCGAGTTCCGTCTGAGTGACGTGTCTTTTACGACGAATACTTTAGATACTGTCTTTAGGGTTCAATATAGGTAGTGAGATAAATTATCGTTCTTAAGGTCTCCCCTACCTTAAAAAACAAAACAAAATTTACAATTTATATATTACGAACTTACAGGTAACGAATTGTAAACGATAGACCGTAACATACTATACATGGTTATAAGTACCTTCATACTTTATACTCATTTATAAAATTGTCGTCTTCGTTTTGTTTTTTATCAGGGTGTTTCTCAAACATAAGGGTTTATGTACACTAACAGTTATCGATAGTAAGAAAGAATCAAACGTTAGACCGGATTCAGTAACTTAGTCTGAAGAGGTACCGTTATAAATTGTGAGTCAAGCCAAGTCAAGTCAGCGAGTCAACACAGGCTGAGAAACGCTGGGGTACTTAGCGTCGTACGGTCCGGAGGGACAGGTAGTGTTGAGGGTCTCAAGTGAGTCTGAGTGCAGGTAGCTCAGTCACTACGGTAGGTCGGTAGAGTAGGAGACAGCAGGGGAAGAGGAGGACGGGGGTTAGGGAGGGTCGTAGTTTCAGAAAAGGTTACTCAGTTGAGAAGCGTACTCCACCGGCTTCATAACCTCAAAGTCGAAATTGTAGCAAGGAAGGTTTCTTTAGGGTCCCGACTAGAGAAAATCTTACCTGACCAACCTAGAGGAACGTCGGGTTCCCTGGGAGTTCTCAGAAGAGGTTGTGGTGTCAAGTTTGTGTAGTTAAGAAGTCGCGAGTCGGAAGAAGTGTCAGGTTGAGAGTGTAGATATGTACTGCTGACCTTTTTGGTATCGGAACTTTTATCGTATCTTCGTAGGAAAAGGATTTTATTTCTCATTTGTAAAAACTCGTACGTTCTCGAGTCCACCACATTAATAACACTCCGGAAGAAGTTCTGTGATGCCCTACGACTACAAGACCGCTAGTTTCCTACTTATTATATATATTACATACTTATTATATATACATACATCAACAATTCGTATGAGACTTTTCATTACTCTTTCCAGATTAGTAAGATCTGTTTTATAAAATACTTGGAGGTTATTAATTTTGTCACACTACTACGATACACTTATCTGCCAATCAACTTTCCTTATAGGTCTATCTATCTATACGTACAATATGTACAATTTTCACGGTAAAGTTTAACTACCCCTTTTCTGTCTTTCTATCTAATAAGTCACTTACTATAACATAGGGTGTCTACCCGTTACGGTTTATTAAAAGTTTGATGACATTAACACGAGTAAAGTGTACGATCTTTCCATTACGAGTTCTAGAAAGTTCGATTCGAAGTCGTCATACACTTGGTTTTTAAAGGTCTACATATTCGACGTAAAACTTCTCCGTCTCCTTGATCTCTAGTTTAACTCTCATACTCAACCTAGTACCTTTTAGTTCCCTCAAGGTTTTTTTGTAGATAAAGACGAAATAATACGTTTTCGGAACTGACATACCTAGTATTGTTTAATACCTTTTAAGAAGTTCTCTACCCACATGGTCTAGTGGAGTGACGGAGGACTCTTTGGACATACACTCAGTTTTCCGTTGTCAATCTTGGTCTGTACATTATTGACTGACCAAGTTTTAACCCTTTCCTCATGCTGTTCCGACATATAACAGTGGGACGAATAATAAATTGAATATACGTCTCATGGAGTACACCTTATGGCCCGACCTACTTGGTGTTCGACCTTAGTTCTAACGGCCCTCTTTATAGTTGTTGGAGTCTATACGTCTACTACGGTGAGATTCCGTCTTTTACTTCTCCTTGATTTCTCGGAGAATTACTTCCACTTTCTCTTCTCACTTTTTCAACCGAATCTTGAGTTATAAGTTTTTTACTTCTAGTACCGTAGGCCAGGGTAATGAAGTACCGTTTATCTTCTCCTTTTTCACCTTCGTCACTGTCTAAATTAAAAGAACCCCAGGTTTTAGTGACGTCTGTCACTGACGTCAGTGTTTTAATTTTTTACGAACAAGACACCTTCCTTGGTTGGTCACTTCAACAAGTCAACTCTGGCTGAGAAACGCTAGGGTACTTGACATCGTATGGTCCGAGGAGGTAGGTACCTTAAAAGGTAGATCTCATGACCTCACCCAACGGTAAAGGAAGAGGTCTCCTAGAAGGGTTGTTCTCTAGTTTGGGTCCAGAAGGTGTAACGTCCGTCTGTGAAATGTCAGACTCGATGGTCCTATCAGGGGAAGGTACCTTCCTTTCAATACTGTTTGGACGTAAAGGAAGTAACCGTCCGTCCAAGAAATGGTGACTCGGTGGACCCTTTGGGTACTGTTTGGATCTGTCGTATAATTTTTCGTTTCTGTAGTGAAAAGGTTGTTTCTAGACATATCAGTTTCGATACTAAAAAGGTCATCACTACATACTTACACTCGTGACCTGGTGTTTCTTTGTTTAAGGTCCTCTACCACCTCCTGTCTCCTAGGACCACCCCAACCCCAACGTTTCTCCGTCTGTACTGTTACGGACTTGTTGTTGATACTCCGACGGTAAAGAACGTCGTTTCATTTTAGATTTTCCCATTTTAAACTTCCGTATTTATTTTGGTATTTCCATTTTCTGTTGGGTAATCTTTTCTTAAAATTTATTAGAAAATACTTCCTTCTTTACAGAATCATACTGGGTCTTTTCAGTATTAGTATTTTCTTTACTAATTATGTAAACGGGGACATTTTAATTTTTTTACTGAATTAATTTTATTTACCTCTGGTTGTACCCTTTTTTAAACGTTGAGTATAGTGTGTGTGTTTTCAAAAAGGTAATATATTTCTTATGAATGTTTAATAATAATTTTACTTTTGTCTTTTTACCTTTGATCTCATGTATATGAGATATATGTGAGTTTCTTGTCCATAGATTTACCGAATATTTATACATTTATCAACATGTTTCAACATGTAATACTCTCTTTACACATAATATTAATGTCTCCTTATGATATAAATCTGACCATTCATAATTTTTCTAACTTTACGTGATATGGACATTGATACAGTCCTTTGTTATATTTATTCATACTAAATATACGACCCGTTATATCATATCAGTATATCGTTTCTATTTTTTATGGGTATAGGAAACTGAATCTTTAAGACATGTTTTATAAAGAATACGTTTGACGTTGTACGTACTGTATACATATCAAATAATAATATCGTAGTAAATATTAACGTCTTCTAATTTTTGTAGTTTTACAACTACCCCTAGTTAACCAACTCCCCTGGTTAATTTATGTATTATCTCTCCGTGTGTTACCTTCTCCCTTTCTCCCCATTTTAAAAAACAAGGTAGCTATACCTTTCTATAGGTTATATGTCACTTACTTTTTACTTTGCTAGTCTTCTCATGTACGATGGTAAACTTCTTTTTTTACATTTTGTTGTTGTTTTACGCATATACAGATAAAGTGAAGAGGTCTACGGGTGACTTTTTGATCCGTTGTTAAATACCTCCTCTTGACAACGATCCCAATATTCATCCCTCCCTTTAAGTAAAATCTAGGAAAAACGCGTAAGAACTTACAATATCCTAATCATAAATAAAGGAAATCTTACGTAATTTAAATTTTCATAAGTAAACATAAGAGTTACTTTTACCAAAAGACCTTACCAAGCTTACCTTGTCCAACTCTCCTATTACGGCCCCGTCACTCTGTAACCTTTTTTTTTTGACATTTTGTATTTACATCTTTGTATGTACAAAAATTATCCAAACACGAACTCCAAGATCTACTCAGGTTATCCTAATCCTTCTAAAAAAAGATTCTTCCCATTATCTATTCCTAACTGTTATTCTATTTATATCTATTATATTATTAACAGTTCTATCCATTATAATGTTGTACGAAAGTATAACAACCCTCTACTTTGTGATCTAAAAAAAGAAAAGGACTATCCTTAATCTATTTTCATGAACGATGACCCGAAGGGACCACCGAGTCACCATTTCTTAGGTGGACGGTCACATCCTACCTTGTACCCAAGGTAGGGACAAGGCCCCTCTAGGGTGTTCAGCACCTCGTTGATTTGGGTGCGTCGTGTCGATAACTCGGACGCGCGGTGTTGACGGCCGGGCACATCGTGTCGGTGACTTCGTGTGTGTGGGACCTCGGGTCCGTGGTGTCGATCCCTCATCGGGGATGAGAAGTGTCGATCTCTTCTCGGGTGCGTCGTTCCTTCTCGGTCCTCTCGGTTTTTATTTAGTTGTTTATGCTAATTTCTTTTAGACAATTTTTTTTTTTCAGGAACGATAGATACTTCTGGTGAGGAGGAACCACCGTTAGTATTATAACGAACACATAGATAAAGACACTACTTTCCCCGACTCTTCCTATTAACTTGTCAAGTTTGTTTCAAAGTACCAGTACCCTCTTCTATTAGGACCACCCCAGTCCTCATACTATATGATACAGGTGGGACAATAAGGACAAACTCTAAAATGGTTATAAGTATTATACACGACTAACCCTAACACTCGTCTACTCCTTCACTGTTTTGTACAAGGCATCCAGATCAGGATATTTTGTTCATCTTGTGGTGATGGAACACTTTTTCTCTCCACTCTTCAATACTTTACAAAGGTAATTCTTAGATATTAATACATCTCTAAATAAAACGAAAAGTAAGGTTATACGTAAGATGAAAATGTTAAACAGACATTGAAACCCCCCTAAAATAAACCATAAAACTTATACCAGGGATAGTATGTTAAGTGTGGGTCGGTAAGTATAGGTGTCGGTAAGTATATAGGTGTACAGAAGAGATGAGGATACGGAAAAACTAGATGATAAGGTACCGAAAGATAAAGGTGGAACACTTTTATTAAGGTTCAAAAGTGGTTACCCTAGAGGTGGAATAAGGTGAAGTCGAAGTAAAAACCAGGGGAGTTGACTGTTGTACCTGTTAACCCTCCTCACTGACGTATGTCCAAAAGGGAGTATCGAGTCAACCATTTCTTAGACGGACGTTACGTCCTCTGGGACAAAACTAAAGACCCAACCCTTCTAGGGGACCTCTTCCTTTGTTGTTGGGAGATTTCATAAGAACGGACCTCTGAGGGTACCTGTCTCCCAGGACTGTCAGATATGAGGTTCCCTAGTGTACTCAACCTGTACTCAACCGTTGATTTGATGGTGGTGGTGACGTATAACCAAAACCATCTATTTACTCATCTTTAAGATCGTGGTTCCTGTCGTGGACAATTAACTCGTATCTCAATTGTGTACAAAAATTTTATGACAACAAGTTAGTGGTTCAGAACAGACTGAGAAACGATATGGTGCCTGACATCGTACGGTCCGAAGGGACAGGAAGTGGTAGAGGACCTCAAACGGGTTTAAGTACAGGTAACTTAACCACTACGATAGGTTGGTAGAGTGGGAGACGGTTGGAGAAGAGAAAGACGGGAGTTAGAAAGTGTCGTAATCCCAGAAAAGGTTACTCAGTCAACAAGTGTAGTCCACCAGTTTTATAACTTCGAAGTCGAAGTCGTAGTCAGGAAAGTTTCTCATAAGTCCCAACTAAAGGAAATTTTAATTGACCAAACTAGAGGAGCGAAAGGTTCCCTGAGAGTCCTCAGAAGAGGTCACGGTGTCAACCTTTCGTAGTTAAGAAGTCGTGAGACGAAAGAAATAACATGTCGAGAGTGTAGGTATGTACTGATGACCTTTCTGGTATTGGAACTGATATTTCTGGAAACAACTGTTTCACTAAAGAAACGAAAAATTGTGTCACAGATCCAAACAGTGTTGAAAGGAAGGTTCTTCGTTAGTAGAAGATTAAAGTAACGACGTCAGTGGTAGGTGTCACTGAATTTTATTACTCATTGTTTTAAAGTTCTCTTCATCTATCAACAAATTCCGTTGAAATAATCGTCTCGACATATCGTGTCTTAATCCGAAAAGAAAGTTTTACATTTTCCAAAAGTAAGACCTTTTGATTGAGAGTTAAATAATATCATCCTTAAGAAGTAATCTATCCGTCAACCAGACTACACTACTACGGATTTTAGGAAAGGTATAGAATTACTTAGAAAGTCTAAGTAAGAGATGAATAATTTAAAAACTAGAATACAGACGTAACGAATACCTCTTCAACTGAACGAATATCATTTCACTATATGGAGAAAAATACGTTCTATAATCACGATATAGTTTTATTAGAATGGAATTTTTTCAGTTGGAAGAACCCATAAGTTGGTCTAAAACGACCACCCCCAAATGACTTTTCTCGACTTTGTCTCTCACACTGTCTTGTCCGGAGGTCGTGTCGTTCCCTTTGGTACTCTCTACTGAACGAGTCACCAAGTTTTCTTCCCTCTCGATGACCAAGGTCTGGACGAGGTCTCTCTTTGAGTTTCCTTAAGTCGTGACCGTCTTGTTTCTTGGGGTCCTCCCTCCGAAACAAGGTTTTGTCTCCAAAAACGAAGTCCTCCTTTGACAAGGTTCTTTTGCTTTGACCGACAAAGTTTGTTTGTTGTCTTTTTTAGACTAGAGTACCGAGAGTCGTTTTGTCACTCAACTTTTCTTTATAATTGATCTTGGGTTGACTCTCTTCCCCTAGTTTCATTTGGATGACGTACAGCTCCTTTTCTTTACTGATAAAGAATATGAATGGAAAAAGAACGAAAAGGAAACAAAATATAAAACATAAAAAGATAATAAATACCAACTATTTACACCAAACTTTGATATTCGGAAAAAAAAACAAACAAAAGAGACATAGTAAGTATAAATTAAGATCCTTGTAAATACCTTACATATGGTACTTCGTCTGTAATGTATTCCACGACGTCAAATTTTTACTTATCCTGTACCGGGGAAGGTGCACCCTTGGATCACTTACCGTTGTGTTGAGTACCATTATCGTCCCTCATCAATTTTTCGTATCCAAAACCTTATTCTGTCTAACCCTGAATTTAAGACTAATATAGTAAAAATAGATATTTTTGATTATATTCATTTAAGGTTAGAAGTCAAGGGAATAGACATTTTAGACTTCCATAGAGTGTTCAACAATACTTATAATTTACTCTAATACATACGATACCCTACTTAACCCATGGGGGTTGTAAATATACAACTTCGAGATTATAGGTTACACTGACGTAAACTTCTATTTCGGAAACTCCGTCATTCCTACTTCGGGATTAGACTATATTGACCACAGGAATATATTTCTCCTTCTGTAGTCTCGAGAAGAAGACATACGTGTGTCTCCTTTCCCGTGCACTCTCATACACTCTTCTGTCAGTAGCTGTTCGGTCCTTCTCTCCAGAATGGTCATTGATTAGGACGACCGTGAAAGTATGACTTGAAGACCAGAGGTCTCGACATGTCCTTATTTACAATAATTTCGGTTGGTTAGACACTATAAAACAATACTGTCGGTTTCGACTGATTATGTTACATACATATATACATCTATCACTTCCTTTACCGTTGGGTGAGGTCATAAGAACGGACCCTTTAGGGTACCTGTCTCTCCGAACCGCTCGATGTCTGGTATCCCAACGTTTCTCAACTTGTGTTGACTTCGTTGAATCGTGTGTATAAACATTTCGATTTTTTTTTTCTTTCGGTGTTTTTTGTTTGTCTCTTTGTAACGGGTCATGTATGATGGAGGAATTTTTCACCAATTGATGCCACTGATGAACGTGACAATGATGATGATATCACTGAGTTACTAATATTCTTTTTATGATACCGTAGTAGACGTATATTAATATATTGTAGACGTTACCTTAACCTCTTATATGACCTTTCTTATAAAAACTGGGTGTAGATCTTTTTAATTCCAAAAGATTTGCACCTCCTTCCGTTTCCATAAAGATCGTTTTTTTTTTTTTTCTCCTTTGTACAAACCCTCTAAAATAAATAATGTGACTTGTGATCTTCTGCATCAACCCTTCCGGTCCATAGTCAACATTTATTACAACCCGGTCTCCCCATACACCAAAGGAAGATCGAGGTAAGAGACTAGAAAGGAGAGAACGAGAGATGGAGTACTGGACTCAACATACTTGATATTGATCTGTAAGAATACGGAAGACCGAAACTGAGATCAGTTACTTTTTGGGGTTCTTATATCGTCTCCCTTACTTCTCTCTCTCTCTCTAGTTCTACGAATAAGGAGACCAAGGAAGAGACCCTTCATCAGAACCTGACCGATTAGGGTAACAAATCAATAGAAATGATATGTATTAAACTAGACAAGACGGAGACTCAACGAAAGAAAGATCCAAAATCATTGGCGGAAGACAGTTGAAATAACGAGACCCGGATTCTCATCGGTATTTAGAAGGGATTTTTTCTGAGGATCCAAGGAAGTAACAGGGTAGTATTCAAGGAGTACGAGACAGATCTGTTAACGTAACAGATGTAACGTTAAGTAAAAAAACATTCATTTGAGAGGATCTCAAAAGGACTAAGATCATGTGAAGTACGAAGGACAATCTTTAAATGACTACTCATAACTGACGACATAATTCTGAAACGAGTAAGTAAATAAATAAGATAGTATTCGTAGACAACTCACGAACATTTCATCAAGATTTGTGAGGGAGCCCAGAGTGTCTTAAATTTGAGAACATACCGAAGGGTCCACCGAGTCACCGTTTCTTAGGTGGACGGTTACGTCCTCTTCGTCCTCTGTACCCAGACCTTCTGGGGGATCTCCTCCTTTACCGTTGGACGAGGTCATAAGAACGGATCCTTTACGTACCTGTCTCCTAGGACCGTCCTATGTCAGGTACCCCGTACTGACTCACTGACTCTTGTTTGCACACTCTATGTATGTTCATTTATCGCTACTCTTGTATCATATTATCTATAATTTCTTTCATATTCTAAGTGTCTTGATATATCGTTACTGTGAACTGGACCTGTACTAAGTGTCCATACGTTACACTTCAACCGTGTTCCGGTTTCTTTCGCGACTCCTGCACCTCTCCTCCTATACCTTTAAATCATGTATTTGTCTACTACGATGAGAAACCGTTACTGTCCCTCACTTTGTACTGTCCCTCACATGTAAAACAGACTTCTTAATCGGTGTCTTCGGAACACCACTCTCGCTAGGTAACGAAATCGGACCTAACTATAGACCTATAGTAGTAACAGAATCCTTCCAAACCCCAATTAGACTGAAGTGACCAACTTCAGCCAAAACCAGGAGTTAACAACGTCCCACAGACCCGTCGTCACTTTCAACGTTCCACGTTGACCTTTAATAGAACGAGAGTTTAAACAGAAGATGTGAAGTCTTTGCTGTTATACAACTAAAGAAGAGGTGACGATAAAGAGTATAAAAAAGTGACATTAAAAGGATTTTACTTACTATAACAGACATAATCAATCCCAAACGGTCTCGTTGTCTTGGTTATCCTACATTCATATCCAAGAATAAAATTCTTTCACCGAGTGTACTAACTCACCCACCCACCCTCCCTGTAAACCGTTTAGATTTTAGACATCTCATCTAACCGTCCGACCTCATTGTCCCTTCTTAATTACTACGTCAGAGCTCAGACTTCCCTCTGACCTCTAACTAGAACTCAGACTTCCCACTGTCCTCCAGGAAGAATACCGGAAACGGACTAACCTACTCCGAGTGGGTACAATTCGTCCCATTAGACGAAATGTGTTTCGGAGGACTAAATTCGTAATTAATGCAGACTTTTATGGAAGTGTCGTCGTGGATCATAAACTGGTTTGCTGACCCGTAGTATCGAATTTGTTTAACTGTTTTAATTAGTAACGCTATTTACATGTACTGGAGGCATAAAAGAGGTGGACGAGGGAGGAAGTTGGAAATCGTTAGATGTAAGGTTAGGGTAGAGATTGGACTGTGCGTCGAAGGAGTTTCCCGTATTTCATAATCATTAATTATAATGATTAAGGAATAATCATTAAGGGCACCGAAAATTTGAGGGATACGGAAAACCATACGAATTGATGAAGGTGGGAGTTCCTTAGTAAGGAAAGGAAAACTAAAGATGTGTCACAGTTTGGAAGAAAAGAAGGACGGACAAACTGATCGACACTCGTAGAAGGTTCCGAATCAATAATCAAGACCCAAGAGGGGAAGATTAAGAGTCAGAACCTCTTATATAGATAATATAACTAAAATAGACAGTCCAACGACAGATACTGAAGACCTAAAAGAATACAAAACTGGAGAATAGATCCTCCACAGAACAATGACAACATGAAGAAGTAGGTCGAGGATTTTTCAGTAATCAAAAGGGGGTACCGAAGACCGGCAGTTAGAACATTAGACGATAATCTGATAAGGTGTAATTTTTAAAACTAATATATCGAGAAGACCAGGTTCTGGTGTCCGTGAACCTCATATTCGATGAGATGGATAAAGGGTTTTAGAAAGTGTTAAAACAGTTGACAAACTAGAAGATAGGAAAATGAAATGTTGTCAGAGACTAATCCGTTTAGAGAAGTGACAGTATCAAGTAAAATAAGTTAGGTTTAATCCATTAAAAAACACAGACGACCCTAATATGTTTACTTTTTATGTTCTGTTATATGGGACGAGAAAGATATAACCGTTATCGTCTAGACATGGTCTGTACGTCCTTCATCTACCTCTTAAATGGATTTGTGTTGAGTACGAGTATGTTAAGTCGGATACTGGTTCATAAAATCGTGAGTATATTTGGTTAAAATCACCCGTTCACTGATAGACTACCCCGTCATCCCACATTATAATTCCACTTATCTACGGTCCTTAGTTACACATACACTGGTGTCTATATTTCGAACCGAAGAGAGAAAGAGTGTGTTTTAGAGTCAAAAATGATCGGGTTATAACAGAATTATCCAATTTCTCTCAGTCGAAACGTTGTCGAGATCTCCCTAATCCAACTTGACGTCCCCACTCTCAAATACTTACCGATGAGATGTAACACATCGAGATATGTGTTTTACTGTGAGATCAGTCTCTATCGGAACGAGAAAGAGTACACAGAAGTCATTCCTAAGGCAGTGAGTGTCAGGAAATGAAGCAGTCGGTTCGTAAATTAGAACAAAAGAAAAACCAACAAGACCCAGAAACAACGACACGCTTCCGAAAGAGATCAACGTTGCACACCTCCTGATGAGAAACAACCCTACGTACCTGAAGAGTAATGTCACCGAAGAGAACAACCCCTTGTCTCCGAGATCCACGTGTCTGAAGTCATCAACGTCGTACGTTCGAGTCATCAACACCAAACACCCGGGATCTCGTACGTCCGAAGTCATCAACGTCGACGAAATCTCGGGCCCGAGTCATCAACAGTACGTACTCGAATCAACGAGACGTCGTACACCTTAGAAGGACCTGGTCCCTACTTTGGGAACTGGAGACGTGACCGTCCACCTAAAAATAGGTGTCACGGTGGTCTTTTTAGGGGTTCGTGACTTTAAATTGGAGAGGAAATTCCAGGTCGAACTCTCAATAAAGAAGGTGTTTTGTAAAACAAACAACAAAAGGACTAATGAGACAATAGTGACTAGAAGAGTATTGGTATATAAACTAAAGTATCTATTAATGTTCTGATCGTAATACGGACGTTGTATAATCCACATGTTTTTCATAAACAAGACAAAGAGAGGTGAGGAATCTTTTCGCTAAGAATATATTAATAAACGTTATTAAAAGAAAGAGTACATTAATAAACGTCATTAAAGTAACACAATTAGAACAAGAAAAGATCGTTACATCATTCATGAGAAAGCCCACCTCTAATACAGAATATGAATGAGAATAGGAGACTGTAATTATCGTATCACCAATCTCCCATCTTCCACGATTTGTTTATGAAAAATTGGCTACTCACAAACAAAAATTCCTTACCTCTCTTCGTTTCTTGTTTATGAATGACATGTGGATCATACAACGTCCGTTTCACGATCGTTAGGGAAAGAGAGAGAGAGAGAGAGAGAGAGAGAGAGAGAGAGAGAGAGAGAGAGAGAGACACACACACACACACACACACACACACACATATTAAATTAGAATCACTTTCGTCTCACTTTCTCTATAAGAATAAAGAGTCAAAAGTCTATTCCTTCGTTTCTGAAGATCTTCAATTTATTAAACCGGTCTTACCGTTATTAANACTCACAAACAAAAATTCCTTACCTCTCTTCGTTTCTTGTTTATGGATGACATGTGGATCATACAACGTCCGTTTCACGATCGTTAGGGAAAGAGAGAGAGAGAGAGAGAGAGAGAGACACACACACACACACACACACACACACACACATATTAAATTAGAATCACTTTCGTCTCACTTTCTCTATAAGAATAAAGAGTCAAAAGTCTATTCCTTCGTTTCTGAAGATCTTCAATTTATTAAACCGGTCTTACCGTTATTAAACAGGACTATATTTGAAACTCGAATATAGACAGACTTAAGTTTCGGGTACATAACGGTTTAGGTGGTATCATGATGGAATGATGATAGGTGAAGGATGTCACCTACGATACTCCGTGATCGACCTAAGAGGGAGGTTCTTACTCTGTGAATAGGAGGGTCCTCGACTCTGATGACCACCAACTCTCGTAATCGACACAGGGAGAGACCTTGAACGGGAGTCGACTTCTTTCGTCGGAATGGACTCTCCTACGCGGGAAAGATCCCCGTGAGGGATACGTCACTGACCAGGTACAACCCTGATGAGACTCACCATAGGATTACAGTATCGAGAGTTGTCCTAACTGATTTGGACCCCGATGTAGTGTCACATTGGAAAGAAAGAAGGGTTAGGATGAAAAAAGTGATACGATGGGTGACACAAATAGAGTCTTCAAGGAGAGTTATTTGAAAAAGATACACGTAGAGACGAAGGGTTCTTGATTAGACGTTGAATCCAATACAGAGTTCGATGAATAATCCTCTCGTACGGGACAAGAACAGAGAATTAGTACCTTTATAGTACTCACGATTTCAATCGAGATTCCACAATGGTGATGACATAAAAGGAGGGAGTAACGAAGCTTAAGTTTCGTTTTTACAAGAATGGTACTTGTCCTGTCGTATTTGAAACGACAGGAGAACGGTATTTCATTGAGGGAATTTACGTACGTTCAGTATGTAGATAATAACAACTATATAAACACTCGTTAAAAGGGTCTTCTGACCGTAAATTAACATCAGGTTTAGTAAACTCCAATAGGTAAGGTCATAAGAACGGACCTCTTAGGGTACCTGTCTCCTCGGACCGTCCGATGTCAGGTATCCCAGTGTTTCTCGACCCGTACTGACTTCGTTGGATCGTACGTGTGTATTAGACTAATATGGTCGAAATCTAAAGTAAAACGACTCAGAAACCCAAAACATAAGATAGAAAGGAGTGTGATAAAGGGAAGAAGGTCCGTAGGATGTCCTTAGTGTCGACACGTGTTATTTCTTAGGCGGGAGTTACGTCCTCTGTGTCCTCTTTGTCCAAACTAGGGACCCAGTCCTTCTAAGGGAGTTCTTCCTTTACCGTTGAGTGATATCATGAGAACGGACCTTTTAAGGTACCTGTCTCCTCGGACCACCCGATGGCAGGTACTTCAGTCTTTCTCAATGTGTGTTGACTCGTTGACTCGTGTGAACGTGTAGGTCTTGTGTACTCCCCTTCATAAAACTAACGTCAATATATGAATGGGACCAAGAAAAGGTTAGGACTACGGAAACTAATTTTGGTCTAAGGTGTAAGAACTCAAAAATAAAACCGTATATTGATCTGTAATTTGATCGTATAGTGATCTGTAATTTTAAACGAAAAGTGTCCGTTTTAAATTTTTTTTAGGCAATTCAATAACGAACACTTAGAGTGTTCAGAAACTAAAGTCGAGAAAGTACGAAAACAACATAGACGTATCCTCTTGTGAGAGTGATGTGAGCTTACGATGACACGTATACGTCGACGATAAGTCTGACACCGACCTTATAATGATTTTGGTCTTTTCAGTAAAAAACAAAAAGTTAAGGATACATTCCGTGTTAGTAGATGACTCTCTTCAATCGAATACGAGTAATTCCGTGTCTTTAAATTTGTGTTCCCGTTTCGTCTATAAACATGACGTTATAATGAAAGACTTACGGAGTCTCTGGTTACGTGAGAAACGGGTCTGTGTTCGAGATAGAACCCATTTGCATCCTGTTCTTTTTTCTGACTACAGTAACCGTTCAGTCTTTGTTGGAAGGTGGACATCCTTGAGTTTAGGATCTATTTATTGATAGTACTTTTACTTATCTCTTCTTCCATCTTATCAGTTACGTTCATACAGATATCAATAACTAAGACGAATGTAAGGTAAATCAAGTTACACCGACTTATTTGGTTACTTTTTGAATAGAGGTTAAGGGGAAAAGACAAACCGATCTTCACGGACTATAAAGGAGTGACCATCAGACCAATACCCAAAGGGTCCACCGCGATCACCATTTCTTGGGAGGACGGTTCCGTCCTCTATATTCTCTGGTCCCAAACTAGGAACCCAACTCTTCTAGGGGACGTCTTCCTTTACCAATGGGTGAGGTCACAAGAACGGACCTCTTAGGGTACCTGTCTCCTCGGACCGTCCGATGTCAGGTATCTCAGTGTTTCTCAATCTGTACTGACTTCGTTGGATCGTAAGTGTGTATTAGACTAATATGGTCGAAATCTAAAGTAAAACGACTCAGAAACCCAAAACATAAGATAGAAAGGAGTGTGGTAAAGGGAAGAAGGTCCGTAGGATGTCCTTCTCTAGTGTCGACACGACAATAGTAACTGTAACATAGTGACCGGGTAGTGTCGGTTCGACATTATATGTCTCCAGGGTAGGGTACATCGGTATTAACCATTAATCTAAGTCATAGTCACTCCCCTTTTATGATCTCCCCGAGTAGTACGTACTAAAAAGGGCCTGTTGTATCTTGTTTCCCATGCATAGACCCAACCTATAATGATCATCTCGAGTTTCGAGATGATTTTGAAAGTCGTGGAACAAGTCTCCGTTCTTTTCTTCGTTGTGTTCGCGACCCTTTGTCTGTCCCCACTGTTCGTAATTATCATGGTAATAGAGTTCTATTACAATTCGACTATTTTATAAACCGGTACCGGATACGAAAATAAAGGGTACCTTTATACCCAAAGTTTATGGTGTTAGATAGTGTCTTAGAGTTCCCTTGACGTGTAAAATATTACATAATTTAAGTACATTTGACGGTGATACTTCTGTCCTTTAGATTAAATCTCTTTTTATAAGGTCGTATTATTCCTCCGATTTACCTCCACCGGTGTAATCCCTGTGTGACCGCAAGACCGACTGATAAAAGAATTAGTTTCTTGTACAGTCACCCTTCCGGTGGTTTTTACTATACCCTAAGTCTCGACAGTCAATAATCTACGTGTGTTGTCCATTTAATTATAAACCACTATCCGAGGACCACGAACTCTAAACTGTCGAATACGTTCCGATAAAACCGTGATGTTTATGCCCCTCCAGTCTAAGAAACAGTATCAGTTGGTTTATAGTGATAAGGGTCCGACAGTGGTCCGACGAATCCGTAGACGTAATTGAGAAAGTCCGGTGGTTTTCGGAGAAATCTTTAATGAAAAAGGTCTTTAAATGGTGAATGACCCTCTTAAACAACCTTGTCGATGACCGGACGTCAAAGATAATAATATGTTAGTCCCGAGATTGTAACTTCCCTGGTACGGCTGACGGAACACAGTGTGAGGGTGAGGGGAGGCAGACGGATGTCTCACTCTCCAACGGAGACTAGTGTGAGCTACGTCCTTCCTTTCGAGTGAAGATAACGTAGTTTATGTTAAATGACCTTTTTTTTTTTTCCTATTAAACACTTTATATGACTCTCCATGAAAGATGAAACATGTATTAGTCTAACTACCCCTTGTAAAATGTTCACTTCGTTGTTTCTGGGTCATCGTTTCGTTGAACGGATTACATGTCCGTTCCACGCTTGACGATAGGCCAAGGTGACTAAGGTTCGAGGCACAAAACGAGTGATGTAACATATAACGAACGTGATTTTGGTTCTAACGAACCATTATTTTCAAAGGAAGCCTAATTACGTAAAGGGAATAATTAGACGAGAAAAGATTTAATTTTTTTATACTTATACAGATGTAAAAAAAAAGTGTGCTTAGAATCACGTTAAACTGAGTACAAATTTGTAACCAAATTAGTTCAGGAAAAGGAGAAGGAGAAGGGAGGACGGAAGTAAAGAGGAGAAGGGGGATGGAGAGGAGGAGGAGATAGCGGGGAAAGAAGAAGAAAAAACATGAGGAAAAAATCCTTATTATGAAGGATTTCTAATTGAACAGGAAAAGTGCAAATAAAGAACACGGTAGGGATGATTTTTACAGATGTGTCAGAAGCAAGAAATAACCGTGGAGTAAATTGCAGATAATTGAAGATTTCCACTAACTCAGAATGTCTGACAAGAAATATATTAGTAACAAGTTCAGTTTACGTTTTGACTGAACATCAAGAATCAAAACGTTAGTGAGTCTTCTTCATTTTTAAATTTTTTTTTTAATGGTCAAATCAAAATTATATTTACTCACCGTAGAGAATGGTACAGTCTTCGGGACGTCATGTGTGATAGTCTAATGTGGCTCCACATACATCACCTGACTTGAGATAGTCAGTCGTCAATACTTCCCTGTCAAAGGGGTGTTTCCGGACAAATCTTTTACTTGGAAAAGGATAAATCTTCCAGATCGAATCTGATGTAATGGTTAGTTCCGGCGATTACTATTCTAAATTACCTGTGAAACTTTTAAAATGAATCTATTTAGAGGACATTAACAAAAGTCTGTTGAGTTCACTGAGTTGGGACCACCGTAAAAAAAAAAAATTCAAACTTGGAGACTTTGTCACTCTTTCATAAGGTGCTTTTTCCACGATACCGTACTAGAATAAAACTTGTCCTGACCTCTAGAAACTTTCCTAAGTCGTAACACGTTTGAAATACCGTTCTGTCTCTTTCTTACAAGATTAGAGAAGGGTTAATTTTAAAGTCCACACAATGGTGGGTAAGGGAGATGGAGAAGAGGTTCAAGATCTTCTAATTGGTTTCGAGTCCGTCCATCGATATTGTGACGACCTTAAAGGTCCCAACAACGATAAGGATCTCAGGGACTCCTTCGTAGATTGACGTCGTCGTTGCTTTCGTAGGATTCTGTGTGACCACAAACAAACTCAGAGTCGTCCACCTTGTCACCCCCGATGGTATTCTTCTTCCAATTTCTTATAAGAACCCGAACTATTCAAACTTATTTGTAATCCGTTACAGGGACACCAAGTCCTTGTTTATGGTCTAACCTTTTATCCGACACGGTCTGAGATTGGTGACTTCACTGGTTTGACTGAGGTAATCCCACCCCAACGTAAATATAACACACGAATGACATGTACAAGTCGATTTCTGTTGTGCGTGTGTGTATCAAAATATTGATGGATTGTAAAGTGGACCGTAAGAAGGACTACATCTTTATGGAAGTCCGCTCACAAAGTACTCGGATATCAGGGGTGTCTGTAGAGGTTTCCGTTCGTAGAGTGAAAATACTCGTACGAAGAATACTAATTTCTATGTATAAGTCATACCAGGACTTTTTACGTACATTTAATAAAGTATACTACGGGTGGGTTTCTTTATGTCTGAATGACAATTTTACCTTTCCTCTACCAACACAACCTGAATGATTGTCTCCCTTACTATGATTGTAAGACACCCACTGACTTTTATTAAAGTTTCCATTAAAACTAAACCCTTGGACTTAAGGTAGGTTTGATAATGAGGTAAGACTACTACAAGGTGAGGTGTACGCATTGATACTGCAAGTTTTTGACCAAAAATCTCAGCAGTGTTCAGTTACGGTAACTTTTTTTATCGAGTACCCAGTGTAATCTGTATCGGGTAGAAATACAAATGTATGTTGGTTTCGTTTTATCATTTTTTCTTTAGGTTCTACACACATGGTAAAGGAATAAAGATGAAGAAGATCTGATTCTATATGTCTCGAGTAAACAAACTATAATAATTGTTGTTCCAGAGAGAGAGTTTGTGTATGTGTAACCGTGTGTGTTTACATATATAACACAGAATTATCAAGACAGGGTTTACTTGAATCTTTTATGTAGTTTTTCATTCATTAAGTTTTCTACTCACATAAGACTTTTCGTAATAATAACCTTTTCAGCAATAAGGACGTTCCTCTTAGTACTCGGTCTCAGTCAGAACGCATCGAGAACACTCAGAGAAACCGACCATAGTGTTTCATTCATATGTGTACGTTGCATCCCGAGAGACTCTCCACTTGACAAAGGTGTAAACATATTAAGATCGTAGTCTTAGAAGTGGTGTTATTAATCGCCAGGAACAATCAGGTCTATCGAAATCCTAAAGTACGCCTATCCCTTTACTAAATGACTTTACCAGATTAGGTATGGTATCTTACTCGTGTTATTTGAAAAATAACACTTGAGTTCGTGTTAGTACTGTCTAATCTTTTTCCATATAAATAAAAATATAGTAAGGTGTGGTTTTTTTAATCTCTTTTGGGAATCCATCAAAAACAGGTTCTCTTTCTAGAGTTACACTCGAGTCAAACCTACGGGGACAAAAACACTCAAGGTAAACCTACGGGGGACAAAAACGTCATAGATTCAAGACGAGTAAAAAACGGGTAGATACGTGTCGAGGAATGGGGTGGGGTTAGACACGAACCTGTTAAAACAGATCATCTTGATAATAACGATAAACGTATAAAAATTGTAGGTAAACATCAGTGACTTTCAAGTGAAGTATATGGTTCTTAACTAAGAAAACGATTTCTCAAAGTAAAAAGGATTCACTTGAGATTTTAGAAGAGGTAGGGTTGGATGATGTTGTCCTTACCGTACGGACGACCGAACCGGGACTGGGAACCAGAGAGGTCGTACCCAAAATACGAAAAAGTCAAGAATATCGATACAAAAAATGAAGTGACGTCCTAACCCTTCTCTAATATAAGGTGGGATAACTGGTCTTTTCTCGAAGGACTACCTTAGACCTGACACATTAATGTATTTATAGGAAGACAGAAGTCGCCGAACTCTCTCATGTCGAATGAGTAGAGTATTGGTCACATACATCGACAATAGTGTAAGTTTTGTTTCCTTACTTGGTTTTCTTCAAAAAGACTTCGGTAACATTTTCAATTCTCATAAATACTCCTATTCAACTTATATAAGAAGTGGGTTTATTTTAATAGGAACCGGAATGACCCCAAAGGGACCATTTTTAGACGGGTATTACGTCTTCTGGACCCAAACTAGGGACCCAGTCCTTCTATGGGACTTCTTCCCTTACCGTTAATCCTCCGACTGTTGACCCGAGGATTTAGGTGGTACTTTTCACTTTCACAATCAGCGAGTCATCACAAGGTGAGAGACGTTGGGGTACCTGACATCGGGTGGTCCGAGGAGACAGGTACCTTAAGAGGTCCGTTCTTATGACCTCACCCATCGGCAAGGGAAGAGGTCCCCTAGAAGGATTGGGTCCCTACCTTTGGTCCACGGGGTGTAACGTCCGCTAAGAAATGGTAGACTCGGTGGTCCCTTCGGGGATTCAGTGGTATCAGAGATTATTTTTTTAATAACCGACTAGAATGGAAGGTCCAACTGGGGTGAGAAACCCCAACGAGAACGGAAGACTCTACCGGGTGTGAGACAGACACCTCCCACATAGAGAGATTTATTTTGATAAAAGTGAATTTTTTTTTAAGTCTTTCACTCGTAAAAAGGGGGGAACAGTGGAGGACGATCGTTCTTTAGAAACCGTAAGACCTTAGAAATAATTCTTAGAATTTAGAGATTCCTTATCTAAACATTACAATGTTATAAGACATCGTAAATCCAAAGTCTTTATAAAGGGTAACCCGAACAAGTCGGATGGGTAAAAATGGGAGGTAAAGACCTCTTTTCACTGTAATTCCTATACGTTTTTCAGTCTAAAGATTGACCCGAAGACCAACGGGAAAAAAAAAAAAAAAAAAAGTCAACGAAAACTTAAAGTCAACGAAAACTGTAACTGATACTTCGTTGNTTCCTTATCTAAACATTACAATGTTATAAGACATCGTAAATCCAAAGTTTTTATAAAGGGTAACCCGAACAAGTCGGATAGGTAAAAATAGGAGGTAAAGACCTCTTTTCACTGTAATTTCTATACGTTTTTCAGTCTAAAGATTGACCCGAAGACCAACGGGAAAAAAAAAAAAAAAAGTCAACGAAAACTTAAAGTCAACGAAAACTGTAACTGATACTTCGTTGTGGAACTCTTACTTTGAGGAGAGGATGTAGACTTAAATACAATTCGGAATGTCATCCCTCCCTTCTATCCCGAGAGAATATAATTTCCCTTCCGAACGAACCTGTGTCCTACTCTACCTTAGATCGGGTCTACACTATAGCTTAAGTTCCAGTAAATGTTTAGAGACTCTGTTTTTCCATCTTTTAGGTGTGGACTATGTTTTCGTTTGAGATTTCTATTGGTGGTCCTTAAATGAAACACGTACATACTATTGGAGTGAAAAAGAGGTGGAAAACTCACCCCACCCGGTCTCCGTAGAAAGTGACGACGACGTCAGCGCAGTCAGTACAGACTGAGACACGCTGGGGTATCTGTCGTCGGGTGGTCCGAGGGGACAGGGACGCTAAGAGGTCCGTTCTTGTGACCTCACCCAACGGTAAAGGAAGAGGTTACGTACTTTCACTTTCCACTTTCACTTCAGCGAGTCAGCACAGGCTGAGAATCGTTGGGGTACCTGACATCGGATGGTCCGAGGAGGCAGGTACCCTAAAAGGTCCGTTCTCGTGACCTCACCCCACGGTAACGGAAGTGACGACGTTTGGACCGAATTATTGTTTCGATAGTAATCAACTACTTTAACCCGTTGAAGACCCTAGTGTGACATACATACAATACCCTGACAGCAAAAGGTTCGAGATCAGTAACAGTCCATAAGTAAAAGAGATCTGGAAACTCAATCATGATGATTATTTGTACACTTACATTTATACGGATAAATAATATGTCAAGAGATCAAGGAAATTGTAGAGTCATCTCGTTCGAGTGATTTTCTACCAGATGTCACATTTAGTAATAACAATTCGTTGCTAATAAGTTTCCAAACATCGTAATTTTTTTATGAAGTTTTTAATTGACTCCTCGTTATAACAAGGTTTAAGAGTCATAAAAATGGTATAACTCCTGTCATAAGAATTTTCTGGTAAGTGGGCCTGAAATGATAATTGACAGTCGTTGAGGTAAACGATAAGATTCTTGATTTTAGTTTGAAGTTAATTCTTTGGTCTTGTCATCACTCCTGTCTCGACTCACTATTTACAAAGGAGTAGAGATCGTTGACCTAAAAAAAGAAAGTGAGTTTCTTTATTCTTCGTCCGTTTAGAGGTCCGACTCGGAAACCCCCACTCTAAAAAGAGTGTTGAGATGTGGATTAATAGACATACATGGTAGTCGGCTCTAAGAGTTCCATGACGAATAACTTTGACTGGACCACCCGTAGGGTCCAGAATTCCTACTTACTTATTTATTGAAACGACTTACGACGACTTATACACTATTACATTAATCATAAGGACGGTTGTCTTAACTTTTACTCTACAACGTAGAGATCCCTTAAAACATGAAGAGACATTTATCAAAGAGAATTTTACGCGTTCTATGTATGCTCGATTCGTTTTTCCAAGTCAGATTTAATTTTACGATAATACGATGTCTACTACGCCTACTTCCCGAATGACTTAACAGTGAGACTCTAACTGTCCCTTTTCGGTAGTAAATGTATAAAAGGTTCGTGTAATTCGGAGGTTTCTGTAGACCAAAGAAATTTGTTGTTTTTTTCGGTAAACCCAATCTTCATTAGGTGGTCTCCCTACGTTATCACTAGGTAACGACCATAGAGGTACAAACATTTTTATTTGTGTTTTAAATAAACTATGTTTCCTCTTCTTTTTGTTTGACTCTAGCAATGAAAGAATATCTAAAGGTTCACTTCTAAAAAATTTCATATCACAAAGTTTTAGTAATGTCTAACGACGAAGTTAAACAAATTTTGTAATTCCGTAAACGGTGTAACCGTGATTTAGTTCAGTTAGATTAGTTAAAGGGGAACCTATGAAGTCATTGAATCTTAAATTTACAATTAGTCAAGGTAAGCCTAATAAATGTATGTCCACGTATCCTTTATTAGGTTACCTAACAGCGGGTTATAAACGATCGATTTTGACGTTTCTGTTCTTAATAAAAGAGAAGGAAGGTCTCGTAAACGTTTCCTACTCACTTGAAGGAAGTCTGAGTCGTCCTGAAGGAGTCAGACCGACACAAAGTCGAGTTTTACTAAAGGAGGAGTCTTTGTTCGCGTCCTACAGTCAAGTAGAGAGTGATCTTTGTTCTTATCTCTACATACAGAGTACCGATTTTTAAGTTTAGTCCTTTTACAGATCTCTCGTCGACGATCACCCAGGTTAAGGAAATTACCTTAGTGATATTCGATTTTATTTGTTTCCTTTCGTCGGGTTTCCGACTCGGTTCTTAGTCTTCACAACCGGATTGTAACGGTGATTGTTTGAGACACTGATACTCAATCAGACCATTCAAGAGAGCCGAAGTCAACGACGGACACATGTCCTTTCGTCGAACTTGACCGATGAGAAACTAAATAATCTTATACAACTCACAAACGTTAAAAGGTCAAGGACACTATTGGTAACCCTGAGGATGACCCTTTGGTGGAGTATCTCGGACATGAGACCATGTGATTTCAACCAAAAGACCGAGAAAAAAATTTTTTTTTATTTAACTGTTAGAACCAACTAATAAGAGTTTTGACACTTCTAACGGTTCTCAGTCGTACTTGAAGGGGAAGACTATAAAGTTTCGACACCGATTAGAACGAATTTAACAAAGGTTTCACAATCAACGAGTTAGTACAGGCTGAGAACCGGGATACCTGACATCGGACGGTCCGAGGAGACAGGTGCCCCAAAAGGTCCATTCTTTTCACCTCACCCAACGGTAAAGGAGAAGGTCCCCCTAGAAGGACTAGGTCCCTACTTAGGGTCCAAAGGACGCAACGTCCGTCTAAGAAATGACAGACTCGGTGATCCCTTTATTAATTACTTAAATATTCCTAACCGGATAAAAGTCATAGACACCAAAAATAATCGATTTCTAAGGTATTGTAGAATGTTTATCGTAAAGTATTTTCGAAGGTCACAACCTCTACCACACTGGTCACTAGTAAAATCTCCACAATCGTTGTGAATGGACGTGTCTCATACGTGATACGTAAAAACTGGAGAACCGAGGGGTCCATTATACTAAAAAGAGATGAATCTAACGAAAGGAAACCATTAGAAATAGGTAGGATTTGGTCTGAAGAGAACAACTGAGTCTTTCAAACGATAACGGTAGTGTTTCTCAAAAGGTTATTATAATCAAAGGTAAAACTTTCCACTTGTTGATGATAAATTAACTCGTTGAGATAAACTGGCTGTGACTTTATCTAAGAAATATATGTCTGTAATAGAGATATCGGGATTTCAGTAAAGAGTAGAGACAAAGTAAGTAAGTAAGTGAGTAAAGAAGTAAATTGTGTATAAAAACTGGTGAATAGTGTCACGAGAGGTGGAAAAACCGTGGACACTGGCCAAAGTACCTTCTGTTAAAAAGGTACCTGACCCCCATCCCTCTCCTACCAAACACCTACTAAGTTCACATAAAGTAAATAACACGTGAAATAAAGATAATAATAGTATAGTCGAGGTGAGTCTAGTAGTCCGTAATCTAGGACCTCAAACCCCTGGGGACGGACCTCAATAAGATTCACGACCCCTATGTAACCACTCGTTTTATCAGTGACGGAAGTTCCTAAAATCGAAGACTTATCTATTCAAGTATCTTCGACTCTAAGTAGAATAAGAAAAGTGAACAAAACGTGCGTCGTCTTTATTTATAAACAATGTTTTGATATACCGAACACAACTTCTCCGTTTTCGTGTCTTCGGACCTTCGTTTTTCTGATTAAAGTCGACACCGTACCCCACCAACTCTTAATGACACGTCGTTGAGAGATCTTCTAAACTAATTTAATTCATAACAAACATAGTGACAGTGTCATAGGTGTAGTTTTCCTGATATCAATTTCATCAGAGTCCTCACTGACTATTGTTTTGTACAGGAAAATTCTCAGGTTGAGGGGACGGACGGAGGTAGGGAAGGAGGAGGAGAGAGAGGGAGAAAAAAGGAAGGAGGGAGGGAGGGAAGAGAGGTAGGAAGGGATTAGGGAAGGAAACAAATAAGAAGAGGAAAAGAAGGTCTTAGTGGACTTACGAAAAATATTACTGTAAACAACATTTAAAACGTAGTAAGTAGAACTTTTCATAATCACAAATTCTCTATTTACCATCTCCCTATGTCGGAATTTATATTTTAGTTTCATATTTTATAGTTTATGACACTAAGTCCTGATCCCTTCAAAATAGTTCCGTTTACCAGAGTTATTTTGAATTCCAATATGATGAATGGTCCCTAGTTGACGAACATTTCTTTCGAAGGTAGTAAGAATCGTTATTTCTAACTCTTCACCGTACTATCACTTTCACACCAGTTTTAAAATGAAAAATCTTATTCTTAAAGAACCGTTCGTAAAAGATTTGAGTTGTATGTAATTGAAAAACTTTCCAATTAACATCTTGGAGTAATGATTCTACCGACTTTCGGATAACCGACCTTTCAAACTATTTCTGTTGGGTTTCGTCCTCTTTATTCAGACAAAACGATTCCTATGTAGGTTGACTAGTTCGAAAGTAAGGGTTGTCGTGTGTCTAAAGAACTGAAACTTAGACTGTGGGTATTTATAAGGTCGAGTCATCCAGAAACCCAAGAGGCCAGAGATATTTATATGGTATCGAAAACTAACAAAATACTATCTTCAAATAAAATAAAATAAAAACGGACGTGTCAACCGAAACAAAAAAAAGGATACGAAATATCTGGGAACAGAAAAATAATCAAGTCACAAGGGACAACTAAAACACAAAATATAAGGACGACAGTGGTGGTCTTGGAGTGACATTTGTTCTTACAACATAGAGTCACCCAATAAAAGACAATTACTGGACACTATGTCATATATTTATTTGGTCGCTCAGTAGGTGTCCACGTCAAATAATCTCAATAACGTGACACCGAGACCATTACAAGGATCGAAGAAATTTTGAAACGACGAAACTCTTCGTCTCCCCGGTCGATCGACCGTCAACACTTCTCTCTTTTTACTCGGACAGTGAAACGTTACCTACCCTTGGGTCGGATTATTAGTAGTAAAATTAAAGAGTCACAGTTGTAGATCCAACGACATACTGAACTTTTTAAGGTGCTCCGACTTAATGGGCCTATTTCATACACCAGACCAGGATTACCGGAAGAGCTTGTCCTCATCTCCCTCACATGTTACCAAGGAGGGGTGTGTATTTTTTTTTATTTTGGTGTCCTTTTTTGTGTGATATGACGAGTTAATCTTGTTCTCCCTAACAAAACTCAACGTGTGTCCACGTATTACTTCTGGCTATTACTATCGAATAATTACTTAAGAGTATTGGGGGCCACTCCATCCACAATAATTCTGAGTCCAAGTACTCCCCGTTACCTCCGATTCATTGAGTGGGTCCCGGTACGTCACTTAGTCAGGGAAACACCCTTGGCCTCTGTGGTTTACTCTGGGACGGTGTGAAACATGAGATTGGTAATCTAGTACCAGACAGAAACAGAACCCTGCTTTAATCGTCTTCGCTCTCACCTCGACTTTTCAGTTCTCGATCTTCCCTATAAACCATTACCAAAGTCTTCCCTTGACTTTCCATTACTTCCTGAGACTCCTGTGATTGCACGAAGTCACTCGTCTATACACGAAGACCGAAACTTTCTGCAATGTTTGTCTAAGACGGTGTGTAGTCTCCGTAAGTCCTGAACCTCTTCTGTTCCTCCTTTTTTTGGGTCCATTTTACCCTACCTGTCGTCTCCTCTGACTACGAGACCTGTAAGATATGACAATACATTACACGAATGTTGTGTTGAATCGAGATTTAGAATAGAACAACCAGTGGGATACATCGTTTATTTCGACGTCCGAAAATACAATGATTAAAACTCGTCTTATAATCATCTATTGGAAAGAGAAAGGACAAAAGAATAGCACGTATTTTTATTAACATAAGTGAATATTTATAAATTTCAACAGATAGTGACCATAATTTTTTGTTAGAGATTCAAAATCGGTACCTATAGATTCTACTAGGATAAGACTTGATTGGTTTCGTCAGACACGTATTGTTAAGAGTCATTAAATTCTGCAAATTCATCACATACGTGTCGGTATGGACAGTGACTTTACTACTCAAAGTGAGACTACGTAGAGTTAGAAGTGTAAACAATGTCCAGGAATTAGTCTGTCTGTATGAATAAAGAGAAACGGTACAAACAAGACCTTTATACAGACGAGTAACCTTGGTGTACTAGTCAATCGAGGTGACAAAAATAGTTTATATAGTTTTTGTACGTTAGGAGTAGTAACGTGTGTTAATCAAACCACTCAATCGTAAGGTTATGTTAAATAAGTGAAAATCATTAAGTTGACTCTCACTCGATAACTACGTATTAGAATCTTTGGTTTATAATCGTGTATCCAAAACATTATCGATTGAGTATCGACAGACCCCTCCGGAATGTTTATCGACACTTTTCTTCTCTTCTCTTTTCGTTTCCTCTTTTACTTTCTATATTCGTAGACTTACGTCTCAAGGTTTCTTATCGTTCTTCTCTATTCTTTCGGAAGGAGTCGTTAGTTACGTTTCCTTATCTCCTTTTGTTGTCTTACCCTTTCTGATCTCTAGAACAGTTGTTTTAATCTCTATGGTTCCCTTGTAAAGTACGTTTCTACCCGAGCTATTCTCTATGGTCTTTATCATACCTGGATTGTCTTAGTCTTCTATAATTCTTCTCCCCCGTTCTTATGTGTCTTGACATGTTTTTTCTAGAAGTGTTCGGTCTATTAGTGCTACCACACTAGTGAGTGGATCTCGGTCTGTAGGACCTTACACTTCAGTTCACCCGGAATCTCTCGTAGTGATGCTTGTTTCGATCACCTCCACTACGTTAAGGTCAACTCGATAAAGTTTAGGACTTTCTACTACGACACTTTCACGACGTGAGTTATACGGTCGTTTAAACCTTTTGAGTCGTCACCGGTGTCCTGACCTTTTCCAGTCAAAAGTAAGGTTAGGGTTTCTTTCCGTTACGTTTTCTTACGAGTTGGGTGGCGTGTTAACGTGAGTAGAGTGTCGATCATTTCATTACGAATTTTAAGAGGTTCCGTCCGAAGTCGTTATACACTTGGCACTTGAAGGACTACAAGTTCGATCAAAATCTTTTCCGTCTCTTTCTCTAGTTTAACGGTTGTAGACGACCTAGTACCTTGTTCGTTCTCTCAAGGTCTTTTTGTAGATAAAGACGAAATAACTGATACGGTTTCGGAAACTGACACACCTAGTGTTATTTGACACCTTTTAAGACCTTCTCTACCCTTATGGTCTGGTGGACTGGACGGAGAACTCTTTGGATATACGTCCAGTCCTTCGTTGTCAATCTTGACCTGTACCAAGTCAATCTTGTCAATCTTGTCTGACCAAGGTTTATCCTTTTCCTCAAACAGTTCCGACATGTGACAGTGGGACGAATAAATTGAAGATACGTCACATATAGTACTCTTTGCGACCTGACCTTCTTCGTGTTCGACCTTAGTTCTAACTGTCCTCTTTATATTTATTGGAGTCTATACGTCTACTGTGGTGTAAATACCGTCTTTCACTTCTCCTTGATTTTTTGGAGGACTACTTTCACTTTCTCCTCTCACTTTTTCAACCGAATTTCGAGTTGTAAGTCTTTTGCTTCTAGTACCGTAGACCAGGGTAGTGAAGTAACCTTTATCTACCCCTTTGTCACCTTTCTCACAGTCTGAAATAAAAAAACCCGAGGTCTTAGTGACGTCTACCACTGACGTCGGTACTTTAATTACTGTGACCTATGAACCCCGACCACGTGACCCCGCTGGGTCTCCCTACCATACCTCTCCCTCCTCCCTCCCCCCAAGTCCTACCCCTTGTGCACATATGGACACCGTCTAAGTACAACTACATACCGTTTTGGTTATATTATAACATTTCATTAATTGGAGGTTAATTTTATTTATTTAAATATAATTTATTTTATTTTCTGTGAATAAGGAACCTTCTTTTCAATACTGGTTAATCTATCGTATAGCCCTCTTCCGTCACCGTGAGGTGAGGTCATGAGAACGGACCTTTTAGGGTACCTGTCTCCTCGGTCCATCCGACGTCAGGTACCCCGGCGATTCTCAACCCGTGTTGACTCGCTGAAGTGAAAGTGAAAAGTGAAAGTGCGTAACCTCTTCCTTTACCGTTGGGTGAGGTCACAAGAACGGACCTCTTAGGGTCCCTACCCCCTCGGACCACCCGACGGCAGATACCCCAACGTGTCCCATCCTGTACTGACTTCGTTGAATCGTCGTCGTCGTCGTCGTCGTCGTCACAAAAGTAATAAATTAAGAACCCCGTAGTAATAACAAGTAGATCTCTCTGTCGTGGACAATGAGCTCTCCGTACATCGTCTCATTACCGTAAAAAGAAACAACAACGGAATATTTTCTCTTCATCTCGACGGTCTCGTACTTTTAATATGGACTCAAGACACAAGTTGTTGAAATTGAGAGGCAAAGAGTGGGTGTGATGAAATCCCTTTAACTACCAGTTCATGGTTCTGGACGTGGGTATTCGTGAAGAGAGATACACTTATTACGAACTCCTATAAATATCAGAGGAACAATAATCATTAATGTATGGTTCTGTACCAATTTTACTATTCCCTCTCCTTCCGGTGAATGTTATTACTGAAGTCGGAAAGAGTGAAATACCTTTGAAAATTTAATAATAGATTACAATTTAGATGGTTGATGAAAAAAAAAAGAAAAAAGGAAAAGGACCTTTCTTCTTTGTACATATCAAGAACGAAAAGTGGTTCGTTTGACATTCAAAAAAATTTTTCAGTGTAAAGTGATTTATTTTAGGTCCTTCATGTTTTTTTTTTTTTTTTGTCTTATCCTTGTAGTTTATGATTGACATTATGAAAAAATTATGGATTATAAAATTTTAATAATGGTTAGTATCACTGTCAATCCATGTGTTCAAAGCGAGTCTTGAAAATAAGAAGTGACCGGATGGTTAAATAGTAGATGAATCTTAGAACGTAAAAATAATGTGGATTGAATATAAAAATGATTAAATTAAGGATTGAATGATTTATTCTCGTCTATTTACTTTTCATAATGGAAAACGGACGAAACTCTTTACTCAATTCTCACTGTGAACTTTATTTACAAACACATACGAACTAATTTACGTACATACCTATATATAATTGTATGTATTAAAAAGAATCACTAAATTTACTGTAGATTATAAAGTAGTTTTTAACGTGAAATTACATCTTTTTTGTGAAAGTTTTCCCGGAAGTCTCCAATCACACATTCTATTAATTACCTCTGTTAATTGGGGGGGAGGGACAACGAAGAACGTCAACTTCGAAGACCCTCTTCGTCTGTGGTCCTCCATGTCCCGTCTCACCAGAGTCCAACCATCCTTTACTGGACGGTCTCCATTCGTAGTGTCACCTGGTCCTCATTTTCATCACTTTCACAACAAGTCGGTACAGGTTGAGAAACGTTGGGGTACCTGACATCGGGCGGTCCCAGTAGACAGGTACCTTAAGAGGTCCGTTCTTATTACCTCACCCATCGGTAAGGGAAGATGTCCCTAGAAGGGTTGGGTCCCTGACTTGGGGTCCAGAGGACTTAACGTCCACCTAAGGAATGGTAGACTCGGTAGTCCTTTTACTACTTGATTACGATATCCGTTCAGGAAGAGACAGAGTGTTCTTACAGCGTACTACGGGAATATCGAAAGAAAAAGACGGAGATGTAATAGACAGTTATACGGGTAAAAAAAAAAGAACTTGACGACCCCTTAAAACCATAATCTTTAGTGTGATCGAATCGAAAACTTCCCTTTAATCTCTAAATGAGTTTGACAGTGGATTACAGACTCAGACATTGTGTGATAAGAACGACTTGTCTTTAGGTGGAGATTACCTTATCGTAATCACTAACACTTATATGGTGTTCGGTTTCATCTATCATAAGGTCTAGAACGGAGGGACATCGAAAGTAGGTAAACAGATTAGACGAGGTACCGAGAGAAGGTCAACAATGTGAAGTCTCAAAACTGTCGTCGGTAGGGACCAATCAAGAAAAAGAGGACTGGACTCTACAGTACAATGTAGTCGTCCAGAAGTTTAGTGTACCAATACTCTGACGGGATTGAAGGACCTATGACAAAGGACTAATGTACAACCAAACAGTTCTAAGGTTGTCACTTATAAAAGATTCTTACCTTTGTCATAAGGTCTATACCATATTAGCTACGTCACACATTATTCTTATAACTAAAGATTCCCCATCTGTTTCCAGGTAGATCAGGTCCGATACCAAAAAGGTCACCAGTACATACCTACACTCTCAATCTGATATTTGTTTTGACTCACGGTTTCTTAACTACGAAAACTTGACACCACAACCTCTTCTGAGAACTCTCAGGGAACCTGACGTTCCTCTAGGTTGGTCAGGTAGGATTTCCTTTAGTCAGGAGTCACAAGTAACCTTCCTGACTACAACTTCGACTTTGAGATTATAAAACTGGTGGACTACGTTTCCCGACTGAGTAAACTTTTCTGGGACTACGACCCTTTCTAACTTCCGTCCTCCTCTTCCCCTGTTGTCTCCTACTCTACCAACCTACCGTAGTGACTGAGTTACTTGAACTCAAACTCACTTGAGACCTTCAACCACTACCTGTCCCTCCGGACTGCACGACGCTAAGTACCCCAGCGTTTCTCAGTCTGTACTGACTCGTTGACTTGACTTGACTTCCGGATCGATAGTATGGAGATAATTTCGGTAACTTAAACGAATTTACAAACTAATCGACATAGTATCTTAACCGAGTATCATTCGAACTTCAGTCAGTTCTTGAAGTCTGTGAAAGTAAATATATATCCGAAAGGTCTCCCACGATCCCCATTTCTTGAAGGGATGGTAACGTCCTCTACACTCTCAACACCCAAACTAGGGACCCAGTCCTTCTAGGGGACCTCTTCCCTTTCTGTTAGATGAGGTTATAAGAACGGACCTCTTAGGGTACTCGATGTTAGGTATCCCAATATTCTCAACCTGTGTTGATTTCACTGAATGATTGATCCAGAAAGGATGGGACGGAAATACACAGTATTCTAATATACTTATCTAGTTCATAACCTCTACTACACCAAATACACGATAATACACGAAGGTGGACTTCATAGACACAAACAAGTATTGGAACTCAAGAGGTCCACTTTAGATTTTGACCAGGTGTATCTGTCTGTCGTTCCTTCAGTGTTCTTTCTCCGTCTGGTGAGGTCTAACCGTCTCCTGTCAAAGTTATTCTTTTCTTTAAATGTATGTTCCGAACAGAATCCATCCATGTTCTCCTTATCATAAAATCTTCAAATATTTCTCCGGAAGGGTGCGGAGAAGGGTCCACCACGATCACCATTTCTTGGGCGGACGGTTTCGTCCTCTGCATTCTCTGTACCCAAGATAGGGACCCACCCCTTCCAAGGGACCTCCTCCTTCACTGTTGGGTGACGTCGTAAGGACGGACCTCTTAGCGTACCTGTCTCCTCGGACCGTCCGATGTCGGTACCCCAGTGTTTTTCAACCTGTGCTGACTTCATTGATTGTGAAGAGGAAGGTCCCTCCAGAATTTACCCAAGTCAGTGACCTACCAGAGTTTGGTGTGATGAGAGAGTTCCGACGTAAGAACTTTGTCGAGACTGATACCCTTGTGACCAGTCTGTTCCCCCACCCCTTCCTGTTCTAAGGGTGACAGGTTCAGGTCGAGAACCCAATTGACCGTTAGTGTAGGAGAACTACACAAGTAAAGACGTAGAACGTGAAACTCTGTATAACTATATGAAGTCACAGACTCCACTTCCTGTTCTTATGAATCCCCTAAATTCTTCTACAGAATACTCCTTGACAGTTTCCTTCACTCTTCGTATTTCTTTTTCACTACACTATCGAAAAAGAAGACTCTCGAGAGAAGTTTGCAGACTTACCGACTATAGGTTTCTATCTCCAATTTAATGATATACAATTTTGTTTCGTTTTAAATTACGTTATTATCTTTCTTAAGAGAATAGTAACCTAAAAAAAGTTTTCACCGTATCCGATAAAACCCGTTATCACTCGATACCAAATTTGTCACCTTTTTAATGACTGTCTTCTATGACAATTCCCTTAATTAAACAGACTACCCCGGACCTGATTTAATAAAAAAATATAATTACTCAAATATGTATAAAAACCTTGGTTTATTGTAATTGTAAATAGGAGTGATCTACAATAAAATAATGAAGTCGGGTCAGAAATGAAACAGTACAGGACGTTCGTCATAGTAAACGTAAGAAATATTTACAACAAAAATACAAGAACAAATTCAATAACTATATTTGTACCCATCGGTGTAGAAATCCCGAGATCAACAATGAGATTTGACCCATCGTACACTTTTGCGTATTTCCTTTGTTAATAACTTGTACGTAAAACGAGAAAATAAGATATTCTATCAAATCTACTTAAACAAGTAACTAAAAGTAGTGTCAAGAAACTAGATGGTGGAATATTACGGTGTCGTTAGGTTTCTTTCTTCGTCCCATCTCGCCACTTCCCTCAAACCATACTCATGTACTCGTGTGAACACGACGGACGGTTACACAAACGAAAGACTGTATCCTGGTTAACCTTCGACGTCGGATCTACCTTCCTATCCCAGTCCCGTGTTACCCGAAGTTCAGAACCAGACAATTACCCCCTGTTTAGTATATTCTTCTCAGGACCCCGATTCGTCACTAGTAAGTCACACTTTGTGTACTTATCATTTCTTTCCTTATTGGACCTGACGTTTTTCCTACGTCACCGAACATCCTACATCCTTTTATCTCACAGGTGTAGATCTTTTACTGTCTTCGCTCTGTCACCCGTCTCACTTCCCTCGTAAGTCGACCTCTACTCAGGTTTTGTTGGAGTACTCGTTTAGTCGAAGACGAGGTTGTAGGGGACTCTATTACCTGAACAACCAGGAGTCTTCTGACTCTCACACCAGTTCCCATCTGTGAGTTTTAAGAAAAGACATTGAAAAAAGACGTTACATAAAAAGGAGGAAAACCTCTAACTGTGAAAACGTGTAAATATCAGGATTAATATTTATTAATATTAAAAAGTTTATAGGATTTATCACTGTATCTACCGTAACTTTAATAAAATCGGTTTTTCTATATTGAGTATACCTGGATCTATGCATTTGTCGAACTAATTTTCTAGGGTATCGTAGGGATTTAGGGTTCTGGATTTTCCGAAACTTGGTGAATTTAAAAAAGAATTTCAAACACAATTGAATGAGAAAATTGGAGTTAACTATATTCGGTAATTAAGACTGAGTCCCGATAATGGTATATTGTCTACGGAAACAACTCTTACTTATAAAACAACGTAAGAAAAAAGACAAAACACTGAAACACACATTAACGTAATTCACTATACTAATTGTCACTCTTCTTCTTTCCATCGTAGACAGTTATAGTCAGTGTATCTCTAACCTCAATGACATCTATGCAGTTACACCATGTCGATACTTCGTATACTAACTTATCATTCCATGATATGTTCTGATTTTTTGTGTCTTTCTGTTCAACGACTTCCTAAAATCACTGGTACTATTTATTTTTGATTATTTTCTTTTACGTATACCGTTTTGGATTTTATAGAATTGGTAAATACATAGTTCACTCAAACTGTAATCTGTTGACCAAATATCCCGAAGGGACCACCGAGTCTGTCATTTCTTGGACGGACGTTACGTCCTCTTGGTTCAAGTTAGGGACCAACTCCTTCTTAGGGACCTCTTTCCTTACCAATGGGAGAGATCGTAAGAACGGACCTCTTAAGGTACATTCCCCCCGGACCTTCTGATACCAGACACCCCAAAGTTTCTCAGTCAACACTGATTCGTTGATTATGAAAGGGAAAAATTTTTTTATACAAAAATAACTTTTTACTAACGAAATGTCTAAAAGCAACAGAAGACGGTCTTGAGTTGTACTTAGTCAGTATCCGTATGTATGTATATAAGGGAGGGAAGACTTGAAGGGGGGGTAGAGGGAGGGGTAGGGTTTGGAGGTCCATCTGTGTCTCGGAGTCGAACTCAAAGGACTCGGTATGTCGTTTAAAGGTAACCGATAGATAAAATGTATACCATTACATTCGAAGGTACAATGAGAAAGGTATGTGGAGTGGGAGAGGAGGGGAGAGGGGTACAGGTATTCTCATAAGATATACAGACAAAGAGGTGACTACTGGATGTTTATTTTAGAAATCATGGTAAAAAGATCTAAAGATCATGGTAAAAGATCTAAAGATACGTAATCCTATGTTATAAATAGAAAGACAAAAACTGAATGAAGTGAGAATTATAAGGTGACACATATACATGGTGTGAAATAGGTAAGTAGACAACAACCTGTAGATCCAACGAAGGTACAAGATCGATAACATTTATCACGACGTCACTTGTTACCCTATGTACACGGAAAAAGGTAAAACCAAAGTAGTTCTATATACGGATCCTCACCCTAACGACCCAGTATACCACTAAAATAAGGATCAAAAAATTCCTTAGAGGTATGGTAGAAGGTATCACCAACATAGTTAAATGTAAGGGTGGTTTTCTCGTTCTTGCAAGGGAAAAGAAGTGTGAGAGAGGTCGTAAATAACAAACATCTGAAAAACTACTACCGGTAAGACTAGTCACACTCCATTTTAGAGTAACACCAAAACTAAACGTAAAGAGATTATTACTCGTTACAACTCGTAGAAAAGTACACAAACAATCGGTAGAGATACAGAAGAAACCTCTTTACGTACAAATCCATAAAAAGGGTGAAACACTAACAAAAAAAAAAAANGTGAAACACTAAAAAAAAAAAAAAAAAAAAAACCATAACTCAACATACTCGACGAACATATAAAACCTTTAATTAGGGAAAAGCCAACAAAATAAACGATAATAAAAGAGGGTAAGACTCCCAACAGAAAAATGGAACGAATATCAAAGGAAACGACACGTTTTCGAAAATTCAAATTAGTCCAGGGGAACAAATGAAAACAAAAATAAAGGTAATGAGATCCTCCACCCGATATCTCCTCGAACGAAACTAAATACAGTAACTTACAAGACGGATACAAAAGAAGATTCTCAAAATACCAAAGACCAGAATGTAAATCCAGAAATTAGGTAAAACTCAAATAGAAACACATACCACAATCCTTCACAAGATTAAAGTAAGAAAATGTACATCGACAGGTCAAAAGGGTCGTGGTAAATAACTTCTCCCACAAAAACGGGGTAACATATAAGAACGGAGGAAACAGTTTTTATTCCATGAGTATCCACGTACCCAAATAAAGACCCGAAAGATAGAACAAGGTAACCAGACATAATAAAGACAAAGGTCATGGTATGACAGGTCTACTAACATCGAAACATCATATTAGACTGTCTCTTCCTACCTCCTCGGACCATCCGACGTCGGGTGCCCCAACACTTCTCAGTCTGTGCTGACTCGCTGAAGGGAAAGTGAAAAGTGAAAGTACGTAACCTCTTCCTTTACCGTTGGGTGAGGTCACAAGAACGGACCTCTTAGGGTCCCTGCCCCCTCGGACCACCCGACGGCAGATACCCCAGTGTGTCTCAGCCTGTACTGACTTCACTGAATCGTCATCGTCGTCGTCATATTAGACTTCAGTCTTACCAACTAAGGAGGTCGAGACAAGAAAAAAGAGTTCTGACGAAACCGATAAGTCCCAGAAAACACAAAGGTATACCTAACACTTTAAAAAACAAGATAAAGACACTTTTTACAGTTACCTTTAAACTATCCCTATCGTAACTTAGACATCTAACACACAACATGATATCAGTAAAAGTGTTATAACTAAGAAGGATGGGTCCTTGTATCTTATAAAGAGGTAGACAAAAACAGTAGAAACTAAAGAAATTAATCACAGAATACTAAAAGACACATGTCAAAAAAAAAACAGAGGAATCCATTCAAATAAGGAACTATAAATTAAGAAAAACAACGTTACCACTTACCCTAACTAAGGAATTAAAGAGAAAGAGTAAAAAGTAACAATCATATATCTTTACGTTCACTAAAGACACATAACTAAAACATAGGACGTTGAAACGATTTAATTGACTAATCGAGATTATTAAAAGACTATGATAGAAATCCCAAAAGATACATATCATAGTACAGTAGACGTCACTCTCGAAACGAAGAAGAAAAGACTAGACCTGAGGAAAATAAAGAAAAAGAAGAAACTAACGACATAGATCCTGAAGGTCTTGATACAACTTATTATCACCGTTTTCACCTGTTGGAACAGAACAAGGACTAGAATCCCCGTTACGAGAGTCAAAAAGTGGTGACTCTTATGATAAACGACATCCCAATAGTATATACCGGACACGAGACAACTCTATCCAAGGAAGATACGGGTAAAGAACTTCTCAAAATTAGTATTTACCCACGACTTAAAACAGTTACCGAAAAAAACGTAGATGACTCTACTAGTATACCAAAAATAGAAAGTCAAACAAGTATTCCGTATAATGTAACTAACCACACGTATATAACTTCTTCGGAACGTAGGAACCTTGTCTGAATCGAACTAGTACCACATATTCGAAAAACTACACAACAACTGAAGACAAACGATTTTAAAACAACTCCTAAAAGCGTAGATGCAAGTGGTCACTATAAACGGACATCAAAAGAAAAAAACACGACAAAAACAGACCAAAACCATAGTCCCACTACCACCGGAGTATCTTACTCAAACCTTCACAAGAAAGGAGACGGTCAAAAACCTTCTCAAAATCTTCCTATCTGTAATCGAGGAGAGATTTACAAACTATCCTAAGAGGACACTTCGGTGTACCAGGACCCGAAAACAAAAAACCCTCCAAAAAAAAATTAGTGTAGAAGTTGAAGTCACGAACATTAACATAACAAGTATTAAAGATAAAGAAGGACCAAGTCAGAACCCTCTAACTTGAAAAGGGTCTTAGACAGGTAAAGAAGGTCCAATAGGTAAAATAACGGTATATCAACAAGTACTATCAGAGGATTTTAGGAAACATAAAGACGTAACAGATAACATTAGGGAGGAAAAAGTAAAGATTAAAACAACTAAACTAAGAAGAGAGAAAAAAAGAACTTAGACCGATTTCCAAACAGTTAAAACAAATAAAAGAGTTTCTTGGTCGAAAACCAAAATAATTAGAAATGATAACAAAGAAAGGAAAGAAAAAGCAAATAAAGACGAGTCTAGAAATACTAAAGAAAGGAAGATGATTACAACTCAAAAAAAACAACAAGAAAAAAGGTCAACAAAATCCACATTTTAATCCAACAGACAAACTACAAAAAGAATAAAGAACTCCATCCTAACATAACGATATTTGCAGGGAGAATCTTGACGAAAACGACGTAGGGTATTCAAAACTCAACAGTACAAAAATAACAGTAAACAAAGATCTTTAAAAAACTAAAGGGAAAACTAAAGAACTTATTAGACGACCAACAAATCTCTGCATAACAAATTAAAGGTACACAAACACAAAGAATTTGAAAAAAGAACATTAACTGTAGATCTGAGTATCCCAACACCAACCTTTTCTACGAACTATACTAAAGTTAAAAGAATTTAAATGACTCCAAACTAAACACTGGGTTCTACACCAGATAGGACCTCTTACAAGGTACACGTGAACTCTTCTTCCACATAAGAAGACGTAAACCTACTTTACAGGACTTCTATAGTTACTCTAGGTAGAGTAGATTACATAGTAAATTCTGAACACAAAGGAATAATTAAAAGACAAAACTACTAGACAGGTAACCACACGTATCCCACAATTACAAAGGATGATAATAACACAATGACCGTTGAAGAGGAAAACACAAACAGAAGAATTCACAAACAGAATTGAAGAGGAATTCACAAACAGAATACATAACTCTACGAGGATAGAACCCATGTATCTACAAATGTTAACAATACAGAACGAGAACCTAACTAGGGAACTAGTAATACATCACAGGAAGGAACAGAGAACATTATAAGAAAAAAAAATTCCAAATAAAACAGACTATACTCCTAACGATGAGGTCGAAAACAAACGAAGGGTAAACTTACCTTATATAAAAAGGTAGTAGAGTGAAAGTCAGATATACACGGAAATCCAGACTTCACCCAAAGAACATCTGTCGTATACATACTCAGAACAAAAACATAGATAAGTCGATGAGGCAGAAAACCAACCTCGCAAATTAGGTAAATGTAAATTCCATTTATAACTATATATACAAGGATAATAGTAAAAGAATTAACAAACCTTAAACAGAAACATCTAGAAAAAGAAGAGAACATAAAGAACTGATATATTCAGGAAAATTGTAAACAACATGTCGACCAAACCGCAATTACTTAAGAGAATTGAAAATGAACAGACTTTTCGATAAATAAACAGATAGTTAAAACTTACTCTAGGAACAGTCCATCTCATTAGAACCAACATCTAAAAAGGGAAAGTCATGGAATTTATATAGGACAGTAAGGGAAGACCGGACGTCTCAAAGACGACCTTCTAGTCGACAATTTACATGTCCCCAAAGGGAACATACAATAAACAACGAAAAGGAAACGACGAAAATTATAAGACAGAAATACAATTAGAAACAATTAAAATAATCATACACAGAACCGTAAAAAGAGGAACCCAAATAGGACATACTCTGAGAAACACGGAGAACCTGAACTAACTGTTAAAGGAAAAGGTACAACCCCTTTAAAAGTTGATATTAGGGAAGTTTTTAAAAGAGTATGGGAAAGAAAAAGAGAAGAAAAAGACCCTGGGGATATTAAGTTTACAACCACGAAAACTATAACAGGGTCTGCAGAGACTCTGATGGGAATCAAGAAAAGTAAGAAAAATGAAATAAGATGAGAAGTCTTCAATAAAGGTGGAAAAATAGAAGGTCGAGTGACTAAACAAGATGACGGAGTCTATAAGACGATAGCTAAGGAAGATCTCATAAAAATTAAAGTCAATAACACATCAAACAGAGACATACCAATAAGAAATTAAGAAGATCCAGTAACAATTAACTAAGAACGTAAAAGAGGTAAGACAAAAGTTCCAAAGACTAATAGAAATGATAGTATTAAGACTTAGGAAAAGGTCCATCAAACGGATAGAGGAGAAGTAAATAAACCTAAAGACACAAAGATCAAACAAGGAAGTAAATACATCATAAAGAGACGGAAAAGAAAAAAAAAAAAATTGAATAACACAAACGGCAGAGGAAAAGGGTCCAAAGTCACAATTTAAGAAGGAAGGAAAACCAAAGACGGGAGGATTCTAACCAGGTCACCCAAAACATTCGAAGGATATCCCACTCTAAACACGACTCAAAAAACAACAACAACAACAACAAATAAACGAACAATAAGGAGACTACCCGTTCCAACTCACTCCACCATTAGGACAGACGACTACTAAACCAAACATAAAAACAAAACGAACAACAAGTCTACTCCGCAGGACGTGTCCCACGGTGACCACCACCCTCTACGACCTAGAACATAAGTTCACCAAAGGAAACACACTCAAGAGTGATAAACTATGAGGGATCCCAATCAAGAGACCATCAGATCCCAGAACCTCAGTCCCGAGGTTGAGGTTTCTGAGTCCAGAATTAGAGACTAGTCCTTGTTGTAAGGTGTTCTCCAAACAATACCGTAATTCACTCTAATTTTGTTTATGTGGATTTACTCTTTCGTTTCCACTCGAGGTCTGTTTACCGTCGATGTTTTAGTCCGTTTATTATTAACTTTATTACCTTATATGTGAATGTGTGTATGTGGGTATTCGTTTCAGTTTTGACACGTTGTTTTTATTTCATATTATCTAACTGGGTCACTTGTTTCCTTTGGTTTTTAATATAGATGGTCAATTCTCGTCTTGATTGATTTCGAGTTTGACCTTTTTTTCTTGATTTGTTCCACAGTTCACCCCTTATTTCGTCACTTTTATTTTGGTTGTTTATACAACTCTCCTTTCCTTTCTTTCTTGCTTGTCTTTCTGATCTATATATTTCAATTTATCTCTATCTACTTCTTCTAAATATATGTAATTTCTAATTGACGTTCCCCTTTTCTGGTCATTCTTTCCGTTTGTTTCCTTATCTACATCTTTTTTATATTATCCAAATTTTTATTAATTTTGATATTTTTTCTCTCTTTTTTTTTTCCTTTTGAGGTTCTTGACGTTTTCGGATTGTATCTCCGTCTTCAAATATTGTCGTTATTTTTTACACTGACTCTTTACTTTTTCAAGTTTTCGAATTAATTTAAAGTATCACGGTTATTTTAACTGTTGGTGTTGTCTCCCCCCTTTTTCCCTTTTTTTTATCTTTTTTTTTAGGTTTTCTTAGATGTTTTGTTCAGTTTCGTATTCTTATTATTTACAAAAAGAACTCAGTGACGACAGTCTCAGGAAGGGAGTGACCCTCAGTGACAGGGGGATTGGAGGGATCCTACGGGAGGTTGTGACACGACTAGAGACCCGGACGACACCCCCGTAGAGTCTAAGATTAGACTAGTATGAGGACACACAAGAACGGAAGTCATAGGTATCGATAGTCTTGATCACGTAGAAGAAAACACCCTTGAAAGTTACAGGAATATATATAAGGTACCTGTGTTTCAGACGGATCAACTAGTACACCTAAATTAGATGTCGAACGTGTTGACCACCTTTCCAAACCCCAGAAGAAGGAATCGGTGTGACCGGGACCCAAAGTTGACACTAAAACAAAGGTAGAGACGTACACTCAGTAACTGACCCCAAACGAGGACTCTCGCGGGACCTCCTAAACCCAAACGGGGACACTTCCGGTCCATACCTCCACCACGTCGACGAACTCAGAGTCCCCAAGACCGTCGTGGTCCATGAGTCCCCTCAACCACCGATCCCGTCGTCCCTTATATCACGAGATCTCCCCATACCGTTGGTCATAACCCGTTACGAGGTCATAAGAACGGACCTCTTGGGGGACTGTCTCTTCGACCCGTCCGGTGTCAGATGTCCCAACATTTCTCAACCTGTGGTGACTTCGTTGGGACACACGTATCTACGTTCTGTAAAAAAAAAACGGACACCGTCGAGACAGGGTCACTATTAACTTGTACTTCCACCGTGTCGACGAACCGATCACCCCTAGGACCACCATGGTTCACAAGTCCCTGAGGCTAACGTAGGTGACGACCTCAATACCGGGATAGTCTCAGAGAAAAGTTCGGAGAACATCGACCACTAGTCTTTCGGAGAAACCGGTCTCAAAGAGGTATCGAGACGGACATGTCCGTAAATCTCCGAGAGAACGAACCCCAGGAAGAAACTACAAACCGTGTAGTCTGTGCATCTCCCCGGGGGGACCGACCTCAGGATGAGACATATAACCACGTAGCCCGTGAATTTCCTCGTGGGACCCACCCCAGGACGAGACGTCAAGGCATGTAGTCTGCAAACTACCCGGTCACAGAGACAACAAGTCGACGGGTACGACCGCCCACCCCTCTCTCCGATACCACTACCGAGGTGGGGGATGTGCACTGAGTCGTCATGGCGGAACGAAGGTACCGAAGGACGGAAAGGAGGTGTCCGTAAAGGGTGGTGTTAGAGGAGGGAGTATAGGGGAACTAGGGAAGGTCCCCTAGACGTAGGGACAGGTCCTATACATACTGACACCGTTCCTGGCAGACTAAGAGTAAGGTAAATCCGACGGTGCCTAGTCGAAAAAGTGAGAGTCGGAATTTACAATAAGAGATTGAGTCTGTTAACGAGGCTACACTCCTCACCCGGGGACGAAGAGAAGGGGATGGACGCCTTTCGTACAGGTAAGGATGATTGTACGGACAAAAAGGGGGATCAAGGAAGTAGGATGACTCAAAACGTACCAGGATATATAAGAAAAGGCGTCCAGTCCATGAGGACAGGTGAGACTGGACTACAAGACGCACGAAAAGACACAGACTTCGACATAAGGACTACATAGGTATCTCTCTCTACATGAAGTTCAGGTGGACGTGGAGGTGGTTGAACAAGGAGGTTATGAAACTGATCAAATAATCAGTACTTGTTTGATCTTACTTTGTTCGCTTTGTCTTTTAACTTCTACTTTCCTTATAAATCTTTCAACAGATTTGTTTTCAATTCTCACAGTACCGTATTTGAAAGTTTTTTTAGACAACCTTTCTCCAAATGTACTTAATACTACGACGACTTTTAGTGTGACTACCTACACTGTCTAACGGATTCCTTTTTCAGGGACGAGGGACTCGTTCAAATATTACGACTACCTGATCACGAGACAAGAATGTCTTTGGACTGTGAATCGGGTACTCTCTTGTAGTCATCATATTTCCTTATTTAGAGGATCTTCCGTTACGACGTCCGTGTGGAGTTTACTTCTACGACTTCTGACTCTTTCGGTCGTACTCTATAAACCTTCAAAACTCTAAGTCAAGTCAGTGAGTCAACACAGGTTGAGACACTGGGGTACCTGACGTCGTGTGGGTCGAAGGGACAGGTAGAGGTTGGGGGTCTCGAACGAGTTTGAGTACAGGGAACTTAGTCACCACAGTAGGTTGGTAGATTAGGACAACAGGGGAAGAGGAGGACGGAAGAAAGAACGGGTCGTTGTCCCAGAAAAGTTTACTCAGTCAAGAAACGTAGTCCACCGATTTCATAACGTCAAAGTCGAAGTAATAGTCAGGAAGGTTACTTGTAAGTCCTGACTAAAGGAAATCCTACCTGACCAACCTAGAGGAATGTCAGGTTCCCTGAGAGTTCTCAGAAGAGGTTGTGCTGTCAAGTTTTCGTAGTTAAGAAACCACGAGTCGAAAGAAATATCAGGTTGAGAGTGTAGGTATGCGCTGACGATCTTTTTAGCATCGAAACTCATCTACCTAAAAACAACCGTTTCATTACAGAGACCAAAAATTATACGACAGATCCAACCAGTATTGAAAAGAAGGTTCCTCGTCGTTCACAGAAAATTAAAGTACCGACGTGAATAGTAGACGTCACTACTAAACCTCGGATTCTTTCATCAGAGAGTGAGAAAGGTGACAAAGGGNGGCTGTACTGTCAAGTTTTCGTAGTTAAGAAACCACGAGTCGAAAGAAATATCAGGTTGAGAGTGTAGGTATGCGCTGACGATCTTTTTAGTATCGAAACTCATCTACCTAAAAACAACCGTTTCATTACAGAGACCAAAAATTATACGACAGATCCAACCAGTATTGAAAAGAAGGTTCCTCGTCGTTCACAGAAAATTAAAGTACCGACGTGAATAGTAGACGTCACTACTAAACCTCGGATTCTTTCATCAGAGAGTGAGAAAGGTGACAAAGGGGTAGATAAACGGTACTTCACTACCCTGACCTACGGTACTAGAATCAAAAGACTTACAACTCACGATTCGGGTGAAAAAGTGAGAGGAGAAAGTGAAAGTAGTTCTCCGAGAAATCAAGAAACGAAGGACGGTATTCTTACCATAGCAGACGTATAGACTCCAATAACTATAAAGAGGACCGTTAGAACTAAGGTCGAACATGAAGTAGGTCGGACCGTAAAGAGTACTACATGAGACGTATCTTCAATTTATTCGTCCTACTGTTATGTATCGGAACTACATGACGAGAGGGCAAAACCTTGGTCAGACAACAAGGTACAGGTCAAGATTGACAACGAAGAACTGGACGTATGTCTAAAGAGTCCTCCGTCCAGTCCACCAGACCATAAGGGTAGAGAAAGTCTTAAAAGGTGTCAAACATCACTAGGTGTGTCAGTTTCCGAAACCGCATCAGTGCACACAATAATGTACCTGTCCTTTATCAAAAACCGTGACATTCTGGTAACGTTCTTTCGATTGGACCCCTCTTTTTTTAGACTTTAAAATAGTGAAGATCTGTGTTTAGAGAGATTGAATAATATTTTTATTTGTGAGACTGTAAATTAAAGAGAGTTACTCCGTAAGTCGGAACACTGATGTTCTCAAAATGAGACAGGGTGAGGTTTGATTATAATTACTTGTTAACGTTGTGAACTTCTTCTCCTTTTTATATAAAGGAGAGATGAGTAGAAGCTAAATAACCGACCAAGGGACATTTAATCAGACCGTTTTCTGTTTAATGAATCTTTTTTGTTTCTCCTTGTACCCTTGAAAGTCTCTATTCATTGAGTTTCCCCATCAATCTTGAGTCCGAATATATTGTTGTTGACGTTTTATTATTAAAAAAATCTTTTAACTATACTGTTTCCTGAAATACAAAGATTGAACCGTTTAATACCCTTCCATTTATATACCCCCTTGATTGCCTTCCATTTCCGATCAATGACTTCAAACAATTCGTTTAAGGAAACTACGTCAGGGACCCGACTATTCTAATCGAAAACAGGAAGTACCGTCTCTCCGTTTTCTCCTGTGGAAATGTTTAAATACAAAACGAAAATTTGTTTATTTCCCATCTTCCAACAAGAACATAGAAAAAGAGGAATTGACGGATGTAAAGTTTTATTAGGAATACGGTTTTATCGTTTAAAACCCCACCGTATAAGATGATGGGAAGTGCAATTCCCATCGTCTTACATCGGGAAAGAAATTCCGAGAGTACGTAAATCTATGACATTTGTAAATACCTTATATTTCGTACTCGAATTAATCAAATTTATATGTATACATATTTTGAATTTTTTCAATCTTAATCGTTATTTTACGAATAGTAGAGATAGATGAGGTAAATAGTAAATAAAGATATAGTATGACGTGAATCAACGAGTCAACGCAGACTGAGAAACGTTGGGACACCTGACATCGGACGTTCCGAGGAGACAGGTACATTAAAAACAGGACCGTTCTTATGACCTCATCCATCGGTAAAGGAAAAGGTCCCTTAGAAGGGTCATGTCCCTGACTTGGGTTCAGAGGACGAAACGTCCACCTAAGAAATGATAGATTCGGTTTTCCCTTCGGGATAAAGACATATGTATTTGATATTATTACAAATATAAAAAATTAGACTGAAAACCACTAATAAGGATGTAAAACAACCTCTTTGAAATTACCGTAGCTAATACCCCACACAGAGTTCTGTACAAAACAAACAAAAGACAAAGATATTTTGTACAGGACTCTGTGTGGGGTATTAGTTACGGTAATTTCAAAGAGGTTGTTTTACATCCTTATTAGTGGTTTTTAGTCTAATTTTTTTGATATTTGTAATAATATCAAATACATATATCTTTATTCCGATCGGAAAACCATATATGTATATAGTCTCTTCCGTTACCGTGGGGTGAGGCCATGAGAACGGACCTTTTAGGGTACCTACCTCCTCGGACCATCCGACGTCAGGTACCCCAACGATTCTCGGTCTGTGTTGACTCGTTGAAGTGAAAGTAAAAAGTGAAAGTACGTAACCTCTTCCTTTACTTTTGGGTGAGGTAACAAGAACGGACCTCTTAGGGTCCCTACTCCCTCGGACCACCCGACGGCAGATACCCCAACGTGTCAGCCTGTACTGACTTCGCTGAATCTTCGTCATCGTCGTCGTCGTCGTCGTATATGTATATAACGGAAATATTTTATTTTATTTCTTAAAACTTTACAAAAATCAGTCCGTCAAAAGTCTGTCAATAAATACACTAATAAATGGATAACAAAAAGATGATCTAATATTCGAGGTGTCTTTGTCGTTGATATTGACGGAAAAAAGGTAAAATAATTGTCGTGTAAAAATGTACGGACTGTCTCCTATTTATAGATGAATTCTTATCCAATTTTACTCTACAATGAAGAGTTGAAAAAGGAAAGAATTGGATTCCATATTAACGAGAAATAGGACAAAAAGGTGTGGATAAAACTTCCGATAAGTGTAAGGACTTCCACTAATAACCAAACGTGGGAGGGCATATAGACTACAAGGTTCTAAGAAAGGGGATTCGTAGTCCGTGTAGTGAAAGAAGAACAACCGTAGGACGACTCTTACATCTAAATTTTCAGAACAAAAGAAAAGAGAAACTTACGAAGTGGGTGGTTCAGAGTCTAGTAAAACTCACAAGTAGAAAAGTTTATTAAGGATCCAATCACGGTTTGAAAACAAATACAAGAGTCAAAACACAGGGAAAAGGTTTAATAAGTACAGGCATATTTTAAATTTGACTAGTATGTCGAGACACTTGTTAACGTTGTAAAGAAACTTATCAAAACCAAAAAAGTACCTAGTTAACGTTAACACATCGGGGTCACGGTAAAAGGTCTTAGAAAACTTATTCGGTGTAAGAAAGGGTTTAGAAAATAGCACCACGGTATGATTAGAAAAGAAATTTGATAAACTTTACATACAAGGATTGGACTTCCCTTTCATTTTATTTAACTCAATGATCATAAACGATCCATAATGGATCGAAAATGGTTGTCATAGAGTAAATTAGGAATATCAACCATAAGAATTTTCAATTTTCAACCATAAGAAGAAAATAACTACTTCTTTCTATTTTATTTAAATTAGACATTTAAATAAATTTCCCTCTAATTTATTTAAAAGATGTAGACCGACTGAGGTTTCAGTGTATGAGAGTGAAGTAATGTGACAAACATACAAATTGGTGTAGATCAAAATAGAAACGAATAATAGTACTTGAGGTTCAGTTGGAATAGTGAGGATGAGTCAAGGACATGGAAACTGAATTCGGACAAAATGAAACGAACAATTTGTCTTATTATAAGATACATTCTCAAAAAACGTACTAAAGAAAACAGAATACACTATAACGTTGATAGTGTTTCAATACTTAAAGTGTAAAAAACAAATAAAAAGGTCATCTCAACTTTGAAGAATGGAGACCGGTTCAAAATCTTAAATCTCTTCCCTTTCACTTCCATCCTCAAAATGACGACTAAGAAATGATACCGTTTACGATACGATTCATGAATATTTCATTTCACTTTCAACGTGTCAGTACAGGTCGAGAAACGTTGGGGTACCCGATATGTCAGGTACCTTAAGAGGTCCGGTCTTATGACCTCACCCATCAGAAAGGGAAGAGGTCCCCTAGAAGGGTTGGGTCCCTAACTTGGGTACAGAGGATATAACGTCCGTCTAAGAAATGGTCAACTCGGTGGTCTCTTCGGGTACTATTCATGAATTAAAAATAATTAAGGTAGAAAAAAATCATTCTATCATAACATAAGTTGACTAACAAGAAAAAGAAAGGTGAATTAACTTAATCTTAACTGGAAAGTTTATTCGTACTGAGTAGTTTAAGAGAAGAGTGATAATGGGGGTGAAGAAGGAAAAAATGTGTGTAAACTATTTGTTCCGATATCACCTCTCTATTTCAATAGAAAATAGGATACATGGTTTATATAAATCTAAGACTCTGAACCTTACCTTTTATTTCCTGAAAACGACACCTAACAAATCTTATAATTTCCACTAAAAAGTCCCCCGAACGGTCGTTCTACTGTCTCATCTTCCTACACTCGAGTGGAGAAGTTTTTTTTTTGTAACTTTAGTGTTGATCGACGACTTGTTAGTAATTGTTTTTATACGACCTTGGGTGGTTCTTTCTATGGAATGTGAGTTTCTGTTTCTTCTTCGGTATCGTTATGACATCCTCTCCGTGTTAGAACTATTTTACTTTAGGGTATGGACGACCCACCCACTGGGTATTTGACCTTTTATTAATATGGTCTCTTCAAGACTGAACCCTCACTTTCGGAACTCGTGTACAGTGCCAGTGGTCCGACCGTAGACTGTTACCCTCTTCCTAGGGACCCCCTCAGATCGAAACTTCCGGTCACCTCAAACTAGTGCCCTTAAGGTATCCTAACCCCCTTTTTCTTTGAGGTAAGTACCTCTCTCGTATGTTTCACAGGACGTATAGTCCTGGGTCCCGTTTTTCGTCACTGGGGTATTCTCTGACCCGGTCTGGATGGACGATCAGTACCTCCCAGAAGATACACCGGTACCTACTTCTTCTTAATCTAGGATGAGGACAATTATCACGACAACGAATCAGTGAAGTACAGACTGAGAGAACGTTGGGACAGCTGACAGTGGTCCAAGGAGACAGGTACCCTAAAGAGTCCGTTCATATGACTTCACCTAACGGTAACGGAGGAAGGTCCCCTAGAAGGACTGGGTCTCTACCTTGGGTATTTAGGACGAACCGACCGGTCAAGAAATGGTGACTCAGTGGACCCGTCGGGTGACAACTATTGTCGGGAAATTGTTTTGACATAGAAATCTTCTCCACTATATAAAGGTAGTAGGGTAATATTTGTACTTAGAAAACAGTGATTCTCTTATATTTTACGTTTTAATGAAAGAACAAGTTTTAAAGTTCAACTGAAACAACAGATCAATAACTGACTGTATATCAGTCTCTGTTATTCTTATTAGATAAGAAATGATAACCTAAAGAATTATTCCAATGGACTCTTATATACCTTTTTACGACATGATCATATAGGACATAGTGTATAATAAGAGGTAACATAGATTATAAAGTCTATGGAGAGACAACCTGGGGTTCGTCTCTCCATAAATAATTACATTACGTAAAATAGGTATATGGTTAGTTGAAGTAAATTTCAGAAACTAGTTAACCGTTGAATGAACCGTTGGTGTATAAGGGGTCCCAAGAAACACATGTAAAAGAGTATAGACCCCTTGCCAAAGTGAAAATCCTTCTATTTCGAGATTACTCGGGAATACTTAGAAACAAGTTTCTCCAGGTCAGATGGTCTCTAGTCGATTCTGTCACAGACTTTACGATTAATGAACGACTAATGTTCAGTTGTGATCTAACAAAAAAGATAAAGAGTTCCAGTGGTTAGTTTAAATTTGATACAAAATTTAAGGTGGTTTGTGGTTTCAGGAAGAAAATTTCCGGTAAAAAAAATAAGAAAAAACGACCCTTCTTATAATGTTTTAGTACCTGAGTGTCGAAATTTTAACACACCATTTACTTTTTTATTACGAAATTATTTGGAACTAGAAAACGTTTGTTATACGATAATCTACCAAATTTATTACAAGAACCACTGAGAGGGTTAGATTCTGTATAAAATGTCTGTTACACTAGTGATGATTACTATCAACCATATAATCTTGAATTTTCTAAAAATTCGTAAAGATTCGTAAAAATGTTTATGTTTTAAAATTTCATCCAAATCGTCAAACTTTTGTAAAATTTTTATGTTTCTTATGTTTTCACATCACTCAGTTGGAGAAATCAAGAAAGAGAGTAACTTGACATCTTTTAAAAGTCGAAAATTAATCGACCGTTTTTATACCCTTTTGGGTACTTGTATATATGGAACTCCAAGAAAAAGTAATCTGTCTTTCGTTGTGGTCGATACTACGATAAATCTATTCTACCTCGAATCAAACTTACTTCTCAGTTAAAAGAACCCGTTGTGTTCCTTTTCTCGTTGATAAAAAAAAACACAAACACTCCTATGTATTAGTTTACATATAGAAGTGAACACGAAGTGAGGACCTCTCTCTTAGGAAGAACCCTTTAGAAGTTACGAATTACCTTTCTTTCTTCCTCTTATGTTTCCTTCTTTTCCCTCCCTCTCCCCACTCTCCCTTCCTCCCTAATTTAATTAATTTGTTCCTTCAGTAAACTGATTGCACCTACATTACGGGATCGTCGGAACATTCTTCGGGTTTTAGATTTGAACACGGTTGATTTTTGACCGTTAACAGTAGATGGACATGTCACTAATTTGGTACTCGACGACACTGGTGACTGGAAGTTCTGTGGGACGTTCCTCAAGTCCACCTCTATTCCTTACTCCGTGAGACGAAACCCATTTTGACCGTCTTATCCGGAAATCTATCTATAAAAGTCCTCTTCTAAAATACTCGGGTTAAGAACGTAGAGGTTTATAGATCTTTTCGTGATTTTAGTAATTCTCACTGTAGCCGAGGACCACTGATCGTCGTTCGGAGACTGTTTTACGCACGAATTGACGCGTGTCAGGAGAAGTGACCCGAAGGGACCACCGAGTCCACCATTTCTTAGGTGGACGTTAGGTCCTCTGGACCCAAGCTAGGGATCCAACCCTTCTAGGGGACCTCCTCCCGTACCGTGGGGTAAGGTCACAAGAACGGACTTCTCAGGGGTACCTGTCTCTTCGGACCACCCGATGTCAGGTACCTTAGTGTTTATCAGTCTGTGCTGACTCGTTGATTCGTGTATGTGAGGAGAAGTGATTTTAGTACATGACATAATATGATTAGAAGGGGTGTTGGAGAAACCTCATCAAAGAGTCTCGATAGACTTTACGACAGAGAGTCCGATATCAAGAGTAAAACAGGGTTCTTTTTCGAATTGAGTGTTAAGAGTGCAACATGTAAAAAAAAAAAAAGGTAAATTGTCATATTTACCGAGTCCCAATTCTTTTACTTTTGCATTCCTGTTGGTTATTGTTTATCGGTTGAACCGAAAGTCAAATCAAGTCAAGTCAGTGAGTCAGTACAGGCTGAGAAACGCTGGGGTACTTAACGTCGTGCGGTCCGGAGGGACAGGTAGTGGTTGTGGGTCTCAAGTGAGTCTGAGTGTAGGTAACTCAGTCACTACGGTAGGTCGGTAGAGTAGGAGACAGCAGGGGAAGAGGAGGACGGGGGTTAGGGAGGGTCGTAATCTCAGAAGAAGTTACTCAGTCGAGAGACGTACTCCACCGGTTTCATGACCTCAAAGTCGAAATCGTAGTAAGGAAGGCTTCTTGTGGGTCCCGACTAAAGGAAGTCTTACCTGACCAACCTAGAGGAACGTCAGGTTCCCTAAGAGTTCTCGGAAGAGGTTGTGGTGTCAAGTTTTCATAGTTAAGAAGCCGCGGGTCGAAAGAAGTGTCAGGTTGAGAGTGTAGGTATGTACTGATGACCTTTTTAGTATCAGAACTAATCTACCTGAAAACAACCGTTTCATTACAGAGACGAAAACTTATATGATAGATCCAACCAGTATTGAAAAGAAGGCTCCTCATTCGCAGAAGATTAAAGTACCGACGTCAGCGGTAGACGTCACTAAAACCTCGGGGTTTTTTATTTCAGACTGTGACAAAGGGGTAGATAAAGGGTACTTCACTACCCTTGTCTACGGTACTAGAAGCAAAAGACTTACATCTCGAAATTCGGTTGAAAAAGTGAGAGTAGAAAGGTCAAAGTAGTTCTCCGAGAAATCAAGAAGAAGTGAAAGAAGGTATTCCCACCACAGTAGACGTATAGACTCCAAAACTATAAAGAGGGTCGTTAGAACTAAGGTCGAACACGAAGAAGGTCAGGTCGCAAAGAGTACTACATGAGACGTATCCTCAATTTATTCGTCCCATTAGTATAAAAGGAATGGAACAAAACGGACAAGAAATACTTTTCAGAGAAAGACTTAAACATACTCGTCACTGGAGGATTGACGAGGACAAACCGTGACGGGTTAATCGTAACTATAAATGAGTTTGAGAATTTGAAAAATGATACGGAGTTAAAGAGAAAATCGTCTTCAATTCTTCCTTCTATCTATCCTTCCTCTGTTTCTCCCCCTTCCCTCCCTTAGTAAATTTTTTATAGTTTTTAGGATTATATAAAACAAGGAGACGTAGAAAGTCCATCTTTTCCTAACAATGGACACACTAATTGTTTACCTTTAGAGGTTATAAATCAGTTAAAGTAAAAGTACAATTACGATAATAAATTTTCAAAGTCCCTTGAGTCCACAGTAATCTTCAATCAAACTTTATAGAATGTAACTGATCAAACATTTCGATGACGTCAAATTATGATGACTAACCAAGTGGAATACGTTTTCTCTATGTCTAGAGGGACTTTCGAACATAAAAAGAAAGGAGGAAAATGAATCCGTTGACTTATCTTTGAAATTTTAAATTTAATTTTCTTAGAAGAGAGTAAGTTAAACCTTCACCTTTTATCTGATGAATCAGATCTCTTGAAAGTTTCCGAACTATGGATTTACATAAGAAACCTACCTAAAAAGGACTACTATGTTGTAATAAACTTATGTGACTTCGGAGTAGTAAATGGTGGAACCATTATTAAAACTATGTTTTTATCCGGAGGTATCCTTACGTCGAACTTGGTTATTGTTCGTTGTCACGAAGAAACACTATTTAACTGTGATTTCGGGTTAGGACTTTTAGAGAATATAATAAATCTCCTCGTCACTAGTTTCTGTGTTCTCTTCTTTCTCGACCGTCGGAACATATAAGAGGTGACTACGACTCTATCACAGTCATTATCCCTTACATCAATGATGGCCCCTCTCGGCCTCTCGTTGAAATTTGGAGTGTAAGTATATAGAAGACCTTTTCAGTCCTCGTCTTCACCTTTTTTTTTTTTTAGTCCTGTCAAAGAATCACTTCAAGAAATGTTGATCGATATGTTTAACGACGAGGGGTCATCCTACCCCATTTGTGCTTAAATCCATCTTGTTTTGTTTTCTTAACCTTACAGTGACCTTACGACTGCTCTTACTATTCTTTTACGGTTCCGAACCGATTACTCCCACCAAAGTCAGATCCCTCTTAGATCAGTGAAGATAAAGGTTAAATATGTTGTAGGACAACAGTTCAATTAGAAGAATTTCAGGCCGAAATAGGTGTAGTGAAAGACGAATTTTAAGGGACACTAAGGGGTAACGAATTTCCGAAAGTGCAACGTCCTGTAGAGGTGGTTTAGTGACCTGTGTAATTTTCGACTACTAGTTGGTTTAAATTTATGGTACTATATTTTTCAAATAACTGTTGATAGATGTGAAATCGAAGGATTTTATAATTTGTCTGTGAATTTATAATATTTTTTATGTAAGAAAAGTCTATTCTGTTCTCAAGTTAATAGGTTGGGAGGTATTCTACATATACCGTCACGGAGTTGATTTTGTGTATAAAGGTCAATGAGAAGGTATATATAACGTCGAACCACAAATAGATGAGATTGACCTGGATAAGTCAATGTACGAAAGAGTCGTTAGAATGTTAGAAAAGTACACCGAGTTCACCATTTCTTAGACGGACGGTTAAGTCCTTTTCGTCCTCTACGCCCAAGTTAGAGACTCAACCCTTCTAGGGGACCTTTTCCTTTACCGTTGATTGAGGTCATAAAGAAAGTACATTGAAATTTGACAAGTAAAACATAACCCCATATCAGCTAATTTTTACTACATCTTGAAGGTCCTCTTGTGACTTCCCAGAGTCGGTATGTATATATACATAGGTAAGAAGAGTGTTGGGGGGAGGGTTGGTCCGACCGTGTATTCTAACTCGTCTCAAGGTAACGATATGTTATCTAGAAACAACAAATAGGTAAATTTTATATCATTTACCGTTGGGTGAGGTCACAAGAACGGACCTCTTAGGGTCCCTGCCCCCTGGGACTACCCGACGTCAGAGACCCCAGCGTGTCTCATCCTGTGCTGAATTCGCTGAATCGTTGTCGTCGTCGTTGTCGTACAGGTGTTACTAAGATTTCAGGGATTGATAGGGAAGGGGAACCGTTGGGATTCAAACAAAAGATTCAGTCACTCAGAGAAAGACAAAACTTTTATTCAAGTAAACATAGTAAAGAAAAATCTAAGGTGTATATTCCCTATAGTATACTATAAAGAGGAAGAGACAGACTGAATCAAGAACGGACCCTTTAGGGTACCTGTCTCTTCGGATCATCCGATGTCCGGTACCCTAGTGTTTCTCAGCCTGTACTGACTCGTTGACCCGTGTGCACGTCGTCAGAATGTTTCAGAAGTAGGTACAAATACGAAGAATTTTGAAAATTCGTAAGTTTCTTTATTTATTTTCAAGTTTTTATATACGTTAAAAATATGCTATTCAATTAAATGTATTTGTAAATTAGAATACAGTATTTAATTACCCGAAGGGACCACCGAGTCTACCATTTCACAGACGGGTGTTACACCCTCTGGGTCCAAGTTAGAGACCCAACCCTTCTAGGGGACCTCTTCCTTTACCGTTGGGTGAGGTCATGAGAACGGACCTTTTAAGGTGCCTGTCTTCTCGGACCGTCCGATGTCAGATACCCCAGTGTTTCTTAGTCTGTGCTGACTCACTGAAGTGAAAGAAAATGAAAGTATTTAATTATTATTAGAATACAGTATTGAACCTTCTATCCACTAAAAAAAATCTGACATAACATGAATATAGTAGTCTCTTCCATTACCGTGGAGTGAAGGCATGAGAACGAACCTTTTAGGGTACCTACCTCCTCGGACCATCCGACGTCAGGTACCCCAGCGATCCTCAGTCTGTGCTGACTCGCTGAAACGAAAGTGAAAAGTGAAAAGTGAAAGTACGTAACCTCTTCCTTTACCGTCGGGTGAGGTCACAAGAACGGACCTCTTAGGGTCCCTTCCCCCTTCGGACCACCCGACGGCAGATACCCCAGCGTGTCTCAGCCTGTGCTGACTGCGTTGTCGTCGTCATGAATATAGTATTGAAAACACGAATACAGTACTGTACTATTAAGTCGAAAGTAACTCCCTGTTTCCCCATATATATACATATGTACACATAAGTAGATAAAGATAGAAACCCATCTATTACGTATAAAAAGAAAAGGAAGGAAACAAGGACAAACAGTTGACATGACTCTCACTTTAAAATCCTTATGAGTTCTGAACGTCAAATTTAGGAATTTGTTAGATCACGTTTATTTAGAAAGGTTGATTTACGATGACGAAAAGATATATTTAGAAGTTGAAACTCACGTGATAGAGTAGTGTTGTCCTGTTAGAGGGTCAAAGAGGTACAATATAACGAAAAGGGTATTGTCATGGATTGGGAACACATGAGAAAGGTTTTGATGGATGAGATAGAATCAGTACAGACAGTACGAGATCAGAGTATATTCGGAAGAAACTAGAGGACTTTTGTACTATAGGTTGAGTAATATGTGAATTAGTCTTAGTGCACGTACTGAAACCGACCACCGAACGTAACGGTACGTTGATAGGTACGGAAATGGAGGACGAAGGAGTTGATGTAATATTTAGGGTTCTCGTGTCTTTATACCCGCACGGTGAAAGAATCGTGGATTACAATTAGACTATCGAGTACTCCTCATTGACAACATCCTCATTTATTGAACTATCTCATCTTCATTTAAACGGCCCAGTAGACCCCCTATTAGTCTCAAAATTCTGTAAATAAAAAATACAAAAACAAAAAAAATCTCATTTCTTTTTTCTTTCGTCTCCTTATGACGGAGACTGTAGTGCTCGTACAAGATCTCGAAACAACCTTTGTGATAGGTCCGAATACCCAGAAGGGTCCACCGTGACCACCATTCCTTGGGTGGACGGTTACGTCCATCTACATACTCTGCATCCAAGGTGCTACCCAGTCCTTCTAGGAGACCTCTTCCCGTACTGTTGAGTGAGGTCATAAGGACGGACCTCTTAGGGTATCTGTCTCTTCGGATCGTCCGACGTCAAGTGTTCCAACGTGTCTCCACCTGTACTGACTTCGTTAAACCGTACGTACGTGTGTGATAGGTCCGATATCGACTTTATGAACAGTTGTTCCGAAATAAGACAAGACCTAAAATAAAAGAACATGACTTTCGACTTACTCTCGTACCAGGAGGATCATGTCCATCGTCCTATTCGGTCCACTTCTCAAAATGAAACGTTTCTCTTTCTTATTTCCTCCCTACATCTTCCGACTTTTTTTAATTGAACTGTTAAACCTCAAGAAAAACATTCCGTATTTCGGTGAAAGGATGGATTTAGATTCCTACAAGTTTACTAAAGAAACGAAGAGATCAGTTGAACTTGAGGGAATAACTCGAGGATCATGGACGACACTTATATCTTAATGGAAGAGTCGTTATCCATCTGGGAAGTCCCAATGTCGGAACTCTTATATTCTCTCTGACACCGTGGGAACCCTTAAGTCTTTTTCTTAGAAGACTTCAATGACGAGAAGATCATATCTTTTGTCGAATCTTCCACTGACCCACTCTCGTCGGGAGTATAACGTAAAAGAGAAGTCAGTTCTATCACGAATATCATCCTTCCAGAACCAGTGAAACAAAAAGAAAGAAAAACTATTTTTATTCCTAAAACACGTGACGTTTATAACCTTTCTACCAAGTTCCTCGAGTCGGTGTCGTCACTCCAGCAGACTTTTCCCGTCGTCCTCGACGTTGAGTAACATCCGTCAAAGATACGGGTTGTCCGAGGGGTCACAGGGACAAAACAACCGAAACTTACTCCGTCTTGTAACAAAAGGTTTTTATGAGGGTGAAAGTAATACTAGTAGGAACAGTAATAGTAGTAATAACGATAAGAGACTTAGTGGGTAGTCTCGTTTGAAAGTGTATAACTGTCACGGACTTACATTCGTGAAATCAATGAAATAGTTTTGTTCTCAGACGTCCCAGTGAGAGAGACAGAAACATTGAAGTATCCGTCCCCGGGAGGTTAATATCTGTTTACGAGACTTTAATGAAAACACAAGGTAAGTGTTTGGTGTATCTACGTAAAAAGAATAATTTACATTAAGGTGCTACTCTCTTTCCGTTTCATCGTATATATGTAATTGGGTGTTTTTTTCATTCAGGTGTAAGTCTTATAGGATTAAGTGATCTATTTTTTTAACCTAATCCAACAGTTTTCAACCCTATAATACCCTGGTTTATACAAGGTAACTTCCGGTTCCACAAAGACATGTGGAGTTGTAAAGTTTAGTCCACAAATAACGAATTTTGTCCAGACCCTTTTAATTACTCCATTCAATAATGGGTGGTACAGATGTCCAAAAGGTAATGGTCAATATTTTCGTCCATCGTTAAAGTGAGATGGAACTTCCGTAGTAAGTAATATTTAATAAACGAAAGTTAGTACTCATCCTATATCCCTTTCCTTTTTATGGTTTCTTCCATGAAACAATCCCGTGTCTTTATCCTCGTGACACGTGCGTACAATGTAACACTTAAGTTTACAAATCAACCACTGCCCTTGGAACCATAATAGACTTTGGTTTGACCGAAGAAGGGAAAATAAAAAAAAATAAATTTATTTACTTTCGGACTCCGTATGTCAGAATAGATCTTGTTATTGAGTATAATGTGATACTGGACTCTCCATAGAAGGAAACGTAGAATGGATCCGGGATGAAAACAAAGTTGGTAGACAACAACTTCTATTTTCCAGCCCCACCCCTCTCTTTCACAAGGATCACCAATTGAGACAAAGACTGGACAATCCCTCTTGGTTTTCTATCTAAAGACGAAGGATAATGGTAGGAACCAGTACCTAGGTCTCCCGAGAACCTTCTGTCGTTTTTAGTGGAAGACAACTACCGACTGACACTGATACGTCCGTAGAAAGTCTACCGGTTAGATATATTGGTACACGCTTGTGACGTCGCCGGTTAGCACATCTGTTGAGTTGAATCTAGGTTTATATAAACGTGTATGTCTACTTGAAGTATACGCTAACGGTCTAAAGAAGAAATTGGAACAATAAACTTAGGTCTGAATTTGAAAACATAGTGTAAACTGATTTCATGTAATAACAAGGTGTAACCTGAGGTTCCACTTTATCCGTTCGGATACTCCGGTTATTAATCAGGATACCTCTGTTGTTTCCTCCGACATTTCTAGTGTCTCGTGTTTTCAAGGAGTCCTATCACGAACACTACACGACACTTTATGATTATCAGACTGTAAAAATTTAACCCCTTTTATTTGTTAATGAGTTTCGCGAATGCTTTTAATTCACGTCCTGATTAATTCCGATCGAACTGACGGTATTAAAGGAGACTGAGACCTATATTGGGGACGTCCGTCATCCCCACGGACTACCTACAAGAGGAATCCTTTGCACACCAGTACAGACTATTCGCATCAGTCGTGTCGTAGTGAATAAGAATAGTTTCGAGGGGTCCGTCCCTTTTAATTCTCTATCCCTAATGGTAAATTAGACGTTCTTGATCCTAGAAAAAAAGTCATTATGAATATTAAATACATGAACTTATAAAACGATATGAATTTTGGAACTTTAGGGGTTCATATTTTTAACGACGATCAAAAGGATCTCATGGTTACCATCATTGTTGAATAGGGATTTATCTAAAGACGGAACCTTGACCTAAGAAATAGAATCACTGATCTTATGTAAAATAAAGACATTGTCTATACCAAACCCTTCCTTATTTTAGAACGTTGCCTACCTTTACGTAAGATCACAGAGAAAAAGACCAAGTAAACGAGTAAGATGTTTAATAGTTAGTAGAAACGTGGTATGTAAGACGGCCCTAAACTCCAATATATCAAATGGAATCAAATTCCATCCAAAGAGAGATTATTGTTACTTGGTGGTTCTTAGGATCTACGGAAATTTACTGTTTCTGAATAAACAACGACTATACAAAAATTTCGAACCGAAACGGACACAAGGTACAGTTAATAGTAAAACGTTAAATCCGACTTCCTCGTTGAGGACGGACAAGTATGACCGGAATACCATCACCCCTTTATCGTTACCGTCTTAGTGCACCATCGAAAATTTTAAAGACGAACCTTCACCGTGTACAATGTAATTGAGTATAAAGTAACCGGTTTAATCCAGTGTAGATGTTCGGTTAACAGTTACTCCACCTTTCTTATTAGGAAGACAGTTCTTCCGGACCTTTACTCCCCGTCCCTTATAAAAACTGTTACTATACTAAATGTTGTGACGGATTCCCTTGAATATCAGATCTACCTTTCGACTTTCAATACTGTGTCTTCACGATGTCCCGTACGTTGTACGTCACAAGACATAATCGTAAATAATTCCAAGTAGTGGAACGAGGGATCATTTGTAACGTTTATACACAAGACAACCATTTACGAAGATAAAAAGAGTATGATTTACTTCCGTCTATAAACGGTTTTCTTTTGGTTAAATTCAGTCTAAAGTACCATGTTTAATCCCAAATCTTTACGCCTAATCTCCCTATCACTGAAGAGGTAATGGTCTGGTGTGACTGACGTACATGTTAAGTTAACTAATACGTCTATAACTGATAATCCTAGTGTCCTTCTTTTTTGAGATTACCTTTTTTTTTACTAACTATGTTATCAGTGTATAGTTATGTTGGAGAACCAGTAGGTTATTAATATCTACAGGAATTTTTGTTTACTTTTCCCGTTTCTTCACCTTCGTACAATTTTAAGAGTACTCCAGAGAGGGACTGGAAGTAATCCGGTCACAAGTAAACGAAAAACGAGTCCAAAAACATGGTCAAGTAGGTCAAGACATACCTACGTATAGTGTGTAAGTTCAGATTTGGAGTAGACTCTTAAAAGTAGATTAAAGTAAATTATACTTTACGGAGATTGTAGTTTATTATCGACTATTATAAGTCAACGGGTTTCCCCGACTAACAATTGAACAGACTTTTGAACACTAAGTCAAATCAGTAGGAATCTTAAATATAACAGTCATTCACATAGTATATTTATTAAGTTGACGATTCCTTTCTATCTTAGACACTTTTACCACCTTAAACGTTTTGAAAGTAATGGCACAAATTGTAAACTACTCGAGAATTTTGACTTACGTTTCATGTTTCTAAGTAAGGAATTACTTCCTTTCAAAAATTTTAATTCATATTATATCAGGAATATGAAACGAACTTTGATTTTAACGTTCATTTTAAGTCCGAAGAAGATCTTCTCCTTTAACTTACTGGTAAAACTCTTCGACTAATTTATCTAAAATTTTCATTATCCATATATCCCACTGGGACACAATAATAACCTCCTTGTCATGATCTTTCCCGTTCTCGTTGTCGAGAACGAAGTCACTTTACACGGTAGTCTAGTTATTGAACGACGACGGTCTATAAGACTTAAAACTTAAAACTCACTGAATTCAGTTCAGAACCATTTAAACAATTTTTAGTTTAGTAAAAGAAAGAAGAAAGAAAGTAACTAAATTTATATTCCTACTTTGATGTTTATAAATTCTTCTTCTTCATCCGTATCCTATTACATACTTATTTTGTTAGTACCCGGGACAAGAGTCATCAAACATTAGTTGATTGTTTCTCTTTTACTTGTTTAACTATACTACCCAAGATACTTTCTCTATTTCGGGGTTATGGATCTTTAGATGTATCTATCACTTCCTACAGAAGAGACTCCTTCAGTTAACGGTTCGAGATTTCTTACTCTTAACCCCTGTTGTACACAACGTTCGTCTCTTTAGTCGGAATCGGTACATTTCCTAAGTCTAAAATAAGTTCACGTTACCTTTCGGTAACTACTCAACCATCCGTCCCTTCATTCTCCTCTACTAAATACAAATTTTGTTAACTAGATCGACAATACCCCTCTTACTTAATATCTTCCCACTCTTATATCCATCCCTCTAAGTCTCCCCCTTTGATGTGACCAGGTCCGTTCTGTACTACTCTTTAAATTGATCCTTATCACTCTCACCTCTAGTTCCGTCCGTTTACCTAAAATTTATGTAAAACCTCCTTCTTTACGTCACAAACGACTATCGACTTATATTTCTTACTACGTTCCCTCCTAAATCCTCATCGACATCCGAAGAACGAATTCTTTAACCCATCTATCACGGAATATTACTTTTCTACTCTCGACCCCTTCTTTAGTCACCCACCCATCCACCTTTAGTTCCTCAGATAAAGTTAGACACATCACCTCCAATACCATTCGGACGGTTATCCACTAAAGGTCAATCTATAAACTTGTACCTCGGGTCTTCTTTCGTAACTCTATTTTGTATAAATTTCAGTGTCCCTATCTCAGGTAACTAATTTTTTTTTTTTTTTTCCAACTCTCTTCGTATCGCTTAGACTTTGTTAGAGACCTCAGTAATTCTTTTACTTTTTTGTTTTTTTGACTCTTCCACACCATTTTTTAAAGTCTCTGTTTGGTCTTCCTTTGTCACAGGACCTTTAACTTCCTTCTGTCATAAAGTTCCTCCCGTACTAGATGTGGGGACTTATAACTATTCTCCGTCTACTTTACTCTTGTCTTTTCTTCAGAAGAAAAATTGTCACCTCTGTAGTAATCCTTGGAACCTTATTTATCGAAAATTCACCTCACTCTTACCCTTCTACATCGGGTTAGACCTCACCTTATTCCTCATTTATACTACTCTCCGTTACCTTTGTCATCTATATTTTTAAGAACTTTTCGGTAAGACATTTCTCCTTATATATTTTCCCCTATAGACCTATCCTTAGACTCTGAGTTTCTCCTGAGAAGGACTTCTGATCTCTGATTCGTGTAAGTAACGATTACCCTTTTAAACGATTACCCTTTTCATTCCGTCTCTTTCTGAAACTGTCACCTTAATTATTTCTCTACGATTCGAATACTCTTCCGAGTCATCCACCCGTCAAACTAGAAATTACAACATTAAGTCAACGATCCAGTACAGACTGAGAAACTCTAGGGTACTTGACGTCGTGTGGTCCGAAGGGGCAGGAAGTGATAGAGGGTCTTAAACGAGTTTGAGTACAGGTAACTTAACTACTACAGTAGGTTGGTAGGGTAGGAGACGATGGGGGAAAAGGAAGACGGAAGTTAGAAAGGGTCGTAGTCCTAGAAAAGGTTGCTCAACCGAGAAGTGTAGTCCACCGGTTTCATACCCCGGAAGTCGTAGTCTTGAAGGTCACTTACAAGTACCAACTAAAGGAAATCATGACTGACCAAACCAGAGACACGACAGGTTCCCTGAGAGTTCCCAGAAGAGATCGGACTATTAAACTTTTGCAGTAAAGAAGCCACGAGTCGGAAGTAATACCGGGTTGAGAGTGTAGGTATGTTCTGATAACTTTTTTGGTATCGAAACTGATATACCTGGAACCAGTCGTTTCACTATTGAGACGAAAAATTATACAACAGATACAAACAGTTTCAAAAAGAAGGTTCCTCGTTCACAGAAAATTATAGTACCGACATCAGTGGTAGACTTCACTAAAACCTCGGGTTCTTTTACTTTAGACAATGACAAAGGTGAAAAAGAGGTAGATAAACGGTACTCAGTTACCCTTGTCTACGGTAATAGAATTAACAAACTTACGACTCACAATTCGGTCGAAAGAGTGATAGGAGAGAGTTGAAGTAGTTCTCCGACAAATCAAGGAGAAGTGAAAGACGGTAATCTCTCCATAATAGACGTATAGACTTCAACAATAAAGAGGGTCGTTACAACTAAGGTCGAGTACTCAGTAGGTCCGGTCGTAAATCGTACTACATGAGAAGTATATTCAATTTATTCGTCCCACTGTCATATGTCGGAACTACATGAGGAAAGGGTTAAAACTTGGTCAGTCAACAATGTACATTTCAAAATTGACAATGAAGAACAGGACGTATGTCCAAAGAGTCCTCCGTATATTCCACCACACCAATAGAGTAGAGGAAATCTTAAAAGGTGTCAACACTAGGTGTGTCAGTTTCCAAAATCGTATCAGTTACTTCGTCTACAAAAAGACCTTAAGGGAACGAAAGAGATACTTTGTTACTTGTGACCGTCAAACTAGAGACCAAAGAGACGGAAAAGATTTAGGTCGAACATGTAGAACCAAGTACATGACGACTTCGTATTGAATTTCCTAAAACTCGTAATGGAAAGATCGTACACTTTACTCATGTTAACATACCATCAAACTTGTCAGAAACCGTAACGGAAAGAACCCGCAATCTTATTTTTGACTTTAAAGGTCAGGACACCGGTGACGACACGAAAGGTTTAAACGACCGTATTTATCTCCCTAAAGAAGTTATTTATCCCTGTTCCATTTTTACCTATATCTACGTCTCTTCACCTTCTACTCCTGTATATCTAAATAGTAAATTCATACTACGTCTTAGTACTGGACTCTTCATCCCTTTCTCTTCCCGTCCTTAAAACTGTCTCCTCTTTACAGATCGTTCGACATCCTTGTAAATCTTTCATAAATGTGTATACCCATAAGGATTATAAACTATCTCCGAACTATGTACAACTGTTTATCTAATTTCGTACCGTAAAAACAAAATTCTTGTGTCAGTGTCAATTAAAAGTCTACCTTTTGTTTCTGTTTAAAAATGTATATGGTCTGACTCAGGTTTGTGTGAAAAACGTTTTTAGAGAGCTTCCAAGTTGTTCATATCAGTGTGAACAGTTAAACGAGGTCGGTACCGGATCTCTTATACAGTAGTTCTGAGGTCTAATCTTCTTTTATCATAATATGTGAAGATTAACGGGGATCAGGAGACGAAACACACTTTTTTCAACACTCCAATTCCCAAAACGAGTCATCTTCAAAACCTACAAATATATAGTCTTTACAGTATTAATATGCGTCTATTGGTAAAACCTACAAAATATACCTATTTACTCTACCAAGATGATGAATTAAACATAAAAATTTTATAGAAAAAGACGTTAGTGGAATTTTTTTGGGGGAAATGAACAAGATGAACTTTTGACAATAGGTTTTGGTAAAGGATTCAATCCATGAGACTCATTTTTACAAGTTTTGGAGGACTATTCGGACTCATAACTAATAGAAGATTAGATGAAAACTGAAACGGAACTTAGAAGTCGGTATTTTCTAAATTTTCTAAGACGGGAAGTGATTTTCGGTAGTAGACATTAGGAACGTGAGTGGGTAAAGTCTTAGGTCTACTGACTTACAGTGTAAGTCAATGGAAATATTTGGGGGTTTAGTTTCAAAGATTATAGTCGTGAACGGAGCGAGTAGTGAGAACGAAGAGTTGAGGGCTAAATAACCACTAAGAAATGGAGGGGAACGGTGAATGACAGAGGTCCCAAACTCACGAGTCTCGACGATTCGTCCGAAGATCTCAGTTTGTCGAAATTTTCAAGGTGTTTAAAGTATGACCTTTACCCTTTTGTATTTTTGTCACGTACAGTTTTACAGTAGGGTACAACTGTCATTTAGTGAATCGATTGTAAATCAAACAGAAAACACGTGATAGTCCTTGGTCATCGACGAGACACGCACACACGCGAAGTCACATTAAAGAATTCGGAAGTCTTTTACGACGTCGAAAACGGTGATAAGAAGAAAAAATTGGAAAATGTTTATTGGTTTTAATATATACCTACATGCTAAAATGACAGGAAAAGAGAGTTTACGTCCGTTATTTTCAACTAAACGTGATTGTTCGATTTTCGAGACTCACGATGGTCTGACACTACGGAAGGTCCTCCCTCTCGTCGATAATCTAGGATACTACCATCTTTCATAAAAGTGTTATCTGTAGTTTTTCTAAATCTTAGGTTTCGACCCTAGGTTAGATAACAAGTCTTCAGTCGGTCATACCTTCTTTTCTAAGTTGACGGAAACTTAAGTCGTCTCAGGTCCGTGTGATGTCGACGACGTTAAAGTTGGGAAGGGTGAGAGAAGGTATGTGTCTTCCTTAAGACTAATACCATCCAAGTATTCCTAAGTATTCCATATTTTTACAAACACTTTTTTTATATACGATCTTTATAGGATACAAATACGGTAACCGAGTGTCAACTTTAAAGGTAATCAATGTTTCTTTCCATCTTTTATATCAGTTTCTTATACAATTTTTACTTTTATAAAGAGACTAATATAGATAGATAGGAACGGTCAAATGTAAATTAACCGTTTAAATGATTTAAACTTTTCTATGATGACACCAGGAAGTATCTTAACACCTGATCTTTATATTCCGTCGGTTATACCATTCTATTTAAATTGGATTTTATATATTTATATATATATATTTATATATATATATATATAACGAGAAATTTTCTACTTTCATATTGACGTACCAAAGTTTGGAGTTGGTAATATGTCTTAACGGTATACTGATGATACATTGATAGTACTAACACGATAAGTCTGTTTGTTTTTACACAGGGTTCTTTACTACCATGAAGGTACTTCTTTTCTTACACGGATCTTCCTACTTACATCAAATATAACTGTCTGTCCGATTGGGTAAAATCGTAGAAGCGGAAAGAGGGTAGTTAGTTTTGGTCTTCCCGTGTTCACCTTATAATGATACTCAAATTTTTCTTTACAAACGGTTTGGTGATTTAGTGAAGTATGTCATATCTGTCCTTCATCTTACCATCATCGGATTCTAAGAACCAAAACTTACTTGGGTTTATTTATCAGAGGAACAATATTAGGTTCAACGGTAAATAACATCACTCAAGGTACCTTCTTTATTTTCGGAAGTATGAATCTTTAGATATATCCATTACTTCCTACAGAAGAGACTCCTTCAGTTAACAGGTCCAGATGTTTTACTCTTGACCCCTGTTTCTCACAACGTTCGTCTCTTTTGTCGAAGTCGATACATCTTCTAAACCTAAAATAAGTTCATTTTAGCTTTTGGTGACTACCCATATATCGCCCTTTCATTCTCCTCCACTAAATACGAATGTTGTTAACTAGACCGACAGCACCCCCTCACTTAATGTCTTCCCACTCTTATATCCGTCCCTCTGTGTCACCCCCTTTGACGTGACCAGGTCCGCTCTGCACTACTCTTTAGCCTGATCTTTGTCTCACCGCTAGTTCCGTCCGTTTATCTAAAATTTATGCAAAACCTCCTTCTTTACGGTTATAAACGACTGTCAACTTATATGTCTTACCATATCTCCCTCCGAAATCCTCATAGACATCGGAAGAACGAGCTCGTTAACCCATCTACGGGATATCACTTTACTACTCCCGACCCTTTCTTTAGTCACACTCCCATCCACCATTAGTTCCTTAGGTAAAGTTAGACACACCACTTTCAATACCATTCGGAAGGTCACCCTCTAAAGTTCCACGTCAACCTATAAACTTGAACCTCGGGTCTTCTTTCTCCATTTACCGTGAAATATTTAAGACGAGCATATGTATCGTTACTTGTGTCTATGGTGAACGTACATCAGACAAAAAATTACATTAAAATCATCTAGAGATGACACGGAGATAATATCTTGTCTAATTTTTCAAGTAAACCTAAAATAAGAATTCTATTTTTAAATTCATTCATTCGATACTCAGGTAATTTTCATCACCTTTCTCTATCTCTAGTCGAGATTCATTTAGAACACGTTTCCTTAAACAGAAAGTTCATAAGTCGAGAAGACCTTCTAGTCTCTAAAAGAATTGGTTAATTAACTCTGACAATTGATTCACAGTACTGCTTGTTTAAGCGTAAAATGTACGTCTTCGGTGAAAAATGACGTCTGAACCGTCCTTGTAATATTTCAACACATTTCACTACTATGTGGTGAAGGTCCTAGGGACAATACTAGGACCTAAAATTAGTAATTCAGCACTAATTGTCTAAATTTATGTACGAAATAACCCCTTCTTTACTACCGACCTTTAGTCCCTGTTTTGTCTATGACTAAGTTCAAGATTTTGTCGATAAGGGGTCGAAGGACTACTTTCTACTCTGACCTTAAACCGACATACTGTAGTAATAATGAGTAGTCCAATCATCTCAACTCTTGTCCTCCACTTCTTAAACAGTAATCCACAAGGACCCTTGGTACTCTGACTTGACTCCAGTCCCATCGTTGTAGGACCTCCCTTAGACCTTAAATGGATCAAACAATAAGTTTTAAGTGAACCGGTAATTAACTGAAGTGAAATCAATAGTCATATGTATAAAAACGAATCTGGGAACTTATAATTAAAGAATCTTCCTAAGAAAATAAATAGTAACAAAGATGTATTCGTGACGATTTTACTAAGTGTACATCGGTCGTAATTAAATAATCTATTTTTATCGAGGGATTAAAACACACCATTTAAAACCAACGTTGTAAATAGGGTGATTTTTTAGATGTAGTCAGTTTTGTATAAATAACTTGTAACTGGTACGTCAGTAACACGAATTGCACACATGAATATATGCACACATCACACAAGTATTAAATAGTTACAAAAAAACTCACTTATTTATACGTTTTTTAAGTTCCTTTCACTTGATATCCGATTTAAACAGTGACTTACGAGTTTATCTTTTCCACTTTGAACTCGGTAGGAAACCCTTCTTTACCCATCTCTTTATTCCTCGGTCGTTATCGGAGTTATAAACATATTCCTGTGAGTAGGTCACTTTCCTGAACGAAACTGTTCCTCGATTACATGTTTCACAAGGGTGACAATAGAATCATTTGTCGAACCAGGGGTTGTCTGTCTTCCTCTCAAGACTGATTAGCACCGAGGGGTTTTTAACCATTTAACCCGAGTCTAACTACAAAACGGATATCGACCCTAGTAGGGGTTCTATAAATTATGGCATTCTACTCAACTTGGATCCCTGAGACCTATCAACTTACCCTTACAGTCCACTAGATTCTTTAAGTACGGTCATAGTCTTAAATTTTTAACTACCACGATAATGATGATGATGATTATTCGGACTACTCAAATATAAAACATTCCAAAAACAACGAGTCGTAGGTTACACCATTGAAATAAAGGACCCACCTGTAATAAGAACAACGACGACCAATGACACCAGGTGTTTTTTTTTTATTATTATTATACCGACTAACTCAAAGGTGAGATTGTATACTTGGTTTTCGATAATATTTTGAAAACGTTGTTTAAAATTCTGGACTTCGGGTTAAGTGGTGATTGACTAATTTAGACAGATACACATATTCCATGTTATTCCTGTCCTCCTCTACATCTTTACATAGACGTCCTATTTGAAGTAAGATACAAAGACATGACAGGTGACATTCCCTATTAAAACTTTTTTTTATAGAATATCTATAAAAGTTTATCTTGGATCTATCTTGTCATTTTACATATGGGTAGTTTTGAAGTCATTAATAGTTATAAACCGTTCAAGACAAAGTGGACACACACGTGGGTGAAGGAGAGAGAGGGAGTTTCAAATAAAAATTCTTTTAAGGTCCGTAGTACAGTAAAGTAACCATTTACGAAAGTCATAAATAAGGACTTGACAATTTTAAGAACAAATTCATCATTATGTTGGTACTACACTAAAGTTTCTGAAGTCCCTATGGAGGAGACAGGAATTAGACAAATAAATGGTTACAGATTTTAGGATGTTTAAATTGTAAGAAAAAACCTTCTATTTTATACTTGGTGGAGTAACCTTAACAGTGTTGATTCTGGAAAAGTCAATACTAAATAACTTCTTTTCCATAAACTTAAACGTTTTCTGTTATTGACCGGTAAAAACTTTAATATAGATATTATCCGTGTCTGTCGGATCTTTCAAATCTTTAACAATCTTCAAAGGGTTCTAGGATTTCAGTAGACAAGGAACTCCCATATCATCAGTACCTACACGTTCCAGTGTCTTACCACCCATCATCTCTTTCCCAACGTTCGGTCCAGAGGTTTCCGGTGGTGGAATTAAGGACCAAAGGGGGGTGGGAAATAGGGAAGGAACCTACTGAAAGGACTCTGACTACAAATCAGAAGACATTACTACGGACGTTCACATAGTAGATGGTCCGTCTTTGTCTAGTGAGAAACCCGAAGGGACCATCAAGTCGACCATTTCTTAGGCGGACGTTATGTCCCCTGGGACCAAACTAAGGACCCAGCCTTTCTAAGGGACCTCTTCCCGTAACGTTGGTTGAGGTCATAAGAACGAACCTCTTAGGGGTACCTGTCTCGATATCAGGTACGTCAACGTTTCTCAGTCTGTACTCACCCACTGATTCGTGTGTGTGTGTGTTCACATAGTGGGTTCGTATAAAGAGGGAAGATATCTCAGTAGGGACGAGATTTGGGTACAGTTATTTTACGAAACCTAAAGAAATTACATCGTATCTGTAATACAACGTATAATTTTGTCTGACTTCAAGGTTAAGAAGAAAGTTCACGTCGTACTAATAATGATCGACATGTCATGACCTTAAGACTTTTAGAGAAGATTTGATCTACCAAAGGAGTTATAAGGGACTCAAGTAAAGGTCACACCTGACTACTAACTGGAACTTCCTTTACTTGATCTTCCGTACGTGTAATAATGTCTGACGTCGATGAACCTCTCCTGATGACTTCTATTTTAAACTTCAGGGACACGGTTTGACTCGTCGGGTAGGTTGGACTACCCAATTATATTTTAAATGAGGTAAAATATCCCTCCCGAAGGTGACGAGAAGTGTACTTTTGAAAAGTAGATGACGTCCTTCTTCTGACACACGTACTTCGAATACTCGACGACTATGTAACTCCTGTCTTCTAAAACTGTTTTAGGGTTCGGTGACGTCCAGTGTATGAGGAACCGTGTTGACCCTGAGTAGTCCCCCGTTCCATCCTATACGTTTAGGACTCGATAGTAGTAAACCAACTTCCTCTTGGACTCTACTTGATGTACTAAAATTACTCAAAAGACGATTGAATTACGTTCATCCCTTTCACCTAGTGGTGTCAGGTACAGGAAGACCTCCGACGTCAAGATCTCGGAGTAGTTTGAATGTCATAACTAAAGAGGGGTCACGGAGGAAGAGGGACGAATTGATTTAGGGAAAGAAGAAAGGTTCAGACAGAGTTCGAGGGGAAGGGAGTATTTGAAAAAAGTTGAGAATACCGGGAGTCTCCAAAAAGGGAATAGAAGTGAGAATAAATTGAATGACAGAAAGTGAAATAACCCTTTAATCTTCTACTGAATTTTAATTAAAGATCCTTCGACGGTTAAGTCTCTCGACTGATGTGTACTTAGAGTCTTTATATAAAACACATAGAGACGACTGTCGACAAAAACCAATATATATTACATTCTTAATAACTACAATTCCATATTTCACAACCCATATCATCCTCAAGGATCTTCTTACACATTTTCGCCCGTCGTAAGGTTTTCCTACCCCGAGAGTATAATTCACGTTAGTGGGAGGACGTTCAACAAATGATGGATAGCGGGGTCCTTTTCACTGACTCACACCGGTTCTCCAGACTCCGTGGTTGGTCTTGAGTCGATTAATGAGATCGTGGACATAGGAATACGTCATTCATTGTCTACATATATAAAAACGTAACTTCTATTTAAAATTAGTATCTACTCATTGGACCAGTGACAAAGGGTCATTGTATTTTATGACTGTTAGTAAACTGTAAATTGAACATATAAACCGTATAAAAAGGTAACCGACAAACTAAGAATAGAAAGACGGATTGATCCAACATTTGGGGTGACTTTCATGTCAAAACGATGGAGACCAAAACGAAAAGAGTTGTGTGTTGACTTACAAGACCCGTTTTGTCTGAGAGTTATGTCATAAGTAAACGGTAACGACTACTATCAGATTCGTTTGTGACTGACCTCACGATTTTATAAACGTTTCGGAGAAGAACTCCTCTTTCCACCGAAATGGACTATTAAGGGAGCATCGGGTGTTAGTGTGTATCTTCATTTTAGCTAAAGATCTACTCATTCTTATTATTGAATTTTACAGATTACACTTATTATCCTATAATTCAGATAGTAAATAAGATGACACTAAGTTTGATAAATCTAGATGAGATTCAATAGTATTCAATAGTGATGGGGTCTCAAAAAGACCTCTAAAATTAGACTTGAAGTTGACCCGTCCGGAGACTTTTTCCACCTACTATTCTTCGACAAATTCTTTCGAGTGGTGTGGTCCGATTTTATTCATCAACATGGTCCCCGGTTGTCTCATTTACGAAAATCTGTTACGACTCGAATAAAGTGAATCGTACTATGGGAGTTCCAAGTAGGTACAACAACGTTTTCCGTCCTAAAGGAAGTATAAAATACCGATTTGTGTGTGTGTTAAGAGTAAAGGAATTATATAAGTAAGTGACTATCAAACAAAAGTACAGAACTAATAACACTTATTACGACATTACTTGTAAGCCACATCTATAGAGAAACTTTATCATTAAAATGAAAAAAGTCTATATATGGGTTTCACCCTAACTACCTAGTATATCGTCAAGATAAAAATTGAAGATTTCCTTAGAGGTATGACACAAGGCATGACTGACATGGTTATATGTAAAAGTGGTTGTCACATGGTCGTGGGGGAAAAGTGGTGTAGGAGTAGTCATAAAGAGGTAGAGAAACTAATGTCAGTCAGATTGTTCAGATTATATTATAGAGTAACGACTAGACTAAGAGTAAGGGGTCTACAAATCACTACAACTCGTGGAAAAGTACATAAACAATGTACAGTTACTTATTGTAGAGTTATTCCGACTGGGCCTATTAGTGCTACCACACTAGTGAGTAGATCTCGGTCTAGGACCTTACACTTCAGTTCACCCGGAATCTTTCGTAGTGATGTTTGTTTCGATCACCTCCACTACCTTAAGGTCGACTCGAAAAAGTTTAGGACTTTCTACTACGACACTTTCACGACGTGAGTTGTACGGTTGTTTAAACCTTTTGAGTCGTCACCGGTGTCCTGACCTTTTCCAGTCAAAAGTAAGGTTAAGGTTTCTTTCCGTTACGTTTTCTTACGAGTTTGATGGTGTGTTAACGTGAGTAGAGTGTACGATGATTTCATTACGAGTCTTAAGAGGTTCGGTCCGAAGTCGTTATACACTTGGCACTTGAAGGACTACAAGTTCGACCAAAATCTTTTCCGTCTCCTTGGTCTTTAGTTTAACGATTGTAGGTGACCTAGTACCTTTTTCGTTCTCTCAAGGTCTTTTTGTAGACAAAGACGAAATAACTGATACGGTTTCGGAAACTGACACACCTAGTGTTATTTGACACCTTTTAAGACTTTCTCTACCCTTATGTTCTGGTGGACTGGACGAAGAACTCTTTAGACATACGTCCAGTCCTTCGTTGTCAATCTTGACCTGTACCTTGTTGTCTGACCAAGGTTTATCCTTTTCCTCATGTAGTTCCGACATATAACAGTGGGACGAATAAATTGAAGATATGTCTCATGTAGTACTCTTTGCGACCTGACCTTCTTTGTCTTCGACCTTAGTTCTAACGGCCCTCTTTATAGTTATCGGAGTCTATACGTCTACTGTAGTGGGAATACCGTGTTTCACTTCTCCTTGATTTTTCGGACAACTACCTTCACTTTCTCCTCTCACTTTTTCAACCGAATTTCGAGTTGTAAGTCTTTTGCTTCTAGTACCGTAGACCGGGGTAGTGAAGTACTCTTTATCTACCCCTTTGTCACCTTTGTCACAGTCTGAAAGAACACCCCGAGGTTTTAGTGACGTCTGCCACTGACGTCGGTACTTTAATTTTCTGCGAATGAGGAACCTTCTTTTCAATACTGGTTGGATCTATCGTATAAGTTTTCGTCTCTGTAATGAAACGGTTGATTCCAGGTAGATCAGTTCCGATACCAAAAAGGTCACCAGTACATACCTACACTCTCAACCTGATACTTCTTTCGGCTCGTGGCTTCTTAACTACGAAACCTTGACACCACAACCTCTTCTGAGAACTCTCAGGGAACCTGACGTTCCTCTAGGTTGGTCAGGTAAGCCTTCCTCTAGTTGGGACCCTAAAGGAACCTTCCTTACTACGATTTCGACTTTGAGGTCATGAAACCTGTGGAGTACACTTCTCAACTGAGTAACCTTTTCTGGGACTACGACCCTCCCTAACCCCTGTCCTCCTCTTCCCCTGCTGTCTCCTACTCTACCGACCTACCGTAGCGACTGAGCTACCTGCACTCAGACTCACTTGAGACCCTCAACAACTACCTGTCCCTCCGGACCGCACGACGCTAAGTACCCCAGCGTCTCTCAGCCTGTGTTGACTCGTTGACTTGACTTGACTTGACTTCCGACCCCACCCTCCCCTCTTTTACTTGGAGAAAGACGACGATGTACGTCTTTTTGTCGTCGACTTTCCCTAGAACCTCTAACTTTGTATCTGTTCCATTGTATCAAACGAGTGCTTTCGGGTTTATCCATCATGTCGTCCCAAAGATCCTATGGTCACAGCAAAAGAAACTAAATGAGGGTTGACTGAAAAAAAGAAGAAAAATTTGTAAATGAATGGGAAAATTACTTTAAAATAACCTCATATCAACAAAATACCCGAAGGCACCACCGAATCTACCATTTCTTAGGTGGACGGTTACGTCCTCTACGTCCAAACTAGGATCCCAACCCTTCGAGGGGACCTCCTCCCGTACCGTTGGGTGAGGTCATAAGAACGGACCTCTTAAGGTGACTGTCTCCTCGGACTGTCCGATGGTAGGTATCGTAGTGTTTCTCAGTCTGTACTGACTCGCGCTTGTGAAAGTGAAGTGAAATCATCAAATTATTACACAATAAAAGATGACATGTCGTTTCACTTAGTCACTGTGTATATGTGTATAGGTGAGAAAAGACCTAAAGGAAGGTTAAATCCAGTGGTATTTCATAGGTCATCTCGTGGGACACGATATGTCATCCAAGAGTAATCAATAAAAATATGGATACGATTCAGTGAAGTCAACACAGACTGAGAGACGCTGGGGTACCTGACCTCGGACGGTCCGAGGAGACAGGTACCCTAAGAGGTCCGTTCTTATGACCTCACCCAACGGTACGGGAGGGAGTCCCCTAGAAGGACTAGGTCCCTGACTTGGGGCCCAAGCTAGGACCTCAGAGAATACAGAGGACGTAACCGTCCACCCAAGAAAGGGTGATCACGGTGGACCCTTCGGGGTATCACATATATACAGTTAGAGGGTTAAGGAGGATGGTGGCGGGGGGAAAAGGGGAACCATAGGTATGTAAATAAGGAATACGGACACAGAGATGAAGACGAAACGTTTATCCTAGTAGACATAGTAAAAATACCTAAGGTGTATATACACAATTATATATAAATAAAAGACTGAATGAAGTGAGAATACTGTCAGAGGTACAGGTAAGTGTAGAGATGTTTACTGGGTTAAAACAAGGAAAAAATACCGACTCATTATAAGGTAACACATGTACACGGAACGGTGAAGAGTCCGTTACAACAGACTTCCAGACCCGGTTCTATCAGATCCGTTGTCCTATCGGTGTTCAAGTTCTAAAAGACCTCGGTTCCTCTTTGAGAAACGTCGGGACCTATCCCTTCTTTCATAATCCGGAGTGACAAAGACCCAGTCTCTGGGACCTATTATTAAGAAAGATGTACAAGTCACTGTAGAGACTCACGGGTCATTATACTGACAGTTTTTCCGTTTTAGTGTCTAAAAAGAATGAACAGTAGTGAAACTCGATACCACTCTACAAGTACTAATAAATAGTAGGTCTGTTTAAACCTGTCTTCTCGGGTTCTGGTTCTGACTACAAACCGGTACCCCCTTTCCCGACCTTTCAGGGGTCCCGACAGTTCTTAATATAGGTAAAGACTTCTTCAGTCATGTTTTTGTTTCCATCTCCAACAGTTCCTGTCTTAAACCTTTCAGTCCGGTCCTCTTATTAAAAATAACGTTCACTTGTAGACTAGAATGTTTTCTTTGAAGAGATAAAAATTTTATTTGAAATCAAAAAACTCTTTAAATGTCTCTGGGATACATCTTTTATCTCTTAAGGATATACGGGGAATAGGGGTATCAAAGATGATAATAATTGTAGAACGTAATTACACCATATAAACATGTTGACTATTTAATTAACTATGATAATTGATTACTGGTATCTAATATAATCCCGAGTGAGAAACAGAACATGTCAAGTGACCCAAAAGTGTCTACACACTATAGTCACATCATTTTGATATGATATTTCATGACATTACTACCGATGTATTGTAATTACGTTCTACAATTATTGTCCTCTACAATACCCCCACTCTCCATATATCCTTGAGAGATAAAAGACGTACTACAGAGATATTTGACGAGATGTCCAGTTAGACTCTGAATATCTGTGTCCATTAGGAGTCTACCCTTATAATCGATATGACTCTTCTGGAGTGTCAACGATACCGCCACGACAATACCAGGTAACTGCCAATGATCATTACCGAGTTGTACGTTGCACAAACAAGACTTCTCAGATTGATCAAAATACCTATCTCTTTCCAGAACTTTTGTTAATGACGTCGACATTTGGTTTCTTTGACAGGTCCATGTATCACTCGTTATTTTATAACTAATGTGTAACTGAACCATTCGGGACCCACGTTTACATTTAATCATTTTACGGTAGTTGTTTAAAAGAATTTTACATATCCTTTATAATACAAGTTACTACACACTTGTGTTTCCTTTTTATGTATGGAAAATCACATAAACTTATCGTAAGATTTTAGTCGATGTATCATCTTATTCTGTTTGGTAGTGAAATAAAATGAAGTAAAGGTCTACACTTTCCATTTCTAACATACATTAGAACATCCTTAAAATTTTCTTAGTTTATTCTACCTAAATAATTACAAAATTAGTGGATAAAAAAAACTTAAAAATTTATATTTAAATAAATTAACCTCATAGTGGACAATAAAATTAATAAAGTCACTTATTTTTTTATTCAGTTTGTGTCGAGATCTGAAGTGTATCGAACATGAAATCCTTTGTTATCATGTTAATGTTTATAGTGACACTTTGTTTCCGACAATTCTATTGACTGAATTTCTCCCATGGTTGTACCTCAACGTCCCGTTCCGGATCGATACTAAATGACATTTCATGTTCTCTCATTTATAAAATTAGAACGTCTGATTTGTTATAGAAAACATTGATGAGTTAAGACGAAAACATCGTGTTTTCGTTGGTGTCTACCATACATTTTCTTCCTTGTACCGACACAGGGTTATTTGTAAATATTTTTGATCACCGACCGGTCTAAACAAGACACCGACATTAGACAGTTGGGGACGAGGTCCCAGATTTGTACTTCTCTTTCTTATAACACTTTTTATCAAAAGTTTAATATTTCGAGACAAGTTTACAGTTCAATAATAAGTAACTCAAATAACTTTTTGACTATGTCACAGATTGAACTACGATTACGTGTTGATTATCAGGGACCGACTATTCGGTTAAACAACAGTCCACTTAGTTCCCTTAGTATTATTAATTCCCATTATTTGGTGTAAGTTGGAAAAGAATTTCCTTTCCCTTCTCCTTTGTATAAGAAGTATAAAGAAAATAGAAAAAGTTTCCCGAAATAGAAGGGTTCTCAAATCGCTTAAAATTTATGTCGAAACAGTGAAGAGGGACTACTTGAACCCCTAAATTAGATTAAGGGTTGAATTATACACTTTGAGGATAGGGGAGATGGGGAGGGATGGAGACAATTAACGCGAACTTAGGATTGGGAACGACCACGATTTACTCCTTAATATACTCAAAACTTTCAAGTCGGTCACCGTAGAGTCAAACCGTTCAGAGCGGTTCAAGATTGAGACTGAAAAAAAGAAAGAGTCACTACGTTCGAATAAGTTCAGACGGAGAGAAATTTTGAACTAAAGGTCAAAGTTCTAAAATCTTTCATTAGAAAACAGAGAGTGTAACCCTCGGTTCATATACTGAAAATCAACGAGTCGCCTTGTAAAATAATAGTACTCTGATTTGTCGACACTCAAAAACTTGAACTTGTCAAACGGGTGGTATCACTAGAGTTACTGTTAAGTCACAGATGATGAACTAAGATTTTAAACCGAGGAACTTGGTGTTTAGATAAAATTGTTGAATCTGTAGAACTGTTAATAAAGGTTATTATATATACCTCATCTGTACGTTTTACAATCGTTGGATAAATGGGGTATCACCTTTAGTAATCGTGTACTCCACAAAGTTCACCTCAATGAGTGCAAAGAATGGGTGACATTGACTAGTGGTAATAAACGAAGACAGGGAAACACGTGCGTACAAGTCAACGAAGTCAGCACAGACTGAGAAACACTGGGGTCCCTGACGTCGGGCGGTCCGAGGAGACAGGTACCCTAAGAGGTCCGTTCTCATGACCTCACCCAACGGTACGGGAGGAGGTCCTCTAGAAGGACTAGGTCCCTAACTTGGGTACAGAGGACACAGAGGACGTGACATCCACCTAAGAAATGGGTGATTCGGTGGACCCTTCGGGAAGACAGGGAAATAAACGTCGAATAAACTTTCATACTAATGATGACAAGGATTTGTTACGAAACGTCCCTTAAGTATACACTTATCTTCATCTTTTACAGTATCGATACGATTAATGGGGAAACGTTTTAGAGTTCTAAACTGTTTAGGAAAGTAGGATAAGAAATTTCGTAGTATAATGACTATCCATACAAAGTGGAGAAATTCTTCCAGGTAGACGTACGTAGAAATGTGTATAACGAAGAATAAATATAGTAGAAGGGTTTAAATAAAGTTTGTAGTTGACAGAAGATTGATTATATTTCATTCTTAGTCATTGGGTGAAATGTTAAAAAATGAACCACTAAAAAGTGGTTATAAAAGTTAATAAAATTCTCGAAATTGAGACGGTCTGTCGATCCACTTCGAGACGTTAGATATGGAGTATGAACTGTAAGGTTAAGATGTCACATTTAAATTACGGATGAGAGTATAGTCATCGACTAATATTAGAGAATCACCCATCCTTGGTCTCGACAAATTAAAAGATACACGTCGAGAGTCTACCGTTATTCAAGTCTCTCAGTGGTTTGCATAAATGTCTTACTATTTATCAAAAACATCGTTTTATGGGTCATTTCACTTTTTAATAGTTAAAATAGGGTAGAATTCAAGTCTCTCTCTTCCTTGATTACCCTCTACGTACGCATCAACAGAACCAGGACTCCGTTTCTCTCGGAGAAACGGACGTGTCTACTATCTTTTATTAGTACACTCGTAGTGGGGTGATATACGTGGTAGGACTATTATCTTAAACTTTAGTACAAGGTGTTCCTTATAAATGACGAGATCGTATCCTTATGACTCGAAGAATTGACCTTTTCTCTGAGTTTTTCGGATGATTTTCAAAAAGTTCAGAATCGATTACCCGGTGTAAATTCATTTCCTATGAGTATAGGTGTTGACCTTCTACGGAACTTAATAATTGGAGTACTGAGACCCGTACAAACGGTCAAGGGAGACCATCTTTGTAAGATATACATATACTACTTTTCGTTGACTCCGTAGTCTTGACCGTCGTGTTGGGTCCTCGATATTCCTTTCTTTACCGGTTTCCTGAAACAAAATTTATTTGATAAATAAATCCCAGTCCCCTGAACAAAAAGTGTAAAAGGGAAAACACAGAGTAATAGAAAATCAGATAAATTCTTAAGTGTCTAAAATTAACCTATAGAGGGTTGTCCTTTTACTGTGTTCCTTGTTTTAAAATAATGGTACTTTAATATCTTAAAACCCCCCTTTATTTGGTTTAATCGTAGGTAGTTATTAGTGTTATTTGACACCTTTTAATACTTTCTCTACCCTTATGGTCTGGTGGACTCGACGGAGAACTCTTTAGACATACGTCCAATCCTTCATTATCAGTCTTGACCTGTACCTTGTTGTCTGACCAAGGTTTATCCTTTTCCTCATGTAGTTCCGACATATAACAGTGGGACGAATAAATTGAAGATACGTCTCATGTAGTACTCTTTGCGACCTGACCTTCTTTGTCTTCGACCTTAGTTCTAACGGCCCTCTTTATAGTTATCGGAGTCTATACGTCTACTGTGGTGGGAATACCGTCTTTCACTTCTCCTTGATTTTTCGGACAACTACCTTCACTTTCTCCTCTCACTTTACCAACCGAATTTCAAGTTGTAAGTCTTTTGCTTCTAGTACCGTAGACCGGGGTAGTGAAGTACCCTTTATCTACCCCTTTATCACCTTTGTCACAGTCTGAAATAAAACCCCCCGAGGTTTTAGTGACGTCTGCCACTGACGTCGGTACTTTAATTTTCTGAGAATGAAGAACCTTCCTTTCAATACTGGTTGGATCTATCGTATAAGTTTCCGTCTCTGTAATGAAACGGTTGATTCCAGGTAAATCAGTTCCGATACCAAAAAGGTCACCAGTACATACCTACACTCTCAACCTGACGCTTCTTTCGACTCGCGACTTCTTAACTACGAAAACTTGACACCACAACCTCTTCTGAGAACTCTCAGGGAACCTGACGTTCCTCTAGGTTGGTCAGGTAAGACTTCCTCTAGTCGGAACCCTACAGAAACCTCCCTTACTACGATTTCGACTTTGAGGTCATGAAACCGGTGGAGTACACTTCTCAACTGAGCAACCTTTTCTGGGACTACGACCCTCCCTAACCCCCGTCCTCCTCTTCCCCTGCTGTCTCGTACTCTACCGACCTACCGTAGTGACTGAGGTACCTACTCTCAAACTCACTTGAGATCCTCAACCACTACCTGTCCCTCCGGACCGCACGACGCTAAGTACCCCAGCGTTTCAAGCCTGTGCAGACTCACTGACTTGACTTGACTTGACTTATTAAATTATAAAAACTATTTATGTTCAAATATATATAATCCTAATATTATTTACTGTCTCACAAAATCTATACAATAAAACAAACTCTTAAAAATACGATCATGTCACTAATCTCTATATATAACCAACTCAAAGAGTCTTAACCAACCAATAATTGTTTAATATTTGAAAAACGACAATTCAAATATTTATAAATAATTGAACAAGGATTATCTTTGTTACTCGACTTAAGCTCAGTATCTGATGGGAGTTTCTTGAATTGCCATCATATCCACTCAAGATCAAAGAGGTAGGAAAACGGTTGTAAACCGTACCAATCAAAAAATTTTGATATTTATATGATTGTCTACAAATCTCTATAGAATAATACAAAAATTTAAACTTAAAGAGATCACTCATTATTACTCGTTAAAAACACCCGAATAGACGTTAATAAAACGAAAGGAACCTGACAAGTATAGTAAACGGATAAAAAATAATCCAGTAAAAAAAGAATGACTCGAAGCCCTCACGAAATATATAATGAATACATTCAGAAAATAGTCTATGTACCAAAATTTTATATAACAGGGTCATATCTCAAACAATAAAATAAGGGTTCAGAGAACTTTCGTCTTCAGGAATTAAAACTACTTCGGTAAAAGGTTAAAAAAAAAAAGTTTCTACTACGAAGATAGATTCTTTAAAGATTGGATCCCAGTGTTTCTAGAAAAGGACACGAGATAAGATCTTCAGAATAGTTCAAAAAGTTCATACAGATACTAGGTAAAAATTAAAGAAAAACATCTACTGTACTCTATTATTAGTTTCAAACCAAAACATATACCCATATTTTAATAGGATCGGGGTAAATTACTTTTCCGATATGAAAAAGTGATTTTGTGGAAAGTCGAATAAACTTTCAGTTAACTGTTGTATTCACAGCCAGAAGAAAACGTGAAAAATAAACCAAGGGAAGTAGATAAACAGAAACTACTGCATCTCATGGTGAGACAGAATTATGACATTGAAGTGTTATTAAATACGTCAGTCCATCATATTGAAGAGAGTAAAACGAAAAGAAAGAGTTTCAACAGAACAGATAAAATCAAGGAAACGAAAAGATACACTTAAAATCTTTTCAAACAGACATAGATTCTTTTTACACGACGTTAAAATAAGTCTTTCACTAATTAGATATCTGGTTTAGTCTCTCTTAATTGTAGACTTATTGTGACCCAAAAACTTAATTACTTGTGTCATATAAGAGATCAATTCAGTTGAAATTAAAGAGAGTCGATGTAAAACAGTAAAAGTCGTATATTTAGAATATATAGAAAGTAATCAGAAAATTGTCCTCTTGACTTACAAAATTTTGATGACACGTACACACGCACGATTCAGCGAAGTCAGCACAGGCTTAAACACGTTGAGATACCTGACGTCCGGTGGTCCGAGGAGACAGGTACCCCTAAGAGGCCCGTTCTCATAACCTCACCCAACGGCATGGGAGGTCCCCTCGAAGGATTGGGTCCCTAGCTTGGACTCAGTGAATACAGAGGACGTAAATGGTGTTCACGGTGGACCCTTCGGGATTTTGATAACATTCAACATAAATTTGTAAAAATAAAAAGTAACTAAAAACCATGTATCTAGAGTATTAGATGTCAGAACAATTTTTAGAGACTAATCAAGGTTGTCCAGAAAGTCATTTAAATTGACCTAGAGAATACATCTACCAGTATAGTAGACTCTTTTTTCGTTCAAATGTAGAAAGTTTAGAACTACGGTAGATGAGTAATCCGAATGGATAATTAACTAATCTTGTCGTTCATGTTACAAACTATCATCACTAATCTCGTCTGTAGGAACGTAATGAGGACTAGAGTCCCACTTTCGTAACAGAAAGTAGAAATTCATACCATAATTATAATAGACATCCAAAAAGTATTACGGGAAGTAGTCCGACTCGTTCAAGAGAAGAGTCAGACGGTTCTCAAAAATAAGTCCTATCTAAACCTTACAACAGTCTTCGAATAAATCGAAGATAACTCTACTAGTATACCAAAATGAAAAAATCAGACAATTATGTCATTTAATGTGACTAACTAAAAGATTACATTTAAGTCGTAAAGTGAGGACCCTATTTAGTGTAAACTGGTGACATACAATAGAAATATATATGACAACATAACTAAACATTAAAAATTTTCTAAAAAACGTAGACACAAATACTCCTTTTAAAATAAAGGGACATTATAGAAACACACAAACTGTAGTCTTATTACGACCGGAATATCTTATTCAATCCTTCATAAAAAAGGGAAAACTATAAGACCCTCTAATACACATCTTCTCATCTTTTGAGTTATTTTATTTTTCAAAAATTACATAATTTTTTGTAGCCGTTTGGAAATCGACTCGATTCTTTTATTCCTCTACTGAGTTTACTAATTTTAGACCCGATTTTCCCCCATGTAGTACTGGTTCAAAAGTCTTTATCTTTCCTAATAAGTCAAGTCAGCGAATCAGCACAGGGTGATAAACACTGCGGTACCTGACGTCGTGTGGTCCGAAGGGACAGTGGTTGAAGGACTCGAACGAGTTTAAGTACAGGTAGCTCAACCACTACGGTAGGTTGGTAGAGTAGGAGACAGCAGGGGAAGAGGAGAGTGGAAGTCAGGAAGGGTCGTAGTCCCAGAAAAGTTTACTCAATCAAGAAACGTAGTCCACCTGTTTCACAACTTCGAAGTCGAAGGCTCGTAGTCAGACATTTTTATAATACCTGACTAAAGGAAATCCTAACTGAGCAAACTAGAGGAACGTCATGTTCCCTGAGAGTTTTCAGAAGAGGTTGTGGTGTCTAGTTTTCGGTAGTTAAGTTAGTTTTCGTTAGCTTTTCCTAATATTCCTTGATGTTTGTTGACTTATGATTGTTTAATCTATTACACCTACTTGATCTGTTTTGGTATCTTTCTGTATTTACTGACTTTGACTGTGTTTTCTTTATCTTTTAGACTTGTCTAGACATTTTATTAATCTAGTCGTTAAATTTTTGAAAGACTCCTCCCACTCCGTTGTGTCTTCAACCCTTCGTCTGTCATGTTCGAGAACACACATTCGATCGACCAGTAAAGTGTACATTTCGACAGGAATGTGATGGGGTTTATGAATGTCCCCCGCCCGTCTTATATTGTTAATTATCCATGGGTTTTTTTCGACTGTTTCTATAAAAAGAGGTTTCTAATAAAGGACCCACCCCTTCTAGGGGTCTTCATCTTTTACCGTTGGGTGAGGTCATAAGAACGGACCCTTTAGGGTACCTGTCTCCTCAGACCACCCGATGTCAGGTGTCCCAACGTTTATCAACCTATGATGACTCTGACGTGCACGTATGTCCTCATATGTGTAAATTAATTGACTACAATAATAAAGATAAAAAAAGAATACAATTCTCTTTTTTCTTGGACTATCCTTATATTTCTTTTTATCATACAATTAAATTAGATTGAGATAAAACATAGTATATTCACCGTAGATCATTTATGGTATATATTAAAGATTACGGACTCTTTCCTCTTAGTTGATCTCAACACTGATGAATCAGTAAGAAAACCCGAAGGGAGTATCGAGTCAACTATTTCTTAGACGGACGTTACGTCCTCTGGGTCCAAGCTAAAGACCCAACCCTTCTAGGGGACCTCTTCCTTTACCGTTAGGTGAGGTCATAAGAACGAACCTTTTAGGGTCCCTGTCTCCTCGGACCGTCCGACGTCAGGTACCCCAGCGTTCTCGGTCTGTGCTGAATCGTTGATTTGGTGGTGGTCAGTAAGAATAACCCGAAACACTTTTTAAAGTGTGTATGTCCTTTATTACGGTTATAGTATATTAACCCTGTAGAGACTTTACCTCTAAATTTTCCATCTCCCCTTTTTTTCAGTCTTCTCAAAAACTTAAGGTGTCTCGTCTTTTTTCAAAAAAACTTAAGGTATCGTCTTATTTAACAGAGTCCATGACACGTTTCTTACCTGAGTAACCTTTTCTGGGACTACGACCCTTTCTAACTTTCACCCTCCTCTTCCCCTGTTTTCTCCCTCTCTACCAACCTACCGTAGTGGCTGAGGTACCTGTACTCAAACTCGTTCGAGCCTCTCAACCACTATCTGTCCCTCTGGACCACACGACGTCAGGTACCCCAGTGTTTCTGAGGCTGTGCTGACTCGCTGACTTACTGACTGGCACGTTTCATTAGTCTTGTGTATGTTACGGCATTTGATGATATTTGTGTGTCTAGGTGGGTATAAGTGGGACATACCGGGAGAAAGTTTTCCTGTCAGAATCACTGGACACGAGAACCTGAGAAGTTAGTTATCTTTAACTCCTTCCCGACAGGGTCTTAAAGTCCGTTTCGATATGACCCCGAATATGACGTCGGTTCCCTTCGACTTCGTTCTCAGTCCTCGGTATCAAGCGAGGGGTCCTCACCCTCGACTTGGGATTTTACACGTCTCCCAACCCTAGGTCGCCACTCTGCGCTCCACAGACCGTCTTCCGGGACGTCGGCCCCACACGTCCCTAGTACGCGTCAGGCCGACGGGGCGGGTGGGTGCGGAAACGCGGGTCGTGAAGCTTCTACCATCCGTACGAGTCAGGACGGTGGGGTTCTCCCTGCACCCTGCAGTTTTAACGGGAAAAGCTCGCACGCACTTTTCGACGGCGAGCGACCCGTGTTCAACAGAAGCTCCTTCAAAGGTGAGGACCAACAGACACCACTCAGTAAAAGGACAAACACGTGTCTCCGTCAACAGACCGTCACTGAGGTCTAAGGTCGGATACAGTTTCCTCACACGACTTGAAATACGAGTCCACAGAGGAGTTATAGAGAAAGATCTTCAAGTCCGTCAAAAGGATGTAGTCTTAAAGACTTTTTCATTTGTGAACGAAAGGAGAGGAAAGACCTGAGATTTTGGTATATACGTACATATGTATTTTAAGACATATTTCTATTAAAGAACCGAAGGATAATAGAACTTAAAAAAGTCATCACTGTGTGACCCCTTACCTTACCTTCTTTCTACGTTATTTTCTCTTACTTTCGTATTGTTCTTTCGTTTTCGAACAAAGATGTATTTCTTCTGAGTAAAAAAGTGAATCTTGTGTCCAACACTTTACCATTACAGGTCCGGGTTAGACAGGAGGTCATACAAAGACAAGGAAAAAAAAAAAAAAAGAAAACCACTCGTCTTCCAAAATTTTTATAAAACTCAACCAACGGTCGCAAACTTTTCGTTTTACAAAGTGTATTTTTAGGTTCAAGGACCGTAGAAAATTTTATGAGCTTCTAGGCCTTTGTCTTTAGATTTAGGGAATTCCGTAGGTACCCGATCGGTCTAGAGCCGTCGGCCTCGTGGAGAAATCTATTCCGGACTCGGAATGACGAGTCGAATGACGGCTTAAGTGGGACAGACGAAGTGAACAAAGACAAGGGACAGACTGGAGACACTCGTAAAACACAAACGTAGGTAAGAAATCTGGGTGTACTTGACAAAAGAAGACAAAAGGTCGGTCGCTCAGAGAGTCGGACGTTAATTTTATTTAACGTTCGGATCTTCGTCAGACCAAAACTCTTTACTTTAGAAATTATTAACGAAAGTGTCAATTATACATTAGTGACTCCTTTAATAACGGTACGAATTTCGACGAAATCCTGGGACAAATCCTTCTTTACATCTTTCAGTAAGAACAAAAAGGATACTTGACGACTTTGTCTAGGAGTTAAATTGTATAACCCACTTTACTCCTTTTGTCATATAAAAAACGACAAGACTTTTCCTACTGTTCTGTTCACTTTTGTCCACACATTTGTCGTCATCCTTCATTACTTTTTGTTCTAGTGACTCTAGTGTCTCCGGTCACAATAAAATACTACCGGACCTTGTAGTTGACCTTTTGAAGAGAGGATGAGAAACATAAGTATCCGAAGTCATAAGTAAGAGGGAATACTTAATTAAAGAATTTCTCTCATACTTTCCGAAAGAGGGAAGGGTACCTGTGAAACTTCATCGAACGTGTCTCATACCTCACATTATCTCTCGTCGCTCGGACCGACTTTACATTTTGGTTTTAGTTTTACACGAAAACTTGTACTACATCAAGATTTCCTTGACGTTCGGTATTTCAACTTTTGAGGAGACAAATACCTTATGTAGAAAGTGTACCTTCTCTTTAAGATCTACGGTCCTTTTAGAAACTTTCTATAGTTTAAATTTCTGGAATTCGATAGGAGTCTTCGTAATGTTGTAGTTGGAAAAAGTTTCAAAACTAGATTTTAGTCAACTTGGAGAACTCTCTCTTTAAAGTGACTTTGACTTTTTTCGTTCGTTTTATTTTATGTTCATCCGTCCACGATTAACTCATGTTCACATTAACTTCAAGTGACTGGAAATGAGGACTCTCAGGATTCCTACGTGTCGACACCCGTGCGTGTACCTTATATAACAATCACTCTAACGGAACCTTCCTGACACCCATTTTGGGTCTGTTCCCACTACTCTTACCCAAAATTTTATAAGAGGAAGAAACCGAAATATTTGTATATAGAAACGAACAGAGTAAGAAAACAGTAAATCGAAGATCTGAATTTTTTGTGATCTGAAGTAACTTAGTTATACTATTATTTTACGAAAGTGTATTTGACTTGGAAATTTTTTTGTCTTTGTTGCCCCCTGTCTGTTGAGTGAGTCGAGAAAAATGAAAGTAAATTCTTTTCCTGGAAGTCTAAAAACTAGTCTAGTACAATTCTACATCCTTCTTCCGTGATTTGAGTCTACTTAAATACGGTCCTTAAAGACACAATAAAGTGTCGCCTATCCCTCCGGACCGTACGACGCCAAGTACCCCAACGTCTCAGCCTGTACTGACTCGCTGACTTCACTTGATTTGTCAATTCGTGCCTCTCTTTACTTTTTACCTTAACCACAGTGCACCGATCTTTACCTTTTTATAGGTTTAGGAGTTTTTTCGTTTTTAATCTTTGAGTTCTTGTATTTAAATTATAGTTAACCCATGGTTTATCGAAAGTACTTTCATATACTACTAGTATATCCCCATTTGTGTACGTTACACTGCGATTCTGTATTATCAACTTAGAGTCTGAACCATCAAACTCAATCTTGTTGATCTCAAAGAAAAGTTCCTTATTAATCATCTAACTATAAAGACCTTTTATACATCTTATTAATTAAAGAAGTTTGTTAACCGATTTTGCGGGTACTTAAGAAACTTCTTTGACATATCAAGTTATGATAGTATACTACTCTCATATTATTATTGTCTTTCCCTAATGTTCTCTTATATTGACCGTGTTTCTTCCTTTCGTCACAAATCACTGAGATTACAGATATTTAATATCGTGTTTCATATCGGTTATTTCTTTCACTTACACTCTACCATTTCATCACACTATTGTATTCATTTTGACTTCGAACCATTGTAAGACGCTGTCGTTATTGAGTTTCTCCATGATTCAGGGGTTTAAAGTTCATAAAATCTTCCTTTCCGTCTCTTCGGCATACTCAAATCTTTTTTCCATGTTTGGACTTTGACTTAGGAATACCCGTTTAATACTCACTCTTATTCTTCTACTTTCGTCTCGATGATATCCCGATACACTTACACAAATCTGATGCGTCGGCCTCTGCCTTTCTCACCACCCATGACCACCGTCCATGACTTTGACGACATCTCGACTCCCCGGGAGTAAAAAGACCTCTCGACACTTTTGTTAAAATCAACTTTTTATCTCATAAGGTTCTCAATAAAAAGTGGAAAGTCTTATTATCTTTACTGTTCCCTTCCAACAATGGGGTTTAAAGTAAAAGTGGTTGTACTTGTCAGTCAAATTAACTTTACTGTCCTTCTAGGACCACCTTTTACATCAATGAAATTTAACGTACTCTAGATGGGACACAGATTGAGAAGATCCCTAAAAAAAAAAATTAATAGTACTTACGTCATCTTTAGAGAAGACGTACTGGAGTAAGAGACAGTTATAATTTAAGAAAAATCTTAAATTATAAATTCATAGATCCGTGAATATTGTTTAAAATTGGGAAGTTGGTTTTGTGTAAGAAAACGAAAAGTGTTCACACGTGGATACAATTCTAAGTCTCCTTCTTTTTCCTNGAAAAATTACCGACTTATTATGAGGTAACACATATACGTGGTGTCGAAAGAATAGGTAAGTAGACGACTACCTGTAGATCCAACAAAGGTACAGGACCGATAACATTTGTCACGACGCTACTTGTAACCCCATGTACTTACGTCATCTTTAGAGAAGACGTACTGGAGTAAGAGACAGTTATAATTTAAGAAAAATCTTAAATTATAAATTCATAGATCCGTGAATATTGTTTAAAATTGGGAAGTTGGTTTTGTGTAAGAAAACGAAAAGTGTTCACACGTGGATACAATTCTAAGTCTCCTTCTTTTTCCTTTGTAAGAATTGTCAAGATTTGTTTTATTATGAAACACCAAGTAAAACTTTCTTTATTACGGTCGAGTCAATGTGACCGACGTCATCATCATCGATGACATATTAAATGTTTTGAGACTTTACAGTTGACGAATATTTATCTTCGTACAAAGAGTAAGTTTCAAATCATTAATCACCAACCCTCACTCCATCCAATAAGTCCCTCACCCTTCCCTCGAGACGGACCATATCAGTAAGACCCGGGGTCCGTCTGTCTCCGAGACCATAGACGTAGCACACCAAAGACTCTAACGAGGCTCACAGTTCTTTCTCTCGCAATTCCTAGCAATAACAACAAGTCAGTGGTTCAGGACAGGATGATAAACGTTGGGGTACCTGACGTCGTAAGCCCGAAGGGACAGGAAGTGCTATCGGGCCTTAAACGAGTTTGAGTACGGGTAACTTAACCACTACGGTAGGTTGGTAGAGTAGGATACAACAAGGGAAGAGGAGGACCGAAGGTAGAAAGGGTCGTAGTCTCAGAAAAGGTCACTCAACTGACAAACGTAGTCCACCGGTTTATAGCCTCGAAGTCGAAGTCGTAGTCAGAAAAGTTACTTACAAGTCCAAACTAAAGTAAATCCTAACTGACGAACCTAGAGGAACGTCAGGTTCCCTGAGAGTTCTCAGAAGAGGTCGTGGTGTTAAACTTTCGTAGTTAAGAAGTCGCGATCCGGAAGAGAAACCAGGTTGAGAGTGTAGGCATGCACTGATGACCTTTTTGACTTCGAAACTAATCTGTCTGAAACGACCGTCCCACTACAGAGACGAAAAATTATACGATAGATCCAAACAGTATCGAAAAGAAGGTTCCTCGTTCACAGAAAATTAAAGTATCGACGTCAGTCGTAGGTGCCACTAAAACCTGGTTTCATTTAATTTATACGATGACAAAGGTAAAAAAGGGGTAGTTAAACGGTACTTCATTAGGATCTTCACTACATACGGGAAACACGAGATTAAAGTAACTGGTGTCAAATTACCGAAATAGGACAAACGGTGTATTTACATTCCCCTTGAACCTGAATATTTATGGATGACAGACCCGTTAATCAAGAGTTCATGTCGAATTTTTGGTATACATATATACTGTCGCAACGAAACGATACGTGGACTTTGATAATGTCGTAACAATTAAACGACAGTCAAGTCAAGTCAGCGAGTCAGTACAGGCTGAGAAACGCTCGGGTACTTAACATCGTGCGGTTGGAGGGACAGGTAGTGGCTGAGGACCTCAAGTGGGTTTAAGTACAGGTAACTCAGCCACTACGGTAGGTCGGTAGAGTAGGAGACAGCAGGGGAAGAGGAGGAGGAGGGTTAGGGAGGGTCGTAGTCTCAGAAAAGGTTACTCAGTTGAGAAGCGTACTCCACCGGTTTCATAACCACAAAGTCGAAATCGTTGTCAAGAAGGTTTCTTGTAGGTCCTGACTAGAGGAAATCTTACCTGACCAACCTAGAGGAACGTCAGGTTCCCTGAGAGTTCTCAGAAGAGGTTGTGGTGTCAAGTTTTCATAGTTAAGAAGTCGCGAGTCGAAAGAAGTGTCAGGTTGAGAGTGTAGGTATGCACTGGTGACCCTTTTGATATCGGAACTGATCTACCTGGAAACAACCGTTTCATTACAGTATAAAACTTATACGATAGATCCAACCAGTATTGAAAAGAAGGTTCCTCATTCGCAGAAAATTAAAGTACCGACGTTAGTGGTAGACGTCACTAAAACCTCGGGGGGTTTTATTTCAGACTGTGACAAAAGTGACAAAGGGGTAGATAAAAGGTACTTCACTACCCCGGTCTACGGTACTAAAAGCAAAAGACTTACAACTCGAAATTCGGTTGAAAAAGTGAGAGGAGAAAGTGAAAGTAGTTCTCCGAAAAATCAAGGAGAAGTGAAAGACGGTATTCCCACCATAGTAGACGTATGGACTCCAATAACTATAAAGAGAGCCGTTAGAACTAAGGTCGAACACGAAGAAGGTCGGGTCGCAAAGAGTACTACATGAGACGTATCTTCAATTTATTCGTCCCATTGTTATATGTCGGAACTGTATGAGGAAGAGGACAAACCTTGGTCAGACAACAAGGTACAGGTCAAGATTGACAACGAAGGACTGGACGTATGTCCAAAGAGTTCTCCGTCCAGTCCACCAGACCATAAGGGTGGAGAAAGTCTTAAAAGGTCAAATAACACTAGGTGTGTCAGTTTCCGAAACCGTATCAGTTATTTCGTCTTTATCTACAAAAAGACCTTGAGAACAAACAAGGTACTAGGTCGTCTACAACCGTTAAACTAGAGACCAAGGAGACGGAAAAGATTTTGGTCGAACTTGTAGACCTTCAAGTGTCAAGTGTATGACGACTTCGAACCGAACCTCTTAAAACTCGTAATGAAATGATCGTACACTCTACTCACGTTAACACGTCATCAAACTCATAAGAAACCGTAATAGAAAGAAACCCCAACCTTACTTTTGACTGGAAAAGGACAGGACACCGGTGACGACTCAAAAGGTGTAAACGACCGTACTCATGTCGTGAAAGTGACATAGTAGAAGGTCCTAAACTTTATCGAGTTGACCTTAAGGTAGTGGAGGTGATCGAAACAAGTATCTCTACGAAAGATTCCGGGTGAACTGAAGTGTAAGGCCCTACAAACCGAGATCCATTCACTAGTGTGGTAGCACTAATAGAACCAGAACTGCTAGAAAAAACATGTTAAGAAGACACATAAGAACGCTGGAGAAGAATTATAGAAGACGAAGACAATCCAGGTATGGTAAAGACAGCAAATAGCTCGGGTAGAAACGTACTTCACAAGGGAACCATAGAGATTAAAAAAAACTTCTCTAGAGATCAGAAAGGGTAAGATAACAAAGGGAGATAAAGAAACGTAACTAACGACTTCTTCCGAAAGAATAGAGAGGAACGATAAGACACCTTGAGACGTAAGTCTACGAATATAGAAAGGAAAAGAGGAAACGAAAAGGGAAGAGAAGAAAAGTGTCGATAAACATTCCGGAGGGGTCTGTCGGTAAAATGAAAAAATGTAAAGAAAAGGTACCCCTACCAGAACTAGGGACAGAAAACATGTCACAGTACTTGGGAGGTAGGTATCAAGTAGTCCGTGAGATATATAGTCTAGATCAGGGAATTTAGATAAAGAGTTAAGATGACATATTAGTATTTCTTAAACTAAATCCAGTATGGACTTACCAGATCACCAAAAGGGACGAAAGAAGTTAAATTCAGACTTAAACCGTTATTCCTCAAGTACTAGACTCGGTGTCAGGCGAGGACCAGAACAAAAACAATTGACATATCTCGAAGAGGTAGAAATCGACGTTTCTTACATTAGTTAGACTAAAGACATAACTGGTAGACCACTACAGGTACACATCTCAGAAGAGAACACAAAAACCTTCTCCCACAAACGATACTGGTCACGCAAGAGAACCGTTTTGAGATAATCGGAAACGAGACGAAGTAATACATAAGGTTCCGGTTTAAATGGACAATGGGGTCCACAAAGAACTGAAGGATGAAAACGTAAGGTCAGGGGGTATTACTTTTCTTGTAGAAAAAACCCACAATCAAGATTTTCCAGAACATCCAGAAGTATCTTGGTAAGTTGAAGTCGAAGAAGTCGTAATGACCAACACCGTATCTGAGCCTAATGACACTATAACTTACCAAACAGAACCTTTGCTTGTCTCTAGTAACACAGTAAAAACTCTAACGTAGGTTCATGACGTAAAACCTGAGAAAACAACTGGTACTACCAACTGGTATTAGACGATATGAGGTTATATTTTATTTTTCAAATTTATTTGGTTCTTTTTAGTTTTGTTGTTTTTTGTATTCACCCTTTTACTCGATAACTACCTTTTGGTCAATTGACATGGTATGAATATACCGTAATGGAAAGTGTATCTCGTAATTTTTAGACAATCACATTTCTATTATGAAAAGAAACGACTGTGAATAGTGACAACAGACTTGTCACCTCTAGGTAACTTTTGATGACTTACAATAATACAAAACTACCCTTTAAACCAAAAATTACAGGAGTTCCAGTGACAATAGTTTGTTATAGTTTGTAGATTTTATAATAGAATGACTTAACATGTTACAAGATTTACCTTCCTTTAAACCTCTTACTAGGTGAGTTGTGGTTTGTATTGGTGTAATACGTCAATCTGACATTTAAATAAATCACGTCTTTATATACTAGTCAGAAAAAGTACACGGATTTACTCTAGGTGTATTTTTTTCGATCCGTGAATTACTCAGTGTCATTGACAAAGTTCGAAGATTTGATAATCTGTGTAGGAGTCGGACTGTAACACTCCACACGTCTCCCTGTTACTGTTAAAACGTCGAACAGGGTACCCGGACACGACAAACTAAATACACAACATGGACGGAGGACACTACGACAGACTTAAGTATTTAGACTCATTTTCTTGTCCCTGGGTATTGAGTTTCTCCTACTCTACCCGATTTGGGACTCCGACTCTTACATGACACCATAACTTCGAGACAAAGGAGTACTTATGGGTACCCATAGTTTCAACGATTTCCAATCATAAGTAGTGTTTCCCAGGGTCAGTCCTATGTATCGTCCCAAGGTTCTTATGAACAAAAAGAAAAAAAAAAAAAAATTAGAAGTCTGAAAACACATCAAGTGTATTGTCACAAAAACAAAAAATTTTTTATTCCATTTGAACTATGTTAAATACAAGATGATTCCATATATTTTAGGGTACCTACCTCCTCGGACCTTCCGATGTCAGGTACCCCAGCGACTCCCAGTCTGTGCTGACTCGCTGAAGTGAAAGTGAAAAGTGAAAGTACGTAACCTCTTCCCTTACCGTTGGGTGAAGTCACAAGAACGGACCTCTTAGGGTCCCTACCACCTCGGACCACCCGACGGTAGATACCCCAGCGTGTCTCAACCTGTGCTGACTTCGCTGAATCGTCGTCGTCGTTCCATATAGATACGTAAGACGTATGGATAAACAGTCACGGATGACACACGTTCTACAAAAGGATATGTCCATAAAACCCATCTATTTTTTAATATTCTGTGTATTTTATTCGAGAGTTTGAATAGTAGGTCATTTCTTATACTGTCTCGAGTACTTTTTACCGTTATATACCCGAAATATACTTTTCCTAGTATCCTATACTTTGTGGACCATAAAAATCTTTAAGTCTTCTCCCTCAAGGGACTCCTACTCTATCGTTTCCTGACACATTACATTCGTTCTATTCATGATTCAAGTACGACGTTGGCTCGACGAAATATAAGTATTTTCGAAAATCTCATCGGTTCAGAATAGTGAAGACGTTTGAAATCAGACAGAAACTTTGGTACGTTGAGTCTGACCCTGAACTTGGGTGACAGTAAATTAACTCTAGTGTATGGACTAGAGTCCTGAATTACTTCAAACCCAAGAAGTACAGAGTAGTATCTTTCTTAAGTCACTCTTTGTTTCTCTATCCATTCTTCACCTAAAAAAAAAAAATTCTCTCTTACGTGAGGTGTCTACCTCACACTCGGTAGAGTCTTCCTCTCTCCGAAACCCTCTTTGTGTAAGGTGTCTTTTCTCACAACAGGTAGAGTCTACTTTCCGTGGTTTTATACCGTCAATCAAAAATACCGAATCCGTTTAGAGTATCCGATTACTCACACTTCTAATAAGGTCGAAAAACCCCCCTTCTCACTCCTAAAGGTCCTTGACCCGGTGGTAGGTGAAAAACCGGAAAATACTAATTGACTTGACAGTACCACGACCACCCATACAGTAAATCGATTACATAATGTCATTCGTATATTACCCGAAGGGTCCATCACAATCACCGATTCTTGAACGGACGGTTACGTCCTCTTCAGTCTCTACACCCAAGTTAGGGACCCAACCCTTCTAGGAAACCCCTCCTATACCGTTGGGTGGGGCATAAGAACGGACCCCTTAAGGTACCTGTCTCCTCCCGCCCGATGTCAGGTAGCTGAGTCTTTCTCAACCTGTACTGACTTCTCTGAATCTTGTGTACGTACTCGTACATTATTCCGAGTTCCACACCTTCCAAGGGGACCTCGTCCTTTACCGTTGGGTGAGGTCATCAGAAGCGACCTTTTTAGGAATTTGTCTCCTTGGGTCGTCCTATGTCAGGTACCCCGGTATTTCTCAGTCTCTACTGACTCCGTGGTTCCAGACGATTTTCGGTCTATCACACGGTAGAACCTCGATCGATCAAGATTGGTCAAAAACAGTACAGAATACCGACACAACTCGAAGGGACCACTAAGTCACCGTTTCTTATGTGGACGGACACGTCCTCTGGGTTCAAGTCAGGGACTCAGTCCTTCTAGGGGACCTCTTCCTTTCCCGTTGGGTGAGATCATAAGAACGGACCTCTTAGGGTACCTGTCTCCTCGGACGGTCCGATGACAGGTACCCCAATGCTTCTCAACTTACACTGAATCACTGATTTGTTGTCCTTTTTTGTGTCGATTCGATAAGAATTTTCTACGAATGAGGAACCTTCTTTTCACTACTGGTTGGATCTATCATATAAGTTTTCGTCTCTGTAATGAAACGACTGATTCCGGGTAGATCAGTTCCGATACCAAAAAGGACACCAGTGCATACCTACACTCTCAACCTGACACTTCTTCCGACTCGCAGTTTCTTAACTACGAAAACTTGACACCACAACCTCTTCTGAGAAGTCTCAGGGAACCTGACGTTCCTCTAGGTTGGTCAGGTAAGCCTTCCTCTAGTTGGGACCCTAAAGAAACCTTCCTTACTACGACTTCGACTTCGAGGTCATGAAACCGGTGGAGTACTCTTCTCAACTGAGTAACCTTTTCTGAGACTACGACCCTCCCTAACCCTCCTCCTCCTCTTCCCCTGCTGTCTCCTACTCTACCGACCTACCGTAGTGGCTGAGCTACCTGCACTCAGACTCACTTGAGGCCCTCCACCACCATCTGTCCCTCCGGACCGCACGACGTTAAGTACCCCAGAGTTTCTCAGCCTGTGCTGACTCGCTGACTTGACTTGACTTCGATAAGAAAATTTCCAACATGGGACGGGCGGAGGGAGGACAAAGTAAGGGGAAGGGAGGGCAAAATGGAAATGAAACGGGAATAATATTAATCCAGACATAGGGTCACAAATCATTTTGAATACGGTTTGAATACTCTAAATACAGTCTTTAAATTCCCAAAAATTAATTAGTTAATTAATAATTTTATGTCTGTAAATCAAAAGAAGACAGCGTCCGTCACTGGAGTAGAGACGGGTCAGTGTTTACCTACGAGACCGAAAATCCTATACTTACAATCCGTATGGGAATTAACCAAGTAAGTCGTTCATTAAACTTGTACTTTATAAGTAATTCGATAATAAGACACAGTTCGTGATAAGACCACCTTCCTCGTGTCGTGACTCTTCCTACCTCTCTCCAGTCCTACGGGTTCATCGGATTCCGTGACATAACTCTTCCTGTCTCTGGGTCGGCAGAGTCAGTACAGACTGAGAAACGCTGGGGTACCTGACATCGGATGGTCCGAGGAGACAGGCACCCTAAAAGGTCCGTTATCATGACCTCACCTAACGGTAAAGGAAGAGGTCCCCTAGAAGGACTGGGTCCCTAGCTTGGGTCCAGAGGGCGTAACATCTGTCCGCGAAATGGTAGACTCGGTGGTCCCTTCAGTGTCAGACACTTCATCTGTCAATAAAGGTAGTCGTCACTACACTTTACTGTCATTTATGAACCTCCTTCTTTCGTGTGATAAGGAAGTTTTGATAAATCGTCTCTAAGATCGGATCAGAGTCTCTAGTCCCCTCTGAAAGACGTCCTTTGATGTAATTTCACTTTTGTATTTGCCATCTTTCACTCATTGACTTCTGATTACCCTGAACATAGGATCCGACTCTTTTGTTCTTCTTTTCCGTACACACCAAAACGGTCAAAATCCTTGAGACACTTCGTCGAAAGAGGACGGATTTTCATTTCTCTACTGTATTAGGTCGTCAAGAGTTTCACATTTGTCCCTCAGACGTTCCTGTTTTAATAAAAGTATTATTATGGTTCTAGAAAGAAAAAAATTGAGAATAAAGAGTACTCTCAAGGTCTTCGATATATTGTACACTATAATGTTGTCTAACTTAGAACTTCGTTGAGACTCTTAGGTCGACAGAAGATAATCCGGTCTGTAATTTCTCTAAGGGTTTTTACATTTGTTACGTGGAAGAGGGATTAACTAAAACCTTTCATCTCAAACATTTTGATAGATACATTCGTATATTACGTAAATAAAAAGAAGGATTCATTTAATTATTTATGTATAAAAAAATTTACCGAGTCAAAATTAGTACATTTACAACTTTCTATATCAGGTGTATTTGTCTTCGATAAAACTCACCCAGGATTAATTAAAAATTATTCCAATCCATCAACTCTGGTTTTTCGAACTCTTGGTGATTAAATTAGAGAACGAAGTTTACCACTGTGAAACTCTCACTTTCTTCTATGATAATTATTAATATGGTCTCTTGTTTTACTGTAATGTAGAGTTGGATTGGATCCTGTTACAATCAAACATGTTCAAAAGGATTATATATAATAATTATCGAATATTAAAGTGACAGTTTTTATAGGACTAAATCTCCTGGTCGACATACCAGTGGGACACATACTCTGATTAATTACTACCGGAACAGAACGTGGGCAGATTTGAACGATAGTTTCTCTTGAGGTCTTGTACTTGAAACCACCGTTTGATATACACTCCCTGGAACACCCCGTTTATACGGATAATGTCTGTCTGACCACCTTTCTTCGTTCCCGTTTAATATGTAATTAAAATACAAAAAACAAAACAGAGTCTCATACTGTAATAGCCAAATCTGTATAACTCAGACTCTTTTCGTGACAATTAGACACAAAATCTCCTTGTCTAAAAAACTCATAGGACGTAGTTGAGGTCATCAATGGTCCTATAGACTTCTGATTTTAGAAAGGACAATTTTATTGAAGTCGGAAACTCTCTTACAACTCTCTTTACTTCTTAAGGACACGACATAAAATATCTTCCAGTGAGGGTTTATACCTGCGAAAAATACTTTTGACCTCCTTAAACATATGAATTTAACTTTATTCAGTAACAGACTCGTCTGAGGAAGTTCGTAAATATATATATATATATATATATATGACAGAGAATATGTGTAGATCTACACATATTCTCTGTCTTGTACTTGTCAGTCAAATTAACTTTACTGTCNACTCTATTGAATTGTAAATATCTTGTTGTTGCGTGTTTAGATATTATCTTACGTAGTGATTTAACGTTGAGTTCTAAAACTCTAGTCTATGTAGGAAAACCTTATAGAGGGTTTTTTATTGTACTTAGGTAATACCTAAGAAAAGTTCACACAAAATTCTTCGTTATCTTTGTAATGTTCGTCTTACCCCCCTTTTTTCTCCCTTTTTTTTATTTTCGTTTTTGTCGGTCCCTCTCCCTCTTTATTTTTACTTGTTCGTTCTCTCTGTCACTATGAGAATGTACTCGTATGTGGAACAAAGGACCTATGTAGTTCCCGAAGATCAGTTCCCGGCACTACAATAAGATCTGTTAAAATGACTGTATTTGATTCCTCAGATTTAATACTACTTTAGTCTTGGTCTTCGGTTGGTGTTCCCTTCGGTAATTCTTAAATTGTCCTCCCTCACACCTAAGATGAACAGTTTCTCTTATAATCTTCTGATAAACTATATTTTACGTTGATAGTGTCGTGACTCCCAACCCATGGAGTCGACCCAAAAGGAACTTGAGGAACGGAATGTTTCAATTTGTGTCTGGACCCACAAAGTGTTCCTGTCGAATAGAATACGGCTTCCTTTTTTTATTGTAGTCGACTTAGTCTCCTTCCAAACTAACCTATGGACAGATAGTTTATCAACAGATCGTTTCCGTTTCTGACGTCCCTTGTAATTCTCCACTTTCACCTGGACTCCTTTTCAAGTCTCAAGAAAAATTTTATAAAATAAAAATAACATATTAACTATATATTACAATATAATCTTCTAAATCTTAATCTTAGATCCTGTGTCACTTAGTTTAAGATCGACCTAACGAAGGACAGACACACTAGAACTATGTCAAAATAGGAGATCTCAGTATTGTACGAAGTAGAATTTTACTCTTATTATTATAGATGGAGTATTCTTACTACAGTCTTAATTACTTGTTGTTGTTTCTTCCGCGGATGAAGTCACGGACCTCTCTTACTCTTGAGAAATTTTTTCAATCGACAGAGAGGAATGAGTAGTGGGTCAGAATTATAATACCAGAAAGAGAAAGAGGAAAAGAAAGAAGATGAGATGTAGAACAAAAATAGAAAAAAAAAAGGGAAGACAAGAAAATTATTTTAAAATAAAAATTTATTAATATCTAAATGTCTTTTCTACGTTTCTATCATACTTCTCAGACATATACGGGGAGTGTATCAAAGGGTAAAAAAGAAAAAAGTTAAGTAAAAAGAAGTCAAAATAAACTTATGTACAAAAGTAGTTAGAATTCTTATCTGACATGAGATCATATTACAACGTAGTGAGAGAAGTGAACATGAAAGAAGTAGGGAAGTACTGTGTTCGACTCATACTAATATTATATATTAATAAATATGAGTCTATTTATTAGACTCATACTAATAACTGTAAAAAAAACCTACGTCTTTTGAAACCTTATTATATCGGAGATTGAATCCCCCTTCGGTCAGTCCACTTCCGTTTTCTTTTGTCAGTTATTCTCGGGGTACAGTTACAGTCAGACTACCACGTGAATAATATACATAAACGTATATATAAATGTCTACATATAACATTCATAAATATATACAAGGAGCTTTCACTTTCACTTCAACGAGTCAGTACAGGCTGAGAAACACTGAGGTACCTGATATCGGATGGTCCGAGGAGGCAGGTACCCTAAAAGGTCCGTTCTCACGACCTCACCTAACGGTAAAGGAAGAGGTCCCCTAGAAGGACTGGGTCCTTAGCTTGGGCCCAGAGGGTGTAACGTCCGTCCGTGAAATGGTGGACTCGGTGGTCCTTCTAGATTGTTATTGAGAATATCAAGATTATTGACCCTTTAGTAAATTCGTTACACTATTAATCCTATCTCCTAAATGTCCAGGGTCCTATCTTCCAAATCAACTTCCCATACAGGTGTCCCCGAAAAACATCACAGGACCACATGGGGGTACGAGGACCCATTATTTTTCTCCTTGACTCGACGAAATCAAAGTAGAGGTAGAGTACAGGTAGGACCCCGAAAAAAGAAAAACGGACGTTTTAACAGAGGTATTAGGGAGATATCAAGAGTACCTCCAAAAGGGGGATTGTCACAAAAGGGGACTCTTACAAGTCACGAGACTTTATCCGTGTTATCGGAATAATTAAAAATGATTATTATTTATGAGAAGGGAACTATGAGATGAATTCGATGTACGGTCCCCTTCTATTACTCAAGTTTACGTCCTTAAATGGATCTGGTAATATCCATTGATTGAATTACGGAAAAAGGAGGGACTCAGTCAATGTAAAATTCTCTCTTTCGGAATGACAATTTTTATATTTATTTATTTATTTATATTTTGATAGTATGGGTTTTTACCGGAGATTGAACCTTCAAATCCGTGAGACCGTCTCTCTTCCTTTTCTCTAGACTTTCGTATTTGAAGGAACCATGAAGATGTTAACTCCCGACGACCTCTGCGACTTTTCTGTAGGTCGAAAAGCACTCTGAAACTTTAGTGAAATCAAGGGATGTAAGTTCTATCGTCTCTATTATTATAAATACTTATTTCTTTTTGTACAATAATCTCCCATCCCCTCCTGATCCTTTACTGTTATTCCTCCTAACCTACGGTTAGAGTCCCTGAAAGTCCAGTAAACCTCTTCCACTACAATAATGTGACAGAAATAGAGTTGCACTTTTAATTTTGACAGACCGAACCACAGTACTTAAGTCACAGTAAATTCGAAGGTTCTAGGCTTGGTCCTCTTGAGTTTTTGACGGATTTCGTCAAAACTTTTCTTAGAACAAATCAGATGAACTTCGAGAAGGAGACCGACATCTGGAACCACGTTGTAAAAACCTTTCTTCTTTATTACTTCACATTACGATTTCCGACTTTTACTTCTTACTAAACTTCCACTCTTTCCTAACCCTTTCTCTATTTTACATCACTGTCTTCAAATAAAGTAAGGGTAGTACTCTAAGCCGTTACCAATATAACGGAGAACGGAAGTCAATGGTTCCGGTGTTTGGCAATAAAAGTCTCCGAGTAACGTGACATACACGTAGTTCTCAACTACCCTTCTATTTCCCCAACACTCCCTTTTTAACGGACCGACAAGGAGAATTATGTAAAAGAAAAAAAAGACCCCTCCAATGGAACTTCTTCCTTTACGAATATTTCATTATTATTATTATTACAATTAGTAGTAGTTTAGAAACAATCTTTTAACACGAATAACATAGGGAGGTAGAAAATGGAAGGACAAGAGGTAGAAGTAACAGTATTTCTCGTACATGCTTTATAACTATTAAGAGACTTTCATGACGACTGAACGGATGATCACTTTGAAAATAATTTTAAAATTATCTGTGTGTGTTTCTTCATTCGAATGACTGTCTTGTTTAAGTGGTCTACTTGATATGACAAGTCTCTGTTACGTTAAATTTAATATATTACTTTAACGTTTGTTACCTCATTTTATTTACTCTTTTTTTTTATAAGACTCTATAATTACTTCCTGCGAGTGTTTAGTTCGAATCCAAAAGAGTCTCTTTCTACTTACGTGAACATACACCTGTCATATTAAAAGGTAAAGAAGGAGACTATCACGAGATTAACCGAAAAGTTTACTTGACTGTCTTACGTCAAAAATGACCTCTCCCTAAGTCTAACTCTTAAGGAAGAAGAGATTGGTGATTATTCGTTACGATCTTTCATATACTATAAAAATTCTAAAACACGTATCAGGTACTCTAATCGACTCTCAGGTAATAAGATCACACCAACATATTTAGGTCAAACCACAATCAAGTCATCCTTAACACGAAACGACCCTCCATACGTAAACGAGGATAATGTGACGAGCACGTCGTGTAAAAGTCCCAAAGTAACCGAGACGACCTTTTTACGGTATAATTCGTTTCCCTTCTCCTTTTTTCGTGTGTCTCTTCAGCACACTGGGACCAGATCGGAGTTGAAGGTCAGGTCTCCACGTTAATGTCGAGTTAATACGATGGACCTAACAAGTAAAGGACTATTAGACTCAAAATACGAAGTGTTCCTTTTCTTCTCCTCCGACTTCCCGAACTCCATGTCGGAGGAGTGACTGACGTCTGGTTGTCACGGCACATAGTGAATCTGGGAGTAGAGTCTCGACTCTACACGTTCGCAGGGACACACCCTCCGTTTACAGTAAAGTTTACGGTATAAACCGAATATGAAGAAATTTACACTAGTCCAATGATAATTTTTGTCATAAAGACAAAGACAGGTAGAGGAGGACTACGGAGGTAACTTTTCTACAACATAGATAAAACTAAATTTTTCAATTTAGTTTAACTGGGACGGCACCCTTTTACCTGTGACTTAGAACTTCCCAATTTCCTTGCAGTCTTTACCGCTCTAAAAAAAGAGGGATCTTTGACGAACGAACTTACTAAGGATTCGACAATCCCAATGGTACCATTAATAATAAGGATTCACCTCTCCAAATAAACACTTCGTTTTTCTGGTTGTTTGAACAACGGACATAGAGACTTAGTGATGAGCGTCGGTAGAAATTCCTCCTCACTTGAAAACTTTCTTGACTCATTACGTCTATTTAAAAATCGTCTTATCCACTGTCGGAACCTTTTCTCTTTCTACCTTATACTTATATAATCCCTATAAATGACTTCGGAGTAACCTGCCCGAAATCGTAAATATGGAAAACGTCCATCCGACTGTTACTTTTCTTGGAGTCTTAGTTGACATAAATTCCCCTTAACTAAACAATCTCTTAGCCTATATAACAAAGGATATACCGACTAGTATTACCAGAACTCCAATTAAGTAAAATTACAGTTTTACTGAGATTCTCGAATTTAGTTGATAAATTTAAATTTTTTTTTTAGGACTTGAGTACCGGAGTGCTTGGATAAAGAGGACTAAAATCACCTTTCTCCGGACTCATCTGTATCGTTGTCTCAGGTGTCTCCTGAAATCACGACGTCTCGTGAAGACGTTCCACTTTCCGACCACAATACTTCACCCTTCCGCTCCATGGGAAGAAGTGTTCCCATACCCGAGACGACGTGTTTTCTCGTTAGCAACGACAACGGTCAGTCAGTACCGGTTAAGAGATCCCTGGGGTCCCCGACATCGGGTGGTCCTAGGAGACAGGTACCCTGAAGGGTCCGTTCCCATGAACCCACCCAACCGTAAAGGAAGAGGTCCCCGAGAAGGACTGGGTCCCTAACTTGGGCACAGAAGGAGTAACCGTCCACCCAAGAGATGGGGATTCGGTGGTCCCTTCGGGTATATATTTGTTATGATAGAGGGTTTAAACCTTATTTAACGTATTGAGATTTCAATTGAGACAAGAGAGAGACAACGTGAGTCGAACAGATAAATTTTTAGTCCGTATTTCTAAACTTTCGTCAGACCTTTAAGGACTCCTGTCCATACAGGGACATGAGACATGTACGGAAATGAGAACGGGAACACTCACACTTTGGCACCACCAGAGTCCACTAGAGAGGACCACCTAAGACCCGGAGTCTCGTATTCCTGAATGTGTCCTCTACCTCGTACTTGGGTCTCAGTCCTACGGACACAAGATCGGGTAAGAGCAAACAGAAGGTACTTGAACCGGTTCAAAGACCTAGAGTCAAATGGCAGCTATTTTATTCACACTACTCTTCCGATGGAAGTGTCTCCACCACAATCTTAATCTACCCAATTATAGACATTGTGAGTCTGAATGAGTCTTGTCGAGGACCGTGTCAGTTTTAAAATACCCTCACGGTCATCGAAGAATTCCCTATAACGGAAAAATAATAACTTAAGAATCACGAATAGGAGTCTAATCAACGAATTGTCTTCAAAGAACTTCATTACTGACTTACTCGGAAACTAAGTTAATTTCCTGAGAAAGAAAAGACGACACTAACCCGCAGGGCGAAGATCCACTCTTGAAGGCCCCTGTCCTGGGTACCGCGTCGTCAGGTAATATAAAGACCTTTCGAGAACAGAAGGACCGTGGAGAGAAGATACCCGTTTCTTTCGAGGTCGTCCGAAGAAGACTCCTTTTATACAGAAGAAATTCGGACGTACAGGACTGATATTTTTCGGACACCACAACCCGTCCTGTTCCTCACAACCAAAGAGAGAAGGTGTGCAGTCACCCGTTCGACGAATACGGACTGACTTAAGTTGTTACTCTATACTCAATATTCAAAAACACAAAAAAAACTTCTCTCTACGAATAAAGTGAACCGTTAAACTAGAGATTTGTTTAGTAGAACGGATAAAACACCCCAATGGGGTAAACCGTCCTTCATAAGTCTCTTTTCTTCTGAAGGAACTGTAAAAATTTGATGGCCCTACGCAAAATTAAACAAAGATCTCATAAATTAGACACTCTGGATGGTCCGACTTATTAAATACATTGTTTTGTTACTGTTGTTCCAGTTTCGTCTTTATACTGAAATGTCACCCCTTATAAGTACTGTACTACGATAAACTCTATATGAAGAACTTATAATTTCTCAAAAAAGGATTACAATATAAGGTTAATTTGTTCACCTTTCCATATTCTTTCTTTTAACCTAAGTAAAACTTAATTCGTTTAAGATCGTATCGTTAATAGTATAAAGATTAACTTTTTACAGTTGGTCACAGACAGGTGTATTTCAAATCTCTACCATCGACCCTCACAAAAGAGAACACTGGATCAACACTATATTTGGCATCTCATACTCCATAAGACGTAGTCATCTAGTCTATGAGTATTAGACTAAATAAGTCACTATGTATTAGAGTTAATAAATAAAAACCAATGTAAAGTTGAATTTTCCTCTTTCGGTTTCGTTGTCTCAAACGACGAATTCCATTAATATTCTACCGAATATCTCCCTCAAGACTGTTCTAGATTGAGAGAAGAGGGAAAAGATCGACTATCCTAAATACGAGACTTTCCCTATTACCGAATATATGTCACCTGTTTTTAATCTAGTAAAACACGTATCGTATATTCTCGTAATCCCTGAATTTTTGGACTTATAAACGACTGGAGACAGTAGTTAATTGTGACACCAGACCCCGATTGGTGTAATTATAACTATGAATTGTAAATAATTCCTGAGTAACATAATCGATTAATTAAGAACGTGGAGATTAGTTGTTCGGTTCTTAGAATCACGGAATTACATTAAGTCCGAACAAAGAACGAGTATGGTTTAGTCTTCCCTAGGTAAGAGTAAGGCCAATTCCGGAGACGGTAGAAGATCCCGGAGTCTTAGGAGGTAACGTAGTGAACGACTGTCTTACTACTCCCTTCGTTTTCTCTGTTTCTTCCAATGTCTCCAATCTCCCCCGGTCCGGACCTTGACTACAAATAGTGAGACGGGTAAAAGTGTGCATGTCTCGAGTCAGTGCATCGGTATGGACAAACGTTGGTTTCGATCTTTAATACCTTTTTGTACTCGGTTCTTTCTCTCCCGTACCTACCACGACTCATTGGCGTTGATTCGAGACATTGTGACACTAATCGATTCATAGTGTGAATCAAGAGTGTTATTTCTTCGGACTCAGATCTTACCATCTCGACCTGAGTAAGAAAACTGAATCAGACACGAAATTTTGGGGAAACGAAGTAACGGAGGAACCGAAAACCTTTAGAGATTATTACAAGAAGTTAAAGTAATGATTTTACTGTCACAAACATTAGGGAAAGTATAGAGCACTCTCAAATACTCGTACAGTCCTGAACGGACGAAGGACAGACTCGTAGAGAAATACCGATTGAGGAGATGAACGTCTCATAGACAGGAGAGGAGAATGTGACAGGTCGTTAAGAGAGGTGGAAAAAGTAAAAACCGCTATAAGAGTAGTTACATGTTATACAACGGTAAAGAGATCAGTACTTCTATTTTTGCGAACTGAGGTGTATGGATTAACTGATAAAGGAGTAAAGGGATGAAAAATGTCGTTTTATAAAACTCACCACATATAAACGGAAAAGGTCAATAGGAGGTGAAGAAGGACTTAAGGTAGGTTAGTCAGTGGAGGTAGTGACGTCGTTGTGACTAGAACCATTTAAGTGGATACTGAAGAAACATCGGTTTAGGGTAGTTAAGTACCAGAAGTAGTATAATCTGGATAGTCATACCAAACCGTAGTATGATAGAGAGAGGAGGAACTTTCAGAAAGAAATGAACCAAAGGTGTTGTCGTCGTGAACGGACCGAACGAAAGGTGAAACGACCTATCGTAAAAAAAAAAGAATAAAAAAGAAGAGAGATCGGAGATTCATCTCTTAATGAAGTCCCGAATTAGGAATCTAATTGAGATAAAAGAGGGAAATGTAAGTGACGAAACTACGCGAGTGGGTCAGTCCATCGAAGTTTATACATGGTAGATTTTCGACTTCCAGGTCTAAGCTGGACTTATGTATTAGTCATGGAGTTCCATTTTTACAGGGTTTAATTTCAAGAATGAAGAGGTGGGATTGATAGGACTAAGTTCGGAGGTGGTAGAGAGTAAACCTAACAGTGTCATGGAAGGATTTGTTAGAGAAACGGAGAAAGAACAAATTAAGAATGTCAGATTTTACTAGTAGAATCTTCAGTCTAATATAGTAAGGACATCAGGCAGGTAGATTTCACGAAGGAAGAAGTCAAGTGAAGTCAACGAGTCAGCACAGGCTGAGAAACACTGGGGTACCTGACGTCGTGTGGTCCGAAGGGACAGGTAGTGGTTGAGGGCCTCGAATGAGTTTGAGTACAGGTAACTCAACCACTACGGTAGGTTGGTAGAGTAGGAGACAGTAGGGGAAGAGGAGGACGGAAATTAGAAAGGGTCGTAGTCCCAGAAAAGGTCATTCAGTCAAGAACCGTAATCCACCGGTTTCACAACCTCAAAGTCGAAGTGGTAGTCAGGAAAGTTACTTATAAGTCCTGACTAAAGGAAATCCTATTTGACCAACCTAGAGGAACGTCAGATTCCCTGAGAGTTCTCGGAAGAGGTTATGGTGTAAAGTTTTCGTAACTAAGAACCCCTTAGTCGAAAGAAATATCAGGTTGAGAGTGTAGGTATGTACTGATGACCTTTTTGGTATCGAAACTGATCTGTCTACAAACAGTCGCTTCATTACAGAGACGAAAAATTATACGACAGATCCAACCAGTGTTGAAAAGAAGGTTCGCCGTTCACAGAAAATTAAAGTACCGACATCCGTGGTGGACGTCACTAAAACCTTGGGGGGTTTTATTTTAGAGAGTGACAAAGGTAACAAAGGGGTAGATATACGTTACTTAACTACCCTGACCTACGGTACTAGAATCAAAAGACTTACAACTCGAAATTCGGTCGAAAAAGTGAGAGAAGAAAGTGAAACTAGTTCTCCGAGAAATCAAAAGAAGTGAAAGACGGTATTCCTACCACAGTAGACGTATAGACTATAACTATAAAGAGGGTCGTTAGAACTAAGGTCGAACACGAAGTAGGTTGGACCGTAAAGAGTACTACATGAGAATGAATCGTAACTTTGGTCACAGGAACATTACCGGGGTTTCAATTTTTCTCGACTAAGGAGACAACAACGATACTGGAATCGAGAATAAAAAGTGGGGGAGGTAAGTCCGGTGAGATCAACGGGACCAGAGGAACGAGAAAGACCTGGAAAAGTCAGTAAAAGGGGGTGGAACCCGGAAACATGAATGAGAAGAGAGAGAAACCTTATAAGGAGGGTATGAATAAAAGTACAGAGTCAAGGAGTCGAACGAATCAAGAAACGAGTTTGTATGAAAAAGTGACTCCTAATAATCCTCATAGGGGACACGACCGAATTTACTCACAGACAAAAAAAGTCGCAAATGGGATAAATTTAAAATCGAGACAGTACCGGTGTAATTACGTAGAGAAGACTTATGGAGTCCAAGAAATCCGTTTTAGGACATAAAGTTTAAGACTTAGGGAAGAGACGTTTTTGTCGTAGACTTAAGGACCCCTTCTTCTAATATACCCGAACATCTTCATCGTCGTCAACTGACAGATTGACCACGAGAAGTACTCTACGTGCAGATCGACACGGGTGTAAAAAGACACCTCAACATCGAAATCATGTACCCTATAACAATACTTCCCATCGTCTCATACGGTAGAGTTTTATATGTCTGGAGAAGTCGTAACCTCAATAAAACTCGGTTAATAAAACTCTTTCTCATCTATGGTTTCTTAGGGACTCTTGTTTTCAATGGGAAAACATGTCCTATAAATGTGAACGTTTCCTTTAGAGGTAGACATACCCGTAGAGGAAACAACATAGTTCTTCTCTTCCTACTGAGATTTAGTATTCTCTTAGAATAGTCACCTCTTACACGACTGAATTTAGACATATTGTCTGGAATAAGAACAAACGGTGTGAAAGGGACCAGTAAAGGGGTATTCACTGGAACGGCGTAGAAAAGAAAATAGACAGAAGGTGACTTTTATTTTCATACATTCGACCACCAAACTCGATCGAGTCCTTCAATGAGTAAAAGGGGTCCCTTAAAGGTACATATCTACTCCATACGCACAAGTATTCGAAGACAAAAGAAAAGAGAATAATTAGATAATATAATCGGGATATAGTAATATCCCGAAAGTCTGTTCTTGAATCTTCGCATCTCCTTCAATAAAAGGGAGAAGAAAACAACGGTAGGTGGTCACTGAAGACTCCTATCAGTTGAGAACTGGAAAGACAGAGCCAGTCTCGGATTACTGGGGATGGAACGAATAAATTGGAAACGATAAGAGAACACCGGAGGTGTTTAGGGAGACTCAGAGAAAGTACAGTAAACAGACCGTGTTCCGAATCGGATGTACATGTGTGAGTAGTCAACCGGGGTGTTTTCCAAGGGACTCAGAAGTTCACGTATGGTGGAGTTTCGGTACAAACTGTTCCATATATTTTGACCTGATAGAGAGGTAGAATGGAGACACGAGAGAGAATTGACATGATCCTATACAGTCAGTCAGTCAGTCAAGTCAACGAGTCAACACAGGCTAAGAAACACTGGGGTACTTAGCGTCGTGCATGATCCTATGCATCCCAACGGTATACGTCGTCAGTACGAATACTCAGGGTCTGTCTCTCGTCCTGTTCTCAGAGAGGTTTCTTTTGACCTTTCCCTTTTAGTCTTACACGTAAACTGACACGGGTAGGAAGATATAGGTAAAATCAGGGTCTTGATAACGTGATCTTTTCTATCCAACAGGGGAAGAAAAACAAAACCGATTTCCGTCCCAACAAGGGGATTATAACATGACGAATAACTCTACCGTAGACGGGAGGAGAAGAAAAGGGACTCTAACATTACCATCGGTCCCTCATACCTCTTTCACACCGAATAGTTTATTATTTTTGATTAGTAGTTCACGACCTCTGCTGAGATCTCTCAGGGAACCTGAAGTTCCTCTAGGTTGGTCAGTTAGGATTTCCTTTAGTCAGGACTTATAAGTGACCCTTCGGACTATGACATCGACTTCGAGATTATGGATTCGGTGGACTACGTTTCTCGCCTGAGTAACTTTTTCTGGGACTACGACCCTTTCTAACTTCCATTTTCCTCTTCTCTCACCGTCTTCTACTCTAACAATCTCTCGTAATGGCTGAGCTACCTATACCTGACCACGTTTGAGACCTTATATCACTTCCAGTCCCTTCAGACCGTACGACGGACGTCAGGTACCCCCAGTGTTTTTCAGTCTACACTGAATCGTTGACTTCTTGTTGTTAGTCGTTCATAAATTTTGTATGGGTTCTATGACACGTGAGAATACGTTCAAACTGATTAAGGGTGGTAGGTTTAAGTTTCTTTTAAATCAAGAATTAAACTACAAGAGTCTATTTGAAGTTCAAATCCTCTCTGACTCGGTCAAAAAGTGACTCTCTATATTGTTTTCTCAACCTTTTTTCGTACACTTCCCGACAAGAATCTTGTTCATTAACCTCCTCGAAAATCATGTCTTTCACTCCACGACCTTCCCGAGTACATTAGTCAACGATGGTCATGTCAGTGTGTCCCGGGTCGTGAGTCTCCTTTGAACCAAATTATGAGACACCATCGACGGACTTACAAGAACCATTAAAAATTTGTTCTGTAGGACGGAAAACTAAAACGTGCCTGAGAGACCTGTATACAAGAATGTCAAATCTCGAGAAATTGTCTCTCTGGTCACAAACGAAGAACAGACTTCCGACCTCTGAGTGATCGTAGATGACTACTCATCCCGTACTTCCTCGACATCCCCCACCTGTTAGACGGGAGGGGTTTCAGAGAAGCTGTACATCCAGTAAAACTTTGATAGTTCCAGGCTTTTTACTGAGTTCTTCTTTGAAACTGGAAGAGGAATGGAGGGATTTTCTTAAATCTATCTTCTGGACAAGAGCCTTCCCTCTATAGTAGTATCTTTTACCATCATACATGATCCACCCTATCTGTCCCTCCTTAGATCGTTTCGGACAAATAATTTTAAAGAGACACAAGGTAACAGAGACGTACAGGGTCATTTACAAATGGTTTGTAAACAAAAAAGTAGAAGGATACTTAACGGAAGGAGGGGAAATTTCAGGGTTTCATGAGGATACGGGTTGTAGGAGAAAACAGAAATCGACTTCTATCATAAATTTCCACTCCCAAAATCGGTAAAACTACTCAATAAGTAAAGGGACCCAGATAGGACACATATACACAATAATTTGAAAACAAACTAAAGGAGGACAATGAGACAGAGTACAGTTAAATTAAGAATCTAGTAAGTCTTCTTTAACCTTTCCTCTCTTTTTATATCAGGAGGAGTCATCCTCCATGACAAGGGGGGTTTTATTACCCCCTTTACGGATGAAGAACCGAGAGTCTTAAATATTTTTTCCTCCAGTTATTTCTCCTGTTTTAGTACACGGATTGAACTCCAAAAGAGCACAGTATTCTACATCATGTGTTGTCACTACCCTTATCCCGTACCGAGTGGAAACTCTTTTCTCTCAGTAATTCACTAGATCTGGTTCTGACCCTAAGGGGAGATAGTGGTCAATAATTAAGTTCCTCTTAAAAAGGAGGAAACGACGAGAACAAATACCTCCTTATTCTTGTTCATTCCGACGAATTCCCAAAATCCGAGTCTGTCTCCGTTCTCCCCCGTAAGTGTTTCTCCCCGTACCTAACACTAGTAACTGATTTTTTACTAATATTAAGTTTAACTGATTTATGAATAAGTCTTTTTTTTTGTCCTGTAAGTCTTGATACAACATAACGTCTTTAGTTGTCGAATCTACTTACAAATGAATTCTTAGTTGGTTTATTCATTTTATCGAGTAGAGTCGTTAAACACAAGTTCCGACAAGTCCCCAGTATTGTCATAACATATCAAAACTCTTGTTTTAGTCAAGTACCATATACGTAGACACATCTCTTAAGAATCAGGGTGGTTAATGTTTGTATGTGTACTGATCAGTCATCATGTATTTTCATTTGTGATACATAGGTGTAGAGAAAGGACAACTACGAAACTTTGTGTAACCGTCTAGGTGTAAGAGATACTTACGACTGTCAAATTCAATTATTGTCATTTTAAGTAGTCATGAACTAAGGAGACAACCGTCTATGACGATTGGTCCTTATCCTCGGGGTGTCTCTTACTTTCATTAGAGGAACCGTAAAAAGTCAGTTCATAACAAATAAATCATAGTATGACTGGGGACTGTAGGATTTATGTACTTTATTAGAGGTCTAACTACCTACCGTCGCACAATCCAGACGACGTTTTCTTCTTCTGTTCAGTAGGAAGAACAGTGTTATTCCGTTCATCGGGTACTCTGATTAACTTCTGGTGACATCGAAATTTGTTGTTTCCATAACTAACCTCCCCTTTCATTGCGACTTTCTCTTAGGATCTCTATTGACTCTACCTCAGTTTCTGTGAAGGTCACTTTGGGTCTTTTGTTTCTTTTGCCTTCTACTCTCGGACACCCTGATCTCTATTATTCTTGTCGTCCTCCTTTCTCCCCTTTTGCATATTTCTTCTTCTTTTTTTGTTATTTTTCTTCTATGTATTTTCCCTTACTTTTTCGTCGTCTTCTACGGTCTCAAAAACCGTCACTCCCCATCCTAGACTTCCTTGAAGACTTTCTTCGCTGACTTGAAGGGTTACCCCGTGCTCGGAACTGTCACTCTGTAATTGGATCTCCCCATAGACATGTCGGGATTCCGATTGTCTTTACTTTCTGTGTCTTATTGGTTTTACGTAGGTGACCTAACGTACACATATGAGTCTTTGTGAGAGGGATAAAGATTCTCTTTCATCGACCTTTTCGACGTACAAAGTCTTTGACATTAGTTTTCTTAAGAAAACAAAGAAAACCACCAATAACAATAAAAAGAGAAAAAAAAGAAAACCGTACTGTAAGTCCGGGGTAATCCATTCCGACGTAAATTCTTGGTAAAATTCTATCTTAACCGGCGAGATAAAGAGATAAATAAAAACAGATAGGTAGGTGAAGAAAGAACAATCAAATCTTCGAAACCCATAACTTTCGTAAGGACGAAAACTAATAACTAATGAGTCGTCGTGAGTATCTGGTTCGACGTCTAGAACCAAACCCTATTTATCTCATTGAAGAAAGTCTCTTATCTATGAGTCAAATTAACTCGAAGTACAAAAGGGGACGTAAAACTAAAGTAGATAGGTAAGGGCAAGTAATTTTTAGTGGTACGGGTACTATTTTGAATCCAGACAACGGACAGATCGATTCTTAGACTTCGAGTAATAAATGAAGTATAACACATTTAAGATTAGTCAATGACCCCTTAGAGTCAAGACATGGAGTAACAGAGGATTCCGTATTACGGGATGTCAAGAATTGTGGTGTCTTGTTGAGGTGCTGTCTCGACTAAGGGAACCTAAGAAGGAGTCGACTACGTCTAGTGCAAAACTTATTCTATCCCGAGGTAAATAAAAATCGTAAAACGAATAAATAAATGAAAGTACCACCTCGGTCTATTCTCTGACCCAAGTACGAGTCACCACTCGTATAACCCATTGGGTAATTACGACCACTGATTCGAGATCGAGTCCGGGTGTCCGTCAAGACATGTCTAAATACCGTTCTGTACCACTACCTATTCATACCTAAGAATAAGTATGTTTTCGTTTACTAACGTAGGGCACATTTTTTATTTAACGTCTATTCGATTAAATTCTGATTAGTCTTTGTCAGTAAGTGAGACCCACCCTTATTACGAACTTTCCTGGGTTATTATTCAGAGACTAGGAGACTGTATATCTATCGTGTTATCTCTATCACTATTCGTACAAGGAGTGGGTATTTATTGGGGGACTACGCTAGGGATTACGTAACACTTAAGTAACACCCAAAAATCCGTCGACCTTCTGTGATTAGTTACATCCTCTTTGAAACGTCACCGAAGGTGAACCTTCATAATTAGTTCAGTGTTAACACGAAATCGAGTCTACCAGACTTATTTTGTACGATTTTGTTTCAAAGGGTCTTCTTTTTTTTTTTCAACATGACACCTCCTGTCGAAAAGAATCTCCTAAAGTCTTGTGTGACTTAGTTTAATAAAAGACTATGTTACAAAACGAAATCAAGTCACATTGAATGTTTCCGTGGTCAAGAATGTAGTTCTCCTAAGTATGTAAAACCTTTACAGATACGCCCGGTTAACTAAGTCTGCAAAACCGGGGGGTTTTCACTGACAATCTTAAGTGTCACATCGCCGACCTTCAACTTCTTGTTCCACAATCCTCCAAAACAAAGAGAACTCCAGGGAGAGAACCAGAACGTCTACTGGTGAAAGGGAGACACGGGAGTACACCGGAAAAGAGAGACGACGCGTAAGGTACGACAGAGAGGGTGAAGAATATCCCTGTGATCAGTACAACCTAATCACGAGGTGTGATTTTCGGAATAAAATTGGATTAATGGGTAAATTTCTGGCATCGAGGTTCATACTAATGTAAAGCTTCATAACCCCAAATCCTGAAGTTGTATACTTATACTTATAGTAAGTCGGGTATTATAAGACGTGTGACCTGGGGGGTTTAAGTACAGAAAGAATGTCCGGTTTATGTAAACTTTTATTCGACTACTTCTCTAAAGATTAGCCGGTTGCGTATCTTCAGACTCCTACTGAGACGTAAGGGTTCCCCTAGACATCAAACTCAAGAGACCGAGACGTTATTTTACTCCTATGAACCCGACCTCTTTTCTCCTTGTGTCTTCGTTTCTTCCACGGTAAACCCCCCCGAAAGTCCTTACCAACGGAGACAGAAATTTTACTACGGTGTTAACCTTTAGTAAAATGACTAATAAATCCTATCAGGGAAGTGCAAATCTACCCCTTTGTTTTTCCACACTTTACCGACTTCCGTAAGTCGATAAAGGTATCGGTACAAACCAAATCTTACACCTAAAGGACTCCAAATCTTACACCGAAAGGACTAGGGACTTACTCCTACGGCGAGATATTAGTACCTGGAATTTACTTCGTAACGACAGAATCTCACTGTGTACAACGACCCTTCTGTCATAGGTAGAAGTCACTCCGGGACGACTCTCTTGCACCGAAGGACTACCAGTGTCTTACACACATAACTTACACGACACGAATCAGCGAGTCAACATAGACTGAGAAACGTTGGGGTACCTGACATCGGACGATCCGAGGAGACAGGTACCTTCAAGAAGTCCATTCTTATAACCTCGCCCAACGGTACGGGAGGTCCCCTAGAAGGCTTAGGTCCCTAACTTGGGTCCAGAGGGAGTTACGTCCGTCTAAGAAATGGCAGACTCAGTGGTCCCTAAAACATAACCTATGTTTTATAGATTATCACCAAGGAAAAAATAAAATGGAAAAAAAACAAGTCAAGTCAGAGAGTCAACACAGGCTGAGACGTTGGGGTACTTAGTGTCGTGTGGTCCGGAGGGACAAATAGTGGTTGAGGACCTCTGATGGGTTTGAGTGTAGGTAGTTCAACCACTACGGTAGGTCGGTTAAGTAGGAGACAGTAGGGGAAGAAGAGGACGGGGGTTAGGGAGGGTCGTAGTCTCAGAAAAGGTCACTCAGTCGAGAAGCATAGTCCACCGGTTTCATGACCTCAAAGTCGAAATCGTAGTCAGGGAAGTTACTTGTGGGTCCTGACCAGAGGAAATCCTACCTGACCAACCTAGAGGAACGTCAGGTTCCCTGAGAGTTCTCAGAAAAGGTTGTGGTGTCAAGTTTTCGTAGGTAAAAAGTCTCTAGTCGAAATAAATATCAGGTTGAGAGTGTAGGTATGTACTGGTGACCTTTTTGGTATCGGAATCGATATGCCTGGAAACAACCGTTTCGTTACAGAGACGGAGAGTTATACGACAGATCCAACCAGTATTGAAAGGAAGGCTCCTCATTCGCAGAAAATTACAATACCAACAACCACGACTATCACGAATGTTCATCTCTTATGACTTTATAGAGTCAAATAAAGGGTTGAAACATTCATCGTTGAATCTGTGATAATGTCTTACGGAAGGAGGAAGGGGAAACACGGTCGTCATGTGTACCATACCGTACGGTATATAGAGTGACATAATATCCGAAATATACCCGTGTACAGAATATGACCAAAAATAGAAAACTCGGAATCGATTCTCGATGGGTGAGTCCACGAATTATGTATGATACATATGAATTATATATACATATAATAAATGAATTATACGTATACAAAGACATGTACGTACGTACGTATACATGTAAATACATCGTCACAAACACACACATACACATGAACTCACATACCGGAGAACACGGAGATTGTTGATTGTTGACTGACGAGTTATCTCAACGAAAGTTTCGTTATCAGGACCTCTCCTCGAAATTGAGAACTTCACGACCACCGTTTTTGTTCCGGTTCACAACCAAGTCAACCCCTCCTATACACACTTATCTATTGTAACAACCCACACGACATGATCCTCTCCACAGTAAGTACTCGGGAACTGAAGTGAGGGTCACCGAAGACCTACGTATCACCGTAACGTCCCGTTGTGTCCAAGCAGGTACTTAGAAAGGAATTTGGGAGGCCCTCTTAATTAATGAAGAAGAATACATGAGGATTTCATTAATCAAAGACTGAGATAGTGTCGGAAACATTACACAATATTTACAGACAGAGGGTAATTTGAACCTCAACGGATTCACGTGCCCAATACAGAAGCGATAGAAACATAGAAATCACGACGAGTACATCCTCTACTTATGTACTTCCTATTTACGGTCTGAAACTGATATGAGGGGCTGATAGACAGACAGATAGACATAGAAAGACGGATGGATACAAATAGACAGATAGACAAATTGAGAGATAGAATAGGACAAGATTCATGAAATCTCTATGAAAAAGTCAAGAGGATTGTTGTAAGACGATGTCTCTTCCTTGAACTTCAAGTCTCTCTGATTTACTGAATGACTTCCGGGGTGTGTACTTTTCTCCAGTTTCTTAAGTGTGTAGTTCACACCGACATCCCAGGGAGGAGATTGGAGTCACACGACACGGAGAGGACCGGACCTGTAAGTTGTAACCCTGTTAGAAGGAATTTCTACAATTCTATAGTCCCGATTATTATTACCAACAGTACAGACTGAGAAACGTTGGAGTACCTGACTTCGGACGGTCCGAGGAGACAGGAACCCTAAAAGGTCCGTTCTTACGACCTCACCCATCGGTAAGGGAAGAGTTCCCCTAGAAGGAATGGGTCCCTAACTTGGGTTCAGAGGACGTAACGTCCATCTAAGAAAGGACAGACTCGGTGATCCCTTCGGGGTCATTATTACCCCTCGTCCTGTCTAGTAAAACTGACCCTTACAGACATAGTTCTCCGTAGGCAACCATTAACTCTTTAGGGTCTCGAAGAGAAACCTTTCGGTGTCCTTTCCCTGTCCGACTATGTTTTACCTAAAACCTTGACTTCTGTGTCTCCACTTCCTACCTCCGGAGGAGAGGAAGGTAGTCCCAACTCCATATTATCCTCACCAAGAGAGACAAAATACTTTGTCTTTTAGAAACTGGACAAGACGGGAGACTCCTTTATCGATTCTGTTTCCAAGTAATTAAAATTCTATAATATTTACTTATAATATAGAAATAATAACGACAAATAAGTATTCTGTCCGTATGAGAGACGTTGATTGAACTCGTTTTATAAAAGTCTCCGACGGTCTTCAAAACGAGAACCAACCAGAACATCAAATGATGTATGTTATCTCCCAGTTTTTACGACTCTGGAGACTCTACGATTAGTTAGGTGAAAATTGTTTGGAGAGTAACTTAACATTCGTCTATAGTGGTCGGTACTACCACCAAATCAACGATTCAGTACAGACTGAGAATACTGCGGTATTCGACATCGGGTTGTCCGAGAGACAGGTACCCTACAGGGTCCGTTCTTATCACCTCACCCAACGGTAAGAGAAGAGGTCCCCTAGAAGGACTGAGTCCTTAACTTGGGTCCAGAAGACGTAACGGCCGTCTAAGAAATGGTTGACTCGATGCTCTCAGTCCGGTATGTTGTTGGCATTATAGCAGACGTAGAGTAATGTTTAAATCTTTCAGACTCTCGTCTAAGTATCAGGGATAAAGCTTAGGTGACAATTTGGGTATCCTTACACACTGAATTTTCGGCCAAACCACGGAACCTCTTCGTACCACTTGTCAATGTCAGTTGTAATGAGTACAGGAAGCCCCTTTACGAGAACAAGAACGACTTCATTCCAAGGACCTCCCTTGTGAAACGTAATACATAAGAAGGGACGAGTGAGACTAATGAAAAGGACTGCAAGGGAACCCAAGAAGGTTTGATCTTTGTCAGAGAGTTAAGAGTCACTACGAGAAGTGAAGATCATGTACACTTGAGTAAAGGTACCAGTAAGCGTCTAAATCCCCTTAAATCTCACCTCACCATATCCTACGAATAACCATCCGATGTTCCTTCGTAGATTTACTTTTACTTATCTAAGTCCAGTTTCGTTGATTAACCAACGTTCCTGAGATTGAAGGGTACATCCACTCAGAGGTATGACTGAAATGAATGTGGGTTCTGTCGGAGAATTTTAGTTCACTAATCCTTTTACACGAAGAGATTTGTATAAGCGTACGGAGAGTCTCACAGACTTCGGACCTCCTTTGTCAGAGTTAGAGTCTGGACGTCAAAATGAGAAAGTCAATAAAGAAAAAAGGAAGGGAGAAAAAATAGTAACAGAAAGGAAGAGAAAAAGAGGAGAAAAGGGGTTTCCTTCATTTCTAACAACTACAGAGACTTTCTCATTTACACCTCAGAGTTTTTTTCACTTGACGTTTTCCGAGCTACTGTTTGCATACCTGGCGACATCTATGTCCCAAATAAAGACGTGACTTATCTCCCCTACTAGTTCGTTTCGGAAGAAACAAAACAAGGAGGGACAGAGACAAAGAGAAAAAGGACGCAGACGTCCGGAAAGGTCACGACAGGTCATCTCGAAAGGTACCACGACCTTTACGGTACGCGTGACAGGTCACGTCATCGGTGGTCGAGTACAACCGATGACTCTTGAACTTTACACTGACAACTCCGACTCCTTATCTTGAATTTAAATTTAAACTTACCGGTGCACGCCGATTACCCATAGTTCAATCGGTGTCGTCGAAATCAATCTGGTTAATAAATAGAGACAGTGTTAGACATAACGAGTACACAACTACTTACTCTCAACTCCGGAAGAGATTGATGGGAGAAGAAAAGAAAAAAGTTTTAGTGAATGATGGTCCCTCTCAACCAGGTCGAATACTTCAAACCAAACGTAGAACAGGTTTGGGAAAAGGAGTTGTATTCTCCTGAGAGTCCCGTTCTCTCGTGAATCATCAAAAAAGACTTCTGTCTTACGAGGAGAAACCAACGGACCTCTGGTCTATAAAAGGTCGATCCCTACGTCCCGTGGAACTACACTAACTTCCAAGTCTATCCCGAGTAAACGTTCCGTATCCTCGTCCACACAAACTTTTAAAGTACTCTTTTCCGCCTCCAGTCGTTGGAGAAACTGGTAGACGTCCTTATTTGTCACAACAATGTTCCCAGAACTCGGTTCCTCCGGACTTCTCTTCCGTTTCCTCACTTTTTGTCAACCATCCCTTCCTCTTCCTTCTAATTTTTTCGTTTCCTGTCTCAGTCTTATGAGTCCACCTCTCACTCTTACGATGAGTGTCACTAGAATCAGCGTCGAGATGGAGACTGGCAGATGTGGGTCCTTCGGTCTGGGAGAATGGTCTTTTAGACATGAACTTAGTCAGTGTTTATGAAACAGAGTTTTAAACCAAACTTGAACACCCGTCAACACCCACCCCCGTCAGACGATTAAGACAAATATGAAAAGATCGGATAGACTTAAGTTGAGATTCACTCAAATTGTTGTGGAATCTATCTAACCGATGATAAAACACGGGAGAAAAAGGGAGAAAAAAAAAAAAAATTAAAAATCGAACTATTTACACAGGAGTCAAGGATTAATGTGAAAACAAAAACCAGTCGTAGATAGGACTAATCATCTCCTTTTTATACTTTATTGTAAAATTCTGGTTCTGTGATTATTTTCGTTTCTGTAAAGAATATTCAGACTTTAAGACGATTTATTGTCTAAAAGAAAAAAAAAAAGGAGGACTCGTCAAACGAATGTTAGGGCCTTAGTACAAGGAGTATAGACCCTTTAGATAAAATGTAACTGAAGAACATAAACGACGTAAAATATAACTGATCGAAACGACATAAAATTTACATAAACACAGATCTGAACACCCTGAAATCGATGTCGGTTAAAGATGTAATAATTCTCCCAATAAAACTCACCGGGGACACTTATTTGGATTAAAAGGGGAGACTAATCACGAATTAAACTTTAACAAACACGTTACTACTTTAGAAAGAACTCAAAGTGAAGGTCTAAGGTCAAAGGTAAGGGTCTCCAACGAAAACTAATATATTTACGAAAGTCTCACTAATACACCCGTTTTAACATATAATCCATCAAAACCACGAAAGACATTCTTTAACACAACAAATCTTTCTTTCCGACACTCAACCTAAAACTCCAAAATCCATGAAATGTTAATGCACTAGTAAGGAATACAAGTAACGTCTTTATTTGGGAAATAGATGTCACCAGGTATTAAATCAGTAGGTAAGAAAACACTCAGTGAAAAAGACTCTAAGGTGTAAGGTATCATCCTTTTAATAAGATATATATGCGTAGTTCGAAAAGTCATATATCAAAGGACATAGAGAGAAAACTTGAGGATAGAAGTTACAAACATCATGTACAGAATTCCCCTTTTCGTATCAGATAAGAAATATAAGGGGTTTAGACTGGATCTTTAGTATGGTGTACTGAAGGATACCCGGTACAAACGTGGACAATCAAAAATACGTACATCAGACTGGGGACTGGAACATTGAACTACAAACGGAGTGTTCAAGTGTAGACCTCTCCTTAAAACGGAGTCCTACTTAGTGTGGAACTCAAAATGGGAATAGACTAAATCTATTATAATTCACTATAATTCATTATAATTATAATTCATTATAACTCTAATTCTATAAATCTATTATAACTCAACAACAACCTTATCCAATCCCAAACTCCCCGATAACCCAAACTACTTATATAAACGTACACTATTCTTGTAACTCCCGGTTCCCAACTTAATACAGATATAGTTTAATTATACAACTTCAGGATGAGAGGTCGTGAAGTTTTATGATGGAATGAACCTCTCTCAGAAGTGTCTCCATTGACTCAATTTTACTCCCCGAAGGGTCCAGCACGATCACCATTCCTTGGGTTGGATGGTCACGTACTCTGTACTCTCTGTCCCGAAACTAGGGACGTACTCCTTCTAGGGGACTCCTCCCGTACCGTCGGGTGAGGTCATAAGAACGGACCTCTTAGGGTACCTGTCTCCTCGGATCACCCGATATCAGGTAACCCAATGTTTCTCAGTCTGTGTTAACTTCACTGAATCGTGTGTTCCCAACAGGGATCAGGTCATCCTGTTACAGGAGTATTTCTCCCCTGTAAACATGTGTCTCTGTACGTACCCCCCTTCTGTCATACTTCTACGTTTCTCTTGTGGTACACTTAAACTTCTGTCAGTAGACCCACAGTTCCTGTCCCAGGACCTCGTCTGGGAAGGGAAGATCGAGAACCTTCCTTAGTTGGGATGGTTGTAAACTGAAACATAAAGATCGGAGGTCTTACCACTCCGTTATGTAAAGACAACAAACTCAGTACCAAACAATACTATCGGATATAGTCTGATCGTGTCCTCCAGTCTGACCTTATACCTCGCCTGTTCACCGTATAGTCGGAGTCAGTGACGGGGTCTACAGAAGATCTGTACGTGTAGGTACCAGGGTCTTCTATCAAAGGACTCAGGGAAAAGAGGGTATTCAAAAAGGTTAAAGAGTGTAAGAATATTTAGGGTTTCTTAACGGTTGTCCTCTTCCTTTACCGTTGGGTGAGGTCACAAGAACGGACCTCTTAGGGTCCCTACCGTCTCGGACCACTCGACGGTAGATACCCTAGCGTGTCTCAGCCGGTGCTGACTTCGCTGAATCGTCGTCGTCGTCGTCGTCGTCGTCGTCATCAGGGTTGACCCAATACCGGTGTTTAAAAGTCATTACACTCTACAATAGTAGTGTAAGTTCTCTTTAACAATAAAAATAATAATGATTTTTATAGTTATAAATAACTGGTAGACGGTACACGGTCCAGCATATATATATGTGTGTGTATATATAAAATTTAATTCATTGAATAAAACCAACACGACCCAGAAGTAACGACGTACACCCGAAAGAGATCAACGTCGCTCGTCCCTGATGAGAAGTAACACCATGTACCTGAAGAGTAACGTCACCAAAAAGAACAACATCTCGTGTCTGAGATCCAGGGACCCGAAATCATCAACCGCCATGCACCCGAATTATCAACGCCGAGTACCCGAGATCTCGTGTCCGAGTCGTCAACACCCCGGGTCCGAATCAAAGAGGGACCGTACACCTTAGAAGGACCTGGTCCACGGTTTGGACCAGGGAACGTAACCGTCCGTCTAAAAATAGGTGACATAGTGGTCCCTTCAGGGTCCATTATACGACTCTATAGTTGAAGAAGTTAGTAATGTTACAATGTATTCCATCGTCCATAATAATAAAGGAGGTAAAACCTTTCATCTTCTGACTCCGGCCTCCAAGTTGTTGAACTGGTTCGAGTGTGTTGATGTTGACTGGGAACTTGTTAGACCTAAACTTGACGTTCCCAAGTGAATAGACCCATAAAAAAAAGTCACCATTTATGATGTGATGCTGGACTAGGTACCGACCAAAACGCTTACACCTTAGTCTGTGTGTCCTGGGTACCCAAACCTCGCGACCCATTTAATATGTACGTAAAAGGTGACGAACACCAAACCACAGGGAAGGGAGACGCAACAAGTTCCCAACCGACATCAATCACGTCTGGACTCTTAGGACTCGCAAACATACCAGAAGTAAGAGATGAGTCTCTTAGTTCAGGATTCTGACTCTCTTTTTTCTTAATCCCATTCTGAATTCGTTCCTCCGATACCTCTCGTCAGTGAAAATGTATGATCCTTCCATAGGGAATTCTTTGTTAAGTGAAATGAAATTTATAAAGGTCAAAAAGAGTGACTTCTGAAAAGGTTGTCCTTGTGGGATTGTACCGATCTGTAACGTAGTTAAGTGTAAGGTTCGGTGTTTGTCTGGTTTTCGTCAACGACGTAGTCGAGTTTCCTTGTACGAAGACATTAGTTAATTTAGGTAACGTGAACTAAGAAGTTAAGGACGGTTCTTTGTCAAATTGTTCGGAAAAGTGTTGGTAAACAAAATGTTAAAGGTCTTGGTAATTTTACTGCAGGACTGCTGGACCTTACAAATTTCTAAAAAGGTCACAACGGACTTCTGTTATACCGTTATTTTGTTTGTTTGTTTTCGGGTGAATCTAGAATTACTATAGATACACCGTATGTGTGAGAAGTAAGTAGTTCAAAATCACATGTGGGGTATTGACAATAATGCTATATACCAAAAACGACATTTATTTTCTGAAACCTCCCGTGTCTTGACCTGATAGAGACACCGAATGGCACAAGAACGACACACATGGAATCGTTCAATGGATGGGAGAGACTTACGGTCACTGGATTAGAAATTCACCTTTTCCGTGACAAATAGGGAGTCCATCTACACTCTTAATTTATCTTACCACTCGTATCTCGTAGACCGTGTAATGACTCTAGTAATTAAAAATGAAGTAGAAAAGAAGTAAGAGTAAGAGAGTTCACGGGTCGTACCAAGAAACGGGAATAGAGTCGAACGGTCCCCAACTGTACATCTTGGTACTATTATCGATGCGTTTAACAGGTTCCGTACTGAGTCTTGGTAAAATTTCAGTTAAAGATCAAACACAAAAACAACCCGTCACCTCCATTTCTTACGTGCATACTAAAAACCGGAAGTGGACGTGTTTCCACAAGTTCTTTAGAGTCCTCTCTGTTTTTATAAAAGGAGTAAAAAAGGATCTGAGTTCCACTAATAGTGGTACCAGAGGTGAAACACACACACACACACACACACACACACACACACACACACTTCAAATGTGAGACATTGATAAAGGTAAGATCCCGGAACTTAAATAAAAACCACTCAGAGACTAGACTGGAAGGAAGAAACTATACGGGACCAGATGTCAGGTGAAAAAGTCATTCAACTTTAAGACATCCGGTAGTTGTCAGCCGTCTACGGCCTCCCGGTTTAGGAGGAAGTCACGAAAGTGTAGAGAGTTCTAAACGGGAAATTCTAAAGACTCTAGATACCTAGAGAGAATTAAAGAACCGTAGTTTAGTTACTTAATTTTAATAATTAAAAAATGGATGAGAGATGGTAGAAGGTATAAAACACCTTATCTTAAGTTCAGGGTGTCTAATAAAGATTGAGATTGATATAACGGTTCGTTTAGGAGAGTCGAGTCAGACTGTACTGTTTTACGACCTACCGAGTTTGTCGTCTTCAAATAAAGGAGTGTAAGGATCTCCGACCTTCAGGCTCTAGTCCTATGGTTGTGACAAACAAAAACCGCTCCACTTAGGGGAACTCTATGTCTACCACGGAAGAGTGACACACGGACATAATAGAGTATAAACACCCTCGTATTCCACCTGTCCCACCACTCCCCTCTCTCTTTCCCGAAAGAATTTTCCCATGATTAGGGTAGTACTAGAGTAGTTCGGGATTAAAGGTGGGTCACCGGGATGGAAATTTATGGTAACCCCGAAGTTGTACACTTATAACCCCCCTATGTTATAAGTCAGGTATTATAGGGGAAAGACTCGGAGTCGATTACCGAAGTACGATGTCCGAAATATAGTGTATGTGTCCTACTAGAACTTAAATGAGTAGATATTATACTCATATTAGATGGAAATTTGTATAATGTTTTTCTCATTTATGTTATGATCTATATTTTGTCTCTAGTGTTATGGACCGTGTATGGGAACGAAAGTATCGGAGACTGGGGCCTCACCGACATACATCGACTACTGGTTGAGGTTACAGTCAGACTCTATGTCCTCCACCACGTCGACACTAGGGTAATTCAACGTAGTACGGTAGTTCAACAACAACAAGTCAACGAGCCAACACAGGTTGAGAAACGTTGGGGTACCTGACGTCGTGAGGTCCGAAGGGACAGGAAGTGATAGAGGACCTCAAACGAAATTGAGTACACGTAACTCAGTTACTACGGTAGTTTTGTAGAGTAGAAGACAACGGGGGAAGACGACGGGAGCAGAAGGGGTGGTAGTCCCAGAAAAGGTCACTCAACCGAGAAACGTAGTCTATCGGTTTCTCTTCGAAGTCGAAGTTGTAGTCAGGAAGGTTACTCATAAGTCCCAACTAAAGGAAATCCTAACTGTTCAAACTAGAGGAACCATAGGTCCCCTGAGAGTTTCCAGAAGAGATCGTGGTGTCAGGTTTTCGTAGTCAAGAAACCGTAAATCGGAAGAAATACCAGGTTGTGAGTGTAGGTATGTACTGATGATCCTTTTGGTATCGAAACTGATATACTTAGAAACATCCGTTTCACTATAGAGACGAAAAATTATGTGACAGATCAAAGTAGTATCAAACAGAAGGTTCCTCATTTGTAGAAAATTGAAGTACTGACGTCAGTGGTAGGTGTCACCAAAACTTCGGGTTCTTTTATTCCAGACAGTGACAAAGGTAAAAAAAGGGACATAAAACGGTACCTCACTACCCTGACCTACGGTACTACAATCAAAAAGTTTACAACTCAAAATTCGGTCGAAAAAGTGAGAGGAGAAAGTGAAAGTAATTCTTCGAGAAATTAAGGAGAACCGAAAACGGTAATCCTACCACAGTAGACGTATAGACTCCAATAACTACAAAGAGGACCGTTAGAACTAAGATCGAACAGAAAGTAGGTCGGGTCGTAAAGTGTACTCCACGAGACGTACCGTCAATTTATTCGTCCTATTGTTATATGTCGGAATAGCATGAGGAAAGGACTAAAACTTGGTCAGACAACGAGGCATAGTCAAAGATTGACAACGAAGAACTGGACGTATGTCCAAAGAGTCCTCCGTCCATTCCACCAGACTATAAGGGAAGAGAAATTCTTAAAAGGTGTCAAACAAAACTAGGTGTGTCAGTTTCCGAAATCGTATCAGTCACTTCGTCTTCATCTACGGTAGTTCTCAAAAGTAGAACAGAATGATCTTTCTCTATCCCACCCGCGTTATCGTGTTTTATTTCTGTTAATATACAAAAATGGTTCCTTTGTTCGCTTTTGTTTTTCTCTCTACTGTGGACCTATGAAAGAGAAAATCTGAGTGTGACCTCGCTTTTTAACATTCCGTAGGTCTACCACTCGAACTCTTTTGTCTTTAATTAGTGAAGAAACATGATGTCAATCTCCTAAATTCCTAGAAACCCCTTCTACAAGTTTTCGAAGTAAGGTTAATTGGAGTCGGATAATTCACACGGGTAGGTGTCTAGTCTTCGGTTTCTTGCCCAAAGTTCCCACTCTCTACTTCGAGTCCCTTGTACGACCTGGAGACTTCAGTAAAGAGGTCTTTCCTCCTTTGAGGTCTCTCTTTTCACTTCGTCGAGATTGAGTTGCACATAGACCCTATGTCATATTAAGAAGAGTCTCTCGTGACTTTACCCCTGTTGGAAGACTAAGTTAAAATTTCCGATAAAACTTGACACACTGGGGCAATACTTAAACTAGACTATTGACTTTACCTAATAACACACAGTCACTACATCAGAGTCGTCTTAGGATTGGATCCGGTAAATCTTGGGTAAAGAAGAGGGACTACGAAAAAAAGAGAACATATTTTCCTCCTTTTTTTCTTTTACCATAAACCATAAAGGAGAATACCTATCAGTAGTTCATGTTTTCACATCACTAAGGTCACTTTGGAGACTCTTAATTCTATGAAATTGACAGGATTTTATAACGGTTCCTCATGATAAAATTTTACAGAAACACTGGAAAGACCGATTTAACTCCTCCACTCGTGTAAAAAAAAGAATAAGTTCTCTTCACCTTGTGAGAGTTATAGTCTGGTTCTTTTACTCCTCCTTCCTTTCTCGTCTCCACACTCTTCTGTCCTTATATTCGGAGTCTTTAGTACAGATATGAGTTTAAAAGTAACACACGTGAAAGACACCTCCTGGGACCACTAAAGTAAGATGGAGTGTCATGGCAAAGGGTTGACAACTAAGAGAAAAATATAAGAAGGTAAAATTTTGATCCGTCATAGAAAACGGTTTTAATTATTGATAACCCTCTCTTTTACTTTCCTAAACCGGGAAGAGTTGTAGATTAAAATCGTTATCACGGGGTCGACTCTGACACTTATGATCTTAGGTGTCTTAAACATTAATCAGTGTTTGTTTTAGGGAGGGCCATCCACCATACACGGAGAAAGGTTCAAAGACCGAAGATCCTTCCTATAGTAATGAGGATGAATGAAATTTTAAACGTCACCCAAACCGGTCTATCATCATGTCATGTGTGTGTCTATGTGTGTGTATGCATCTTAATCCCTCTCCATCCGTTTCTGAGTTAGAACTAAATAAATCGAGGAGACCATTATTAAAACATACAAATAACCCACGTTCCGTCGATAAAATAAAGGTAAATAACGTTTATTCATAAAATTTTTCGTTAACACAAAAGCACCTTGATTCACCTAAATTTTTATACTGTCTTTTCTTATCGTTATATTGTCTAGACGAATTCTCTCGTTTTGTTCAACGGTCCACAAGTCATCCAATTATGACTTTATCATTCCCCTTCACGAGTTGTACCGTCGCTCCCTATGTCTATGTATGGAGTAAGTTTGACGTTGACTAAAAGGTATATGTGTCGACGAAGTGGAGTGAACGACATCCCTACCTTTACGACTAGTACGACTTGTTGAGGGGTGAAAGTACTTGTAAAATACCCTTTTGGTTATAGTTATTTCAAGAGACTTTTATCTTTAATTGAACGGGTACATGTTCGACTAACCATGTTTCTCCACACCTCTCGTATGAGGAAGAAGACTTTAATGAAATTTTAAATAAGGAGGAACAGTATTGGGACGTCTTATCTGAATATCTTTTTTACCTCTCTCTTACCGTGGTAACTTTCCTTTTGGTCATTACTAGAGGGTGTTTAATTTGTTAATAAAAACCTGATGAAAATCTTAATTGCTTTGAAAGAAAGTATTCTTACATAGTAAGGGAATTCAAACAAAAATAAGTATTTACGGAAACTGTTTCTCAAAAAGTTCAGGAATAAAGACTATAAAAAGAGGGGATGTAATCGACCTCCGTATTCTCCAACGGGCGCGTGAACTATTACCCCGAACTTTTGTTAAGATTCTCTTCCCTCAGAATGTTAACTAAATATACGACATAATAACTTATACAACAACAAGTCAGTGATTCAGCACGGGCTGAGAAACGCTGAGGTACTTGACGCCGTGTGTCCGAAGGGACAGGAAGTGATAGAGGACCTCAAATGAGTCTGAGTACAGGTAACTTAGTCACTACGATGGATTGGTAGAGTAGGAGACAGTAGGGGAAGTACTAACTCATATGATGAGGAAATTTTTTTTTACTTCTTATATACATTGAAACGGAGTCTCATAAGAGACTTCATAGTTTAGTGACTTTCAACTACTTTTATACCTCCTTCTCGTATTTTTATTGGTGAATAAACGAGTCTTTGTTTTACAAAATGAAAGAAATTTTGACTCACAACGAAATTCTTTATAGAGTGTGTACTCTAATAAGACGAAATACAAATCTTCAATAAGTACTTTCCCCAGAAGTTCCAAACCCATGAGAGACGGTCTCCCCACATATCTGTAAAATGATTTTGACAGGTTCAAAGCATTTCTTATAACTATACCTTTTCCCATGTTACTATTCGGGGAAGTCGGTAAAGAGTACGAAAAGATAAACTCGAATTAAAAAATAAAAATAAAAAAAAACGTCTTACACTCCGTTTCGGTCCTCGGTAAAACTTTCTATAGGGAATTCAACATTCTTCTCTTTTATGAGTCGTATCGTAAAAAGAAGAATCGAGATTTGTTTCTTTAAGTCGGTTTAAGAGTAAGGTAAAGATGGGAATTCCATATTGAGACCGGGGTACCGGTTAAGTACTCGGAGACCTATCGAATGATACATCACGTTTTGCATTTTGTAGACCCCACGTTTCGTGTGACCTAATCTCCCATCCTTTACATACAGGATGATCACTAAGTAGATTTTGATCGATACTCTAAACCCCCTTTAGTGAATTAAAAGTCACAGAGTAAAATGAAACTTTTATTCCTCCAATAACATATTTTAGAGGTCTCAGCAAAGATCGAGGTAGTGTCACGTAAGATGCTTGACCTCTTTTTCTTTTTGTCTTCCTGTAAATGTAATTAAAGACAGATAATACCATAGTCAAGTCAAGTCAAGTCAAGTCAAGTCAACGAGTCAGCACAGGCTGAGAAACACTTGGGTACTTAGCGTCGTGCGGTCCGGAGGGACAGGTAGTGGTTGAGGGCCTCAAGTGAGTCTGAGTACAGGTAGCTCAGACACTACAGTAGGTCGGTAGAGTAGGAGACAGCAGGGGAAGAGGAGGACGGGTATTAGGGAGGGTCGTAGTCTCAGAAAAGGTTACTCAGTTGAGAAACCTACTCCACCGGTTTCATGACCTCAAAGTCGAAATCGTAGTAAGGAAGGTTTCTTTAGGGTCCCGACTATAGGAAGCCTTCCCTGACCAACCTAGAGGAACGTCAGGTTCCCTGAGAGTTCTCAGAAGAGGTCGTGCTGTCAAGTTTACGTAGTCAAGAAACCGCGAGTCGAAAGAAGTGTCAGGTTGAGAGTGTAGGTATGTACTGGTGACCTTTTTGGTATCGGAACTGATCTGCCTGGAATCAGTAATCCTAAGAAATTTGAGAATGTACATATATTAGTGTGTTTTAAATTCCAGTTTCGACTATGACATATAAGAGAGTACGTCCAACCGAAGGAAGTACCTTTTATCGTTGATAGGTTCAAAATTTTCAATAAGTAAGTAAGTAAATGAGAGACTTTCTTTACTTAATTGTTCGGTGTCTATCAATCCCCCTCTTGGTAAATACGTCTTCCTTGACATTCATGTTTGTATGTCATTACCCACACACGAGCTATACAAATTTTTTTGTCATACCCCATTCACGTCCTTCCTTACAAACACCTCTACACTACCCCCTCCCTTTCCGACTCAGTACGTATACAAATGTCGAGTACCGTCTCCAAAACCAAAATTGGGATTTGACAATCTCATAGTCTGTTATGAATGTAAAATTTCCCTATTAAGACCGACAATTCTTATCTGTAATTCCTCGTTGTTACCTTCAGGTCTTTGGACACTTTTTTTTTAATAACAACCACCGAGTCTCCCATTTCGTAGACGGACGTTACGTCCTCTGGACCCAAGCTAGGGACCCAGTCCTTCTAGGGGACCTCTTCCTTTACCGTTGGGTGAGGTCATGAGAACGGACCTTTTAGGGTACCTGTCTTTTCGGACCATCTGATGTCAGGTACCTTAGCGTTTCTTAGCCCGTGCTGACTCGCTGAAGTGAAAGTGAAAGTGAATCCTTTTATTGACACCGAACAGGATCTTGACATCACTACCTCTATCGTTCTTTGTTAATCTAAGCCCTATACAAAACTTCCAGTTAGGAAGTTTCTTTCTTCTCTTTTTATTTAAAATTCGACGAGATTTGACCCTCCACAGAGACTGATCCGGACCCGTCTTAGGACAACTTATTACCTCTGAGTCAGTAGAAACCTGTGGGACCCGGTCTCCGAGAAAGGGCTACTTGTAGACTTTGTAAGGGAAAATCACAAGGAGTCAGATAAAGAGAGAGGATGTTGAGTATCGTCAGAATGATACAGCTAACCTTAGGAGTTTTAGTTTGTCTTTTAACCTTTTGTCTTTACAACAAACTTCATCCTTTTCTGTAAACATCTGGTCGTAGGAAACTTTCACTCAGTGAGTCAGTACAGACTGAGAAACGTTGGGGTACCCGATATATCAGGTACCTTAAGAGATCCGGTCTTATGACCTCACCCATTCGGAAAGGGAAGAGGCCCCCTAGAAGGGTTGGGTCCCTACCTTGGGTCCAGAGGGTGTAACGTCCACTAAGAAATGGTCGACTCAGTGTTCCCTTCGGACATCTGGTCGTATAACGTCTTACTAGTCGAGACACCACGTTCTTATCTCATGAGACTATCCACCGACCTCTTCTCCCTCACGATGTAGGGAAAACTCTAAGTGTCACTGGAAATAAGACAAGAATAAATAAGAATAAGACAATAAGGAAATTAACGAGGTTCTTCATGACAGGCATTTCTTTGTACATTAAACGATTTGGACTAAAACACGATTAAATACATCAGTTTTCAGGGATAAAGTAAGTGTACCAGGGGAAATAGTTGGATTTCTTCATCTCGATGCATCTATAACTATTCGAACCCGAATCTTTTATAATAGCACATTATGAGACATAATTTTTATAAAAACCACAAAAATTCGTAGTTACATACCAAGGATCACTTTTTTAAATGTATATCCACTGTCTTATTTCACTTTTTTGGAATGTTATAACTTCAACTGAGTTCCAAATATTGTTGGTACTTTACGTTTCATATGACATTATCTCATGGATTGATTTACCTCAAATCATAGAAAACGTCTTTTTATGAAGTGATTAAAACTTCGTTACGTATAAAAATTCATGTAATTTTATTTTTAAAATAATACGTTTATCGTACGAGGGATTTTAATTACATCGAGTTAATGTAGTAATCTACAGTCTTTCCGTAAACTTTCCCATCCAACCTTTATTAAGAAAACTTACAGTGTATTTAAAAAAAGTGTCGATTAGAGACTTTTCCTCCCTTTTTTAAGAGAGATGAGTCCGTATCTTATCTTCGTAATTGTTACCTTTCCAGTCACGTATTACTACGTTCTTTCTTTTCCGGACTTCACGGTATAACCACTTTACTTTACCCCCTTCGATATATCTTTATAATTAGTTAGTTGGGAATTAAATCCTGGAAAGTCATTGAACGATTTTAGAAGAAGTGATAAATTATAGTTTCTTTACGATTGGTTATTTAAAGAAGGTACCTTTCTTTTTCGAGTTGTTGACACACAAAGCTAAGTTGTAAAGAGAAAGGAAAATTGAAGAGAGATATAACGTCTACCATGAACTGTTTGATCAATAGGGTCATCAGAATCTATCGACAGAGGAAAAGTCATCTTAAACTGAGACATTCAGATTTTTTACTTCTCAACCAATATGTTTAAGGTGTTTCCTTATTACACATAAGTAATTTTAAGTACGAACCTTTCTATACCCTTTTACCAGTGTCATTTTACCATTCATTTAAACGTCCTATATCTTGAAACACGTATGACACTAGGTGTGAGACACTTTTTATTTATGTGGACGTATGTACGTTTCTGGTCTTCTTTAAGATAATTGTCTTTTTAACATCAATAGAAACCTTCTACTTTACGTAAATCTTTTACGTAAAAATAGACGAAATGACTAAAATGTTCACACCACCATAAAATTCTAGACGTCACTATATCGTCCGTAATCGTTATTCTTAAAAGAGAAGAACTGGAGTAAGAATGGTTTATGAAGTGGACAATTGATAAAGCGAACCAGACAATTGAATGTACACATAACATTCCGGTTATCCTCGATCTTCCTTCTCTTTTTACTTCTTCGTCTTTTCCATATCACATATCTTAGTTTGGAATCTTTCTTTAAACCTTTCCGTTACATAAACTGACGGATACTTCGGATGACACAAATGTATTTCTAAAGTACTTTGAATGTCTCATGCAAATCCATTTCTCTTCTCCTTCTTTCAGTGTAATTAAGTGACCAAATGAGTGATTAAGTAAATAAATAAGTCATCAGTAGGTACTCGTGGTTTACTCAGTACGTGACCTTTCGGTGACTACTTACTCTATACCATGGACGAAAGTTCCTTAAGTACAAACTTGAAACCTTTATCTGTTTACTGATACTTCCGATACAGTAACTATATCTATACAGGATCTGTTTAACCATTTCGTCTCGTATTTCAGTAGAGTCGACGAAGTCCCATAGGATTCAAACTCCACCCAAGACTTCTCTACAATCCTCAAGTGCACTAACTACTACCCTCCTTCCTCAAAAAGACTATCTTCTAAGACGTACTCTTGTAGTTCTTAATACTTTCTTCTACCTTGGTAATTCACCAAATTGTAAACCGATCTTACAACTACGTAAACCCTCTCAAATGACGACTTCTACTTTAACACGTTCCTCTATCTTTGATCTACTTCCACAAGTACAATACAACTCAATAACCTCAAATAGAAAATCCGTCACCTCACAGTGACTTGTTTATACTCATCATATATCTCCTAAACGTGAAATCTTGCCAGTAACACGATCCTTACATTTTCGGTCTGACTGTTCCTCTCTCTACTCATTCCTCCTCGTCTTATAGTGTTATAAAATCATTTTTCTATTACTTCCAGGTCAGACACCATCAATCCCTTATTACCTTTCCTCTTCCACTTAGTCTCTACAGCCTCCGTCACTAATTCTTGTCTTTTACTCCAATCCAATTTTTAGATATAGGGGGTGGACGGACTATTTACAGTCATGTACGACACTACACGGTGGGTCTACGGGATACGTTCGATCATAAAAGAATTGACCATCTTTACAATCAACAACCACTGAGTATTACCTCATTAAAGGACCCTTAATTGAAGTCGTTTTCCCTTGACGGAACGGGTTCTAATATGAAGGGGAAAGATCCTCGTCGAACGTAAGTTACTAACAATATAAATCTCACGGTTGTGGACCGGAGGTACCGAGTTAGGTCCTTATAATATTTTTCGTCAGGATCGACGTCCGGAGGTAATACTTGTCAAACTTAGAATTGAACACTTATATAGAGTCAAGTTATAGAGGGAGACGGGTCTATACGAAGGGAGTGAGAGAGTATCGTAACAAGGCCTGTAGTAGTGCATCATTTACAGAACGTACACAGAGACAAAGGACCTTTTGAACTGTTCTCTGTCAAGTACTGTTCTCACCAGGATCCTTATCCTGGTCACTCGCCCCGGATCTCGTCTATGTCTACGATACGGAAACAAGGGCATATCAATGAAAACAGAAGCCATCAAGAGTGACCCCTGTGGGTCTATGACTTTGACAGACACATCACATGAGACATATCGGACTGTCCCTTTCAAGTGCATAAGGATTGGTTAGACGAAATATGTACCTGGATCTAGTAGTAGGTTCTCTTTGAACTTGATTGTTGGGGACATAGAATTCTCTTAAGAGAACTAGGGAATTCTCTTATAAATATTTACGACATTAAAAGACCAATAACTTGGTTCGAACGGTACTCGTTTCGGACCCCTGAGAACTTATCACGGAATGGTCCCCCTTCCCGTAAGACCTCGGAGAAAGAAGTTTGATAGTTCGTGAAGAAGAAATCAGTTCTGGACACAAAACTTTTTTCTCTTCCGAGTAATTGATACTACTGTGTGGGTTACGAGAAAAAGGTTTCTGAGAGAATAAAGAACGAGGAAAGTCATGGAATTAGTTCAGAGACCCTAAGTAAAGTAAACTAACACCCACACACACACCCACACACACACACACACACACATCACCTCCCCATAACACTGGTATGTACCTCTACCAACGTCTGACACCCATACCTCTACCTCTTCCTTCGTTTCCTTAGACTTTCATGTTATACAAACGGTTTTATACGGGGTCAAACAGTTGTAAATTGAGAATAAGGTTAATTGACCAGAAGTCAAGTCAAGTCAGGTCAAGTCAGCAAGTCAGCACAGACTGAGAAACGTTGGGGTACTTAGTGTCGTGCGGTCCGGAGGGACAGGTAGTGGTTGAGGACCTCAGGTGGGTTTGGGTACAGGTAACTCAGTCACTACGGTAGGTCGGTAGAGTAGGACTCAGCAGGGGAAGAAGAGGACGGGGGTTAGGGAGGGTCGTAGTTTCAGANTGAGAATAAGGTTAATTGACCAGAAGTCAAGCCAAGTCAGGTCAAGTCAGCAAGTCAGCACAGACTGAGAAACGTTGGGGTACTTAGTGTCGTACGGTCCGGAGGGACAGGTAGTGGTTGAGGACCTCAGGTGGGTTTGGGTACAGGTAACTCAGTCACTACGGTAGGTCGGTAGAGTAGGACTCAGCAGGGGAAGAAGAGGACGGGGGTTAGGGAGGGTCGTAGTTTCAGAAAAGGTTACTCAATTGAAAAGCGTACTCCACCGGTTTCATGACCTCAAAGTCGAAGTCGTAGTAAGGAAGGTTTCTTTAGGGTCCCGACTAGAGGAAGTCTTACCTGACCACCCTAGAGGAACGTCAGGTTCCCTGAGAGTTCTCAGAAGAGGTTGTGGTGTCAAGTTTTCGTAGTTAAGAAACCACGAGTCGGAAGAAGTGTCAGGTTGAGGTGTAGGTATGTACTGATGACCTTTTTGGTATCGGAACTGATCTACCTGGAATCAACCGTTTCATTACAGAGACGGAAACTTATACGATAGATCCAACCAGTATTGAAAAGAAGGTTCCTCATTCACAGAAAATTAAAGTACCGACGTCAGTGGTAGACGTCACTAAAACCTCGGGAGGTTTTATTTAAGACTGTGACGAAGGTGACAAAGGAATAGATAAAGGGTACTTCACTACCCTGGTCTACGGTACTAGAAACAAAAGACTTACAACTCGAAATTCGGTTGAAAAAGTGAGAGGAGAAAGTGAAAGTAGTTCTTCGAAAAATCGAGGAGAAGTGAAAGACGGTATTCCCACCACAGTAGACGTATAGACTCCAATGACTATAAAGAGGGTCGTTAGAACTAAGGTCGAACACAAAGAAGGTCAGGTAATCTAAAATTCATAATAAACTGGTTTGACAATGTATAAAGACAAAAGATTCTCACACTGAAACCTTAATCGAATTCAAATCAAATACCGTTATGGTAAATGATCTTTTATGGCACTTTCTCATAGTATGTTTGGTTACTAGATGAAACATTTTACCCTAGAGTGGACACACATAATTCTAGGTTACATATTTCGTCACATCACTGACCTTGTACCCCTATAAACGATGGCATACTAGAGCGTATACAACGACATTATATGGTAAAGGTTCTTACAGTCGGTAACAAGTTTGAATTTTCACTCTAGACGAAATTTTATATGAGTAATATGTACGTATATGTGTATATGTGTTGTGTATAAATATATGTCAACTTTGCATAAAATTTATATAGTCTTATAATCTTTGTCTAACTAACCTAACTTAGGACCAACACAACGAATTCAATGAATTAGAGAGACAGGGAGTCAAAAAAAATTAGACATTTTATTTCACTTAATGTCATGGAGGTAATCTCGAATATACTCTCAATTTGTCACAATCCATGAACCATATTAATACACACAACCAACGACAATATTAATAATGGTGAAATAGTTCACCACTACGTCATTTCTTTTAGGTCACTTTTATCTTAATTTTGTCATCGGTCCTAATCTGGATAGTCTTTTATGTACATGGAGAAAATAAAATTGGATTAAAATGTTGTCTACGAGGGGAGAATTAGAGTTGTCCCTTGTCTAAAGTGTCGGGTCCTCGTATTGATGTCTTTTGTGACCAAGGATACCAGTGTTTCAATATGAACCCTGTATGACTCATTGACGGTTAAATCTGGAGTCACCCACTGGTCCCGTATACCACTATTTCCTAGTCAGTTCTCATATGACATTACGAGTTGTTTGTGGTAGTCGAAACACTTTAATTTTTTCTCAGTGACACGACGAGGTAGTCATTCTTCGTTCTTTTAGATTACATATTGGTCTATTTTTACAGAGTAAAAGGGGAGGAAGGGAAAGAAAGAAGACATTTTGATATAACTCTCAGATAACTCATGGACAGTGCACAGTCTGTCAGGCGATCCATCACCCCCATTTTATTCTTGTCTGTGTAGCGACGGGAGACTTCGGGTGCTAAGTCGTCCTAAAAGATACCTCTAAAGACGTCTCCCCCAGAGGAACATCTGACTTACTAGGGTCCTGGAGTCTGAAGTGTTATGTCTCAAGTCGGACAAGACATGTTGTACCGTTGGTTAACAAGAGACGAGTAAGTCTAGAGAATAAGAACCCCGACGGATCGAGACTCAAGAGGAGTGGATTCTAGAAGATGGTATACCACCTTGTCCTCTCCTCTAATGTAAGGTAGTCAGTGAACCGAAAGAAGACAGTTTCCGAAATCATCCTTAATAACTGATGTCGCCATAAACTCTTAACGAACATACGGTCACGAGACCAAAGAAGAAAAGAGAGACCACGGAGTCTACCATTTCTTACGGACGTTACGTCCTCTGGACCCAAACTAGGGACCCCAACCCTTCTAGGGGCCCCCTTCCCTTACCGATACGTGAGGTCGTAAGAACGAACCTCTTAAGGTACCTGTCTGTTCGGACCGTCCGATGTCAGGTACCCCAGCGTTTCTGAGTCTGTACTCAGATTACAATCTCACTGATTGTAAAGGTGAAAAGTCCGTGTATCTTAACCTACAGACACTTTTATTTCGGTATTTTAAGTCATCCAATTAAAAATCCAATTTCCTTGGTTACAAGAAACAATTCAAATCGGTCTCATGAAAATAAACTTTTTACCGACCTGATTAACCTGAAAGAAGACGAAGAACAGAGTAAAAACTCTTGTCAGTCGATATCTAGTAGTCACCAGTCTCCTTTGTCATTCTTTTACTCAGCTTTATGACTGTCTTATTTTCGTTTATTGGTTAAGATGAGAAATTGTCTAAGGAGTCATCCAATCAATTTCTCAACTACGGAAATTTCATGTAAAAAGTGGTGACGTTGTGACTTTACGGACAGGCGTATCGAGTCTCGTGGAGACACCACTCACTTAAGATCGGTCTGACGGAGGTCCCCTTCGTCCCGGACATCTCTATTCGACCGGACAAGAAGAACGTCGACGAAATCCTATAGTAAATTAATCTGTACCTGATCGCTTCGTGTCATTCCCCTTTATGATCCACATTTCACACGTCGGATCTCGTGACGGGGCCTACCGACTCTGGATGGACACCGGTGGTTGTCAGACTCTTGAGTCAAGGTCCAAAAGACTACGAACGAATGAAACAACCAATATCAAGTGGGGTCCAAGAAGGACATCGTACACCGTGATTTTACAACTGAGAAGGTCCTTCAAAACATCAGAACACACAAACACTTATATATGTTTGTATGTATGTGTCAAAAATTTTTTATAAGTCAGTATTTACCTCGAGTCACTACTCGGCTACTTCTCGTTCGTTTTACTAAATTTATGACGAAACTCCTACTTGTGATTGTACTAAGAACCCACGGGTCTAAGAAGACACATAAGGTTTGAATAAACAAGGAAGAATAATTACAGAAGACCATCCATATCAGTCATTTCATGTAATCCCATATATTTTCCCGTTTCTCTCGAGGTATTTTTAGGGAAAACTCCAGAAGGAAGGGGTGGTCAAATCTCTCATTACTTTGATGATCTGAGGTTTTGACACAGGAATTGTAGGGTCGACCCTTTGGTTAAATAGTACGAAGGGAGATCCGTCACCACAAGTGGAACTCCTTAACTTCTGTCTGTCAGAAACTCCTCTCGTCTGAGTGAGGGGTCAGAGAGGAAAGGTCTGAGATGGAGTAAAAATTTCACGGGTCGTATCCATTACCTGTCGGCTGTCAGAAGACCACCATTCGTAAAGAGAAAAGTATTTTGATATCTTATTTCGGTTCCCGTCACTCAGGTAGAGACCTACTTCCGTGTAATAGAGTAAAAACCATTAACCGTTAATACATAACTCACGGAAGATACACCAGGAGAAATACATCTATTAAACACCCTATACTTTCACACCTATTATAACGATTTAAGTTTCTAAATGATTGGAGGGGGTGGGGGCGGTGTAAAACCCTACGACTTCGAATGACGTCCATTTACTTTATCAATTTCAACGATTTAACCTTCACTGTGAACACTTTATGTTTCATTCTTCTTTTGTTCTCGTTTTTGAACTCCTTAGTTCGAATACACAATAATTTATACATCATAAAACGACCAGACTAGTCTAGTAGGTGTGATTTACAATGTTTATAAAACGATATTTGTCGGTGAACCTTATCGTTCATTAACAAGCCTTCTACGGAGGAATCTCTTACATATAGTCTTAGAGGAACCCGGAAAGAGGAGTATCATCTCAGAGGTCGTCGGAACGGTACCGTACTAAGTGAATGACTTAATGATAGACGTAAAATTACTCTAAGGTGTCCGCTTAATACTCGGTTAATTTCTAACTGTCCATGACAGGATCCTCAGAAACGTTTATATACAATAAATACACTCGTGTTAAGTGACGTAATGATTGTTAATACTTATCCTCATATAGTATCGAGAGTACTTACCTCTCCATCTCTTTTACGAGTTTCTCGTAAATCTAAGATGTCCTACAATCTAGTTCCATTGGACCGTCAATCTTAACAAATAGGTATGTGACATTTTTTCGTTCCAAAGAAATTACGTATCGGTTTTAAAGTTTTCTCTTTCTCGTGACACTAATCTCTAGTTCCCAAAACAAATACAAATAAGATGTTCTTCATAGGTCTTAATAATTAATTGAAATGTAAACTTTAGTTCTTGTATACCATCATCCATCAAATTCTAGTTGGTAGTGTGTATATCTTTATTACCATTAAAAAGTAGTCATTTTTCTTCGTTTACTTCTTTTTTCAGGATGTCTTCCGTTCTTTTCTTCTATCACTTGATTTTTGTCGTTTTTGAGATACTATACTATTGAATCTTTTCTTGTTATCTTATAATGTTTTTACTTAGGTCTTCATAGTTATTAGTGTGGTTTATATTAAAATTTTACAGAATGTAAATTTACTATTTTTAAGTCTAATTTTAATAAATCGTTATAGAACGAGTAATCTTCATACGGATTTTATATTACTATTTTTATACCTGCAAACTGTTTTAAATCCTATACATTTTACTGAAGTTTTGTTTATGATTATTTTTAATAGATGTTATAATAGTTTATTGTTTTAAATTACGTTTTTATAATGGTATTTTTCCCAGTCATATAGTTATGTAATAATATAAAGTAATGATATGTAAAATATATATAATGAAATTTTCCCAATTTATATATAATAATATTTTACTTTTTTCGTGTTCTTTCTATATACATGAGATATGAATTTACGGACATTGTTAATTTTATACACTTGGTACTTGAAGGTCTACAAACCCGACCAAAATCTTTTCCGTCTCCTTGGTCTCTAGTTTAACGGTTGTAGGCGACCTAGTACCTTGTTCGTTCTCTCAAGGGCTTTTTGTAGATAAAGACGAAATAACTGATATGGTTTCGGAAACTGACACACCTAGTGTTATTTTACACCTTTTAAGACTTTCTCTACCTTTATGGTTTGGTGAACTGGACGGAGAACTCTTTGGACATACGTCCAGTCCTTCATTGTCAATCTTGACCTGTACCTTGTTGTCTGACCAAATTTTATCCTTTTCCTTATGCAGTTCCGACATATAATAGTGGGATAAATAAATTGAATATACGTCTCATGTAGTACTCTTTGTGACCCGACCTTCTTCGTGTTCGACCTCAGTTTTAACGACCCTCTTTATAGTTATTGGAGTCTATACGGTGGGAATACCGTCTTTCACTTCTTGATTTCTCGGAGCTACTTTCATTTTTTCCTCTCACTTTTTCAACAGAATTTCGAGTTGTAAGTCTTTTGATTCTAGTACCGTAGACAAGGGTAGTCAAGTACCCTTTATCTACCCCTTTGTCACGTTTGTCATCGACTGAAATAAAAAGACCCGAGGGTTTAGTGACGTCTACCTCTGACGTCGGTATTTTAATTTTCTGTGAACGAGGAACCTTCCTTTCAATACTGGTTGGATCTGTCGTATAATTTTTCGTCTCCATAATGAAACGAATGTTTCCAGGTAGATAAGTTCCGAGACCGAAAAGGTCACCAGTACATACCTACACTCTCAACCTGATATTTCTTTCGACTCGTGTCCTCTTAAATACGAAAACTTGAAACCACAACCTCTTCTGAGAACTCTCAGGGAACCTGACGTTCCTCTAGGTCGGTCAGGTAAGATTTCCTGTAGTCAGGACCCACAAGAAACCTTCCTGACTACAACTTCGACTTTGAGATTATGAAACCGGTGGACTGCACTTCTCGACTGAGTGACCTTTTCTGGGACTACGACCTTTTCTAACCTCCGTCTTCCTCTTCCCCTACTGTCTCCTACTCTACCAACCTACCGTAGTGACTGAGTTACCTGTACCCAAACACACCTGAGGTCCTCAACCACTACCTGTCCCTCCGGACCGCACGATGTCAAGTACCCTAGCGTTTGTCAACCTGTACTGACTCACTGACTTGACTTAACTTGACTTCACTTGTTAATTTTACAATCTAAGTCGGTATATCTCGACTTTATCAAAATATATATATATTTATAATATATAAAAATATATTATATATATTTAATATATTATATATTATATATAAATATATATATTTATAATATATAATATATATAATATATTTTATATATATAATATAAAAAATTAACCTCCGATTAATGAAATGTCATAACATAACCAAAACGGTATGTAACTGTACTTAGACGGTGCCCACATGTACACAAGGGGTAGGACTTGAAGGGAGTGTGGAGGGAGGGGTATAGTAGGGAGACCCAGTAGGGTCACATGGTCGCGACTCATAGGACAAGTCAAGTCAAGTCAAGTCAGTGAGTCAACACAGGCTGAGAAACCCTGGGGTACTTAACGTCGTGTGGTCCGGAGGGACAGGTAGTGGTAGAGGGTCTCAAGTGAGTTTGAGTACAGGTAGCTCAGTCACTACGGTAGGTCGGTAGAGTAGGAGACAGCAGGGGAAGAGGAGGACGGGAGTTAGGGAGGATCGTAGTCTCAGAAAAGATTACTCAG
>SJYO01014747.1:31376209-31922003 GCA_006410555.1 Capra ibex | reverse complement strand
TAATAGTAATGGTAGAAAGATTTAAGGTATATATACGCAATCATATGACATAACCACAAAAAGAAAGACCGAATGAAGTGAGACATATTATCCGAGACCAAAGTAGGTGGAGTAATCTTGACTAAGTTTATATAAGAAAAATTACCGACTCATTATGAGGTAACACATATACATGGTGCCGAAAGAATAGGTAAGTAGACGACTACCTGTAGATCCAACGAAGGTACAGGACCGATAATATTTGTCACGACGCTACTTGTAACCCCATATGCACAGAGAAAGTTAAGACCAAAGGAGTCACACATACGGGTTGTCACCCTAACGACCCAGTATTCCGTCAAGATAAAGGTCAAAAAACTCCTTAGAGGCGTGACAAGAGGTATCACCGACATGATCAAACGTAAAGGTGGTTGTCGCATTCTCCCAAGGGAAAAGAGGTGTCGGAGAGGTCGTAAATAACGAACATCTGAAGACCTAGCGTCAGTAAGACTGACCACACTCTACCATGGAGTAACACCAAAACTAAACGTAAAGAGACTATTACTCACTACAACTCGTAGAAAAGTACACAAACAATCGGTAGACATACAGAAGAAACCTCTTTACAGACAAATCAAGAAACCGGGTAAAAAACTAACCCAGTAAATAAAAAGACCTTAACTCGACGTCCTCGACGAACATATAAAAACTCTAATTAGGAAACAGCCAACGAAGTAAACGAAATAAAAGAGGGTAAGACTCCCGACAGAAAAGTGGAACGAATATCAAAGGAAACAACACGTTTTCGAAAATTCAAATTAGTCTAGGGTAAACAAATAAAAACGATAATAAAGGTCATAAGACTCTCCACCCAGTATCTCCTAGGACGACATTAAATACAGTCTCTCACAAAACGGATACAAGAGGAGATCCTCAAAATATCAAAGACCACAATGCAAATCTAGAAATTAGGTAAAACTTAAATAAAAACACATACACAATCTTTCACAAGATTAAAGTAAGAAAATGTTCACCAACTGGTCAAAAGGGTCGTGGTGAACAATTTCTCTAACAGAAAAGAGATAACATATAAGAAAGGGGGAAACAGTTTCTATTCCACAGGTATCCATACAGAACTAAATAGAGACCCGAAAGACAAAACAAGGTAACTAGATATAAAGACAGAAACACGGTCATGGTATGACAGAACTACTGACACCGAAACATCAACAGATGTTCTCTGGGTGGAGTTTTGTTCCCTGTGTACGTCTGACTTTCACTTCCCGACCTTCTTCTATAAGGTGTGTTTATCTCTGGTTTACTTTATAAAAATCTAATTTCGACTTCTTCATGACCGGTAAAGTATATGAAGTCAGGTGTATACTTCTTTTATGATCATTCAATGGTTTTCATCCATTTAGATATCAATATTCTAAAATTGTTTGAAGAAACGTAACACGTTTTAAATATGTCTTGAGTCGTTATATTAATGATCAGAACCAGAAAGAAAGGTTTGTACGTACCTTATACATATCATTGTTGAGTACACGATCCAAATAGTACAGACTTCGGCACTTCCTTACGGGTTGTTTTCGCTTCTAAATTTATTATGTCTGGTGTTTATTTATTTTCTCTGTCTTTTATTGTTTTATTCTTGTAGGAGAGGGGTAGAGAAAGGTTTACTTAAACCTTTAAGTGTTTAAGGGAAGATTTATTACATATCTAGTTTCTTCTTTAATATTGTCCTTAGTGTGTTTTTTCAATCTTCACTTTTGATATAATCATTCTCACGTTAGTTGGAATAAAAGAGAAATAACTAAGAAAAGAATACTCTTTGATTAATACTGAAAATATTCGGAGTTTTTTTTTTTTTTAAGAGGGGTCTACGAGAGTGACAGGTGGAACAACGATAATTGAGATTTCAACGAGACTCGTCATACCGTCGGTCATCGGTTCACACTGGGAACTTAGGAACGTCACACTAATCAAACTTAACTTGACACTACAATAAATAATATGTAGTACGTAATCCAAGGTTTCTGATACTTTTTTCCATTTTTAGAGTAATTACTAAAAAGATAATACATTTTTACAACTATCAAGTCTAAACCCAATTTATGTTATACGACACGACACGAATCAACGAGAAACTGGGGCACCTGACATCGGGTGGTCCGAGGAGACAGGTACCCCTAAGAGGTCCGTTCTTATGACCTCACCCAACGGTACGGGAGGAGGTCCCATTTATATACATAATAGTTTCAATTAAAGTGAATAATAAAAAATGAAAAAATTCGATATTTTTCGATATTTTTTCGATATTTGTTGATTTTATATATTAGGGTACATACTAAACGTCAACGTAACATAAAGAGGATCTATTACGACAATGTCTGACAGGAGACCGTAGAATTCAATTTCTAGATTAGTCACTATCTCGTGAAATGACTCCTGACTCTCTACACCCCGGTTCTCGTCAAGACCGTCCCTTTGGTACAGAACGTAAGAATGAAGAATTCTAACCGTATTACCCTGGACAAAACCAAAGTCGGAAAACAGTACATTCTCTACTAGGTGGCACAATCCTTCTTAAAGATGGTATGGAAAAACAAATCACACCGGGTAACCGGAGACACGAAGGAGTGTACGACATCTCTGGTTTCTCTGGGATTCCTCACAAGGTGTGGACGAGACGACAGGTGGAAGGGAAGGTGATAAATAGAAAGTTTAATTCCTTAAACTCAGTACGGGTCTATCCCGAATAATAACAGATAATAGTGTATCAAAAGTCTCTTCTTATAACTGCATCAAAATTTTTAAAAGCAACAGGGATAAAGGTAGACGTGTTGTACATTGTACTTATTGAGACAGAGACCCTACGTTTACTGAGAAAGAAAATTATAAGTCCGACTAGAAGTAAACTGTCAAGAACCGTAAAGTGATTACCAGCCCTTTTGCTACACCTACCGTATTGAACAGTCATTGGAACTATTTTACACTGGGAAAACAATGAAATTTCGATACCCAAGAATTGACACCTGTCGAAACGAAAAGTCCCTTGTAAATCGTTTCAGACCTCTGCCAAAACCCCCGAAAGGTCCACTGCGTCACCATTTCTTGGACGGACGGGTACGTCCTCTATATTCTTTCTTTCTCAATTTAGTGAGTCAGCACAGGCTGAGAAACGTTGGGACATGTGACATCGGGTGGTCCGAGGAGACAGGTACCGCAAGAGGTCCGTTCTTATGACCTCGCCCAACGGTAAAGGAGGAGGTCTCCTATAAGGACTGGGTCCCTAACTTGGGTCCAAAAGACGTAACGTCCGTCTACGAAATGGAGACTCAGTGGTCCCTTCTATATTCTCTGTGTCCAATAATACTAAATCCTTCCAACACAACCCCCTCACAATGACCGGTTCCTACGATGATTTGTAGGATGTTACGTGTCCTACCGGAGGTGTTGTTTCTTAATAGGTCGGAGATCTAAAGTTATCTTGAGATTAATTCTTTAGGAAGATTTTCCATTAGACTCTTTTTTTCATATCTTAAAAATATTTATGTTCATATATCTTATAAAAATTATATTTAAATAAAACTTTATATATTTACCTTTTCACGGTTTCAGGATTCACCACCACCACAAGTTAACGATTCAGTACAGGTTGAGAAACACTGGAGTACCTGACTTCGTGAGGTCCGAAGGGACAGAAAGTGGTAGAAAGTCTCAACGAGTTTGAGTACACGTAACTCAGCCACTACGGTAGATTGGCAGAGTAGGAGACAGTAGGGGAAGAGGAAGACGGGACAGAAAGGGTCGTAGTCCCAGAAAAGGTCACTCAACCGACAAACGTAGTCCACCCGTTTCATAACCTCGAAGTCAAAGTCGTAGTCAGGAAGGTTTCTTATAAGTCCTACCTAAAGGAAATCCTAACTGACCAAACTAGAGGAACGATAGGTTCCCTGAGAGTTCTCAGAAGAGATCGTGGTATCAAACTTCCGTAGTTAAGAAGCCACGAGTTGGAAGAAATACCAGGTTGAGAGTTTAGACATGTACTGATGACCTTTCTAGTATCGAAATTGATTTACCTGGAAACAGGTGTCAGAATTCACATGTAGAGTTATTTAAGAGTGTTTCAATAGTGTAGACACACTATATCATCGGTCGAGTCCTTTATCTCGTAACGACTATGAGTTCTTCGAGAGAGTACTGGATCAGATTAATAAGAAAGAGTGATCTGTGTCGGTAATAACACTTAAGATTAAGGTCCAATCTAAACGGATAAAAGTTTAACATACCTTTAACTTAGTATCACATACACGAATAACGCAGACGGAAGAAAATAAGTGGAAATGTCAAAATACTAAGAAGACACAACGATACATCGTCGTCAAACACTAAAGAACAACAAATCACAAGGGAAGTAAATAAGTAAGTCGATAATTTTCAGTGAACTTATAAAAAGTCAAAAACTAATAATTTTTATCACGAGACTTTAAAAACATACACATTACAACACTTTTATACATGTGTAAAACTCCCCGTATAAGGATCCTCACCTTAACGACCCACATCCCGTATGTTTAAAGGTCGGAATCGACTATAACCACTTGTCTAAGAGTTTCACCAACATATTTAAATGTGGGGTGGTCATCACATACTCGGAACGTGGTCAGGTCCATGTAATACGTACACACGTACACATTTAAATACGTACATAAAGGGTTCGAATTTTAGGTGTACGACTCGTAGTTCGATCAATCTTTCTTCTTTTTAGTATTCATCCGTATCAAAGTGTAGGTAAGGTCAGTAACTTTATACACCGACAGTAAGGTCACTGACTTTATGCAGGATTACTCATTAACACGACTGGGATACTTAGGGTCCCTCCGTCGTAGTCCACACCTTTTACACATACAGTTATTTGGTAAACCTTCTTCACCAAGAAACTTTGACAACCAAACAAGAGTGACGGAAGAACGTCGGTTAAATCTGTTCGTTTTGGTTCGTGACGTTAGGACAACACTGTTTTTATTGACATTCTAAAACTATACGAACGAAAGGCATTTACAGTGGGTTTACAGAACGGAGACTTCGACCACAAGAAGAGTGATACGACCCGATAAAGTGGCATGTGTCGTAAAAGATAATGTGTTGAGATAATGGAATACAATCTCAGGGAGTCTGACATTACGTGACCATGTATTTTTTCAGAAAACTTAAGAAATCCATTCTTTTGGATCTCTTTTATTTTCATATATTTGTATTATTGTCATAACTCTAATAAAACTGAGAAGGTCGATAAGAACTACAGTATGCAGGAAACAATTAAAAAATCGTAACCTTCAAAAGGTCAAAGTACATTTAACCGTAGTGTCAGAATATTTGTACAAAGATAAATAACTTAGGGTCCAGTTTCATTAATATGTTGTTTCTTGTTGTCAAAAGTATGGTCTGACGGACGTACGTACATTTAACCCCGAACGTGGTTCCTCCATTACTTATGTCAGAGTCCAAAGTACTCTACTTATTTGTTTACCTTTTTGATTATTGTCTCGAGGTATGGAGTCTATTGGATTGAGTTTCACAGAACGAAAAAGAAGAGATATTTTGATCTAAGACTTCAAATCCATACTACATAATTCATCATATTTTTATTTAGTGTTTCCCTTTTAGACGCCGGTACAAAGTCCGTATTCTCTTTCACGCAAAAGTAAAAAACTTTATTAAACTCGTCGGAGTGATGTGGCACTACTAAGTGTAGTGTAGGGTAACAAAGTCTTATTGTTTCATTGTGACTCCTCCACCACGTTGTATCGTCAGTTTTCGTAACTTAGACTTTAGACTGACGAATCAAGTCTATAAAACAAGAGTTTAAGTCATCGGTCAGTCGTTTAATGAATTGGAAAATCTCTGAGTCGAAGGATAAGACGTTTTATCTCTTCTTATTTCGTGGATAAGGTACCTGAAGACTTTTTGACTTACTATACGTCAAGTAGTATACGTCAGTCGAGTTATGGACCCTGTGTCATTCTTGAGGTGTTTACTATCAACGTCCACTAACCGATATTATTATGGGTACTCCACCCGAGGTTTCATAAGTAGAGGGAGGATGTTACCACACGACGTTTGGACACAATCGTACTGAGACTTTAACATACGTCTTTGATTTACTTCGTCCTATAACCGACCTGATGAGGTTCAGTTAAACCAGTCGAAAAATTTAACCCTTGAATACTTTTCATCGTACTATCGGGTAGAGTACTCCGTCACCTCACCTCACTAATTCTCTAGTTTAGACCTCAGTTTAATTAGAGACACCGGATATTTCACCCGTCAGTGAGTCCTAAACACACACACGTACAAACACACATACACACACAAACGTACACATACACATACTCGCACATCAGGTTTACGTCATCGCAACAAAACTTCTGATTCAGTGTATACACCGTGTGAACCTTGTCACGTGGATTATTGTCATTAACAATAATCCACAAATGATAATAATAATGAGTTGACTGTAGATTGACTCACGAAAGATCTTTCCAACAAACGACTAATACATCTCTTTTCCTTCGCTAAAGAATTTCTTCATACTCTTACTGAGGGACCGGTAGTGGAGACCCGGCTCAACAATAATAACCCTATCGAAGAACGTCTTTAGATTTCCCTGATACCTTTTCGTTTACCATGAAACTTGAACTTGAACTATCGAAGAACGTCTTTAGATTTCCCTGATACCTTTTCGTTTACCATGAAACTTGAACTTGAACTTAAACCAGGGTTTGATAACCGTTATAACTATCTTGACTGTCTTGAACCTCTTTCAGTGAAGTTTTGACATTCGTCGAAAAGACAAAACGATCTTCAACTCTGAACTTGTGTCACAACTACATCTTGTAAAGAGACAAAACTCCTTTTAGTAGTGTACCCGGCAAGTCAATACGTCTAGATTTAGTGTCCAGTATTAATCTTTCGCTCCACAAACTCTTCGACATCTACATCCCTCGATTTGGCAAGACCCACTAGAACCTTTTCCAGTAGACACACCATTTGACTTATCGTAAAGACGTTCGACGAAGTAGATTTTATTTTCAAAGATTCATACCTAAATCTACGGGCGTTTGACGACAAACAGGAATACCTTGACAGAACTCAGAAGATAACTCGTCGAAGTATCTCCGTTACTCTGAGACTCTAGGACTCTGAAACTTTTGTCTATACGTCCTTAGTATAAGTGGTTTCCTTGTATTTTGTGAGGACTTTCTCAGACTGTACCGACTTCGTTGAATCGTACGTATCCACTATACGAGTTCTGACGTTCGGGTCTGGACACTCTGAAATTTTTGATTTCTTCGATAGCTACAAAAAGTCATTAGTCCTCCGTTCCGTATTTTTCTTCGTCGAAGAGAACTGAGAGGTAGAAGACATACCTTAGTGGACCTCCATGTTACCGACCTAAGACTGAACACTTACAAAATAACTCGGACAAGAATGTACTACCTAAAAAGGTCAGTCAGAGAGATAACTAAAACTCTGGTCTTTACTTATAAAGGAGTCCTCCTTTTCTCCTCTTTCGAAGTAGACGGATCCTACAGAATAGACATCCCTAAGATCGGTTTAAACTTCTGAGAACCCATATTCTTCAAGAAGGGAGTGACCTGTTCGTTCCTTCGTCGGAAATTCCTCGAAGTGTCGGTTCCCGGACCGTAACACCGAAGAGGTCAGTAGAGATCAACGAAAATACTTTATTAGGGACACACGTGAAGAGAGAAAGATATAGACCCGGAGGTCAGTTGACACTTTTCACAGAAAGTATGACAATTTTTTACCAATTTCTTCTTTTAAATCCACTATGTTTGAAGTTATAAAGTACTTCACCTGTCAGAGTCTCTTGACGTTTTACCTACCTTTCATTCTGTGAATATATCCTATTTCAGATTTCATTCTTTGTTTACCTTTTATAGACTGACCGACTCCGGTGTAACAGTTCGGAGTAAACTCCACTCGTCCAGGTCTCAACCTAACTACACACCCCTAACTGACCGACTTATATAGATTTAAAGACCAGTTGACGGGTAAACGTTCCACTGTTTTTAATGGATTCAAAACCAAACGACTATACGGTAGGGTCCGTCCTCGACGAGTATAGAACCTGGACCTTTAAATAAAGTTATTATCTATCTACCCCTTTATTCCTCACGGTCCCCAATGATAATTCCTCTTCACGGTGACTCCGTCCGTAACGCTATATCGGACTGAGTTTCCTCATACACTTCTTGATACCTGTCTCCAGACACTGTGACATGATCCGTCACTAGTCCTAGTAGGGGTTCTTTTTCTTTACGTTTTTCCGTTGTACCAACAGACTTCTCAGGAATGTCTATCGGCTCTTTTCTTCTCTTCGATTTTCGCTGTCTCTTTTCCTTTCTATATGGGAAAACTTACGTCTCAAGGTTTCTTATCGTTCCTCTCTATTCTTTCGGAAGGAGTCACTCGTTACGTTTCTTTATCTCCTTTTGTTATCTTACCCTTTCTGATCTCTAGAGAAGTTCTTTTAATCTCTATGATTCCCTCATAAAGTACGTTTCTACCCGTATTAGTTCCTGTCTTTACCATACCTGGATTGTCCTCGTCTCCTATAATTATTCTTCACCGTTCTTATGTGTCTTCTTGACATGTTTTTTCTAGAAGTGCTGGGTCTATTAGTGCTACCATACTAGTGAGTGGATCTCGGTCTGTAGGACCTTACACTTCAGTTCACCCGGAATCTTTCGTAATGATACTTGTTTCGATCACCTCCACTACTTTAAGGTTAACTCGACAAAGTTTAGGATTTTCTACTACGACACCTTCACGACGTGAGTTATACGGTCGTTTATACCTTTTGAGTCGTCACCGGTGTCCTGACCTTTTCAGGTCAAAAGTAAGGTTAGGGTTTCTTTCCGTTACGGTTTCTTACGAGTTTGATGACGTGTTAACGTGAGTAGAATATGTGATCGTTTCATTACGAATTTTAAGAGGTTGAGTTCGAAGTTGTCATACACTTGGTACTTGAAGTCTACAAGTTCGACCTAAATCTTTTCCGTCTCCTTGGTCTCTAGTTTAACGGTTGTGGGTGACCTAGTACCTTTTTCGTTCTCTCAAGTTCTTTTTGTAGACAAAAACGAAATAACTGATGTGGTTTCGACAATTGACACACCTAGTGTTGTTTTACATCTTTTACGACTTTCTCTACCCTTATGGTCTGGCGGACTGGACGGAGGACTCTTTAGACATACCTCCTGTTCTTCGTTGTCAATCTTGGTCCGACCTACTTCGTATTCGACCTTAGTTCTAAAGACCCTCTTTATAGTTATTGGAGTCTATACGTCTACTGTGATGGGAATAGCGGCTTTGACTTCTTCTTGGATCTCAGAGAACTATTTTCACTTTCTCCTCTCACTTTTCCAACCGAATTTTGAGTTGTAAGTCTTTTGCTTCTAGTACCGTAGACCAGGGTAGTGAAGTACCGTTTATCTACCCCTTTGTCACTTTGACACTCTCTGATAGAAACCCCCGGGGTTATAGTGTATACCACTGACGTCGGTACTTTAATTTTCTGAGAACTGGGTACCTTCTTGGTTGAATCTGTCCACGTACCCCTACTGGGTCTCTCTACAACACCCCTCCCTCCACCCTCCCCCCAAGTACAAACCCTTGCGTACATTCTTAATTACTAAAATTTTAAATTTTTTTTTTTATCTGTCGTATAATTTTTCGTTTCTGTAATGAAACGGCTGTTTGTAGGTATACCAGTTTCGATTCCAAAGAGGTCATCAGTACATACCTACACTCTCAACCTGATATTTCTTTCGACTCACGGTTTCTTAACTACGAAAACTTGACACCACAACCTCTTCTGAGAACTCTCAGGGAACCTGACGTTCCTCTAGGTTGGTCAGGTAGGATTTCCTCTAGTCAGGCCTCACAAGTACCTTCCTGACTACAACTTCGACTTTGAGATTATGAAACTGGTAGACTACGCTTCTCGACTGAGTGAACTTTTCTGGGACTACGACCCTTTCTAACCTCCGTCCTCCTCTTCTCCTACTGTCTCCTACTCTACCAACCAACCGTAGTGGTTTGAGTTACTTGTACTCAAACTCATTTGAGGCCCTCAACTACTACCTGTCCCTTCGGACTGTACGACGTCAGGCACCCAGCGTTTCTCAGTCTGTGCTGATTTGCTGACTTGAGCCAACTTTCCCTGAGAATTCCGATCCTAGTGTCCTACGATAACGGTTCCACTTTCTTGACCGGACGACTGTGTCGACCCTAATTTCCTTTCAACGAATGATTGTTGGAAACCCGTTCCTTCTCTCGGGGTCCTACCTTGTGTACACTTTAGCACTCAAACCGTTCCCTACAATCTCCCCTAGACCGAAAAGTTGTTCACCATCTATAAGTCAAAAAATCATCATATCAAAGTAAACAAGAGAGTCTATCTGGGGTCATCTGTAAAGTCAAGTCAAATCAAGTCAGTGAGTCAACACGGGCTGAGAAACGTTGGGGTACCTGACGACGTGTGGTCCGAAGGGACAAGTAGTGGTTGAGGACCTCGGATGAGTTTACGTACAGGTAGTGCAACTACGACGGTATATTGGTAGAGTAGGAGACAGTAGGGAACGAGGAGGACGGAAGTTAGAAAGGGTCGTAGTCCCAGAAAAGGTTACTAAATCAATAAGTGTAGTCTACCCGTTTCATAACCTCAAAGTCGAAGTCGTAGTCAGAAAGGTTACCTATAAGTCCCGACTAAAGGAAATCCTATCTGACTGACCTAGAGGAACGTCAGGTTCCCTAAGAGTTCTCAGAAGACGTTGAGGTGTCAAGTTTTTGTAGTTAAGAAGTCGTGAGTCCAAAGAAATATCATGTTGAGAGTGTACGGATGTACTGATTACCTTTTGGGTATCGAAACTGATCTTCCTGTAAACAACCATTACAGAGACGAAAAATTATACGACATATCTAACCAGTATCGAAAAGAGGTTCCTCGTTCACAGAAAATTAAAGTACCGACGTTAATGGTAGACAACACTAAAACCTCGGGGGGGGGGTTTCTCAGTGAGTGATAAAGGTAACAAACGGGTAGATAAATGGTACTTCACTACCCTGGTTTACAGTATTAGAATCAAAAGACTTACAACTCAAAATTCGGTTGAAAAAGTGAGAGAAGAATAGTTCTCCGAGAAATCAAGAAGAAGTGAAAGACAGTATTCCCAGAATAGTAGACGAATACACTCCAATAACTATAAAGAGGACCGTTAGAACTAAGGTCGAACACGAAGTAGGTCGGACCGTAAAACGTACTACATAAGACGTACATTCAATTTATTCGTCCCACTGTTATATGTCGGAAGTGCATGAGGAAAGGGTTAAACCTAGTCTAATACAAATAAAAGTATAGTATTTTGTCTTATTCCCCTCCCGTTGGATTCTTGTTGGTGTTTTATTAATTGGTAGGTTTGTTGGTTACTCTGGGTCAACGGATACCCGTTGCACTCACACTTCTCCTGATAAACTCAAACGGAAATACATAGTTTAACAGTACTACCATCGTTGTCTCCGATCAGTGAAAATCTTTAAATGGATGGTTTATCATACACGTCACATACGTAAAAGTCTAAATCTCCACTGATTGAGTTCTTAACTACGAAAACTTGACACCACAACCTCTTCTGAGAACTCTCAGGGAACCTGACGTTCCTCTAGGTTGGTCAGGTAAGACTTCCTCTAGTTGGGACCCTAAAGAAACCTTCCTTACTACGATTTCGACTGTGAGGTCATGAAACCGGTGGAGTACTCTTCTCAACTGTGTAACCTTTTCTGAGTCTACGACCCTCCCTAACCCCCGTCCTCCTCTTCCCCTGTTGTCTCCTACTCTACCGACCTACCGTAGTGACCTGTACTTAGACTCACTTGAGGCCCTCAACCACTACCTGTCCCTCCGGACCTCACGACGCTAAGTACCCCAGCGTTTCTCAGCCTGTACTGACTCGTTGACTTGACTTGACTTGACTTGAGTTCTTACTGAGAAAATATTGAATTGTGGATTATCGATCTCTCTAGGTCTAGACTCAAAGATTTCATCCAGAACGACTTGTGAAAACACTTACCTCTTTATAATTGGTACAGAGACCTTAAGACTTTCTCGACTGTGTATTTAGTCTGAAAAAAAAAAAAAATGTTAAAACTAAATATAAAAAGGATCTAAAATGGGAAAAATGAAAGGTTAAGACGTCGGAGAAAATATTATGAGAATGGAAGAGATTTAATTCCCATAATGTAAGGTCTCGGATTACAAAATTTCACCCTTTAGAACAATCACTTTAAGAAAAATTTCATAAAATTACAGATGACAACGAGTTTCCGTTATAAAGACCCCCAAGTAAAAGGATGTGTGTAGAGAGAGACGGGAAGGTCAGAATGGGGAGGGGTAACGGAGAAGACATGACGGACATAGGGGTCGTGCGTGTACGAGTATAGTGTAGGAAACGATAGAAGGAAAACTAGAAACCCGAGAGTATTAACTCGAATTAGTGTCTTCTACTTTACCAACCTTCCGTAGTGACTCAGTTACCTGTACTCAAATACGTTTGAGACTCTCTATCTCTTCCTATCCCTTTGGACCGTGCAACGTCAGGTACCCCAAACGTGTCTCAACCTGTACTGAATCACTGACTGGTTGTAGTTGTTTAGTGTCCGTACTAAAATAATTACTCGACTGTAGTCCCGAAACAAGTCCTCCACCTTACAGTTTTAATAACTAATTTTACTTTAAGCCACGGAGGTATGTCAAAGTACTATGTACACGGGGACACAGAAGATAAAGGAACAATCTCGATCTTGTAAAGATTTGCAAAAATTTAGCGCCCTGTTTGACCGTACTTCTGGGAGAAACTTTTATAATGATGTGTGTAATTGTCCCTTTGTGGAAGTGGGACACCGAGACACTACTACCCCTTCGTCTTTGGATTGTGGAGTATCTAAACCTTGCATTTCGTAATCCAAAAGAAAGATCTCTATGAACCCGAGATAGACGTCGATTAATTGTACTTCAAAAGTCACCCGTACTGAGAAAAGAGTTTATGTCGATCAAAATAGTAAATTATAAGTATTATTTATACGATGTCATATCGTTGTCTGAGAGATCTCTCTTCGTCCTTTTAATTTGGTGGTTAGATTCGTTCGGTACAAACGGTACCTCGAGCATGGGAAGTCGTAGGTCCCAGGTCATTCGTACCTCCGACTGTGTGATTTGACGTTCGTTATTACGCTAGTGAGGACACCTCGTTTATCCAGTCCCGACGATCGACTTAGAAGGCTCTGCTCGGATGTGGGAGTAAGGTCCGTGTAGTAGAGGGTGTCAGAGTTTAGAACGGAGCCCAGGGTTGTGGACAGAAGTGAGAGACAAAGAAAGAAAGAAAAAAAAAAAAAGTTATTGTAATTGGAGAGAAGGACGAATAAAAGAGCGTATACTTTTCGACGTCTCGAGACACAAAGGAGGACAAAGGGTCGGGGAGAGACTCGTTGGAGACAGAAAGGGCCCGTAACTTCCCGGTGAGACCGTCATTTCATCTACCAAAATTAATCCAAATTAATAAAAATTTTATTTAAGACCTCCTAACCCTTTTCGTCATCGGTATCTTCGTATTTTCCGAAAGAAATCTTAGAAACGTTACCCACACCTATGAGTGTTTCTTGTCCTCTGAAACACTTGTCCTCTGAAAGGGACGGGGGGAGGGAAACCTCTCATCTCCTGACGTAAGGAACACCTTTCTGGGGATGGTAGTGGTTGTGTGTGTATATGTGCGTGTTTGTACAAAGAGAAAATCCAGTTTGACCTTATGTCACTGGTCCAAATAAGAGTCACGTCTGACCTTCGAGAATCTATCACGATAAACAAGACGGACACTTCTCCTCGGACTCTAGTAAATGTCCACTTACTCCTCTTCGTTTCGTCTCTATAATATCCTTAAGAACTAACTACCTTTACGACCAAGTGTCTTAACCCCCCCCCCCCTAAAAGAAAAGGAGGTATCTAATGAAATTCCTTTCAGTCAATTGGGAACACAACATTTAATCCTAGTCACAAATGGCTTACATATTTTCTGACTTATTCATCTCAATTAGACTCGTCGTTTAAAGAGATAGAGGCACGAAAATGGTCACTTTAACGACAAAACAGAAATCGGTGTTTGTTCAACCTGATAAACCGTGTCTATAGAATAAGTAGGAATACTGAAATACTGATAAAGAACGAAAGGTCGGTACTACCCTCGGGATTACTTCATCCAGCTCCCAGTTCAACACAAGATCCCTGACTTGTAAGTTCAACTTTATATATGAAGTAGTTTTTGAGAGAGCAAATCATACGTCTCCTCCTTTCTCCATTTGATGGGTCCTTACAAGTGACTCATCTGGTACCGAAAGATTTGAACTCATATAGAGGGACGGTGAAGTTACGATCGTGATTATAAGACACAAACTTTCTTTAATCCAGATATCCCTTTAGTTCGAAGATATAGAGTGTCTTTACTTTATAAGTTATGAGACGAAAAAAGGTATAAGGGATATGTAAAGAGTCTCTTGTACACTCCGCTCAACATTTTAACGTCTACAAACCTAATAATAATAAAATAAGGATAATAATAAACCTCGGAAATATCGTCATCCTGTCATACGTTAAACCTCTTTATCGTTATAACAAAAAGACCTTAACTATCGGTCATTTACTATGGGAGAGGGACACACAAATTCTTAATAAACTCTTCATTACGTGTTCTAAGTCTGTTTATTTATATTTTTATGTTAGAAATAACTACCATCTTAACTTAATCGTTTCCATCCAACTTTTATACTGGTATATACTGAAGGAATATGTATAGAGAGTCTTACTTTATTGACTGGTTCAGTGTCAGTCTTGGTGTCCAAAAGGATAGGGATGGGGATAAAATACGGGGGTTCCAACCCTTAAGATTCTTGTCTCATTAGGTTTGTTCTGGGACTTCGGGTTCCAGTACACAAACGTCCGGGAAAAAGATGGGAATGATTACTCTGTTCATTACAAGAAAGGAGACCCTCCTCTTTCACTTAGTCTACGTACTCCATAAAAGGGTTTTAAAGGTTCTTATCCTTTATTACAAAGTAACCGGACCAACCCGTACGGTTTTTTCCCACTTTGTACAAGAAAATTGTCATTCGGAGATACTTCTATATAATTAAAATACCTCCCCAATCGTTATAATATCAATCACTACAAAATCTGAAACAAACTCCGACCAAATACTTGGAAGTCGTTTCCATTTCTCAAGATATCACCCATTTATTCTCTTTGTTTGTTTGTTTTTTAATACAGGATCTGGTCATGTGTTAGAATAAGAAAAAAAAAAAAGTTTTATTGGACTAATCAAAATAAAAAAAAATTTAAAAAAATAAAAAAAATTTAAAATTTTAGAAATTAAAAAGGTAAGGATTGGATCTTCCTTTGGACTTGTAAAATGAAAGGATACAGAGAACCCGGATTTCAGTCAGGATTCTTCAAAAAACAAAAACAAAAACGAAACGACAATGAGTATGAAGGAGGACCTTGATAAATGTCACGATTTCTATGAGAAAGACGTTTCCTATGAGTAGACGGTGATTAGAAGAGTCTAAGGGAGACGAAGTGAGATTTGGAGTCTTCGGTCTACGGGAGTCTAAGAGGTCTAAAGAGTTCAGAAATTAGGGGTATGAATTTCGTGTTTTCTGGGCTGAAACTCAAGACACTATAGGAAAACACAGGAAAACACACCGAGTCGTAGTCGGTTATACAGGAGTGTTGACTCGAGGACGAAGTACGTCCATAGAGCCTAACCGGGACAACACAGTTCATACCGATCGACTAGGGAAAGAACCTGGTCACTCTAACTTAAAAGGTCCACAGAAACGAGAATCGATACGAATCCATACTGAAGCACTGATTTCAGTTCTCGATCACTTTACGTATCCTTTCACTACATGAAATGGAAGTAAGAATGGTGTCATTTTGATGGATCGATACTCGGAGGTACCAAAAAGGGGGAAACTACTCGATCTTACTTCCATTATGGGTCCCCTCGATATCTTATTTGTAAAACTTACACCTACTCAGAGGTAAGGAGACCCGGGAAGTCGCCGAAGTACCTCGTCTCTCGAAGTAGGGAGATTCATCCTTGTAGGTAAAGTTCTGAATTGTCACCGTCTTTTGTTTGAATTCACGTGGTTCGGTGACTTTTAAGCTTGACATAGACAATCTTATCTATTGCAATGGAATTGATTATGAGTACTCATACTCACAAACAAAGTAAAACATTACTCAGGGTTTAGAGAAAGTAGGGATTTCGGTCCGTCGAGGGAAGGTAATCTCAACCGTGTACCCTGTCTTGATCAGCGGTAAGAACGAGGTCCCTGTAGGAACCGTAGAAAGAAGGGGGTCGGACCCATAACAAGACAAAAAGAGAAGGAAAACAAAAAGGGGTCACAATTAATAAAGGAATTTTTAATAAGTTAAACGTCATTATTTATAAATTCTTGTATTAGATACTCGTTCAATGAGTAGTACGACTAATTCTTATACTCATTCAAAAAGAAGGGGTCGGGCAGAGAAAGAAGTGTACTAATAGCCTACGGAAGGTCCAGAGGACAGATACTATTCCCTTTACTTAAACCGGTCCAACATTCCATTGAGTATACATAGTCTATTAACAATGTACGAGTCAGAAAACGAACTAGTACACCGTTCAAATCTTCATATTCTTCCCTAGAAACTGAAATTCTTTACATCTTAAACAATACCATTTTTAACAAGTGCAATGATAGTTTTTACGATATTCTAGTTTCTCTGTTTAAAAACCTAATGAACAGACGGTTTATCCCGAAGGGTCCACCGTGTCACCATTTCTTAGGTGGACGGTCCCGTCCTCTAGTTCTCTGTGTCCAAGTCAGGGACCCAGTCCTTCTAAGGACCTCATCCTTTACCGTTGGGTGAGGCTATAAGAATGGACCTTTTAAGGTACGTATCTCCTCGAACCGCCCGATGACAGGTACTCCACCGTCTCAGTCTGTGCTGATTCGTGTGTGTGTGTGGACGGTTTATGACACATTTTGAGAAAGATATAATGGAAATATTAGGAGTAGTTTTAAAAAAATTTCCTCTTCTCCTTGGTTTTGAGTCTTTCCAGGTTGTAAACACGAGTGTGTATCCGTCACTCACCACCTCATTCCTGTACTTGAATCCCTAGACTAACGCCTCTCACATAAGAATTGGAGACCCAACATGACGTAACGTGTGAAACATTTATTGTTTGAATAGAACGTTAATGGTTCTATTCGAAAATTATCGGTAATAGAGCACATTAATAGTGTTGTTGGGGTACCCTATTTGTGGTAAAAAATTAACAACAAAATGTCACTTTTGACTCAGTTTCTGTCCGGAATACGTTCCTGTGTGTCGACCATCTAACCCCTTAATCGTAAACTTTTATCCGACAGTCAGTGTTCTGTAAAGAAGGTATTTAAAAACTTTTTTATAAGTCAAACACTCGTTCACGGTTCTTATCGGGTTATGTGTGTGTGTGTGTGTGTGTGTGTGTGTGTGTGTGTGTGTGTGGGTAATAGATCTAAGTGGTTAACATTGTCAAAGGTGTAAACATCTTGGTGACGATTGGTGATATTAATATATCGACTCAATAAACTAGTCTAACTTACGATATCCTTAAATAAATTTTTTAATTTAATTATCTATGTTCTTCGAAATATCTCCACCCAGAATTTGATCAAGAACTTTGAAAAGCTATTCATCTCTTTTTCTTCTACAAGACTTTATCCCTTTGACTCGTGTCACCCTACGAGTACGTCCGTATACACTTCCTTTCTAAATCCGACTTGTTGTTATCTTTTGTTTAAAGTCCGTTTTAATACTCATAGACCTTCGGTTCTTTTCTCAAGACCGACTAATAGTATCTTTTTTCCCTCGGAGACTGTCGAAAAAGTAGTCCCCTTTAACGTCGATTTATAACCGTAAATATTTATTAATTAAAGAAACAAAAAATTCTTGAAGGTATGTTATAGTGATGAGACTCCTTAATATGGTGAGAAGAGTAAGAGTCTGTTACGAAACCTTTTAGTCATTAGACTTCTTAATAACGTTACTGTAACATAACTCACTGGGAATGTTTTGCATCGTTTTGACATTGTCTTCCTTTTGTACAAACAAACAAAAAAGAATTTACTAAAGAAATGGGTACAAATCGTAGAAGAGAAACAAGAGGAATTGACAATTATCCTGTTCCTTCTCTTGTTGAAAGAACGAACGACAATAACTCTGACGTCTATATGACGTCTTACCATAAAATATAAGGTCTTAAAAGGGAAAGAGCGGTTAGTTTTGAAATGGACTGGACACGGACTACAAAAATTCTGGGAGAATTCAGTATAATGGGTCCGGTCGATTGGATTTCTTAATTCCACGATCGAATATTTTTATATTATATAAGGAGAATTGATTACATATCCCCACTTCTCTCAATCCTCTACAATTTGGTCGACTTCTATACCTTGGGAAATTTAGAATGGTGTATCCACCGGTTTTTTTTTTTTTTTTCTGGATACGACACGAGTAGGGACTTACACCGGTGACCAAAATTATTTACCTCTTCGTTTTCATACGACTCGAATGACTTAGTGACTTCCAAAATCTCAGAGTGACGTAAGTTTCCACACCTAAGTACCAGTGACTCGTCTCCTCGACCTTTTCCGTTCGAGAAATGGGAGATATAGACTCTCAGTGTAACGGACATGAAGGATACGAACTGTCCTCCTTGACTCTACTTAGAACGTTTCGTTTATACGACCGGTACACATACTATACGGCGATTGTAAAGGTTGTACTACGTTTATGTACTGTGTGGACAGTAGGATTGGAACATTTAGGGAGACCAAGAGCCCGACCACTCAACATTTGTCATTACAAAGGTTCAGTCATCAAAAGAGACGATAAAGTCCCAGACTTTCGGAACCTTATTTGTTATTTATGTTTTCAAATAAAATGTCAGAATCAGTTCAATTTGGTTAGAGTATGTTTCTAGATTTACCATTACGCAGGGGATATGATAGGAAGTGGTTTTGTTTGGGAAACCATTAAATTGAAGACATCAATATAACACTCAAAAAAAAAAATTACAAACAAAACAAGTATTTATTTGGATTTCGTTCCACTTATCAAAAACTATAGTACTGACGTTAAAAAAGGAAAAAAGAACTTTCAACTACCGTACGTCCTTCGGAATTATAGTTTAGTTCTTTGAGTTCTTTACTTAAATGTCAAAAGTCGTCATTTTGAAAGTGACGACTTTCTAAAGTTAGTTAAAAGTCCGTTAGATTCCAACTTCGTTACTATATTTTCACATTATCAGTGACGTTTTGAGATAACAGGAGGACAGTGAAAAGGAATTGAAAAAGATGTGTAATAAATGACTAAATGGTACTTGTCAAGGAAAATCGGATCACTAAGTCACCAGTAATTCTTTAAATGGTAACATGATCCAAATTTTCTTTGTATGTCATCAGTATTTGCAGTTATCCATTTTCTGAGGACAGAATTAAAATGAAAATTTTATAACAGACATCGATCCATCTATTATTACCTCTTTTGTGACGAAAAAATAACAATTATTTAACATAAAAAAAATTCCTCTCAAAATCTCAGTGTCGGTTTGACTAACTTTTCATGTCTCAAGGGTATATCGGGACGGTGGTACGTACGTGTCGGAAGGGGTGGTAGTTGTAGGAGGTGGTCTTACAATGGAAATAATGTCAACTACTCGAATGTAACTGTTTACTAATAATGGGTTTCAGATATGAAAGGTAATCTTAAGTGAAAATTTTTACATAAAGAAAGACTGACACGACCCAGAGACACTGAAATGGACCAGAAAAAGATGAACGTCGTCCGACCTCGATGACAAGTAGTGCCACACGTCCGAAGGGCAACGCCCCCGAAGAGAACAACACCTCGTACCAGAGATCTGGACACCGAAGTAGTCGACACCGTATCCCCGAATCAATGAGACACCGTACACCGTAGAAGGATCTGGTTCCTAACCTGGGTGTAGGAGACGTAACCGTTCACTTACGAATTGGCGACGTGGTGGTCTCTTCAGGTCTTAGGTGAGCTGTGACATGTTAGACACCCAAAACTGTTGATACATTATTGTACACAGGTAGTAAAATCATCGTATCTCTTATCAAAGAGACGGGATTTTTAGGAGATACGAGATGAATAAGTAGGGAGTGAGAGAAGAATGGGGACGACAACGACGACGACGACGACGATTTAGCGAAGTCAGCACAGACTGAGAAGCGTTGGGGTACCTGACGTCGGATCGTCCGAGGAGGCAGGTACCCTAAAAGGTCCGTTCTCATGACCTCACCCACCGGTAACGGAAGAGGCGAAGATTGGGGACCCTTGGTGATTAGAAACATGACAAAAAAACTCTGGCAGTATCTCAACCTTAGTATGTCATACAATGAAAAAGTCTGACCGAAGAAATTGAAAATCATTACATGTAAATTCTAGGGAGGTAAGAAAAGTACCGAACTATTGGGTAAAGAAAAAAAATCACGACTTATTGTAAGGTAACAGACCTACATGGTGTCAAATGAATAGATGGGTGGATGACTTCCTGTAGAACCAACGAAGGTTCAAGTCTGTTAATAATTGTTCCGACTCTATTTGTTAGTACACGTCTGAAAACACATTAGTATTTAAAAATTAGGTAAACCCATTTTTACTTCCTCACGTTGACGATGTAACATATGTTTCTTATACAAAGTAAAACATTCTTTGACGGTTTGACACAAGGTTTCAACGGCATGGTAAACCATAAGGGTCATTTTTACTCACTCTCAAGTATACACTCCTTTGAATGACATCTATCCTTCTCACTGAAGAAACTATTCGTGAATCCTATTTCTTGATTTGTGTAAAACAAATCAAAGGAAACCCTAGAAAAAGACAAAGTCAAAGTGATAGGTATGTCGTGTCTGGAAATAAGAGTCCAAGGACGCTCCTCTGGATACCAAGAGGTCACAACAGATACTAAACTTACCAAATCACATGGATAAAGTCCCCATCCTACTATCGTTCCGTCAAACAGATATTGGGATTACGGTTTAAAAGGTAAACAGAATAAGACAAAGTTTAAGTCCATCCGTTTATCTTAGTTATAACATATATATATAACGGGAAGGTTTGTGGTTATCATCATAAAAATTGACTTGTTTACTTAGGTATTATACTACTTTATACTTTAGTATATGTGAAGGATGAGGACTAAGATTAGTCGGAAGGGTCTCAATTTTTGATCAGTAAAAAAAAGGTTCTTTATAAGATACATATCAAGATGTGAACATACACACTAATAAAATTTATTTAACAAAGAATTAGAAGGAACAAAGTGAATTTGTATATAGAACCACTAGTAAGTTATGTCACATAAACTCTCGATAAAGTAAGAAACATTGACGTCTTTACATAAGGTACAAAGTCGACATGATTACATGAATAAACCGGTCATAGAATAATTAACTTTATATCCAACCCAGAAAAGAAATCAATGACTTTGTAACGAAGTGATTATGGGAAACACACTCACTCATGTAAACATCGGGTGTAAGGATCTTCACTTATACGACATAGTTTCTCATTGACGTTGATTTTAAAATATAAATGTTGATAACAGTTTAATGAAAGATCTCCCTTAAGAGGATAGTTACCGTCAACTCTTACGGACAAAGAGATATGGAAATGATTATAACGTATTATAGTTTATAAAAATAGAATTGTTGAAATGAAAAACTTTTCTTCCAATCTAAAAGAACAACAACGATGTTTACGGTAGTCCTATATCGAATAAGTGGAAAAACAAACTATACTTTTAATTTCGTTGTTCTTACATAGTCAAAATAAATTGAGAGCTACTTTCTTCAAATTTCTTTTTCCACACACGTTTAAGAGACAAGAATGGGAGTGTGAAGTTGGGGGTTTAAGTTTGTATGAAAAATCCAAAGAAATTTTTTCTTACGTGAACCTATGTTTTGTAATAAGATTAAAGACTATACACGTCGAGGTAAACGTTTCTCGTTATGGTCGATATTGTCCATACATTAAAGTACCACAGAATATATTCACCAGTATAAAATACTCCTCTTTTACGGTTACTCCGTATCAATTTCCAGTGGATAAAATTACTTGGTCAAATACTGAGTACCAAAGCGGGAATGAAAAGAGAGTGAAAAAAACCATCCAATATGAAACTAATCGTATCTCTAACAGATTATTAACATCATGAAGTTCAAATTTATTAAGAAATAGGTCTTAATTTTCGACCACTTAAGAATGTTCGACCCTCCCCCACCCCTTCTGTTTTCATTCCTCCCTCCCCAACCCTGTCTCTCTTTCTCCCTAATGTTTCCACTTCACCCTTTATCGAGTTCCTCTTCTTTCGAACCCAGAGAAAACAATCGTAGGAGGACTCTATCCTCCAGAGTCTCTTTTTCTTTACTTAGGACAAAGGTCCGACTCACCTACGACATAAAAAAAGCACACTGTAGTAAAATAGACAATATAAATGAATCTAAGTCACATAGAGATGAGGACTGAGACAACAACTCTCTTGTACCTATAGAGTAGTCGTTTTATCATTAGTTGTAGTAATTAAGAAGGATTTACTACAATCATTATCAAGAGACTGTATAAGAGGTCAGGGGTGTAGATTGAGAGGAAGGTCCGAAAATCCACTGTACCCTGGAGACGAGACTACTAAAATTTTTTATCATATAACGACGAAGTTTAATATAAATTTGTTTATCTTTAAGTATAAATGGGTCATCCTACTATCGTCTCGAAGTATCACTTTGATACCGAAAGAAACCCCTTCCATGATCAATTCGAATACAATCAACTCTCGGAAGATATATATTCCAGTTACACGATGAAATAACTTAGTAGTGTTCGGGACACTTCATTAATAACAATAAGACCAAAATATCTAATTCTTTGATTTAGTAATTCCGGTTCCTGTAACAGATTTAGTGTCCCGAATTCAATGGTCCCCGTTCAAAACTCGGATGAGATTGAATCTCGATGTAAAAAAAGAGATGGTGTGATCAAACGAATTTACACAACTACAAACATCAAAGACATTCTGTCATATGTGTTTTCATAGACAATGTCATAAAAATTGGACTACGACCCTTTCTAACTTCCGTCCTCCTCTTCCCCCGTTGTCTCCTGTTCAACCAACCTACCGAAGTGGTTGAGTTACCTGTACTCAAACTCGTTCGAGGTCCTCTACCACTTCTTATCCCTTCGGACCGTATGACGTCAAGTACCCCAGTCTCAGCCTGTGCTCACGCACCGACGTGTCGTTGTTATATTTACGAGTTCCTATCACAAGGATGCATAAATTACTGAAATTTAAAGGATATTATATCTCATTTGTCTTCACTTGTTAATTTATTAAATTTGAATGGATACTTCTCTATCTCTATTTCATTTATTAATATATGAGTACGAGGATGTTACGTTGGGTTCTCATTTGTCTTCACTTGTTAATTTATTAAATTTTGAATGGATACTTCTCTATCTCTATTTTAGTTATTAATATCTGAGTACAAGGATGTTACGTTGGGTTACACGAACGGTTCAACGAAGTCAGTACAAACTAACTGAGACGTTACGATACCTGAGATCGGGTGGTCCGAAGAGACAGGTACCCTAAGGGGTCCGTACTTATGACCTCATCCAACGGTACGGGAGAAAGTCCCCTAGAAGGACTGGGTCCCTAACTTGGACACAGGGAATACAGAGGACACAACCGTCCGTCCAAGAAATGGTGGTCGCGGTGGACAATTTCGACACGGTGCAACAGACACGAAGAGGGGACAGTAAATGCAAGGAAGGGTGGGAAAGAAAGTAGAAGGACGTCTCTTTTGGTGATAGGACTTACACCTTAAATAGAAAGAGTAAATAAAGAGATTAGGTATTCTTTATGTCTATAGGAGGTGAAAAGTCTTTAAACGAAATGCAATGAACTGAAAATGTCTTCTGGATGAAACTATTTGTTTTCTTCAACTTCTCCCGAAAATGAAAATCCTTTTTTTTTTCTATTTTACACTTTTATCACAAGTAACTACCAAAACGTCACTCATAAATATCTCCGTCGTGTGAGACTCGAAGGGAACACCAAGTGGACCATTTCTTAGGTGGACGTTACACCCTCTGGACCCAAGCTAGGGACCCAACCCTTCTAGGGGACTTCTTCCTTTTCCGATGGGTGAGGTCATAAGACCAGACCTCTTAGGGTACCTGATATCAGGTACCCCAGTGTTTCTCAGACTTTCTCACTCGATTTCTGACTCGTTGAAAGTGAGTGAGTCCGTCTTACACGACGGTTCGAGGAAGGGACCCTAGATATGACTCATGGAGTCGTAGTTCGATGGTATCGGAACTTGACACAGACACTCGTAGACAGAAGAAGTAGAACTAAATCAGACACATAAGGAATCGTTCTACACAGGACTCGATTAACAAAGGAACGAAATACGGCAAAGTCGAATGTTTTCAAAAGGATCCCTGGGAGATGAAAACTTATCACTTTGTTTGGACATGGTAACTGGTGACTTTTTATACCTCAATCCTTACCGGGGGATGCGAGGAGAGAAGGGTCGTTAGTTTTTAGAGGGATATTGAAATGTAAACCCCCAGGAATAGGTACGTAACGTAAGTCAGTTGGTTTCTAACATATCACGACACCATAAATGACGACCTTTTTATGTGTACATTCACCTGGGTACGTCAAGTTTAGGTACAATCCCAGTTGTCATGGATCATTGTAACATCCAAAAATTTTAGAGACATCTGTAAGATAGTACATTTTAGAGATAAATGTATGATAGTAACCGTTGTATGAAAAAAGAAAGTTGAAGTACAAGAAATCTAAGAATATGTAAACATTCATATGGAGGACTAAAATTTACTTTTTGTAAATTTTACAAGAAGACTTTACGACTATCATTTTTATTATGGTTATGGAGCCAAGATACTCTATCCGGGACATTGGCTCGTGAAATGTATAATTAAATAAATTAGACTTTGTGATCTAAACTAATAAGAATAACGATTTCGAGTCTTTCAAATTTAATGAGTGTACTTCATTGTCGATCAGTTATCGTCTCGACCTTAAGGTTGTACTCCTAAATATTGGGATGAAGGCGTGAAAAAAGAAAATATGACGTGACGGATGGAAATGACTTAGGGTTGAAAGTAGAGTAAGTTAAAAGAAGTTCTAGTTCCGAGGTCTGAGGACCGGGTCCCGTTCCGTGGCTCATTCTTTGTTACTAAGGGTTCACACGTCTTCGACGGAATTATTACGTTGGGGGTCCCAATGGTAGAGGGGTGACGGAGAGTAAATGTCTCCGTTAATGGGAGATGGCAATGACACCACGTATCACTGTAAACCGTAGTGGATCCCGTGGACAAAAGGACTCTGTAGGATGGGAATTTTTCTTTATGGATGAGGTACTTAGGTAGGGGGTGGATTTTCGATCCGGTTAAGTGGTGGTGCGTGGTACTAATTTTTCTACGGTATCTCTTTACATTGTCCGGAAGTGTTTGGGCGCCTACCTCGTTAACACTTCCTTTTAACGACTCAGATGTTAATGACGATAATGTTTGACAGATAATTTCTCGTCGGAGACGGAGGGAGAACTGAGAAAGTAATCGTGTTATGAGGGTGTAATCACGGGGTAATATTTGTTCGCGATAGGTTTAAATGTGAGGAGAGGTTTAATGTATGTGTCTGACTAATGACAAAGAATTTTCTCGCTTTAGACACACTCGTGATTTATGAGGAAAGGAAACTCCCACACCACTGAAATATCAGTCTGGTAAAACTTATGTACACCGTTGTAGGAAAATTACGTCAGACGTCTTTATACATAACCAGGACCTTACAAAGAAAACTTCGACTTAAATTCTCGTCGTCTTGGGTTTCTCCACACAAAAGAGAAGATGGGACCTTTCCTATAAGGCATGAAAAAAGAGGAAGATAAGAGACGGGGAAAAGAAAGAAGGAGTAACAAGAGAGGAGAGAGGAAATCACAGAGACATTAAGAGGGTAAAATTTAACGGACCGGGAAGAGACGAAGGTTAAGAGAAAAATTGGAGAAAGTAATCATTAAAAAAAAAAGATGTACGGGACAAAATCGTCAAGTCGGTCAAACTAAGAGCGACACACGTATAGAGAAGACGGACTACCACAATACAAGGAGTACTAAGGAGTCCCTAGAGACCATTCTAGCAGGACTTTTCTATTGAAACTGTGACCACTTAGACCAGACTTTAGGTGGGAGTTATCGTCAGTTTGAAGAAAAGAGTGAAACAGTGAGGTCCGGAGGAAAATGAAAGAATCTTGTGACTAAGAAGAATCTAACATACATTCTTAATGGGACTCTTAATGAATCTTATCGGTTTGTAAATAAAAAGACAATCCGAAAAAATGTCTACTTCTTAAGACCACTAACCCTTACCTTTATGTTTATATATAAACACACACACACACACACACACACACAAACACATAGTCAAGAAAAACCTCTTACTAATTATAATATAATCTATGAGTCAGTACAGGTTGAGAAACATCGGGTGGTCCGAGGAGACAGGTACCCTAAAAGGTCCGTTCTTATGACCTCACCTAACGGTACAGGAGGAGGTCGCAGAGGGACTGAGTCCCTAACCTGGGTCCAGAGAATACAGAGGACTTAACTGTACGCCTAAGAGAGACAAGAAAAGAAAACTTTGGGTAGGTACGGAAGTGGACGAGGGTCAACGAAAAAATGGTGAGGTCCTTTCTCAGACTTGAAACACAATTATTTGGGTACGGGGGATAGTTGTCGAAGAAAATTGGTGAAACTACAGCACCGTACGAGTCTCCCAAACCAAAAGAGATTGTACGTTACTCAGAATTAAAACATTGACTTCAACAATTAAAAACCATACAGAAAGTTAAGACAATTATTAGATCCTGTAGTATAAGTAAAAAATGGGAGTTCGATGTTCCGTTGGTAGGAATAAATAATCTTACTCTATTTGACATTTATTGTAGTAACACTAGGTGAAATTTTACGAGGTCATCGAAGGTTGTTCAAGTCGGATAGTAGATTTAAAAATCAGTACCACAGATTCCAAGAGGACCCGAAGAACCCATCGTGTCGACCATTTCTTAGGTGGACGTAACGTCCTCTGGGGTCAAACTAAGGACTAGTCCTGCTAGATTTCTTCCTTATCCGATGGGTAAGATCATAAGAACCCGAAAGGACCACTGAGTCTGTCATTTCTTAGGAGGACGTTGCACCCTCTGGTCCCAAGGTAGGGACCCAACCCTTCTAGGGGACCTCCTCCCGTACCGTTGGGTGAGGTCATAAGAACTGACCTCTGAGGAGTACGTGTGTCCTCGGACCGCCCGATGTCAGGTACCCCAGTGTTTTTCAGTCTGTGTTGTCATGTCGTGTCGTGTCGTCTTATATTCCAAGACGAATTGTCCCACGGACGGATGTAGAGTGTATTAGAACCTCGAACGAGGAGAGAGAGAATTGTACTAGGTTGGTGTGCCCGGAAGAATTTCCAAGAGTCAAGTCAGTCGAACCAAGTCAGTGAGCTAGTACAGGCTGGGAAACGCTGGGGTACTTAGCGTCGTGCGGTCCGGAGGGACAGGTAGTGGTAGAGGGTCTCAAGTGAGTTTGAGTACAGGTAGCTCAACCACTACGATAGGTCGGTAGAGTAGGAGACAGCAGGGGAAGAGGACGGGGGTTAGGGAGGTTCGTAGTCTCCGAAAAGGTTACTCAGTTGAAAAACGTACTCCACCGGTTTCATGACCTCAAAGTCGAAATCGTAGTCAGGAAGGTTTCTTGTGAGTCCCGACTAGAGGAGATCTTACCCGACCAACCTAGAGGACCGTCAGGTACCCTGAGAGTTCTCAGAAGAGGTTGTGGTGTCATGTTTTCGTAGTTAAGAAGCCACGAGTCGGAAGAAGTGTCAGGTTGAGGTGTAGGTATGTACTGATGACCTTTTTGGTATCGGAACTGATCTGCCTGGAAACAACCGTTTCATTACAGAGACGAAAACTTATACGATAAATCCAACTAGTATTGAAAAGAAGGTTCCTCATTCACAGAAAATTAAAGTACCGACGTTAGTGGTAGACGTCACTAAAACCTCGGGGGGCTTTTATTTCAGACTGTGACAAAGGTGACAAAGGGGTAGATAAAGGGTACGTCACTACCCTGGTCTACGGTACTAGAAGCAAAAGACTTACAACTCGAAATTCGGTTGAAAAAGTGAGAGGTGAAAGTGAAAGTAGTTCTCCGAAAAATCAAGGAGAAGTGAAAGACGGTATTCCCACCACAGTAGACGTATAGACTCCAATAACTATAAAGAGAGCCGTTAGAACTAAGGTCGAACACGAAGGAGGTCGGGTCGTAAAGAGTACTATATAAGACGTATCTTCAATTTATTCGTCCCACTGTTATATATCGGAACTGCATGAGGAAAAGGATAAACCTTGGTCAGACAACAAGGTACAGGTAAAGATTGACAACGAAGGACTGGACGTATATCCAAAGAGTTCTCCGTCCAGTCCACCAGACTATAAGGGTAGAGAGAGTCTTAAAAGGTGTCAAATAACACTAGGTGTGTCAGTTTCCGAAACCGTATTAGCTATTTCGTCTTTATCTACAAAAAGACCTTGAGAGAACGAAAAAACTACTAGGTCGTCTACAACCGTTAAACTAGAGACCAAGGAGACGGAAAAGATTTAGGTCGAACTTATAGACCTTAAAGTACCAAGTACATGACGACTTCGGACCGAACCTCTTAAAACTCGTAAAGAAATGATCGTACACTCTACTCCCGTTAACACGTCATCGAACTCGTAAAAAACCGTAACGGAAAGAAACCCTAACCTTACTTCTGACTGGAAAAGGTCAGGACACCGGTGACGACTCAAAAGGTATAAACGACCGTATAACTCACGTCGTGAAAGTGTCGTAGTAGAAAGTCCTAAACTTTATCGAGTTGACCTTAAGGTAATGAAGGTGATCGAAACAAGTATCATTACGAAAGATTCCGGGTGAACTGAAGTGTAAGGTCCTACAGACCGAGATCCACTCACTAGTGTGGTAACACTAATAGAACCAGCACTTCTAGAAAAAACATGTCAAGAAGACACATAAGAACGGTGGAGAAGAATTATAGAAGACGAAGACAATCCAGGTAAAGACAGGAAATAACTCGGGTAGAAACGTACTTTACAAGGGAACCATAGAGATTAAAAGAACTTCTCTAGAACAGAAAGGGTAAGACAAGAAAAGGAGATAAAGAAACGTAACTAGCGACTTCTTCCGAAAGAATAGAGAAGAACGATAAGAACTTTGACACGTAAGTCTAAAAATATAGAAGGGAAAAGAGGAAACGAAAAGTGAAGAGAAGAAAAGTGTCGATAAACATTCCGGAGGCGTCTGTCGGTAAAACGAAAAAACGTAAAGAAAAGGTACCCGTACCAGAACTAGGGACAGAGGACATAAGTAGGGACGGAATTTCGGAAACGACAAGGATGAACGAGAAAGGAGACGGATCTTTCAGGAAAAGGGTCTAAAGTCTTTCCGACTTAAGAACAGTTAGTATACGATTCAACGAAGTCAGTACAGACTGAGAAACGTTGGGGCACCTGATATTTGACGGTCCGAGGAGACAGGTACTCTAAGAGGTCCGTTTTTATGATCACCCAACGGAACAAGAGGGGGTCCCCAAGAAAGGTCAGGTCCCTAGCTTGGTGTAGAGACACAGAGGAAGTAACCGTCCACCCAAGAAAATCGTGGTGGACCCAGAGTGGAACAGTCCGTATAGAATCAAATTTAGGTTAGGTGGGGAAACGTCCAGGAGGGAACCTATATAAATTTATGAACAACTCAGTCAGTTAATTTTCAAGGATTACGTAAATTAAAGATATATCGTATATAAAACAAAGACAACTGGAACTACTACAGTAGATGACACAAAAAGGTAACTTACTTTCGTCACCAGGTTTCAAAAGACCACCCTCCTTCCTCTTACCGGTACGATATATAACACAGGACCGAGGTAGTCTAGGACGTTAGGAACACAACAAGAAAATAACCCTGTGAAGTCGGTGTACTCATTTCACACTATTTCTCTACCTTTTTCATCACAGTAGAAAAAAATTTGTATTGATCGTGGACTAACTTAGACACTCCTCCTAGTCTTCCTCCGTCAATTCGAAACTACGACGTTCATAGCTCATAAAGAATTATAGTCTTATAAAGAAACACATAAAAAGTATCAGTATATCGAAGACGTAATGGGCGTTATTCATCTTTCGTCTATAAATGACCCTTCTATTCCACTAAATATTACTATAGTCGGATAGAACGAAAGACGACGGGATAAACTCTACCAATTAATTGTGAAGAAGTTGAAGATGGTGAAATTAAGTTCTCTTTTGCTATCATGTAAAATATATACGTTTTACATAAAAGTCGACAAATGTTCACATGGTATAGATGGGTACGAAGAACCTTCCATTTTTATCGTGTTTTTTCGGAAAGTGAATAGTAGGAAAATCTGTACCACATAGATCAAAGAAGATGAACTCGTGTTCGGACTACTCACCATTGAGGTATCAAGAACAGAGAAATGCAGAACAGAAGATACACTCTTACTTTGACTGGTTATACCGGTGTTTGAATATTATCCTAAAATCTATGCAGTAGTGACTGTGTTATTCTCGGGAGAAGGGAGTGACGGTACTGTATTAAGAAAACTAGGTCGGGTTTTATCTTAACCGGAAAAGAAAGGATAAAGAAACAGTTGTCGATAAAAACGTTCCAAAAGTAATAAAGAATTAACAAGTTTGAAGGATAGAAGTAAAAAGAACAATTCCTGGCTAAAATGTTTACTCAAGTAATAGAGATGGTAAAATCTGAGTAGTAATTAAAGTACGAGGAGTAAATAATCACCTGGATAAAAGAGAGGCGATGAAGAAAAGAGTGACGTCATAGACATTTTACGGTTAAAAAAAACTCAGGGGAAGTGATCGAATTAATTCGAGAAAGATGTATTGACCATCGAAAGGATACAAATTAACTACATAGAGACAGAAATAAGGTTTATCGTTAAAAAGAAGTAACTTAAATTATATTCTACAATTTTATGTAAACATAAATGTGAAGTATAAACGTGTGGAGTAAGAAATTTATTTAAAGTTTAGACGAGACCAGAAGAATTTTATGGTTGTCTTCATGATCGTCTTTCTTTTGACTCTGTTAATGTGTAGAATATTTACTTAATGACATATATTATTTAAAGTAGAAATTAATCACTTCTATAAGTATTATCAAAATAGTCAATCCGACTATTTCTCGTAATAAATTGTTACGGGAACCGGTCCCGTGTATCCTTTCGGTTTCAAATCTTAAAATCAACGAATTGACTTTTATAATCGTTAAAATCGTTGACACCAGTAGACTCCTTTCTTACACATCCTGACGCCATTCATCGTACCTGGATCTATCCCTTCTCGACCAAGATCTAGTACTGGTAAGGATTTACGTGACTCCATTCGTCGTACCTGGATCTATCCCCTCTCGACCAAGCTCTAGTACTGGTAAGGATTTACGAAGATTGATTCACAGAACGAGAAAAGACAAACGATCTCAAAGACGTAGAAGTAAAATTGAGAGTAGAAGAACATAAAGAATCTTTATACCTCCATCGTTACCCATTCCCTTTCCTACATAAACGTTCATCTCGTGGGACCGTCTTAGATCCGTCTTTTTTTTATGACATTAGGTACTAAGGATTAGGTCACGAGATATCATCGCGTTAACCTTTGTCCTCTGGACCCCAAAAGAACATCCAAAGGACAATGTTCTGAAGAACTGGTCACCCCAAAGAGTAAACATTTTACAGTCCCGACTTAACCTACTATCAATTTTAAGGAAACTCCACAAGATCTACTAAGAATTTTAAACTTCAAATAATTCAGTAAAAGACCACCGAGTCTACCATTTCTTAGTCGACGTTACATCCTCTGGACCCAAGTTAGGGACCCAGTCCTTATACGGGACCTCTTCCCTTATCGTTGGATGAGGTCCTAAGAATAACCCTATTGGGGTATCTGTCTCCTCGGACCACCCGACAGCGGTAACCTAACTTTTTTCAGTTTGTGGTGACTTACCGATTGTGAAAGTGAAAATTCGGTAAGTGATCTTCTGAATAACTACGTAACCTTAACATCCGAGGATAATTTCATAAAGTAAAAGAAGGAACCTTTAGATTTACTCGGACCATAAAACATGCGGTGTATACAAGGTCGGGTGTTTTCGTTTAGGACACCTATGACCGGACACAAACTACAATAATGGGGTCCGAGGACAAAAGGATCGGGGGGTCAATAAAACAAATATTAGGTCAAAGTGAATCGAAATTTGAAAACCACAACTCCAGGACTGTAACTTGATTGGAAAGTGGGTAGTTCTTAACCACGACAAATCCCGAGAGAGAAAGTATACCGGAGTCACAAGAGTTGACTTGATTCTGTTTAGAAACTGAAATTGGAATTGAATGATGAGTCCTCTCTTGAGAGTGAACTGAGATCTAGATTTGTGCGGTAAAGACGTTCAGGTTCGTTTGATCAGGAACTATGTGTACCTGGAAACATACCGAGCCTATTATGTAGTCTATTAATAAATAATTTATAAAACAGGAACCCTTTTAAAAAAGTCTCTGTCTTAAGACCGTAAACATTTTTGACGATTGGATGAAATAGTTTAGACGATTCTTTTAGTTTACTTTATTAAAGTCAATTCGAAGAAACTGATCTTTTCCAGTCAAAAATAAGGTTAGGGTTTCTTTCCGTTACGGTTTCTTACAAGTTTGATGGTATGTTAACGTAAGTAGAATGATCGATCGTTTCATTACGAGAGTTTCAAGAGGTTCGATCCGAAGTTGTCGTACATTTGGTACTTGAAAGTCTACAAGTTCGACCTAAATCTTTTCTGTCTCCTTGATCTCTAGTTTAACGGTTGTAGACAACGTAGTATCTATTTCGTTCTCTCAAGGTCTTTTTGTAGACGAAGTAACTGATACAGTTTTGTAAAATGACACACCTAATGTTGTTTGACACCTTTTAAGACTTTCTATACCCTTATGGTCTAGTGGACTGGACGGAGGACTCTTTAGACATACGTCCAGTTCTTCGTTGTCAATCTTGGTCTATACCTTGTTGTCTGACCAAGGTTTAACCCTTTCCTCATGTAGTTCTGACACATAACAGTGGGAGGAATGAATTGAAGATACGTCTCATGTAGTACTTATTATGGTCCGACCTACTTCGTGTTCGACCTCAGTTCTAACGGTCCTCTTTATAGTTATTAGAGTCTGTACGTCTACTGTGGTGGGAATACCGTCTTTCACTTCTTTTTGATTCTCGGAGAACTACTTTCACTTTCTCCTCTTACTTTTTCAACCGAATTTCGAGTTGTAAGTCTTTTACTTCTAGTACCGTAGACCAGGGTAGTGAAGTACCTTTTATCTACCCCTTTGTCACCTTTGTGACAGTCTGAAATTAAAACCCCCGAGGTTTTAGTGACGTCTACCACTGACGTCGGTATTTTAATTTTCTGTGAATGAGGAACCTTCCTTTCAATACTGATTGTATCTGTCGTATAATATTTCTTCTCTGTAATGAAACGGTTGTTTCCAGGCAAATCAGTTCCGATACCAAAAAGGTCATCAGTATATACCTACACTCTCAACCTGATATTTCTTTCGACTCAGAGGTTCTTAGTTACGAAAACTTGACACCATAACCTCTTCTAAGAACTCTCACGGAACCTGACGTTCCTCTAGGTTGGTCAGTTAGGGTTTCCTTTAGTCAGGACTTTCAAGTAACCTTCCTGACTACGACTTCGACTTTGAGGTCATGAAACCGGCGGGGTACGTTTGTTGACTGAGTAACCTTTTCTGGGACTACGACCCTTTCTAGTTACCACCCTCCTCTTCCCCTATTGTTTCCAACTCTACCAACTACCGTAGCGACTGAGTAAACTCATTTGAAGCCCACAACCACTACCTGTCCCTTCGGACCGTACGGAGGCAGATACCTCAACGTCTCAGTCTGTGTTGACTTGTTGACTTGACTTCGAAGGAACATTTCAAAGAACACGTAGGAACACACGTTCAGGGATTTATTATAGAAAAGACTGGGACGAGGAATAAGAAAAATTGAATATATACACACATGGACACACACACATACAAAAGTGTATATGAGGGTGAAGAAAGGGTAAGGGACTTTATTAGAGATATAAAAAAGTTAGACCCGAAGGGACCACCAAGTCTACCATTTCTTAGGTGGACAGTACGTCCTCTGGACCCAAGCTAGGGACCTAACCCTTCGAGGGAACCTCCTCTCGTATTGTTGGGTGAGGTCATAAGAACGGACCTATGATTGTTAAGGTTACTTATTTATTCAGAGGATCACTTACTGGATTTTCACTCTGACAATCGGCAAGTCACTATAGGTCTCTTCGGACCATCTGATATCAGATACCCTAGTGTTTCTCGACCTGTACCGATTCACTGAGGATAACTAAAGAGTTCTGGGTCGAACTTCCAATGGAGAATACACTTCGTAAGGAAAGAGAAGGTCCGTCTCTTTCGGTACAAGAGGAGGTACCAGTAATACATGAAACAAATGTATAAATCGGCATTAATATCGTCTTCACCGTCGTCAAGGTACCTATTATCCGAAACTTGTGAAGTATGTCCTAACGTAACATGTAGAGAATCAAGTAGGACTTTGTTATAGTTCTTTATTCACTGGAACATTTCGTAATATTTTAAATTTCTTAGAAGGTAAGGCATTTTTTCCATTGAAATAATTCCAGTAATATCCTTTGACCCCAATTTATTGAACGACTTGTAGATGACTAATCTTTCCCGGATTTGTATCCGGTCTTGGATTCTGAATCGGGAGAGTGAGATGGTATACTGGAAGGTTTCCTAGTAGTGTTCCTCTAGTCATCTTAGATGAATTCGACAACACTGGTTCACACTGCTTAGACGAGAGTCTCGAAGTGAAATAAGAGTGACAGTACCAAAACACTACGACATAAAGGGACAAGACATAGTGAATTAGAGAAGATAAAAACGTTAAAGTGAAAAATATCAAGAAGTCAAGTCAAGTCAGTGAGTCAGTATAGACTGTGAAACGTTGGGGTACCTGACATCGTACGGTCCGAAGGGACAGGTAGTGGTTGAGGGTCTCGAACGAGTTTGAGCACAGGTCGTTCAATCACTACGGTAGGTTGGTAGAGTAGGAGACAACGGGGGATAGGAGGGTAGAAGTTAGAAAGGGTCGTAGTCCCAGAAAAGGTTACTCAGTCAAGAAGTGTAGTCAACCGGTTCATGACCTCAAAGTCGAAGTTGTAGTCAGGAAGGTTATTTGTAAGTCCTGACTAAAGGAAATCCTAACTGACCAACCTAGAGGAACGTCAGGTTCCCTGAGAGTTCTCAGAAGAGGTTGTGGTGTCAAGTTTTCGTAACTAAGAACCCCTGAGTCGAAAGAAATATCAGGTTGAGAGTGTAGGTATGTACTGATGACCTTTTTGGTATCAGAACTGATCTACCTGGAAACAACCATTTCATTATAGAGACGAAAAATTATACGACAGATTCAATCAGTATCGAAAAGAAGGTTCCTCGTTCACAGAAAATTAAAGTACCGACGTCAGTAGTTGACGTCACTAAAACCTCGGGAGGTTTTATTTCAGACAGTGACAATTGTAACAAAGGGGTAGATAACCGGTACTTCACTACCCTGACCTACGGTACTAGAATTAAAAAACTTACAACTCAAAATTCGGTTGTAAAAGTAAGAGGAGAAAGTGGAAGTAGTTCTCCGAGAAATCAAGAAGAAGTGAAAAACGGTTTTCCCACCACACTAGACGTATAGACTCCAATAACTATAAAGAGGGCCGTTAGAACTAAGATCGAAGACGAAGTAGGTCGGGCCGTAATGTGTACTACATGAGACGTATATTCAATTTATTCGTCCCACTGTTATATGTCACAACTACATGAAGAAAGGGTTAAACATTGGTTAACCAACAAGGTACAGGTTAATATTGACAACGAAGAACTGGACGTATGTCTAAAGAGTCCTCCGTCCAGTCCACCAGACCATAAGGGTAGAGAAAGTCTTAAAAAGTGTCAAACAACACTAGGTGTGTCAGTTTCCGAAACCGTATCAGTTATTTCGTCTTCATTTACAAAAAGACCTTTAGAGAACGAAAAAGATACTAGGTTGTCTACAACCGTTAAAATAGAGACCAAAGAGACGGAAAAGATTTAGGTCGAACTTGTAGACATTCAAGTGCCAAGTGTATGACAACTTCGGACCGAAACTCTTGAAACTCTCATAATGAAACGATCGCTCACTCTACTCACGTTAACATGCCATCAAACTTGTAAGAAACCGTAACGGAAAGAAACCCTAACCTTATTTTTAACCTGAAAAGGTCAGGACACCGGTGACGACTCAAAAGGTTCAAACGACCGTATAACTCACGTCGTGAAAGTATTGTAGTGGAAAATCCTAAACTTTATCGAGTAGATCTTAAGATAGTGGAGGTGATCGAAATAAGCATCAATACGAAGGATTCCGGGTGAACTGAAGTGGAAGGTCCTACAGACCGAGATCTAATCACTAGTGTGGTAGTACTAATAGAACCAGAGCTTCTAGAAAAAACATATCAAGAAGGTACATAAGAACGGTGGAGAAGAATTACAGAAGACGAAGACAATCCAGGTATGGTAAAGACAGGAAAGAACACGAGTAGAAACGCATTTTATAAAGGAGTCATCGAGATTAAAAGAACTTCTCTAGAGATCAGAAAGGGTAAGATAACAAAAGGAGATAAAGAAACGTAACTGGTAACTTCTTCGGAAATAATAGAGAGGTACGATAAGAAATCTTGAGATGTAAGAAGGAAAGAATGTCAACCGTCTTGAAAAATTATTTTAATTGTAATTTTGAGAGTCAAAGAGACAAACCTTAAGGAGATGCAAATATGACTCAAGTCTTAATAAAAAAAAATAAAAATAAAGGTTCCTTCAAACGGAAGGGACATTTTGAGAAAAGGAAGTCTACATTCGTAGAATTAAACTGATAATGAACAGATCAAATCAAGTCGTGATATACTCCCATAAAGAGATTAAAGGTCAGAACCACCCTCCTCAATATCTCGGGAGACCCAAACACCGTCCCCGAAGGGACCACCGAGTCTACCATATCTTAGACGAACATTAAGTCCTCTGGACCTAAGTCAGGGAGACGACCTTTCTAGACGACCTCTTTCCTTAGAGATGGGTGAAGTCATAAAAACGGACATCTTAGGGTTCCTGTCTCCTCGGACCGCTCGATGTTAGGTACCCCAACGTTTCTTAACTTGCACTGACTCTCTGACTGTGAAAGTGAAATACCGAAACACCTTCTATTTTCGTAGAAGGTCCAATTATGATTAGAAGTTTTTCTTTTTTTTCGGAAACGTTTTTTAGGATCTACAAGACTGTAAAGGGTACTCCATGATAGTATAACCTCTTCCTTTACCGTTGGGTGAGGTTACAAGAACGGACCTCTTAGGGTCCCTGTCCCCTCGGATTACCCGACGGCAGATACCCCAGAGTGTCTCAGCCTGTGCTACTTCACTGAATCGTCGTCGTGATAACATAATACTTTGTTATAGGAAGATAGGGAATGAGAGTCAATGTCAGTACTCTATAAACTTATAAATTGGTACAATATCGGTGAAACATCTCCGAGATACACGTATACTTATACAAATCAGGGTATTAAAATTTTGTGAATCTAACACAGAGGTAAATTACGGTTTATTGATGTTACAAGTTCCGTAGGACACACGGAGGAATTCACAATTAGTCGAGGGTTCCTGGCCGAATAGTCCTCTCTTACTCAGGTAATGATTAAATACTCTTATAATGTGTCATTTAGAACTAGTTCATTTATTAGGTTAGTTTAATAAATATACTTTATAGGAGATTCTTTATTACCCAAAGGGTCCACCGAGTCACCCATTTCTTAGATGGACGTTACTCCTCTACGTCCGTCTACACCCAAGCTAGGGACCTAGTCCTTCTAGGGGACCTCCTCCCGTACCGTTTGGTAGGGGTCCTAAGAACGGACTTCTTAGGGTACCTGTCTCCTCGGACTACCGGAAGTGAGATAGTCCAACGTTTCTAAGTCTGCACTGACTTCGTTGATTCATACGTGTTCCTTTTCATCCATTTTTCGGTCTAATTATTAGAACATCTCTGTAATACTTTAGATATTGAACGTTGTATACATAATGTTTCAATTGAAACTCATAACCTTAAATACTACTAGACTCCACAAGTGTTACTATTAAGGTATTAAAAGTCACTAGTTTCCTTTTACGTATAGACTGGGGATACCATAATTCCTTTCTCCTTATGACATAAACTCTTTCTAAAAGTCATTATTTCTGACTTTATCTTTCTCCATAGACAAAGTAGTGTCTTAATTTAATTGCTCTTGCAGGGCAAGAAGTTCGTAAAGGTAATTAGTTCCAAAATGATATGAAGATCTATCCTTCAGATTAGTTTTGATAGACTCTTCAGTCCCATAACCTTACAGTGAATGATTTCTAAAGTATATACGAAACGTCTCGAAAATCTGATACTGAAGATCCCTTGTAAGAGACCAGTTTTCTGGTAAACGGACATGTCACAGCGTATCATGGAATTTGTTAACAGTGATATTAGACTAAAAGAACAGTTTGTCCTCACCGGAATAAAGACACTAACGTACACCGATCTATGTATATTTCCGTGTTATTTTACGTCCCTACGCAACTATATAAGTTCTGTACCGAAATTTTTACTTTTCCAGAAGGACCTTAGTTCTATCGGTACAAATGACCTAGGTGAACGAGAAATCTGTGAACTCGTTAAGTCCTTCTCCACGTCAAACCCCTAGGAAAACAAAATTTAACATAGTAGGTAATGGATTTACATAAAAATGGGTCGTTCTTTACCGTCTCGGGTTCCTAAATATTGTAGTTGTGGGTCTTAGTCTTTTTACCACTAAGTCGAGTACCAAAGACTTTTCCATAATTGTACGAATATATACAGACAGGAAAGGTGTAAGGCGGGGGGGGGTTAGAGTTTATATTATACTTATAAAATATCAATACAAATCATTACTCGTGGGTTAGGTTGGAATTTTACTGAGGAGAAAATTAATCGTGTAATCAGTGAGTCATTTTTAACTCAACCTACTTAATAAGTTTATCTTAAGTCGTCTCCAAGTCCTCGTTTAGACTCTCTGTCACCTTTCTCCTTTGTTCCGACAGATCACAAAAAGTGAGTGTCTTCCAATTGCCTGGGACGTTTCGATTCCTCTCCCTGAGTATTCCCGACAAACAATTATCTCCTCCGACATCTTACACAGACTAGACGGTTACAGACTCCTACTGGAACTTCGTTACTATTTGTGGCTCGTTTCCTCCCCTTGTGTATAACCACTTCACTATGAAGAAATAGAAAACGAAAGTATCGAATTTAATTTGGGGTTTCTTATGACGACACATGTAAAACCCTACTTGAGAGTGATCCGTAAGTGGATCACGGATTTTATGAAACTTGACGTGTCTTTGTAAGTGCAACTTCAAAATAACGGAGTCCTATTAAGACATTAAATCACGTCTCTTTACCAGGCTAATCGTCAACCCTGGTCGTCCCCCTTCGATTGACCTCATTTCTCCACTCTCTCAGTCTTGAATTAAGGAGTTCGTGTTTTATCTTTTTTTGTTTTTGTTTTTTGACGAGTACCCTTCTCCTTCACCCTTTTTCATCTTCCCTCATCTTCAGTCACCGTCACCATAAACCTTTCTTTTTTACTGAAAAGTTTATGATGTTCCGGTTTCAGGTATTTTTGTTCGTCCCCTTTTAGGGGAGTTCCTAAATCTGAAAGAGTACTTTAACAAGTCTGCTTACCTACTATTTGTTTCGTACTTGGGACGTTCTATCTAGGGATAGGGTATCCAAACCCACTTCTGTTCTTTATTGTCCCAACTCTCCTCTCATCGGTACTTTTAGTCGGACCGAGAGGTCCATTAAATAGACGTTTTCTATAAACGAACTTGATAAATAAAAACCAACGATAAGGGAAAGGTAAAGTACAACGAAATCAGTCTCTTTTTGTGAACTTCCGTCCTTCGGACGACCCAACATGAAAAAAGTGCGACTCACTCGGTAAAGGGACCCGAGTCATCCTTGATCAAACTGAAATCGGACTATACGTTGGAATTCCTCTCTAGAACTGAAGTTCTTTGGTCCTCAGGAAGTCACCGGTAAAAGTACTTCACCCAATTAAATACTGTAGGAACCGACCAAAGTCTTGTAAACCTACTGTACGCCCAGGTCCTCAGTAATGGATCACCGGTTTTAGGTGTAGACAGAGGGTCTTGTCTGGGACTAAGTGAAGATGAGAGTCTTACCAGTAGGTAATTAGATGTACGGGTGGACCTGACTGGTCCTCCAGAGAGAGAGGGTGACCCGGGAGTGGCCTCCACTTTAAGATAAGGGACGTTCCCTGTATATCTTTGTTCAAGTAAAATCAACTTTAATATAACAGAAAATCGAACAAATAAACTAGATACGATTACACGTGATATACAAATAAAGATGGGAAGTCAAGTCAAGTCAAGTCAGCGAGTCAGCACAGGCTGAGAAACGCTGGGGTACTTAGTGTCGTGCGGTCCGGAGGGACAGGTAGTGGTTGAGGGCCTTAAGTGAGTCTGAGTACAGGTAGCTCAGTCACTACGGTAGGTCGGTAGAGTACGAGACAGCAGGGGAGGAGGACGGGGGTTAGGGAGGGTCGTAGTCTCAGAAAAGGTTACTCAGTTGAGAAGCGTACTCTACCGGTTTCATGACCTCAAAGTCGAACTCGTAGTAAGGGAGGTCTCTTTAGGGTCCCGACTAGAGGATGGGAATGAAGGGTAGTTTTACAATTCGGAAGGTCTCTCTTACCCTTTGTTGTGACACATAAACAGTAAGACCCATCGTCGTGTATCAGTTTGTTATTTCACAGATTTTAATTTTATTTCTCATTTTCGCAAAGAGTGTAAGAGGTATCCATTTGTGTTAATTGTAAAGACCATCGTTAATAAAGTTGAAAATAAAGAACTGTTCGAAGGATCTTCATACTTCTAAACTTGTAACATTGGGACTAAAAACAATTGACATAACAATAACAAAGTAACAGTTCAGTACATTTTAAATATAAGACTGAATATCTATCAAGAGTAAAATAAGTATCCAACAGATTATCGAATTTGTCTTATTTTCGTAAGAAAAGTAAAACAGTGTATGTACGATAAGTGAGATCTAGATACAACATACTGACTTGAATGTCTCTTTCCTTATACTAAGAATGTAACTTAGAGACGAGTTTACTTTTCCTAAACACACGTTTCAAAGTTACGTACAGAAAGATTAAGGGAAAGACAAGAGAACAAAAACAACTCGAGTATAAAACGACGGAAACAAAGAAAACATCGCATAGCGGAAAAAAGAATATAATAAGAAGACAACGAAACCTTACAACAGAACTCTCCAACATGTTAAATCCTCAGGTACGTATGAAGTTTTACAGAAATAAAACGGAAGTATAACCAACAACTGAAGTAAAATCGATCTTAAGATAATGGAAAATCGAACAAATAAACTAAGGATGATTACACGAATAACGATGAGTACAATCGGGTTGTTCTAAATCCGTCGGGACTCCTTTATCCTGTACCCTAACTTATTTAAACCCCCCTCCTCACTCCTTTTCCTTCTAATTGGACTATATCAAACTTTTTGTTTCCTAGATTTTGTCCCCACCGGTGACATTTCCCGGTCTCTCATTTATAAAATCCAAAGAGTCCGGTATCTCAGAGACAGTGTCAAGGTGACAACATCACGTTTTTGTCGGTATCTACTATATATCTATTTACTCGTTCCCGAACAAGGTTATTTTGATATCAGTACGTGTGACTTTAAAATTAAAGTATATTAAAAGTACACAGTACTTTAACTAAAAATTCTTAATAAACTTTTACAATTTTAATAAGAAGTAAATTTTCTGGTATGATTTGTCCGTCGTCCGACCTAAACAGGACACCCGAAGGGACCGCCGAGTCTGTCATTTCTTAGGTGGACGTTACGCCCTCTGGACCCAAGTCAGGAACCCCGGTCTTCTAGGGGACATTTTCCCCTACCGTTGGGTAAGGTCACAAGAACGGACCTCTTAGGGTACCTGTATCCTCGGACCACCCTATTCAGGTACCCCAGAGTTTCTTAGCCGGTGATGGTTCCTGATGATGGTGAAAGTGGAAAAAGCATAAACACTAGATAACAGATTTTCTTTTTATTCTCTAAAAGGAAAGAGAGGAATAATATTAATGTTTTACTAAACTTTGGATTGGTGTAAAGTCAACTCAAAAAGGAAATTGTGATACTTCTGAAACAATACAACAAAATATAGTAGGGTCTAACGACTACTTCTCAGACTACCACGGTATTAAGAGTCATGAATCATCCCTTGGACACGGGAAACGGAGGAGACATAGAAAGTTACGACTATAAAGTGGTTCTAGACACGTTTACACCTAGAAATTCCACATAAAAAGAACTAAGAACCACCAAACCGAGTTAGTCTTCCCGACGATTAATGACAAGAAGTCGAGGCCCTTTAATAAAACATAAATATACTAAAATAACGAAAAAGGAGAAGGAAGGGGGACTGGAAGAAATTAAGGACTTGAAGAAAATATATAGTGAATTCTTAGAGTTAAAAAAAAAAAACTGAGTAAGAGAAGATTTGAAGTAAGACCCCTCAAAGGAGTCAAAACAGAAAATTCAATCTTTGCAGAACGACGAAAAGGGTAAACTAATAAAACAGAGAAGTAATCTAAAAGTTTCTGTTTTTTTCAAACAGGAGTATAAAAATTAAATTTTCTTATTAATAAGTGGGTGTCATTTAACAACAACATTTACAAACTCAAAAACCTCGGAAAAGTCTCATGTTCCTACTGGGTGAACATACAGTCAACAGAAAGGATCTCTAAAGAGAGACGAAAAAGAAGTAACTAGGCCAAGGAGATCTAAGAGAAAGAAAGTCATTTGAACACAAAGTGAACACCAAGAAAAAATTAGGAATATAGATGAGGAGGGGAGTGGAAGGTCGCGATGTCTTGATAATACCGAAGAAAAATAAACGTTTATAATAAAGAAGGTAACTCCTCCTCTACATGTAGGAGTCAAACAAAAGAACTCGTTCATCTATTCTTATTTCTGTCGTATTTTCAACAACCCTCCTACGCTTTTTCCTTTTCTACAACGAACCTAAGGACACCTTGGAGTAAACCCTGTTGTACTCTTCTTGACTCATGTGACATTCTTCCTCCCTTGTTTTAGTCTGAACTTAGTTGACTATCAATCCCCCTTTCCCGTCCTTACATTTTGGAAAGGATTTTGTCTTGGATATTTTAAAGTTGATTTCAACACATCGATTATCTAGGTTTACAATTCATTCCTCAAAATGTTCAATTTCACAATAGTAACTAAACGAAGACTCTACAACGTTTATACAAACGTGGTTGGGTACTCAAGTCAGTACGTCTTTACCGATCGAAAATAAACTAAAGGGCCTCTGGATTGGTTAGTCGGTACCTATTCTTGTTCTACTGTTGATACTCTTTAAGGTTCCAGGGGAAAAGACATACTAATTCACTAATTACAGATAATTTATACAATCGTTCAGAGGGGTCATAGTTACGGACACTACAAGAGTTAATCATCTATCTAGGTGGGTAAAATGACAAAAGAACAGATGTCTTCGTAAAATTAAAAGTAGAAAAGTCATCTACAGTCTCCATGTAGTGTCATTTTGGCGTAAAACCCCAGTTCTATAAACTATCACCGAGTCATATCTGTACCAAATTAGGACAAGGGGTTTAAGAAAGTACAGTAATTATTGGTGGGAGTCTCACGTCAAAAGACCACTACAGTGGAGGAATTCTTACCAGGTGTTAAACGTACTTACTCTGGGTCTTCCCATGAGACAGACTCAAAATTATTAAAAGTACTTGACTCATCTTGAAACCTCCTTTTCTATTTCTTGTAATTTTTTGGATGGATTGGATTTTACACCTCGATAAGGGTCTGTCTCACGTGTCTGACACCTACAAGTAAAACACACGTTTATTTTAGGTTAGAAAAAGAGGGAGAGAGAGAGAGAAAACGAAATATTACATCTCGTCGACATCGTCAAACCAGAAAAGGAGACTCGAGAGACAACGACTTAACTTATCATTGAACTTTGGTTAGACATCGGGTCCCTTCCTTTTGACTCTTTAATTAAGAAGTAGGGGATGAGAAATATGGTATACACACTGGGAATTAATACAAGTGCCCCAGGATAAGTCTTACACATTACGTCCGGATCCTCTGTTCCCTCGATGGGATGTTTAGTCTGTTTTTTCTATTGGAACGTTTCGAAAACAAACACTTTATAATTGTACGACCCAATCTGCAAAATGTTCTCCTCCTTTTGCACTTTTATTATCCCGAAAGATTTAGTTAAACCCGAAGTCTCAAAGGTAAACCCCGAGTGGGTGTATTTACTTTCGTTACTATAATTTGAATAAAGTTGGTAAATTAGTTACAACTTAAATTTAGCCTAGTATGTATATTATCTTTTGTCACGTACTAGAGAAGTTCGACTAGCATAAAAAGTCCTACTCCAGTATAGATTTCGACTTTGGTAACAATGACCAAAGTCCCGGATACACAATTAAATATACAAAGGTTGTTGATTTTTTTAAAAAAAACGTACATAGTTTAATAAATTTTACCTTGTATAATCCTTTATATGTGGTTAGATAATATGGTTTTATATACGTTGTAAAGTATACACACGTATAATCGTTAAAGTTATCTATTTCCTTGACTAATACTATTATTAAGTGACTAGTAATTCTTGTAAATATACTAATACTAACATATAAAAATAACAATTATAATTATTCGAATAGATGATGACGAACGGGTACTATGGAACCGACTACGGACTAACCACACATTGTCTTTTATAATTTTACACAATGTTACAGCGAAATGGAAAGACAAGGAGTCAAAAGACTAGATGTTTTATTTCTTCAATCCTATCTAATATAACTTCAAGAGTGAACCGCACATCCTAAAAATCACCATGTTGAATCAAACAAGTGAAAGTTGGGTGGTCAACCGTATTAAATGTTGTTCGAATGGAAAAGAGTAACCTATAGAGCTCGGAACTCTTTTTAATTTTAACTTTCGTTTCCTTTAGTTTGACCTTTCTTTCTTCTGGGTAAGTAGGATCAGAGAATAAAAGAATCTACTGAACAAAAGATTTGTCAGGTCTTACATTTACGAATTTGTCGTACACATGCAGAGAACTTTGTGTAAGGAAGGTGTTAAGTTTTTTACCATTAACGGATAATATACAAACTTAGACGTTCATATGAAGGGTAAACGAACGTTTTGTAACCACGGTACAATTTCTTTAATTTCCGGTGACAAATATTAATCTTCCTTCGTATTTTTCGTCAACAGGATCTCCCCGTTACTAATAAAATTTACATCTCACCTTACATTTCAAATGTTTTAATAAAAGGTCGTGTCCAAGTATAAAATGTTACAATAATTCCATATCAACTGTATTTTAAGTTAAATGTACAAATTTCATATGTTAAACTACTTAAATTATATACAATAACTATGGTAGTAGTGTCAGTTGTGTCACTTGTAAAGATTGTGAACGTTAAGGAGCATCGGGAAGCATTAGGTCCGAAAGGAGTCGACACGTCGAGAGGGGGTCCTTTGATGAAAAAAGAGAACAACATCTATTCAAACGCAATACATCTCAAATTACATTTACTTTAGTATGACGTACATGGGAAGAAATTGATCGAAGAAAGTAAGTCGTACTAATAAAATTCTGCGTCAGATACAACATCACATGAAGCTATCAAATAAGGAACAATGGCGACTCTAAAGTAACTTCCTATATGGTTTGAAACAAATGGGTAAGTAGTCGACTACCTTTAAATTCAACAAAGTTCCCACCCTGATGACGTCTATTTCGCCGACACTTATAAGGACGAGATTCTCCAATATACGAAGGAAAGGAGAACCTATTTATGGATTCTAACTCTACCGACTTAGTATATCATCCACTTACGAGTTGAAAGTCTCTTTGACAGTTTAACAAAGGTTTCGACAAAATGATAAAGTCAAAAGTGGTCGTCACACACTCAAGACCAACGAGGTACGGTCTTTAACCGTTTTATATAGGATAACTGATTTAGATCGGACGGTAGGTAAATACATACCGGGTACTCTACCCTTACCCAAAATGTAAAAGTGCACCAACCTTTTCTCGAACTTTATTGGTTATTATGAAACATTTTACATTCCTAACACATTTTAAACCAAAATCACAGGTATTTATTTCAAAATAACCTTGTGTCGGTATATAACTAAATACGTAACAGGCACTGACGGAAACATCATGTAACAACACATGATGTTACACATCATTTATCAACACTGGTTCTAGCGTACCGGTCACACCAGAGTTACAGAAAAGTAAAAACCATACAAAAATCTACGTCGATTTTAAAACAACTGTTAAAACACAGATAGTAATACTTCTGACAACCACGTACTTAAACAGAATAACATTACTAAAACAGAACAAAAGTATAGTACCATTGCAACTGAGGTGTCTTACTAAATCTTTCACGAGGGTGTAGACAAAAACTCTTCTCGAACATATTGTCATTATGGTGATGAAGAAATTTACAAACTATCCTAAGTGGTCACTCAACAAGACCCAAACCTGAAAAGAGACAACTTACTATAGATTGATCTTTAAGTCAAAAAGATTATCTATGTACTTTTACCCCAAAAGATAAAGAAGAACTCTCTCGAGACCACCAAACAGAAAAAGTTTCGTAAAGAGGTAGGGTACATTCAATAGTGTACGTAATTATACACCCCAAATTATATCATAACAAGTTTTATAAGGAAAGATCAGATAATTTACAGATGTTATAGATATTACTATCAAAAAGAAAGTCTATAATCGTTAAATACAGAAGAAGGGGGGACAAGTTAGATCGATTTCCAAATAATAAAAACAATTAAAAAAATCTTCTTACTCAAAAAATAAAATAAGAGAAATACCAAAAGGAATAAACTAAAGAAGAAAATCGATATAATGAAGGAAGAAGTAGAATGAAACCCAAATTAAACAAGTAGAAAAAGATCAAGAAATACCACTTTTACGTCCGACAACTAGTCTCTGGAAAGATGAATGATTATATTTACAAACTACGATATTAAAAAAATTCATGACCTATTCTACATCTGGTGTTCAAAACTGTAGAATATGACAGTAAAGATAAGTTATACATAAGATTAAAGAGAACACTAGAGAATAAACTTGGTGTTCAGTAAATATTTAAACAAAAAGTTTGAATATACATCCTCAAAGGTTTCTGAAAAAAATAATAAATAAAGACTAAATCAAACTTAAACCAACTCTTGTGAGAAACATTATAAAGTAATGAAATTTTAATAATTCTCGACAAATACCTGAAAGTCTTGTACCAAAGAGACTCTTTTACGAATACACATAAACTCTCTTTACAATAAACCTTACAAAATGTTTATAGTTGAACCGGTTGAAGAATATTATTATAAACACAGAAAATATACGACTGGTTGAAAACTAAATTAAAATATATAACTCTTACCTTACAACTTTACAGATCGATATTAATACCGAGAAGACAAAAAGGAACGACAGAAAAATCAAAAATAATACTTTTGATAATAATTTACGTATTTAAAAATCTTAAGCATATCGAATAATTACTTAACTGGGGAAATATTTTATTAGGATTAAGGTCACTATAAGTAACGAGACTTAAGGTGAACTGTAATTTTATCGATGAAATCGAAACTAATCGTAAATAATACCTTTGAAAATGATAGGAAAATAAAAATCGAATAAAGAAATTTAAATTTGACTTAAAGAACGTCTGCTGTACAGAAAGGAAAAATAGGTAATACTAATAGTAACGGTAGTATCTGCTAAATATAGGTTATCCTAATAATTGTACTAACCCAAATTTAGATAGTAAAACAATGAAACAAAATAAACAGAGGAAAAAAGAAAGATAAAAACGGAAGAAGACTTAATTAAGTTATCAAAAGTATCAAGATAAAATAGAAGAAATAACTACATAATCGATATGGAAAAACAAAACAAAAGGAGTAAAAAAAAAAAAACGACCGGTAACGAAATCACGAATATCATATATAAAAGTATCACAGTACTCGAGGAAGTTTGTTATAAAAAGAAGAAAGTTACACGATATTTTGAAAATATCAACACGTGAAGGTAAAGGAGGGGTGACCGGAAGAACGACAACAAAAGTATGTAAAATATAGATGTACTCAATAATTGAGTTTTATAACAATAACAGAAACGAAATTTGTCAGTAAATAGAAGGTTTCAAAATTTGTCTTCTTTTTATATAGAAAACATAAATAGACACGAACACATAAACGAGGTAATGGGAAGTAAGTAAAAAAATCTAGACCAAAAGTAGATCATAACAAAAGGAATACGAACTTTCTGAACAAAATTATAAAAAGTATCACATCCACGAAGACCACTACTTAAGAAAGTTAAAAACACAGAGAAATTTTCAGAAACAAAGTGGAAGTAAAAAACTTTCCAAAAAGGAACCCAATTATCAAAGGGGACATAAAATTTCCGTTATAACGTAAGGACAGATCTAACACAATAATGACTTTTCTTTAAACGACGGTAGGAATAGAAACAAGGAGATTATACAGAAAGACGAGACAAACGTAAAGTTTAATACGGACAGTCACAAAATTCGTCAAACTAATACTACATAGAGTGACATCAAAAGAAGTACAAAGAGGATAAAGACGAAACAACTCGAAGCCCTTAGACTCACAAGTTTAAAAAACATTCGAGACCTTTAACGAGTGTTAATATACAAATTTATATAAAAGGACTAAGATAGAAGGGTAAGAAAGAAAGACTCTAAGATTAACGTACATCTTTCGAATTATAACAAAAGCCTAAGTGACTACAAACTAAGTAAATAAAAGGAAAGAAATAAAATTGATTAAAGGTAAATACAGAAATTCTAATGGTCAAACAAGAAGACGTCATGAATTAGAAGACAATCGGAGTAAATAACATAAAGTAGAGTTCTTCATACTAAACCCATAGATACATAGATAAATATATGTACATACATGGATATTGACGTACATACACACACACTATAGAGAGAAACAGGACGAGTAAAGAGAGACGAAAGAACTTGTATGCTTCATGGAAAGATTCACGATGACACCATACGACGACGACGACGATTCAACGAAGTCAGCACAGGCTGAGACACGCTGGGGTATCTGTCGTCGGGTGATCCGAGGAGGTAGGGACCCTAAGAGACCCGTTCTTGTGACCCCACCCAACAGTACAGGAAGAGGTTACGTACTTTCACTTTTCACTTTCACTTCAACGAGTCAGCACAGGTTGAGAATCACTAGAGTACCTGACGTCTGATGGTCCGAGGAGGTAGGAACCCTAAAAGGTCCGTTCTCATGACCTGACCCGACGGTAACGGAAGAGACGATGACACCATATGAAGGGATGTTTAAGTTAATAAGTATAGTAAAGATCCAGACAGTGATAACTAACCAAATCGAGGAATAAAACTATCTACAGTCTATAATACTTAAAACCAAAACCTTACGATCTGAAAAAATAAGAAAATTTATATCACCCCGAAACACGATTCACCAAACATTTGTTAAACTAGGAAAGTTCAGAACGAAAGTCCGAAATAATCCGTCTAGATCTTCTTGGGAATCATTAAATCCTGAATCATTATCCTGACTAAACCCGAAAATGACTTAGTAATATTAACACAAGCCAACAGACATATAACTCTTGAGAAAAGTGAGATGACAAACTTTTTAGTTTGATAGAGATCAGGACACCCCAGAGACTCTAAACGAACTGGACGAAGAAAAACCATCAAGAGAGAGGTCAGAATGATAAAAGAAGGACACGTACACAACTACTTATAAGTCGACTTCCATGTCCCTATAGGAAATCTCGAGAGATCTCAAACGACAGAGACAGAGACGTATCGAGAGGAGACAGACCATGAGACGGAACACTTAGGACCGACGAACCGGAGGAACTTGAGACTCGACATAGAGGAGATGGGTCACTCTGGTCCCGGGGAAAAGGATGGGGGTACACGTACCCACGATTCAGCGAAGTCGGTACAGACTGAAAGACGTTGGGATGTGTCACATCGGGTGGTCCGTGGAGACAGGAACCCTAAAAGGTCCGTTCTTAAGACCTCACCCAACGATACAGGAGGAGGTCCCCTAGAAGGACTGGGTCGTTAGTTTGGACGTAGAGAATACAGAGGACGTAACCGTCCGACCAAAAAATGGTGACACGGTGGACCCTTCGGGAAGAATGGGGTTGTACACTGGATTTTGGACGAAAACACGCTATTCGACTTCGTCACCATCTTACGTGGAGTAAACAAAGGGAAGGAAGTCCCTAGTACAGGGCAGACGGATAAAAGGGTAACGACTTTTGACAACGCATATAAATCCTACTAACTAAAATCAACTAATTTCATATCTCAAAAACACCCCTCACCAGTGACTTTTATTATATATGGACGACTGTACACACGGATGTCGAATAGAACATAGGTTTTGGTTGAACAAATACTGAAAACACTTTTACAAAAGAAAAACTGTATTAAGGAAGACTTCAATACGGGTTCTAGATACTGATTCTTGTATACACAGACGGATTTTTGTCCCGTTTTATCTTTATACTTATCCTTTTACTCCACACTCTTTGATCGAAATGAAGATCCCTGTAGATGAGTTCAGACCACCATGGTCCACGAAATTAAACTATCCACTCTTCAAAATTATCATATTAAGGTGGGAAATCGAGAATTTGAACCATATGAGACGACAAACTAAACTCTCAGTCACTGTTATATGTATTTGTGATCTCCGAAATAGTAGTCCAATCCCCTGAGTTTTTAGGTAATTCCTAAGTCGTAAATATCAATAAAGAATAAAAATAAGTACCCAGGAGTTCATCCACAAGTTACTATGTTTCCCCTACCATCTTTAAAAATAGAACCACACAGTCAGTGTCGTTCTCTTTCGGTTCCAAGGTATGGTTTCTTGCACAGAGAACAAAAGTATAGATAAAAGGACGTCTTAAAGATCTTTTGTCGGAACGTTAAGGACCTAAGTAAACGTCTTTAAAATAGTATACAATTAGGGTTTCTTTTTGTGGTGACACGGAGTCTTAACGAACTAAGATATACGGTCAAGGTCCCTCTGTATGTAAACCCTCATGTCTTATTGTTCATGTTGGGAACATATAAAAGATCCGAGGGAGTAATACTAATTAGTAGACTTTCAAATATAAATTAAAAATCGGCATAGTCCCTATTTACCCCAAGTACGTAAGTTTGTATATTTTACATATAAATGATAGATATTTCCCAACTTTCAACCTTCACAACTATTTCCTGGTTTAAAAATTTTTCTACTTTGATTAGCAAAACACAAAGTATCTACCATTTCTTGAGGGGACGGTTACGTCCTCTGTATTCTCTACGGTCAAGTTACGGACCCAGTCCTTCTAGTGGACCCTCTCCTGTACCGTTAGGTAAGGTTTAAAGAACGGACCTCTTAGGGTATCTGTCTTCTCGGACCGCCAGATGTCAGGTCCCCCAATGTTTCTCAGTCTGTACTGACTTCGCTGAATCGTGTTGGTGTTCTATCATAAATGTTTATAGATTCTTTGTCTTTAAGGACTTGAAACTCTTATAGACACCGTTTGGAACACTGGGGTACCGGGAGTCGTGTGATCCGGAGGGACAGGTAGTGGTTGAGGACCTCAAATGAGTTTGAGTACAGGTCTCTCAACCACTACTGTGGGTTACTAGAGTAAGAGACAGCAGGGGAAGATGAGGACGGAAGTCAGAAAGGGTCGTAGTCCCAGAAAAGGTTTCTCAGTCAAGAAACGTAGTTCACCGGTTTCATAACCTCAAAGTCGAAGTCGTAGTCAGGAAGGTTACTTGTAAGTCCTGAATAAAGGAAATCCTACCTGACCTACCTAGAGAAACGTCAGGTTCCCTGAGAGTTCTCAGAAGAGACTGTGGTGTCAAGTTTTCGTAGTTAAGAAGTCACAAGTCGAAAGAAATAAGATGATTGAGAGTGTAGGTATGTACCGATGACCTTTCTGGTATCGAAACTGATATACCTGCAAACAACTGTTTCATTACAGAGACGAAAAATTATACGACAGATCCAACGAGTATTGAAAAGAAGGTTCCTCATTCGTAGAAAATTAAAGTACCGACGTCAGTGGTAGACGTCACTAAAACCTCGGGGTCGTTATTTCAGAAAGTGAGAAAGGTGACAAAGGGGTAGATAAACGGTACTTTATTACCCTGGTCTACGGTACTAGAATTAAAAGACTTACAACTGAAAATTCGGTTGAAAATATGAGAGGAGAAAGTGAAAGTAATTCTCCGAGAAATCAAGAAGAAACGAAAGACGGTATTCCCACCACAGTAGACGTACAGACTCCAATAAATATAAAGAGGACCGTTAGAACTAAGGTCGAACACGAAGTAGGTCAGGTCGTAAAGAGTACTACATAAGACGTATCTTCAATTTATTCGTCCCACTGTTATATGTCGGAACTGTATGAGGGAAAGGATAAACCTTGGTCAGACAACAAGGTATAGGTCAAGTTTGACAACGAAGGACTGGACGTATGTCCAAAGAGTCCTCCGTCCAGTCCACCAGACCATAAGGGTAGAGAAAGTCTTAAAAGGTGCCAAACAACACTAGGTGTCTCAACTTCCGAAACCGTATCAGTTATTTCGTCTTTATCTACAAAAAGACCTTGAGAGAACGAAAAAACTACTAGGTCGTCTACAACCGTTAAACTAGAGACCAAAGAGACAGAAAAGATTTAGGTCGAAATTGTAGACCTTCAAGTGTCAAGTACATGACAACTTCGGACCGTACCTCTTAAAACTCGTAATGACATGATCGCACACTCTACTCACGTTAACAAGTCATCAAACTCGTAAAAAACCGTAACGGAAAGAAACCCTAACCTTACTTTTGACTGGAAAAGGTCAGGACACCGGTGACGACTCAAAAGGTGTAAACGACCGTATAACTCACGTCGGGAAAGTGTCGTAGTAGAAAATCCTAAACTTTATCAAGTTGACCTTAAGGTAGTGGAGGTGATCGAAACAAGTATCACTACGAAGGATTCCAGGTGAACTGAAGCGTAAGGTCCTACAGACCCAGATCCACTCACTAGTATGGAAACACTAATAGACACAGTACTTCTAGAAAAAACATATCAAGAAGACACATAAGAACGGTGGAGAAAAATTATAGAAGACGAAGACAATCCAGGTATGGTAAAGACAGGAGTTAACACGGGTAGAAACATACTTTAAAAGGGAACCATAGAGATTAAAAGAACTTCTCTAGAGATCAGAAAGGGTAAGATAACAAAAGGAGATAAAGAAACGTGACTAGTGACTCCTTCCGAAAGAATAGACAAGAATGATAAGAAACATTGAGACGTAAGTTAACCCACTTAGAAAGGAACAGATGAAACGAAAAGCGAACAGAAGAAAAGTGTTGATAAACATTCCGAAGGAGTCCGTCGGTAAAAATATAAAACGTAAAGAAAAAGAACCCCTGCCAGAACTAACGACAGAGAACATGTTACAGTACTAGGAGGTAGGTATCAAGAAGTCCGTGAGACAGATAGTCTATATTAGAGAAAAAAAGTGAAGGTTACTTATTAGCATTCCTTAAACTAAATTCAGTATGAACTTACTACATCACCAAAAGGGGTGAAAGAAGTTAAATTCAGACTTAAACCGTTATTCCTCAAATACTAGACACGGTGTCAGAAGAGGACCAGAACAAAAACGACTGACATATCTTGAGGTATAAACCGACGTTTCTTATATTAGTTAGACTAAAACCATAACTGGTAGACCACTACAGGTACACATCTCAGAACAGAACACAACAACCACCACAAACGACACTGGTCACGTTAGAGAACCGTTTTCAGACAATCGGAAACGGGACGAAGTAAGACATGAGGTTCCTGTTTAAATGGACAATGAGGTCCACACCTCAATGAGGTCCACTGAAGGATGAAAACGTAAGGTCAGGGGATCTTACTTTTCCTGTAGAAAAAGCCCACAATCAAGATCTTCCAGAATATCCAGAAGTATTTTGACAAGTTGAAGTCGAAGAAATCGTAAAGACCAACCCCGTATCTGAACTTAATGACACTATAACTTACCAAACGGAACCTTTGCTTGTCTCTAGTAAACCAGTAAAAACTCTGACGTAGGTTCATGACGTAAAGTTTCAGAAAACAACTGATGCTACCGATGAGGTAAAGAAGATTCCCTAAGAACGGGTGTTGTCATCTATATTACCAGTAGACTCAAATTAAGTGGGTAAGGTCAGGTAAAATCAAGTGACTAAGGATTTTACAGCTACAAGTGAGAACGGTAGAGGACAAACTGGTGAAGGTTAAACGGAACTAAGTACCTGGATTCTAAAGGTCCAAGGATACGTCATTAACGAGAAATGTCTTAGTCTGAAACGAAGATAGCGGTCAGTGTAAGTGTTGACCCACAACAAAAACGAAACCGAGGCAGAGAAGTAAGAAAGACCACAATAAAGAGGCGACTAGAGGTCATCGTATAACCCGTGGACAGCTGGACCCCTCAAGTAGAAAGGCACAGGATAGAAAAACGGAAAAGTATGACAAGTACCCCAGGAGTTCCTTTCTTGTGACTTCACCAAAAGGTAAGGGAAGAGGTCACCTGGTGTAAGACAGTCTTGAGAGGTGGCACTGAGGAGGCAGAACTCAGTACCACGAAGTAACTCAATCTCTTCCGATACCAGGTACACGAGTCTAACCAATCAAAAGACACTAACACCAAAAGTCAGACAGACGGGAGACTTCCTCTTCCTATTCTCCGGATACCTTTGAAGGATTACCCTCTCTTACTGACTCCCGCTTTCACCCAGAACAAGACTACCCGTCCCGGTACGAGGGATTTAGAAAAAAAAAAAAAAAANACACGAGTCTAACCAATCAAAAGACACTAACACCAAAAGTCAGACAGACGGGAGACTTCCTCTTCCTATTCTCCGGATACCTTTGAAGGATTACCCTCTCTTACTGACTCCCGCTTTCACCCAGAACAAGACTACCCGTCGCGGTACGAGGGATTTAGAAAAAAAAAAAAAAAATTCTAAATTTTACAAAATAAATAATAATAATAAAAAAATTTAAAATTTTAGAAATTAAGAATGTACGCAAGGGCTTGTACTTGGGGGGAGGGTGGAGGGAGGGGTATTGTAGAGAGACCCAGTAGGGGTACTCTAGGGATTTAGAAATTAGGCGAAATAAATAAATAAATAAAAAAACTACCAATCTCGATACAAGGAAGGGACGATAAATGGACCCCGGTTTGATACCACCTCCATTACTTCTATTACCGTTGCAGGAAGTTTTCCAGGGTACGTCTGTGACGATGTGAGTCACGGGGGTTGGGACGACGTCCGGTGGCGGTTGGGTGCGGAGACCGACCTCTGAGGACCTGTGAGGGACCTTTCAGACCCGGTCAGAGAACACCCAGTGACGAGGAAAGAGGACCCAGGACCACGTGTGTTCCAGGACAAACACGGGAAGTTCTCAGATAAAGGGTCAGGACACATTCAAGACGGTCGAGATACCACCCCAATTACCACTGGAGGAGGTTCTCCCGAATACGGAATGGGTCCAGACGACGTGGGTCTCGGGGGCGGGGACGTCGTCAGGTGGCGACTGGACATGGAGGTGTCCTCTGTGAGTCTGTGTCAAGATAGAGTCAGAGACACCCCAGAGACCCAGGACCACACGTGTTCCAAACAAACACGAGAGAGTCGCAGAGACCGCCTTTACCCCGAACTAAGATTCAAGTGTAAGTGGGGGGACGACAGAACGACTCGAAGAGGAAACGGGAACAGGGAACGACGACGGGGACGACGACGCATCAGCGAGTCAACACAGACTGAGACACACTAGGGCACCTGACATCGGGTGGTCCGACGAGACAGGTACCCCTAAGAGGTCCACTCTTATGAACTCACCCAACGGTAAAGGAAGAGGTCCTCTAGAAGGGCTGGGGTCGAAACAGGGAATAGACGGAGTAAAAGGGACAGAGAGAATTCTGGATTCGGTGGGTGGAAGCGAAGGGAAGCCGTGAAGACCGAAGTAGTGTAAGTGGACTGTGCTGGAGTCAGTAAAAACTTGGATTTAGAGACTGAAAAGACAAGAATTTAATTGCGCTCAGTCACACATATGTTTGCAGGAACAAAATATTTGACTAAATCGAAAAACTAAGTACTTCTGATTGGAGTTTATCTGGGAACTATGAAAGGTCTATCTACTATTATAAGATAGATGGTGATAGTAAAAGTTTAAATATTTAGTGAAGAACACAGTGACTTTTTTAACTCTGTTCCTCTTTAAACGGTGTTAACACAGGATGGCGAAAATAGTGAACGGGTGTGAAATAAGAAAAGGACCAACGGACTATAATACTTACTTCATTGGTATGATGACAGAGTCACGTCGAGGAGGTAACGGGTGATCCAGGGTAAGGGAGAATGAATTACCTTTCTATACTGTTGTCACGAAACTATGAAGGGAAGACTCAGTGGTGGAAAAGAGAGAAATGGTCTAGTAAAAGGTAGTCGTAAGTTTTCACGACTGTAATAGAACTGACTTTTTCTATCCAGTAATAGAACTGGATTAATAACAAAAATGTATATGTATATACATAGGAAACTGTTTAAGAAAAGGGTAAATCAAATAATGTATTGTAACTCGTCTAAGGGGACACGATATGTCATCTAGGAACAACCAATAGACAAAATTTATATCGTCACACATGTACAGTTGGGGTTTAGAGGATTAGCATTTAGGGGGAGTTCGATTATGAAGTAAAAATAAGATATATCGTTCTATGAGTTTTCTTGGTAAATGTACACAACAGAGGGTAAAAAGAAGGAAATAGAAGATAACTGAGGTATGGTTAGTTTGACGAAAAGGTGGACTATACGAGACCATTATAGGTGGTTAATTAGGGGTACAACGATTTAGATTTCCAATTGAGAGTCTACGGTAGAAAATAGTGAAGAGTTATCATAAGCTGTCTCAACTACTAAAGAAAAAAATTTTTTTATGAAGACGTTGTACCGAAGTTCAACGGTGGAAGAAGAAACCTGGAAGGATGGAATGGTTGTAATTTTCTGCGAACAAGGAGCCTTCTTTTCGATACTGTTTGGATCTGTCACACAATTTTTCGTCTCTGTAATGAAACGGTTGTTTCTAGACATATCAGTTTCGATACCAAAAAGACAATCAGTACGTACCTACACTCACCTGGTATTTCTTCCGACTCGTGACTTCTTAACTACAAAAGTTTGAAAACACAACCTCTTCTGAGGGATCTCACGGAACATGTCGTCCCTCTAGTTTGATCAGATAGAATTTCCTTTAGTTGGGACATACAACTAACCTTCCTGACTACAACTTCGACTTCGATATTATCAAACCGGTGGACTACACTGTTCGGTTGAATAACCTTTTCTGGGACTACGACCCTTTCTGACTCCCGTCCTCCTCTTCCTCTGTTGTCTCCTACTCTACCAACCTACCGTAGTAACTGACTTACCTGCACTCAAACTCGTTCAAGACCCACTACCACTACCTGTCCCTATGGACCACACTACGTCAGGTACCCTAGTGTTTGTCAACCTGTGATGACTCACGGACTTGTTGTTGGTCGTGGAGTGGTTGTATAAGGAGTCAAAAGGTGATTGGGAAAGTCCTGAGACCTCGGGTTAGAAGTCCCAAAAAATACTAGATCGATATGAGAAGATATTCTATGAAGGTTTTAAATATAAAGGTGGAACTCGAACGTGAACTTGAGGTCCAAACACACAGATCGACAAGGAGTTTGTAGTGGTAAACCTACGGGTTATTCGTAGAGTCTGAAATACACTGGTTTTGACTTGAAGACTAGAAACAGAGATTAGATGGTAGAAGAGTTAGAATTATTTACCACTTATATAGGGAACCGAGTCCACTTTTTAAAACCTCACTAGAAAGTAAAATGGGAAACAATGTATGAAATATAAGTAAGGGAGTCGTTTAGGACAACCAGAATGGAAGTCTTATACAGACATAAGGTTATCCAACGGTGGTGTCACCAGAATGGTTCTCATGTACAGTCGTAGTCACAAGACAACTTACTGACATTATCAGATTAATGAATACAATGACCCCGAAGGGCCACCGAGTCCACCATTTTTTTTTTAGACAGACGTTATCGTTCTCTGGGATCCAAACTAGGGACCCAGTCGTTCTGGGGAACCTCTTCCCTTACCGATGGGTGCGGTCATAAGAACGGATCTCTTAGGGTACCTGTCTCCTCGGACCACCCGATGTCGGGTACCTAAACGTTTCTCAGCCTGTGTTGACTCACTGGTAAAGATGAGGCAGGGAGGGTGAATCACGAGACATGTGAATGATTTGACTAAGTACATTTTGAATTTAGGCTAAGATAAAGGGGGGAAAAGAGTTTTTGGTGATTACTGGACGGGAAAGAGAGTCTCAGTTTCAGTTGTAGGAATGATAGTGTAGTCTAACGGAGTACCGACAAAAGTAATGTGGGAAGTCGAAAAAAGGTTTACAGTCGAGGTGCTTCTCAAGATTGGTGAGTTAAATTATAACATTTTATATGGAGTTCGGGATCTTGAAGGATAAAGAAGTTAGGAAAAAAAAGGGTTCTTGAATGGTGTAGTAACGTATTGTATACAAATAGACACATCAAAAATAACAGACGGAAAGGGTTATTTTATACTTGAGTGACTCTTGTCCTGAAAAGGGAAAATGACAAAACAGGGTCTAACATTAGAATCAAAGATGTTGTCATGAACCATGAATTACAAATAATTTTCTTACTTTCTTTACTCCCCAAAAATATATACATATTAGACTCGTTATATAACAAAAATTTTTATGAAAATATGAATTTTATAATATTCGAGATACTTATTCGAGGGACTTCCTCCCGTACCGTTGGGTGAGGTTATAAGAACGGACCTCTTAGAGTACCTGTCTCCTCGGACCACCTGCTATCAGGTATCCTAACGTTTCTGTACTGACTTCGTTGAATAGTACATACGTGTGTACTTATAATATAAAAACTAGTATGGGAATCCACAGGTTTCTTTAATTTCATAACTCCAGACAAAGTCATCACTTCAATTATTTCCATACACTCAAATACACGTATCCACACAAGAAGTTAGGGGTGAGGACGGGTGTCACAAAGTGACGAAACAAGGTTCCAAGGATTGAAAAGGTTTAAATGTATGTGTGTCTGTGTGTGTGTGTGTGTTTGTGTGTGTGAAAAGGTCTGATTTCGTGTGCATGGATTGTATCAAGTATAGTGAAGAGTGGTTCCTAGATAGTAAAGACGATACGAGAGAAATATGGGTTCGGTAGTGGATACTTAAAGGGAGGGGACCTTACGGGTTACTTGTTACGAGTAACAAGGGAAATTGTTTACACCGGTCATGACTGAAAGGAGTAGACGGATATGAATGTCTGGACTAGTATAGTAAGTAACACTCTAAATAGAATTGGACGGAATATTAACTTGATACACACAGGATACCGAGGTGACAGAAAGATTTTGTGGGTGGACCCTTTTCGTTGAGAATGGCTTACATTGATGAATGGAAGAATTCAGGCATAACGGCACGTGATTCCCCATTTGAGTGTTAGATCGACTAACTACGAGGAGATTTCAGTGCTATAGGTAGAAGTCAACCCGACGACACCTAAAGGATTAATCAAGAGTGGGGATAAAGAAACGTTGTCGATAAAGGTTGGAAGAGGTAAGAGGAATTTGGAGAGAAGGACGGTTAAACGAAGAGAGGGATGTCGTATACAGGATCGGAGGATGAAGTTCCTCTTTTATCTTCGGATGGTTGTTGAAAGAGTTGAAGTACGTTGACTTCGTCGAATAAACGTGGGTGTGAATGGGAGAGGAGGACAAAGTAAGGTCACATACTTAATCGACGGATTACGATGATGGGGGTGGACACGAGAACTAGAGGAGTGGAAAAACCATAAGAATGACATACTTAGTCCCTCTTAAGAAAGAGGATATAGAAGTTGAGATGCTAGTAAAAACCGAAGGAAGAGGTAGTCATGATTTGGACGAGTGGTTTGAACTTTTGTCGGAGAAGAACTATAGTGTCATAATAGAGCGGTGGTGGAATAGTAGGAAGAAAGTATCCATGTCTGAAACTTTCAGAAATGGTATAAACTTCAATACGTAAAGAAAGGTGAGTAAGAAGGTAGATGATATAAGATTGAAGACGGAGATCACGATGTGACTCTGGTAATGACATTTAGACCCTACTTCAGGATTAGACATCCTTACTTCTTCCGAGCGAAAACCAAGGGTAGAGATCAGTACGGAAGGAGTCACAAGTACACGGGTCGGAAAGAGGAAGGGGATTGTGACACGTGGTGTAGGATTCAGAATCTTGTATCTCACTAGACAGAGGAAGAGACTGAAACTCCAAAGTACAGAACACTGAAACTAACCAATCGTACGAAACATAAGAAGTTTAGAGTGAACTCTGTAATAAGTCTTTTATAGGGACTGGAACTAGAAGGGGATCAGACCCCAATTCAACAGACACATACAACAGGGTATCGTTTGACTTGAAGGAAAACGTAAGATTAACGAATAAATTAACAGATATAGACGGTGATCTAACGTCGAAAGTAACATCGTATTTGGTATAGAAGAACAAACAGTAATATCAGAACCAACGGATGATGTCTCGAACATCATATGTAAGATACCGTAGTCTAGTCAGTAACACTAATAAAACACAACACAACACAATTAGTGAGTCAACACAGACTGAGAAACACTGTAGTAACTGATATCGGACGGTCCGAGGAGACAGGTACCTTAAGAGGGCCGTTCTTATGACCTCACTCATCGGAAAGGGAAGAGGTCCCCTAGAAGGGTTGAGTCCCTAGTTTGTTCTCAGAGGACATGACTTCTAAGAAATGGTAGACTCGGTGGTCTCTTCGGTATATATATATATTAATTATATACATAACTAAAGTCATTATATGGAAAGTACAAAAGGGTAAACGTTTGTATAATCCAAAACAATCCACTGTCTACGTTTGTTCCCAATGTAACAACGATATTTAGTAGTGTAACAATTGTAAAAACCTTAAGATCTCTTAGTGAAGGTTTGAATATGGATAAAATATAAAAGGTAACTATATTGGTTTAAAGTCAAATTAAAGAACTATAATTATAATATACGTATATTTATTATACGAAGAGACCACCGAGTCACCATTTCTTAGGTGAACGGTTACATCCTCTGTACTCGAACTAGGGACCCAGTCCTTCTAGGGGACCTCGGCCTTTACCGTTGGGTGAGGTCGTAAGAACGGACTCTTTAGGGTACCTTGTCTCTTCGATATCAGGTACCCCGTCCGATATCAGGTACCCCCAACGTTCTCAGTCTGCGTTGAATATTGATTTGTCGTTGTTATAAATATATAATCATATATATATATGAACGTTATCCTCTTCCGTTACCGTGGGGTGAGGTCATGAGAACGGACCTTTTAGCGTACCTACCTCCTCGGACCACCCGACGTCAGGTACCCTAGTGATTCTCAGCCTGTGATGACTTGCTGAAGGGAAAGTGAAAAGTGAAAGTACGAAATCTCTTCATTTACCGTTGGGTGAGGTCACAAGAACGGACCTCTTAGGGTCCCTGCCCCCTCGGACCACCCGACGGCAGAGACCCCAGCGTGTCTCAGCCTGTGCTGACTTCGCTGAATCGTCGTCGTCGTCGTCGTCGTCGTCGTCGTCGTATTATATCTACAACCGATAGAATAATGACAGTCTCACGGGTCTTGTACCCCGACAGTACTAACGAGACACCGATTTCTTAGGTGGATGTCACGTCCTCTGTGACCTTTACACTCAAACTAGGGACCCAGTCATTCTAGGGGACCTCCTCCTTTTACCGTTGGGTAAGGTCATAAGAACAGACTTTTTAGGGTACCTGCCTTCTCAAACCACCCAACGTCAGGTTTCCCGGTGTTTCTCAGTCTGTACTGACTCCTTGATTCGTACGGGTCCTGAATTAAGAACTAGGAATAGGGAAAGGGTAGTAAGAAAACCATTAAAATTACTTAGTGTAACAAATTTATAAGATAGTCAATAGATAACGAGATATTGGTTAGTAGTGGGAGTTTCAATCACCACACTTTTTGTCAAGTAATCGAAAGTACCAAGACAACCCACTGACCTATCAATGAGGATGCCACTGTGACCCAAGTGAACACGTCGAAAATAAGTCGATCTGTTATCCGACCTTCCAGGTACCAAGGGAGAATACGTCCAAACCGTCGACAAAGACCGACAGAAGACTCAACGGAACCAAGAGAAGGAACAATGGAGTGTAGTAGGGTGTCCAGTCTACTACCTGAAGGAATGTTCCGTCAAAGTCCCGTCACAAGATTCTTTCACTTTTCCTTTCGAGTTTCTTGATATACCTGTTGGGGGTTTCAACATAATAGGGAAGACGGTGTTAGACAACCAGTTTCGTTCAGTACTTTGGTTACATGTTCATTCTCTACCCTTTTGTCTAAAGTGAGGAACTACCTTCCTCTGGTTTCCATACAATGTTTCTACGTCCGTTTGACCCTGTCTTAAGGACACAGATAGATGTCCCCTTTTTTCTCGTTAAATATACTATTTCTGAGAGTTTCAAAATAGAAGACGGACGTGTAGAAAAAGTCCTAATCCGAATATAAAGACTGACGGTTGGATTGTAGATTACCTACAGATTTTACTCGTACAGGCTTTATCTTGGGGAGTAGAAAGAATGAGACCTTTACCGAAATGTGTGGTGGAAGTGATAGGGCTAATTATCGTTTAGGTAGGGAGATCGACGAGACCATTTTAGGTACTATAATGGAAACAGAGTCAAGTCAAGTCAACGAGTCAGTACAGGCTGAGAAACACTTGGGTACCTGGTGTCGTGTGGTCTGGAGGGACAGGTAATGGTTGAGGGTCTCAAATGAGTTTGAGTACAGGTAACTCAGTCACTACGGTAGGTTGGTAAAGTAGGAGACAGCTGTGAAGAGGAGGACGGAAGTTTTAAAGGGTCGTAGTCCCAGAAAAGGTTACTCAGTAAAGAAGAGTAGTCCACCGGTTTCATAACCGCAAAGTCGAAGTAGTAGTCAGGAAGGTTTCTTATAAGACCTGACTAAAGGAAATCCTGACTGACCAACCTAGAGGAACGTCAGGTTCCCTGAGAGTTCTCAGAAGAGGTTGTGGTACCAAGTTTTCGTAGTTAAGAAGTCAAGAGTCGAAAGAAATCTTAGGTTGAGAGTGTAGGTTTGTACTCATGACCCTTTTGGCATCGAAACTGATCTGCCTGTTGTTTTGATAAATACACAACCGTTTCATTACAGAGACGAAAAATTATATGACATATCCAACGAGTATTGAAAAGAAGGTTCCTCATTCGTAGAAAATTAAAGTACCGACGTCAGTGGTAGACGTCACTAAAACCTCGGGGGGTTTTATTTCAGACCGTGAGAAAGGTAACAAAGGGGTAGATAAACGGTAACTTCACTACCCGGTCTACGGTACTAGAATCAAAAGACTTACGACTGAAAATTCGGTTGAAAAAGTGGAAGTGAGGAGAAAGTGAAAGTAGTTCTCAGAGAATCAAGAAACAAAAGACGGTATTCCCACCACAGTAGACGTAAAGACTCCAATAACTATAAAAAGGACCGTTAGAACTAAGGTTGAACACGAAGTAGGTCGGGTCATAGTGTGTACTATATGAGACGTATCTTCAATTTATTCGTCCACTATTATATGTCGGAACTGTATGAGGAAAGGGATAAACCTTGGTCAGACAAGGTGAAGGTCAAGATTGACAACGAAGGACTGGACGTATGTCTAAAAAGTCCTCCGTCCAGTCCACCAGACCATAGGAGTACAGAAAGTCTTAAAAGGTGTCAAACAACACTTGGTATGTCAACTTCCGAAACCGTATCAGTTATTTCGTCTTTATCTACAAAAAGTCCTTGAGAGAACGAAAAAACTACTACGTTACCTACAACCGTTAAACTAGAGACCAAGGAGACGGAAAAGATTTTGGTTAAACTTGTAGATCTTAAAGTGCCAAGTACATGACAACTTCGGACCGTACCTCTTAAAACTCGTAATGAAACGATCGTACACTCTATTCACGTTAACACGACATCAAACTCGTAAGAAACCGTAACGGAAAGAAACCCTAACCTTACTTTTGACTGGAAAAGGTCAGGACACCGGTGACGACTCAAAAGGTTTAAACGACCGTATGACTCACGTCGTGAAAGTGTCGTAGTAGAAAATCTTAAACTTTATCGAGTTGACCTTAAGACGGTGCAGGTGACCGAAACAAGTAATACTACGAAGGATTCCGGGTGAACTGAAACGTAAGGTCCTACAGACCCAGATCCACTCACCAGTATGGAAACACTAATAGACCTAGTACTTCTAGAAAAAACGTATCAATAAGACACATAAGAACGGTGGAGAAAAATTATAGAAGACGAAGACAATCCGGGTATGGTAAAGACAGGAACTAACACGGGTTGAAACGTACTTTACAAAGGAACCATAGTGATTAAAAGAACTTATCTATAGATCAGAAAGGATACGATAACAAAAGGATAAAGAAACGTGACTAGTGACTCCTTCCGAAAGAATAGACAGGAACGATAAGAAACATTGAGACGTAAGTTTAATATAGAAAGGGAAAGAGGAAACGGAAAGTGAAGTGAAGACAAGTGTCAATAAACTTATGGAAACAGATCTCACCGAAAATTTAGATAAAAAGTGTACCCCTCTCTTTACCTGTACTTTTCATTTACTTTAATAGATTAAAAACTTCATCCATAAAAAATTTTTAAACTAGAATAATATCTATATCTTTAATAAGTTTTGATGAAAGTTTTTAGCATAAAAGGATTTTATTTTAAATATACGTCAGAATATAAAATTTCACATGTTTTATCATTAAAAACGTAACGATTATGTAAGTTACTTAAGAAGAGACATGTCATATTATAAATATTTACTCTTTTCATGACATTCATAACTCCAGAGGTCCTTCGAGTTTCTTTTAAGACGATTTTCCTTCTACGAAGTCAAGAAAGAGAAAATCAATGCTGGGGCACCTGACATCGGGTGGTCCGAGGAGGCAGGTACCCTAAGAGGCCCGTTCTTATGACCTCACCCAACGGTAAAGAAGAGGTCCCCTAGAAGGACTGGGTCCCTAGTTTGGGTCCAGAGGGCGTAACGTCCGTCTGCGAAATTGGAGACTCGGTGGTCCCTTCGGGGGTTAATTTCATGTAGATATTAATTAAAGTTTATACCGTGTTCAAGAAAGAAAAACGGAGGTAATTCTGGAAAGAAATCATTTCCAAAAAATGTTATTTTTTAAACAGTTTACTAAAAGAGATGTATACTAACTAAGAAAACTCAAAAAGTACATTAAATCTTCGATATTTTGGTATCCCGAAAGGTAGAAATAAGGTGAGTAAGTTTTATATACATATATATGTGTGTGTATTCGTATAGATGAATTTTTATTCCCTAGATACTTCTCTTAGAAAGGTACGAGTCCTATAATGTACTATTTCAACAGTTTAAAATTATAAAAAGACAATAGAGAAACGAAAATGTCTTTATTAAAACCTTCAGAAAGACAAAAGTCCGAAATTAAAAGTATTAATCGATATTAAATTATTTTAGAAATGATCGACCCAAATAAAATATAATACAAAATAGTAGTGACTTATGTAGTTAATTTTTAAAGGTTGAATAAACTTATTTTTAGTTGGTTGTAATTCTCTTGAGTGAGGCTGTTTCAAGTAACGGTAAATGTTGTACCATCAATGAGTATACCCTATGTGACATAACGATTTCAAACAATAAAAAAATTTTTACATATATACACACATATATATATATTGTGAACATATATATATTTGTATATATATATGTAGATATATAATAGATATTATTTAAAAGTCTTGAAGATAAAAGAAAAATTCTATAGTAGGGTTTAAACCTGAATTAAAACTTAATATATACAAGATGTCGGTTAATGTTGTATCAAGATGATGTATTCCTAGAATTAATTATTGTACAAAGAAAAGTAATACTAATATTACGGTATAAGGGGTTTTAAACGTAAGTCTAAAAGTGACGTTTTGTTCTTTAAAATGAAAATAACAACGTAGATTGGTACACCGTAAACTTATGGATGTTTCCTCTCTTTAAAATTTTCGAAATTAAAATTGATCTACTTTTTTCATTAGGTTGGTAATCATCGAATTGACTAAAAGATAAACTTCTTAGACTACTTTAAGTATATCGTGGTCGTAGTAAATTAATAAGTGTTCAGAGAAGTTGATGACCTGGTGTTCTTTTGAACTTTATCTTCTATTCGTTTTCATTGAATTTTATTACTCGTAACTAGATTTACCGTTCAGTAAGAAGTAAATCAGTAGATATTTAGATGTAAACAGTTGATCCTTCATTAAACCCCCTTTTCAGAAAAATTTTGGGAATGACTAAGAAGGAGTAGTCCGAATACACAAGACGAAAAGTAAACCGAATACCATAATTATTATGGTGGTAGTACGACCACGATTCAGTGGTGGTACTCTCTCCCATTTATAGTTGTTCTCAAACATCTCTAACGTATAAATAGTAGTTGAAAGAACTCCTTACTTTTGAGTCATGAAAACAATAATAATTTGTACTTAAACAACAAAACATCAAATCGTTTTGGTTTTACCCCAAAGGGAACAGAGTCTGTGACTTCTCAGGCGGACGTTACACTCTCTGGTCCCAAACTAAGGACCCAACCCTTCTAGGGGACCTCTTCCTTTATCTTTGGGTCACGTCATAAGAACGGATCTCCTAGGGTACCTGTCTCCTCGGACCGCCTCATGTCAGGTACCCCAACGTTTCTCAACTTGTACTGACTCACTAATTGTGTTTTGGTTTTATCAAACAATTTTTGATAATACTTTAACAATGTTCGATTATTTTTTCTAGATCTAAAGACGGTATATTATACTGTATATAATTTACTATTTCGTTTTTTTTTTTCTATGTCGGTACCATTACGTTTTCGAGTCTTAGAAAAGATCTATCCTGATCAGGCAAAGACTAAAGGGGAAAATAAAGTGTCCAGTAACACTAATAGTTATGACGACAGACTTCTAAACAACCATGACACATGTGTGTGTGTGTGTGTGTGTGTGTGTGTGTTTATCAGTCGTTCTTACTGTCACGATTTACAGGACAGAAGATCCCTCGTACTCTCAATGGTATAAACATTCCACCGAGTCTCCAGTTTCGCAGAGGGACCTTACGCCCTCTGGACCCAAGTTAGGGACCCAGTCCTTCTAGGGGACCTCGTCCTTTACCGTTGGGTGAGGTCATGAGAACGGACCTCTTAGGGTACCTCCCTCCTCGGACCACCAGATATCAGGTACCCCAGTGTTTCTCAGCCTGGGCTGACTCGTTGAATGGAATGGAATATGAAGTGAAACAGTTTCCTCACGTCCCAGAGGAGGAGCGGAGTGTGGTCAAGTAATGATGTGGGATAAAAGGGATGGAAGTTTTAAATAACTCTTAGAAGTCTATAGGTGTTGAAACAACCGATAGACACACGAAGTTCCTTGGTAGTATAGGTGGACCTAAGGACGTTGTCTGAGAATTGATCAGGGGTACGAGATGCAAACAGGAAGTTGTCAGATACGAGTCGTCTCGTCGGTTGACTATAAAATTTTTAAATTCAATGGTGGAAAGAATTGACACAACCTCTGGGACGTCACTGAGGGATTAATTGTGTCTCATTATCAGTTTTAGGAACGAGTCACAGATTTTAGGGTGAGGTAAACCGGGGTAATGGGGAGACTTGAGTAGACGATGAGAGAGGGAAAGAATAAACGAGGTCGGTGTCTCCAGGGGTTTATAAGATTTGTAGAAGAGGGGACTCCGGAAAAGGGGATCGACCACGATGACAGACCTCACGAGGAAGGGGTCTACAGGAGAACCGTTTTAAGAGAGTGAAATTAGGTCTTCCGTCTAAGTGTAGAGCAGAGGAGTCACCCGAAATGGACTGATAGGAGGAATAGTGACGGTAGACTTGTGTGGTATAGAATGATAACTGGGAGACGTGAGACAAGATGAAAAGGGGAAAAGGGGTATCACGAATAGTCCCAACTATGGTGAGGTCGTAAGAATGGACCCTTAAGAGTACCTGACTACTCGGACCGTCCGACGTCAGGTACCCCAGTGTTTCAACCTGTGTTGACTCGTTGATTTGCTGTTATGACATAATTGATATAATGACCAGTCGAATCGGATAGTATTAAGACAGTATGACACCATTTTGTCTTTCTGATGTTACTGAATTTTATGGTTGGAACATAAACGGACTGAACTGACTCCGAGGCGACGTCACAGAAGAAGCAAGACTTTTATAGTACGACTTAACGGAAAGAAGACCATGTTCCTCCTCTCTGTCGTCTTCGAAGACGAATCTTTATTGTGGGTAGGGAGGGTGACTGTAAAGTAATCGATTTTGTTCGTTATACCGGTTCGGACTCCAGTTGTTATCTCCTGCATTTTAGGAGGGGTCTTCCCCCGAATGATGATCAACTGCAAATAGTAAATAATACACGAGGAGGGTGATCATGGAGTTCCGGTCCCAAGAAATAGACGACCCAAACAAAAAGGGGACTATTTATATTCATGGATCATACCTCTAACAGTGTATCATCGATCATTCATTTTAAAACAACCTACTTGCTTACTTACTCTCTTTTATGTCAAAAGACATACCAAAACTTACGTATTGGTAGGTTTTAGAATTTCTCAACGGTAGTGAGTAAGTCAGTACTGACTGGGAAATGTTGGGATACCTGACATCGTACGGTCTAAAGAGACAGACACCCCTAAAGGTACGTTCTTATGACTTCATCCAACGATAAAAGAAGACGTCTACTAGAAGGGTTGGGTCTCTAGCTTAGGGGTAGAGAACGTAGAGGACGTGACCGTCCGTCTAAGGAATGGTGACGCGGTGAACCCTTCGGGGTCTCAACGGTACCGATGTCACTTACAACATAGATAATGAATTTTTTTTTTTTTCTAATATCCGAAGAGACCGTCAATTAAATAACAACTAAAAATTGAACGTCATTCCTATATTCTTATACGACCTCCTATTACTTACTGTAAGTAATACTGTAAACACTAGTCCCTACACGCAAACGTCGTCCAAGACACCGAAACAATGACCGATGAACGGAACCCTTACAAAGAAAACAATTGTCTTAGGTATATCGTTACGTGGAGTGGGATTCCTTTCACAGTACTAATCAGATCCGGTTATTACCGTGATGAAAAGAAGAGAATCGGGAATGTCTGAGACAAGACTCTACTAAAGGGTTTCCTTTTCAAACGTCTCCTGTAGAACCTTAATTAAAGGAAGGATTGCTTTCTCTCAACGTATCACTTTTATAGAAAAATCGGAAGGAGAGGGACAGAAGGTAGAACCTACGGTGACCCACTTCTACTGTACTGACCTTAATACCGTCGGCATTACACTGATACTCCACTGTCTGTACTCCACTTTTGTTCGTGGACCTCTTGCTTCCCAACCTCGTTACCTTTTTCGGTCACAGGAAACAGGGTAGTAATTTGAGGGTCTTGATGGGACGTTAACGGTCGGATGTCTTAAGAATTATTCATTTCTCACGTATTAGAATTTGTCACCAAGTTTTGTGATATTATGTCCATAAAACAAGATCATGAACTTACATAGGATTGACTCTAGTGAACCCAGTTTTCTTGAGTATTTGTTTATAATATTGTAAAGTATCATGTTGTACAAGGTTTTTACACACTGTATGTATTCCTTTTGTTTAATTCTCTTATTAAAACCGTATAACGGTCCTATAAACTATACTAATTTTATGATCTTACATTCATTTGATTTAACGGATTCCAACCGATCGTGGTGACTGAGTCGCCGGTACTTGGACCCGTTTGAGGTCCTCTGTCCCTCCCTGTCCCTCCGGACCTCACGACGTTAGGTACCCTAGTGTTTGTCAGTCTGTGTTGAATCGATGACTTGTTGTTTTTGTCGTTGTTTTCACCCCCCTTATAATCCTTTATTAATTAAACCATTATGAATATAACTGAGTTTCTTCATCGAACTTATAAATACACAGTTGGTCGATAAAATTTTGACGTGTCCTAGTCAGTATTTACCTTTGTAAGATGAGTACCGAATAGTGGTGAAATTACACTTTTATGTTTTATGTATCATTAATAAAATTTTAAATGGATCGTATGTTTGAACTGAAACGTTCCCAGATCATGATGAACCTCGATTTATACCAAAATATCAAAACCTCCGTTACCCCGTATTGAAAATCTTCATAGACATTTAGACATATTCTGAAACCTTCAATTACATAGAGGAGACTTTTTACTTCTAAAACGACGTTTAAGTTTTTCTGAAACACCCAAAGACTTCCTTTGTATTCGATACAAACGGGGGCACCTTTCTACAGTCGCTGTACTCGTTCCCTTATTCACCGTAAGGATAACTTAACTTTCCACATAATCAATACTTGGGTAAAGTGTCATTTATTATCTATTAAGATAATGGTACCGAATTTGTCCAAAAGAAGCAGAGTACTTCGTCCTTCAATTTTCACTCTTTAAGTACTGACGGTACTATCAAGTCACCATAGTAATCTTTGATTTCGACAAAGTTAGGAGTCGGCGAGACAGTAATGCATGAATAATTGGGACTATAAAGGATAGGGTTCCGACTTTTTACTTTAAAAGTGAAATACAACCGTAAAGACCGGTCGTCTTCCCACTTCGGATTCGAAGTAATCTAAAACGGAAAACTAAAAACTTTCTATTAGACTACTGTAGAGTAACCGGTCTTGACACAGTATTCGGACGGAGACCGTCGTTTTACCTCACACTCCGACTTATAAAATTGAAAGACCGAAATAATCATCTAATTACGTTCCCAATTATATTAGTGTTTACCCGAGACCTCTGAATTGTTTCGCATACTAATATACCATTTGTCAATATAGATGAAAAACGTCAGAGAGGACAGACCTCGACTCTTGCTTGAAACCTAAGAAACATTTATGTCTTCCTTCTTTATAGAGAAAGAAGGTAAGGTCAGGGTGAGAGGGAAGGACTTTACGTAAGGAAAGAAGGTATAAAGATGTTATACTTGTGATAAATAGAAGTCCCAGTTGATGTATTAAAAACCACAGGGCACGTCTCACTTGGACACCCTGGGAATGGTTACCAACTTTTCAGTTAGAGGGTAAGACTACCCTGGCAGTGGAGTTGGTTGCCGTTACCCACTTGGGGTCAGGGGTAGGCGGTACCCTAACGGTGGAGACACGACCCTGTGTGAAGTATGGACCTAGTCCTCACGAACTCTTTCCAGACGACTCGACGGTGACTTACATGAGAAAGACTGAGAAGGTTAAGGTAAATCAGAGATCAACATTAGACACACACTAGTATTAAGGGACGGGACTACTATTCGGGGAACCCACCAACATCGACACGAAATGTGAAAAGAATCAAGTGAGGTCAGGACTCGGGAACCGTCTAGGAACCGTGTAGTAATTAACAATAATAGGAAACAGGAATTGATGTCGTCCGCTAGAGAATTACCATTAGGGTCAGGACGATAGGGTACCGGTCGTCACTTCAGGACAGGATGTGACATCTTATTTACAAACGTGTCTCTTAAAAGACCTCCACAAGTAGTACGAGACCCAGTAAGAAAGAGCCTTGTAATACAGGTTCTGAAGTGCCTTCTGGATTCCGGTGTACGTCGTAAGGGTAAAATTCTTCCCGATATCTCTGTCTTGAGTAAAAGAGGGAGGACTTAAATCTAAATCAAAGAAGAAATTAAGGATAATATTCGACCCGGGACTGTAACAGATAAAAAACACGTAACAGTGTAAGTCTCTTTATCAAGTCGGTAGTCTTTCATTAATTTTCGTTAGAGTGGAAAATGACTATAAAGAACTTCTTCCAGGTGCCCCAAATCACGTATTAAGTACAGTTATAGGAGTGTGAGACAGTGACGGGGGTTTTGGAATCACAGGTGTGGTATATTAGGTGTAGGATGGTTTAGGGAATATCTTCGTGTACGATAAACAGAGGACCTTAGAACTGACAGAAGGAGTGAGATAGTCTGAAAGGGAAAGTAAATAAAAAATCACACTCACATCAAAAAGGACGAGAGAGGTGGGGTCACTATAAAGGGGAGGGGGTGTACTCCGTACCCGAAGGGACCACCGAGTCGACCATCTCTTAGGTGGACATTACACCCTCTGAACCCAAGTCAGAGACCCAACCCTTCTAGGGGACCTCTTCCCTTGTCGAGGGATGAGGTCATAAGGCCGGACCTCTTAAGGTTCCTGACATATCAGGTACCCCAGCGTTTCTCAACCTGTACTGACTCACTGAACGTGAAATTGTACTACGTATCTTTCCGGGTCTCTGAAGAGTCTTTCCAAGTTTAAAAGGGAAGTCACAAACCTTTACCTCTCTGGTTTTTCCGTCACTCCCTGAAGTAAAACACTCTTTTCCCCTTGTAAATAGTAATTTATAGAAAATTTTGAGGGTAGAAAGACTCATACTGATGGGTTAGACGGACTCGAGGGAAGGGGGTCTGGTCCTTTTCTAGATTAGGGAGACTGACTCTTGTGTGTCTTGACGCGAACCCCCGTCTCTCGGTCCTAACCAGAGACAAATAGTACCTTTTCTCGAGCTCCATGAATCAAAATTCGACGTGACTTAGATCATAGTAAGTAGACAAATACAAGAAAAAATTTCTTTCGGAAATTTTTAAGTCACGTCTTGTTGTTGTTTTGTTTTTTCGTTTAACAGGAAACTAAGGTATTACCGAAAATAAGGGGGTCTTGACGTCACACGTTTATTTCCTTTCGTTTAATACAAGGCTTAATTTGAAAGAGACGAAGTCGACCCGACTCAGTGGAAACTGCAAGGTAAAAAACTTGTCTCGGCCGACGTGTAGATTTCGATAAAATTTTCTACAGTGCATGGTTAAACGTTTGAAGTCTTACAAGAAGAAGTCCGTCCAGTAGATTTCCTTCCATTGACTCGACTCAAGTCGGGATATAAAGGGATCCGAAACCAAGGGAGGGTTTAGAAATCTCCCATAGATATCTCGTAGGTTTTATAATTTCATGTCAGTAATGTCTTAGTCCGGAGAGACCAGGAGAACCAACGTGGTGCCGACCGTTCTACGTTAGTCTCCCTCTTTTATTTACGTAATTTAAGGAACGTACATAGGGTACCATTCCTCTATTCGTTTACCATTCATTAAAAAGTCATTTGTTGAACTCTTACAAAGAATCCAAAAGTTTATCGGTTTTTGTATTCGTTCTCGGGTGTCTGAATTGTTGAGCTTTTGTAGGTACCGACTCAGTCTGTGTCACAATAGACACCTGTCACTATCTTCTCACTATTATTTACGTCTATTAGTTGTAGTTCGTCTTACATGTCATGTCAGAAGGTTTCTGACTTCAAGGGTAAGACTTCATAAAGATTCTTTCTTTGAGAGTGAACGTCACCAATCTTTGTTTGAAGGTCTCCTTCGGTACCTTAGTCAATCTATGGAGAATAAAAACACACACACACACATACACCTTCAAATTTCCTCTACCAAACCAGATACCGGGACTCCATACCTAAAATCTCAGTCTCTCTGAACAAAGTTCAGGGTCAGGTTACGAATGAACAACAAACTGGAACCCGTTCGGTGAAATGGAGACTGAGAGTCTCAGAAATAGACATTCCTTAGAAGACGGACCCGAAGGGTCCACCATGTCAACCATTTCTTAGGAGGACGGTCGCCTCCTCTGTATTCTTCGTACCTAAGCTATGGACTCAACCCTTTTAGGACACTTCCTTCCGTACCGTTGGGTGAGGTCATAAGAACCTGTCTCCTCGGACCACCCGATGTCAGGCACCCCAGTGTTTCTCAGTCCGTACTGACTTCGTTGGATGACGGATCCCAACACACCTAGTTTCAGTATTGTAAGTATCAAGGATTCTGTAACGAACCGTGGAAGTTCTACACATATTTGCCATCGATTATAATAGTTACAGTAGTAATTATAATATCGACATAACTTTGTGACAGACGAGGGTGCACAACGGGGAATCACAAAATAGGAGTAAGTACTGAGTTGTCTCTTACTAACTCAGAAAGAACTGAGTCCGTAACAACATCCAGTACTTCTGTAACTAAACTCTTCAACTTCTACACCACTTCACCTGAACGTGTACTTAAAGATCGTGAATAGACCATTAATACATATTTCACGATCTCCACACGGCTCCTCTCCCAGAACTTAGGACTGATATTCGAAGCATCTTCTCCACTGTATAAAAGTGTCCAAGATTTCCTAATCATCTTCAAGTAATTGACCCGTAACCCTAAACCCCCATCTCTTAAGGTCTGTGTCTGTCTCTTGGTACACACATCTCCTTTTGTCCAAATTCAGGAAAGCGCACTCATCAGGATTCTTTGGTCGTACACCCAAATTCCTCTCCCTCGACCAACACCCGAACCCTCTCATCTTGTCATCGTCCTATACTTACCTTAATGTCAGCCTCTGGAACATTCCGACTGTTCAAGTGCGAATGAGACACGTGTGGTACCTCGGCGACCCTCCAAGACTTCGGTCCTTTACAGTGTCATTCTAAACACAAAACCTCTCTATTAAGACCATACAACACTTCCCAAATACACGCTCTTTATACTCTACGTCCCTGTGATTAATCTTTTAATAACGTTTTTCCTCCGTAAAATCCAGTCTCCGTCACCTTTCTCTCTCTACTTCCACATAAAGTCTCTGTCATCTTTCCGTCCTGAGAGTTCATTTGTAAAAATAGGGCATGATGTCTTAGAGAAAATATATAAGATTCTATTGACAACTCTCAAAAGAAGGGAAACAGTTCCGTTTGCAAAGGATCGGGAAATTGACAAAGTTAAATCTCAACGAGACAGAAGGGATCGTATGAAAAACACTCATTAGATAGTAAAAGGAGGAAAGTTTATTCCTCGGATTTAATTTTGACTATGAAATTTAAATCTGAGTAGTGGAGGGTGGTTGGTCTATTACATGTAGATCATTAAATAATCTTTTACCGTAATAGAAAAATTTTCAGAACAGTATTAGAAACTTGAACACCAGTTGGTCATGGGGGTCTAGAAAAAACGAAATTATCAAAAATTCGATGGAAAATCGTGAATTAAACGTACCAAAGGTAAACAGGTGTATTAGACTATTAAACTGTCCGACTTAATCAACCCGTCCACAGACCCTTTTAGGGACCTGTCAATATAAAATCTTATCGAATACGATGATATATTCACTTTCACTAATCACTTAATGGTGTAGATAATTCGACAAACCATTTGACGACCATACCTGAAGATATCTCATTCGGTACCAAGTTTTATAAATAGAATTTAGACCTCAGGTTCTGTGGATCGAGACTTTATGGCGGAGGGAGTCGATAAAATGTCGTCTCCTCACACATCCCCTTTACCGGTCAGAATGGACTTTTTCATGAAAGTCTGAAGTAAACTAAACATCCAGTAGTTGTTCAAGTGGACAGTAAAGGTTATTTGGATTTAGTAGATATATTTATGTTCTACCACTTTTTCGGATTTCTAAAAGTAACTATTTGAGTATTACATCGGAAGTCGTATAGAAGGAGTGTCTACACGGAATCAGATGAGTAGACATTTCATGTCTTCTGTCGTCATTTTTATCGTTATTAAGTACCCCCAGTGACACTCCTAATTAGTATAAATACTCTATTAATCTTAAGACGGTTAGAATATTTTTCGTAATATATCATTCGTACCATATGTATAAACAATCGATTCTTTGACAGTAGGAGAGGTAGTGATGGTGTTTGAATACGTCTGATGGAAGGGGTTGGGGAAAGTATCCGACACAAGAGATCGAATGGGAGTAAACTTATTTTTATAAACTAGTAGGGGGTCCTTTCTATATAATTCGTGGATGACATAAGGTCTGTGACACAAATTGACCACGAATATGTGCTAATTCTATCTTACTGGAAATACTTTGTCTAAATTTTAGGTCACCAAAAATTTTTACGAATTTAATAGTCAATATCGTATCCGATACACTTGTTTAGTTACTGAGGGTTGGACACTTCAATAACATCATAGACTCGTGGTATAGATAAATATATAAAAGAAAATTTTTGCCAATGATCTTTATACTGACAACATATACCATCCTTCCACCACTGATGGTACACAAAATAGGATTTTTATTCCGGAATTTTTACATCCGTGAGAAGTAGACAATCTTTGTTTACTCTTAAGAATCCACGACTCCACTGATCTTATGTTACCCCTATCTCGGTTTGATTACAACTATTCATTAATACCAGTATAAATAAGTAGTACTTTCAATAGAAACGATCTGACAAAGTCTGTAACAGTAGAGGTCGGAAAAAACGTTACTCTATTATTTATTTATAGTATTGGAATAGGTGTAAATTGACTCGTGTAAACTGTGTGTCTAGTTATCTTATGGAAGAGGATACACACGGAGGGTCGTTGGGGGTGTATTTGATCTCCAGTTTATCGTAAAACTTTTGTAACTAAAAAAAAGTGACGGTATGATACCAGTAAAATTTGTAAAGGTTAGTAAGAAGTAACTGTTACGATAATATTCAGTTAAATGGAACGTCATTGGATATAAATGATTCGACTGGTGACTTTACCAGTCTGATCGACATATCGTAAGAAAGGATGGATACAGGTTTCAGATTAACATTAAAAAAGTTTGTGTCGTCTTTTACTTCGACCGTATTATTCTGACATAGATTAGTTGTAGGATCGAGTCTCGTTGAATTTGATAAAGATAAGTCCCTGAAGGGACCGCTAGACCACCAATTCTAAGGTGTGAAGGTTACGTCCCATACGTTTAAACTAGAGACCAGGTCTTGATTCTCGGGTGTACGGTACACTGTGTCGCGAAGGGGGATCTTTTTTCGTTAGTTTGATACAGATAAGTCATGGTGAGGGAAAGGAGGTAGTAGGGAGGAAGAGAACCCTACTACCCACAAGACCTTATAGTGTCCTAATTTAACGTCCCTATTTAACTTTTCCCGGTTTGCTCCAGGCTCAGACGTCCGTCTCTTCCCGTGGTGTAGGAGACCCTGACGTGACCCCTGAAGGGTACTTCCGGTCACGAGGGGACGTTGACCACCCTTCCGTCGGGTCAACTTTTAAACCGAAGCCTGAAACCTGTCTGGAGTGACCTCGTTTCGGACCTACAAGACGTTTAATACTATGTCACAAGTGTCTCGAAAACTTGTGTGGTGTCTCAAGGAACGCCCTTCATTGAACCGACTCGGTAGAAAGTAAGGACACACTGAGGATGTCTAAGTGGTGCAAAGATTTTTAGGAATAAAAGAGAGGAAGAGGGAGAGTTTACGTAACGGAGGTAAAAATACGAAAACTGTGTCTATAGATTTCATTACGTAGGTTATTTTAGATACGTAAACTTTTGTGATTTCCGTCTAACCGTCCGATGAAGACAAAGGATGAGACATTTGAACTCCTGTGTATGGTCCTCGAGTGATTGACGAACTTACCTCTATGAATTCCCTTTCTTCCCTGTCCAACTCTCCTCACTTCTCATATTCGTTCCTCTTCTTTTTTGACTAATCATAAAGTTTGTCGAGATGTCACCGAGTTAATACGTATCTCCGGAGGGTACCAAGTACCTGGGACCTTACTTCAACATTCCTAAGCTAAGGAGAAGACCGCGAACGAGTACCTCAGTGAGAGTTGTTCACTAAACTAGAAAGATCCAGAGTTCCTACAGGAGCACGTCTCTACTCCTATTGCTGTCGACAGAAAGAGTACTCAACATACTTCTAATTTGCTCATTTACACATTGTCGTACTTGTATTATTTGCGAGTTTTTAACTTTATAAAGTTGCTTGACAATCTTGATAATTATATACACTTGAACAAAATGTCTGAGTGCATAAATGTTGGGTACCTTTTATGTAAAATGGTTGGGATTTTAACGGGTTGTCAATCCTTCAATCTGTTCATCAGAACAATGTCAGAGTGTTTCCCATTGATCATTCCAAAACATTTATAGGTCTGTTTTCTGTGGAACCCTGACTCGAGTTCAACGTTGTCTACATTTCTGTTTCCTTTTGAAGAGTTTAAATCCCTTCTTCCCAGTCTTTGCACACCTTTTCTCTAAAGATTCGACTCGGTCTTAGAAAATTAAGTGGAATTTGAGTTGGTGAGAGATTTGTTGAAGGTACAACCGTCCAATAAATAAATAAAACGAAAACAAAAAAAAACCAACGACAAAGATTAAGATAACCTTCGATAAAAAGTACCCTTGTATAAAGACCCATCTTTATCCTTTAGTATCATTTCGTCCAAAGTGAAACGACTTGAATCACTAAGTTATTTTATGTATACATGTAGACCGGTCCCGTTTCTCGTGAGCCGTTCCTCAGTCCGGACGAAGAAATATTTGACGGAAAGAACCGGGAAAGTTTAGGTTGTCCCGACTTTTCCTTTTTTTTTTCCCCCCCCACAAGAAATCGAAGTGTGTTTGAGTCGGTAAAACTACTGTTCTTCCATCACAACGAAGGGTCACACAGAAACAAGCTCACTATCGTCCGGGTAACTTTGGAGACTACCTCGAGTAACTTTTATTATCCGGGGTAATAGAAGGGACCGTTACGACGGTACTCTCGAAGTTTGTGACTTTATTACTGTCGTGTATGACCTGCATGTCATCTTTCCGTCTCGTACTAATACCCGTTAAAGACCGAGGGAAGATGTGTGGAGACGCAGCTCCTCCCCCGACACCCCATTCTACCCTTCCGTGTTTCCTACCCGTAAAACAGAGACACAGGAAACTCCTACAAACAATAGAAAGTTTGAATTTACAAAACAGAATTAAACATTTTCACTTTATAGTGAAAGTCTTAGCGACTTCACTGATCTCAACCCCTCGTTGTCGAAAAATTTAAATCATAACTTTAAGACAGTATAAACCAATGGACGCCTTAACCATACTTTAAAGAGAGACTCTCTGTCGTCTCCGTCAATTGTGTCCCACTGGGCCCCGAGTCATCTATCTGTCAAGGACTCTCTGGTGTTTCCGGACGGAAAGGGACCCAGTCGAGAGAAACGTCAGGGACCATAAGGGTCGTTTAGACTAAAAGACCTCACGTCTCCTTGTTTACCCTTCTCCCTCTTAGGACCTTGTCTCCTTTTGTAACCGGGGGTCCTTTTGTGTACGTTCCACACTCTTTAATGGTCTCCTTGTGAGAGGACTCCCGAGTTACTTTCGGTTCGTCCTTTCTCGAGGGGTCCCCCTCTTGGTCGAGACCAAGTAATCTTCAGCCCCCTCCTTGACCCCCTTGGAAAGAAAAACAGTGAACAATATTAGAGATACAAAAGTCTTTACTTTACAGAATTTTGGTGGTGGGTTGTGTGTGTCTGCAATGAAAAAAGAGTAGACTTTGTTCAGAGTTCTTGTGTCATACGGAACATGTAGTGGGGTCTCCGAGGATAAATTATAGTCTTGTTCTACCAGAAGGACGAAGAGAGCACGGACTGATCTAGACCCCTCTTCGGACACCGTCATTGTCACAGCAGACCGGCGACACCTTTTTACTCTTCACTGTCCTTCCTTTTCCTATAGATTATCTTTGACGGGTGTGTAGACAGGTCACCTACTCCGACCGTCAATGTAAGGGGATCAGGGTCCATTCCTCGTAACTCTCCGTTGATATACCCGAATAACCCTGAAGGTAGATATATTCCTCATCTGAAGAGAGAGGTGAGTAGGAAGAAGACCGTATACGAACAGATATAAGTCAGACCGTACACTGACGATGGAAGTTCCCTGTGTAGGTTCACTGTCACAATCAATAACACAAACTCTCTACAGGGGAAACCCTCTATACGCGGTCAGATGGAATGGTCGTACACGCTAGCGTGTGTGTGTGTGTGATTACGGTGTGTGCCGGGGTGACACAGTGAGTGCAATTTGGGGTCCCTCCGGACTTGGTCGCTTTCCGGTCACTCATATAAGACCCGTCGAACCGCAGACGTATCGTTCCACGGTCGACCCAGAGACGAAGGACTACGGTGGTAAAGACGTCGAACTGATGTTCGAGGAAGGTTCACTACTGTCAAGACAGAGGTTCAGACCGTGGATTACCCACGGGACATCTATAAAGACTTAATTTGAGAGTTGGCTTACATTTTTAGTAATGAGGATTTTCAGTTTACATTCTAAAATTCTTTTTTTTTCAGAACAAATATAAAACTCGAAGAATTTAAATTAATACATTAAAAACGAAAAGATTTTAGAGAAACTTCATCTTAAGTTCCGGGTTTAAAGTAATATAAATAATTCGAGACAAAATCAGGGAAGTCGAAAGATATGGTTTTGTGGTCTCTGAACTATAGAATCTTTGTTGTGTTTAAGTCAAGATCCCCGACCCTTCTAGTTCCACGACCGTCTAAGACAGACCACTCTCGAGAGAAGGACCAAGTATCTATCCCCGAAATAAAGTGACACAAGAGTATATCATTTTCCCCACTCCCTCGAGAGACCTCAGAGAAAATATTCCCGTGTCTGGAGTTAGTACTTCCAAGACGAAACTCGTGTGTCTGTGAGTCTGGTGTCGTCTGAGGTTCGTTCAACAGAAGAGAAGGGAAACTTAGGCCGTTCTATAAAATGAGACTGGTAAAGTGACAATGTCCACGAGAGGGGACTTAGTAGAGAGAGTTGTCGGCAAATAGAAGAACAGATGGTACGAACAAAACAAGAGAATAGTAAACCCCCCTCCCTTCATTATAAATAAATGAATAAAGGAATAAATGTACAAACAAATAGGAAATTTGTTTTCCCGACTGGACCACTTAATCTTCAGAATTATCAGTTATCCTTTTTTCAATGTCTTTCCAAGGTGAAAGGACTATAGATGTCAAAGAATTGTAAATAATTTCAAATCAAGTTCTTATTGAATTTTTCCCTAACGACGAATAAATTTTGTGTTTAACATCCGAGATGGGGTTTAGAAGACTTGACCTTCGGAATCCCTGTCTGAGGTCCTCAGAACGTGAAGTCCTCAGGACATAAAAGTCCTCAGGACATAAAGGTCCTCAGAGAGCTCGACTCTTGTAGGGTCTGTCAAGAATAGGTTTGTTCACATACTCTTATCAATCTAAATTCGGAGTCTTTCGTATACACCTGAGTACAAAGACTCACTTTGAAGGGTTAATATTGAAAGTTTGTTTTATTCGTTAGAGAGTTATAACGTGACAAAAGACAAGTATCACATTTATTGTCATGACTTCTTAAAAGGTTTCGGTATCTAAAACAAAATTCACCGGTCTCCCTTCTATCCCGTGTTACATAGTCTTTTGTACAAAGGTGAGGATCCTGTACAGATCTTGAGCGACACTTAATTTTAGACGACTCACAAGTCGTCACACCAGTCAATTATCGCGTTTGTCTCGTGATTGGAAAGTTTTTTGTCACGAATCCCTTGAAAACTTAAAGGGGAAGATAACATGGATCCAATAACCTAGGAGACTTACCTGGTTAATTTAATAAAAGTCATTACTAGTACATTATTGGTCGTTATCAGTAATTAAAGAATTAAATAATAATTTCGTTTCTTCTTTGTTGAACTTGTGTAAAAATGAACAACAGATATGTTAAGATCAAACTACTAAACCTTCCCACCAGAAATTTATACAATGAGTTGTCGAACACTTTTTTTTCTTACATAAAGTTGAAATTCACCCAATAATGTAATAAAGTACATATTAGATTTTAAACGTACATGGTCGTTACACGTCAAGTAGACAAAGTGAGAATATTTAAAATTTGTGTCCATGTTTAAAGTTTATCAATGGATCTAGTTCACTAAGTACCAGAGAAAGAAGTAGAATGTCAGTGCACGTCAGTAACAGGTAGATGATAAATTGGGATCCTTATACATCTTGTGTCGTAAACCTCTGTTTGAACTTCCAACAGTTTGGTAAATGTTGACGAAAACTTGGTTTGAATGCATCGAGTCAGGTGTGTATAGTCCCCGAAGACACACTGACACTTAAGAGATTTCATTGAAAATACATATCAAAATAATTTCTTATTTATTACTTCGTCTAAGAAATGGTGACTCGGTGGACCGTACCACCAATACTTTTCACCTGTCAAAAAAATCATCCAAAATATCATTATTGAAATATCGTTTATGTTAAACTTTAAGAGACGTTTGTCACGTGGAGCAAAAACAGACGTGGACCCTACCATCTAATGTAACGTGTCGACACTAATCACCTCTTTCAAGTTGTAGACATAAACAGAGAGAAACTACCTAGGACCATCGAACGTATTCAAGTCCGTAACTTGATATATAGAGTAGAATCATCAATCCCTTGAGAGACGAAAGTGACCAACACAAGGTAACCTACCGTTGGTTTACCACGACCACCACGACCCGTTGAGCCCGAAGGAATAACTATGGTGACTTACGTCTGTTTTGACCGTAAAGAAACGGACCTTTATCAGTGGACCAAAATATGGTAGGGTTCCACTCAGTCATTAACAGTGAACCGTCGAAGGGGTATACATTTGGACCTTAGACTTCATTTATCGATGGAAGTGGAACTACAATGACACAATAATTCATGACGTACGAACAATTACCATTGATCCATTGCTTGTACATTTTACCATCATGGTATATAAAACGTAGTCAATCTTTACCTAAACGGACTTTCATTGTCTTTTAAAGAGACAGTAAATTTGTTCCTCCTCAAATAAAAAGGACATGTTAGATTTTTGGTCTCCAATCGATTACGACCACAACCAGTCGTCGAGTCACTACATTCCCAGGTACAACGGACTTACCAGAAGTAGAAGGAGAGTACTAGTGTCTACTGACGTCGTCGTGGTCGACGGTATGACGCAAGATCTTGTTTCATCCATCCTTCTCCTTTTAACTGCACTCTACACACAAAAGAAAATAGGTCTTTCGACTATCAAGGGATCTTTGAATGTGTCGTCTGAAAGAAAGTCTAGAGTGACCTGTCTTCAAAAGTATATTGATGCAGATCCTCAAAAATTTCATTGTCTTCCCTGACAGCTCTTACCGAAATCGGTTAGCAAAGTAATAGGTCCCAACTTATATACACACAAACACACGAGTCTACTATGCAACACAGGTCGATAAACGGTGGGATACCTGAAATCGGGAGGCCCAAGGAGTCAGGCACCCTAAAAGGTCCGTTCTTATGGCGTCACCCAAGGGTAAGGGAAGAGGTCCCCTAGAAGGACTGGGTCCCTAGCTTGGGTGCTAAGGACGTAGAGGACGTAACCGTCTACCCAAAAAATGGTGACACGGTGGACCCTTCGGGTCCCAACCCGTATAAGACGAGATTTGTTTTGTTATTCGACCTTTTTTACGATTCTCCCCAAGTACAGAAGGTGTATGTAAGACCTCTACAATACTCCTCGTTCTAAAATCTTCCTCTCTTTTCGTTTTGTGGTGACAAACGTGACCTGTACACGTGGACACACACTACTATCACCATCACCCTCAAATTGGAAAAAGAAGGAACTAATGATTGACGGATCAAACCCTTTCCTGACCGTCTTTAAGTAGACCATACACTACAGAAGTTTCACTACCTAAGAACATCTCAGTCGGTCAAAACTACGACGGGACACCTTTAGGGACGAAAAGACCGAAACGGTTCTATCTCATTACTGGTGTCAGACAGAAACGTTCTCGTCCTCGAAATCGACCGAAAGGTTAGACAGTGTATGAAATAAGAAACTCAAAACTATGACTTTCTTCCATAAGACATAGTAGTCACACTTCACGGACAACGTTACTCTCAAGATTCTCATTATTAATGTCACATACCATCTCTTTGAGTAAGCCAGACTCTCCGAAGACTGAATACAGAAGAGGGAATTAATACCCTAGTTGCGTGATACCGTAAGGAAACAAAGAACACTGGGTGGCATAGAAAATGTACCGCTGTACACCGTATGAATTTATCCCATAAGCAAGGTAGTAGACGAACTGATGTCAGGATCGCAGGGAAGGAAGGGGAGAGTCATTAACGAGACGAATGAAGGGTAAGGCCTTCACTGATCTTGGATCACGAGACTGAGGGACGAATAAATATTTCAGTCACAAATGCAATAACTTAGGTAGTCACAAATTTTTCCTTTTCTCCTCCTGTAGTCACTGGGTTGATTACTGTTCTCCAGCGTTAAATGTTGACGGTCTAACGGTTCATTAAAACAATTATAGTCGAAGACTTTACGTTCCTTTTCCACGAAAATTTCGGAAACCAGTGTACCGTCCTTATGTTAGGATATACTAATATTCGATTATAAAAAAAAGACGTATGTGTCATCTCGGACCCAACAAATGTCAAGGAGTCTTACGGAGTCCCAATATAACGACGGTTGGTTGTCCAAAGAAATTCTAACGTTATCTATGATGTATAAAATGATATAATTTAAAGAGTAAAGAATGATATCAGTGTATTTTCACTTTCCAGGAAGTTTAATCGACCTCCTGTGAATCATTATTAAATGTAAATGGTGTTATTACTATCCAGGTAGGATAAAAAAAAATAATTAACATGTCTATGGGAGTTATAAAATAAACGTTAGAACTACCTTCAAAAGTGAAATAATCCAAAGATACCGAACGGAAGACCTAAGTTTGTCTTCGGTAAATCTTCGACAGAAACAAAGACAAAACAAAAAAAAAAAAGGGGGGGTCCGGTTGTTTCATTTTAGTAAGATGAGAACCGATAAGAAGGTTTAGACTAAGAAACGGAACACCAGGTAAACCTTAATTGTACTTGACTTGACAGTTAAGGTGTATTTAATCAGCCAAAAATTTTAATAACACGTAGTGAACGAGTCTCTGACACCAAATAGACTTAAGTCCACTCCAGCTTGAAATGATGTTTAGGTATAATCCCTCGAAATCAACTATTCGATTTTCATTTTCGTCGTTCTGAAAAAGAAGAATTTTGAACAGTTATAATTAACTTATTTATGTTCAATAATCTCTGAGCCATAAAGTTTTTCTACCGACAGTATTGTTTTATACTATGTGACCTACCTAATTTATTTTCTTTACGTAAAAGAGTGTCAAGACCTCAGGTCTTCAGGTCTAGTCCTACCATCTTACAAGACCAAGACCATTCTTGAAGGAAAGACCGAACGTCTGTCGACGGTAGAACGACACTAGAGGGAAAGTTCCTCTCTGTCTCTCGTTCGAGACACCTCAGAGAAGAATAGTCTCTTAATTAGGGTAGGATTCCCAGGGTAGGAGAACTGGACAAATGGAGAGTTTCTGGGGGTAGATGTTTACGTTAGTATAACCCCCAATTCTGTAGGTGTATGTTTAAATCTCCCATACATTAAATTGGTCATTATTACTGATTTTACATAGGAGGTCGTTTTTTTTTTTTTTTTAATTATGACGATTAAAACTATCTGGTTTTTATTTTCATATTTTCAGTCAACTTAATCGTTTTTTCTTTTTATTTAGAAGTCTACAATTTTTGTTTCTAGAAATTTGTCTCTTCCATTTAAATGTGTATCCAACTGATCTCATCCAATAACAGGTTGATTGTATTATCTAACCTAAAATCTGTGGGGGCAGTCTCTTTCTTGTACTTCGAGACCTGGGTCTATTTCGTTTCACAACCGTAATACTACATATGTATTTAGATTCTTGAACCTTCCCACCTGATCTTTTCTTTTAGTACCATCTCAATTTATCATCTGACTTATTTATACTCCTATATAAACATGAGACATTTTATTTAGACTCCTTTAACGGTCTATCTTCGTTCTCTTTATTTGTATATCTTTTATACGTTTCCTAAAGTTATTTGTACGTTTTATTCCAACAAGTTGTACGGTGATTATCCTAAGGTCTTTCTTTTTTAATTTGTCCATTATGTAAAACTTTTAAACGTGGATCCATGTGATACCTGGCTTACACATTACGGTTTCTATTCTCATTTGGACTCTTCCATTATCCGTCCCGTATCAGTTTTTTGGTAAACTGACTGATGTTTGAGAAGTTGATATCATTGTCCCCAGTCTACTGTTACCTTACTATAGGAGTTTAACGACTCATTTTAATAGAAACTTTGATATTTAAATATAAATCAATTGGATCGGAAGTTTGTCTTCGGGTTTGTCTATAATTACTTATGTGAATACCTTCTTTCATGTAATAGAACATTCATTTTGTCCTCTACGTTATTCGTTACCTTACTTAATATGAAGAATATATGAAAAGACATACAAACTTTACGAAGTACTAATTTTTATTTTTAAACATTTGTGGAAAATTTGAGTACTACCTTCATACCAAAGACTGAGGGGTGGGGGTGTGAAAGAGAGAGAAAGATGAAAAGACTTCTTGAATTTTGAATACGTTCTGTCAACTTGGTAATACGTCATATTCTTATAGATCCTAGACACTTGAACGTTCTTATAAACAATGAATATATGTCGAAATGACAGTGGTTTTATAAAAAAATTTGGCGTCAGTTTAAAAATTTACAAATAATGTGACAAATAGTGTATTTTATAACTGTTGAAGTAATTTGTAATTTAAGATACTTCTACGGTCAAACATTCTTTGTAAAATCTAATAAAAATGAAAATTCCTTAAGGACTTTAAGGTTCAACTATTTATTCTTTAATTCTTAGACGGATGCTACGTCCCCTTATAAGAACGGACCTCTTAGGGTGCCTTTCTCCTCGGACCACCCGATGTTAGGTACCCCAGCGTCTCAACCTGTACTGACTCACTGATTGTGTAAGGGAAAGTTTATCAAAAACATCGTTTTCATAGAAATCTTTTAGAATGTTTTGTTAAATGGAAGACTTACGAAGAGAATTGTACCCTAAACTCAAATAATTATACGAACTATACATCTTATACCAGAGGTTTTTGTCTCTTGTATCCCAGGTACTACCAAGAAGTCAAGAGGAATGGTCCTTATAGGTAACACGTTGTACATCTTTCATACCTACCTAAACCAGGTTGTTGATACGAAAAATGGGATTGAGTAAAAGAAGAAGAATACCGATAGTGTTCTTATTACAAATAACTCAATAGTATACAGTCTGTGACACGGGTCTCAAGGTTCACGAAATTGAGGAAATTAGGAGTACTATCGTCACCCTTTATCCGAGTTAATAGAAATCAAATTTCTATACCTTTAACGTTGAATCTCTCAATACATTGAACGGTTTTTAGGGTGACTGTCTTTTCACAACTTTTCTCAATCCTTTATTCCGAAAGACACTAAAGCTACAGAACGAGGACGGGGAATACGATACGACTGGAGTGTTAGAGATGTCTTTCATTCTTATGACAACCGTCCGGATTATAAACGGTTTACTTAAGTCAAGTGAAAGTAATAGTGAAGATTTCGTGACCTGTCTTTTTTAAACATATCACTACCGAACTTTAAAGATCTCTACTGGTCTTCCGTTCCGGAAATTCCCAGGGTTTGTGATGTTATAATCTCACCTAATACCTCCAAAAAATCCAGCGAGAGGTGGGACGTAGATTAGTTTTATAATTTTTACGATTTGACATTTTAATTCCTATTCTATCGGTCTCAGGTTAAAAAAGACTACTACTAACAAAAAAAGACTTTATAGTGTGTAGTCTAATAAAAGTTCTCAGAAAAAAAAAAAATTAGAAAATTTCATGGTATTAAACGAGCACAGAATTCATATTGCCAAAAGGTCCACCGAGTCAGACAGTCGTTATATCCTCTGGACCCAGACCTTCTAAAGGACCTCCTCCCGTACCGTTGGGTAAGGTCATAAGAAAGTCTCTCAAGGTACCCGTCTCCTCGGACCACCCGATGTCAGGTACCATAGTGTCTGTCAACCTGTACTGACTCGTTTTGGTGAGTGTGACAGTGAATTCATATTTGAACCAGACACACTACCAATTAAAATACACAATTGAACGTTCCGTAAAAACCTACTCTACTTGTACATATAAATCAACCCCTTGACACTCATTTCGTGTAACGGGAGGTAATACATCTACTCTGAATAGATTAGTAACTTACGGGTTTATCTTGTCCTTCTCACCGGAGGGACAAGTCCTTCCTTAAGAGGTCGGCTCACGGAAGTCTAAAGTGGACGTGGAAGTAGAGGATTCAGAGGTCAAACCCCAGGTTTGACGTCTAAAACTGAACGGTCGGAGGTATTAGTGTACTTGGTTAAGAAAATATTGTGTAGAGAAATATATATATATGTGTGTAGGATAGCCAAGACAAAGAGACCTCTTAGGACTTATTATGTCAGACAGACGACCCATTAGGTACAAAGGTTTTTCGGATCAGAGTCAGTACATAGGATTTAGACAAAACAAAACAAAAAAAGAAAAGAAGGTCAATCGATGTAACCCAGAAGAAACTCCACGTACCCGAAAGAGATGAACTCCGTGTACCCGCGAAGAAATCAATACCGTAGACCCGAAGAGCAACCCCACGTTCCGCGGGGAGACTCGTAAAGGATTTTCACGTTGGGTGGACGAAGACCCAAAAGTATAGTTAAAGTTCGAGTATTCTCCGAACAAAGGATGAAAACTTATATGGTCGATAAATTGACCGAGGGTGACTAAGGCACTCTAGGAGGATGTAAAGTGGTCATACATCCCGAGTCATCGACGCCATGAGTCCGAATCAACGTACACCCTAGAATCAAGGGACCTAGTCCCTAGTTTGGGAGCATGGGACGTATTCTTCCACCTAAGAGTTGGAGACCTGGTGGTCCCTTCAGGGACATAAAAGAGAAAATTACAATTACAAACTTAAACTTCAGAGTCATACCAACGTCTCGTGGTTCAACTCATAAATGATTCTTTTGACTTCAAAGAGGGAGAAGGTAGATACCAAGACTCCTGTGTGAGGTGTTAAACAGAAAAAGGAGTCCAGAAGATTACTTTAAATTGAAATCATTACATTCACACTTGTACCCGAAACCTTAATCAGGAATCAAAACCAGGCTTGTAGGACACGGAAATCCGTTCAGTGACTCGGGGAGATGGGTGTGACCGTTTTATACTTCGAGTTTTCTCTATAACAAACATTCCTACGAAATATTCCACCACGATTACGTCCATAAGCTATGTATAAATAATAAATCTAATAATATCCATAATATAATAATTTGTACATTCGTACATACATTAAGGAGTGGAACCTCGGTATCAAAAATCGGTAACCATTCACTTTCACTTCAGTGAGTCAGCACAGACTGAGAAACACTGGCGTCCCTGATATATATCGGATACTCCAAGGAGGTAGGTACCTTAAAAGGTCCGTTCGCATGACCTCACTCAACGGCAAAGGAAGAGGTCCCCTAGAAGGGTTGGGTCCCTGACTTGGGACCAGAGACCGTAACGTTCGTCTGCTAAAATACCAGACTCGGTGATCCCTTCGAGTCGGTAACCATTTCTACCTAGATTTTTATTGATTAAGTTTCCAGGAAAATTTCGTCAGGATACCTGGGTGTCACCTTCCCTGAACTCTAAGACGTATAATTGATTCTCTGGGACTTACACTTGACCCGTATCTATAACGAGAAGTTGATAGGGGACATGGTTCATTCCGTCGTCAGAAGTTTGTTGAATTTTGAGCTCTCATTGTACACTGGGGAACAAAAGGTCGTTGGTAAAATCAATCGAGGTGACGACTTTTGAGTCCCGAGAAGAAAAGAACGGACGACAGGTCGATGACTTCTGAGACACCCACCGACACGAACTACGATAACAAGGGAAAGGAGTAGAGGAGGGAGTTGACCAGAGTGTTTATGTTCAAACCAGTGACGGATGAGATGTGTTTTCCGTCGGGAGACTCGTAAAGGATTCTCGCGTTGGGTGGACGAACACCCAAAAGGATAGTAAGAGTTCGAGTACTCTCCGTACAAAGGATGAAAAATCATATGGTCGATAAGTTTTTCAAGGGTGACTAAGGTACTCTAGGAGGATGGAAAAACGGTCCTTTTGTAGTCTCGTATGTCATGTTCCATGGACATTGTAAAGAAAAAAACACAGGTCTATAAAAAAATTACATTTTTGTTGAAGTCGAATTTTTTTAAATTAAGGTTTAGGTCGTTCAAGATCGTGACTCCTAAAAGGAGATAAGAGTTTTTGTCCCTTTAGTTCCCCCAAAGGTAAAATTTGGTAAATTCTTAGGACACGAAAGACTCACCTTCAGAACTCTCGGTACTGAACAGAACACAAACGGAGTCACAAACCAAGAGTCTCTGTTCCCAGTTTTACTGAAAGTTTTCGGACCGAAAGGGGTCCCCGATGAAAAATACATCTTCGGGAGTAGAGTATTTGTTAACTTAATCAAGTGTAATTGGTGATAGTTACCGTTTTCATGTGTTTTGGATTTCTTTAGTGGTTTTTATTACAAAAACTTGGTCGACGATTTAATTCATTACATAAACAAAATAACGTGTAAACGTATTATCCCGTTTGATCTTTGAGAGACATTGTCTACACGACCACCGTCCCTCTAAACTAATGACCGAAGACAATAATTAGTGACGTGCTTAAAATTTACTAAACAAAGATGTCAAACTAGTTAAATGTAGAGTCTTGCATGTAAATACATGTGTTACATCTCTACTTCGTAGACAAGTGTGGAAAGACCTCCGTAGCTATATAAATACCTTTAACTTCAAAACAATTGGTTCCGTGTCCTTTGAAACCAGTTTCTGACTGTTGAAAACCTTTCTAGGGTAATAAATAAGGAGTAGTTTGATCAATTATTTTTTGGTGAAATCATGAAATGTAAGACTACAGATAACAGAGAAAGTACCTCTGTTTGTTTTATATACGATAAACTTTGAGTGTCCTAAATTTGGTACCTGTAAAGATAAAGGATGTTTAGTGAAGTCTTAAAACTTCTTAATCTCTCATGGTACCATATTAACTCTTGATGACATATCTCAAAATTTTTATTAGGAAGAGAAAAATTAAAATATAAACCGTAAAGTATTAGGATATAGAAACTAAAGGTAGTCGTAAAATTTATCCATATTATGTAAAATTCTACCGTACGAATTTACCTTTTTTTTTCATTTTTATATTCGTCATATTTATGACAAAGTAATTAAAGGTTAATGTGTACTACTTACATAACCAAGATGTGTATTTACAAAGAGGTTATTCAGTTTCGTGATCTATTATACTAAAAAAAGTCAACACTCATAACGTCAATAAAACATTCGTTTTAAAAAAATTTATCAATTTTATGGGTATCTTACTTCGATTGTAAAGTCGGATAACTAAGGTCCCCGACTAAATGTAATATTCCTAAACGATATTACTGAATGGTAAACCTGAGATTGTAAAGAGAATTATAAAAAATGCAAAAGTGTATACGGTCGAACTATTTAAAACTGGAGAAGGTTTTAGTGTTATTGTTGACCATACCTTCTCCTTCGAAACCCCTAAAACAAAGGGTATGATAAGACAAAAGGATCAAACCGGAGGATAAAGATATACCACTCTTCAATTTTTTTTTTTTTCCTTTTTTATTTTCTTGAGTCCTGACTTTAATTTACGTAATAAAGACTTTTGACCTACTTTAAAGTCTATGTCCGAAACAAAAATTACGCATCCTTTTTTAATTTTACATATATAAACAGAGTCAGTCTCCGTTCTGACAATACCAACGTTGGGGACGGAAAAATATCAAGTAGGACCCTCGATTACTTCGTAACGTATAACCAAAGTTTAAGTTTCGTATACATCAGTGACTCCGTAAAAAAAGAAACATGTAGTACTAAAGTTTTCCTCGGGGTTTACACCAGTAGAATCTTTTACATTAAACCAGCTCGTGATTTCTTGAAAAAGGGTCTACTGTTTTTGGAAGGGGAAACTCAACGGACACTCTGATGTTTGACCGACACTTCATGTGAGTGTTGAGAGACACTTACTACATGTCTTCGACTACTTTTATATACTTTCCTGACCCTACAGTTCCGGTACTTCCCGTAACCCGTTTAAACCTATTTACACAGGTCCAAAGTGACTTAGTCTTAGTCTTCACTCAATCTCCTGTTACATTTTTCTACAGCTTCTCCTATTATATTAGGTCTGTTGTTTGAATTGTCACAATGTATGGGTCTCGGTAGAGGGTTCAGTAATAGCGGCAACGGCTCCCACGGACGGTTTCTCGGTCTACAGTAAGGCAGTGTAGAACCGTAAACTACCAACAGTAAATATTCTCTCTTAGCTCGCTCCTGACATTAATCCACACACGACTTACCTTGGGAAGGAAGGCTGAGGAAACCCCCGAAAAAGATCAGAACTTGTGTACCTCTCGCCTCATCCCTTTGACTAGACGGGAAGTCTGAGGACTTGTAGGGACACAAAAAAGGAGACCCCCTTTACATACCAAACATCAAAATAAAGTAAAAAAGGGGGTGTGTAATTCGTAAATAACGTGAGAAACCTCCACTGTTTTTGTACAAGGACCTGGTGGGAGGGCTCGGTCTTTTTTTCTTGTGGACGTTAGGTCACCTTCTTAACAGTACATTTGTCTAGTCAATGTTTATATAGTACCGTTCACGATACAATTCCTTTAACCAAATTTTTACCACAACGCCCTCACATTTCTCACCTTGTTGTCGAGAAACCTCTAAACCCTTTCCCGAGGTGTCTCCTCCTCTATAATTTCCTACTCGTTCGTAAACCGTCCACCCACTTCCTCCCCCACTCGTAAGATCGTCTTCTTTAGTGTACATCTGTTCACTAATACTTTAGTAAATACCTTTCCAGACGACATGAGACCCTAACAACTCCTAAACATGTGCTATTCTTAGACTCCGTGTATCTGTAAGATCTCCTCTCAGCTGTCTCACTCCGTCTCTCCCCTTTTGACGGATAACTTAGGAGGGAATTAAGGACGAAAAAAAAAAAAAAAAACTTCTTATCAATTTCTTCCATTCATAGTTAAGTACCATTATAAGGATTTTGAACCTATTATTATTTTTTCGATTGTAGACTCACGGAACATAAGTCTTAATACGATCAAGAATGGTGCTGACATACTTTGTCTAAAATAAAAATAAAAGTAAAATGTTTCCTACATTTCCTCCCAATCTCCACGATTGATCGTATGAATCCAAGTAGAGTGTGCGTCAATCGTTTCGCTCCCCCTTAGGCCTTTCGGACACCGAAACGAGGGTTTATGACGTGTTACATACGGAGACTTCTCGACACACGAGTCACGAATACCTGACAGCAGTACAACCGATCTCTTTGTTAGTAGAAAATCCATCTCTCTTACACTGGATCGTATCCGTAGGTCTTAATAGTCAGGTGAAAAGAAAAGGAAAAACCGATATAATACACACCGTACGGACCTGGTCCCCGTGGTCCCCCTGGTCCTTAGTTTGGACCCGGGGGGACGTCACCTTAACGCCTCAGAATTGGTGACCTGGTGGTCCCTTCAGGGTAGTTAGATGAAAAGATCTAATTTAGATCTTTACCATCACTCTTTATTTAAAAAATTTAATTCTGTCTTTTAATTAGACGGAGTAGGGGTTTATGGAAGTTGTCCACGGACCTCTGTCACGGGTTTAGTTTCCTGTGAAAAAATTCGAAAGTTTTATATGAATCTTTATATATCTCTACGAATAATATATCAAGTTTACTCCCCTACATTTTGAAATGTATGTTATACCAGGAGTTTAAAATTTCCCCATTTATACTTAGCCTTTGTGTATATGTATATTTCATAATATACGGTTCTATTATAATTTGTAACGGACTTACAATCCTAACGTTCACTAAGAAATTTGACAAACGGAGAAAGAGGGTAATTGTCCATCTTGAACACGTTTATCTTTTGTTTCGTGGTTCCTTCTCACTCACACGCACTGCCTTGTATGTGTTCCAGTCTTCTTTGAAGTTCTTGGTAGTCTCGACGTCGGGTACTCAAGTGGACTCTTCCCGGCTCGGAAGGACGTTTAGTCGACTCCTTACTCCATGGCAGACGGTACCTCTGTGTAATCAAAGTGACCCTCGTAGGAATTACCGGAACCAGGGAGATACGAAATTTTGAAACTCAGTCGAGAAGATCAACTGAGGGCCCCCAGTGGGTAAGGTGGTCCTCCCTTTGAACTTCGACTCCATTGTTGACCGAAGTTGTTATGTTAATAGAGTGTTATTTTTCGGGGGGAGGGGTTCCTTTTTCCTCAGGTTATCAGGATCTATCGGAACTTCTGTGGGTCTTGGGATCAGACACAGGGAAAGATTAGGCGAGGTTGAAAGACGAGTCGTGGCTCCGACGATATCGGTAGGGTTACTGGTACAAGTCCGTCCCACAAGTCTCCGTAGCTACACCCAGGTGAGAGAATACCGAAATTCTTACCCTGTTGAAAAGGACTTTCCAACAACCGTCGATGGAAGAGTATAAAACAGTACAGGTGTATCCCTTCAAAAACTTAACTTACTTAACCCAAAAAACTTTCAAGTCAAAGGTAAATTGAAGGAAAACCTACACCCGATACAGTACACACACAAGTTATCAAGTTGGGAACGTTGAAGTTCCTGACATCGGACGATCCGGCAGATAGGTACCTTAAAGGGTTCTAAGGACCTCACCCAACGGTAAAGGAAGAGGTCCCCTAGAAGGGCTGGGTCTCTATTTTGACCGTAAAGGACGTAACCGTCCGCCTAAGAAATGGTGACTCGGTGGTCTCTTTGTGATTTATCGTGATTATATGAAGAACCTCCGGGTTAAAAACTTCGTTAACTGATTTGTCTGCACAGGTAGAACAATCTCTTGTTGTCCTCCAGTTCCTAGGATAAGAGACTTGGTGACTCCGATATCAGTGACACGATTTTCGAATCAGATTTGTCTGTACACAGGTAGAACAATCTCTTGTTGTCCTCCAGTTCCTAGGATAAGAGACTTGGTCACTCCGATATCAGTGACACGATTTTCGAATCATCCGTTAAAGAGAGGATACGACATAGTCCATATCTTCCACTATCCTAACCTATTTGTTTGGAAACGGTGTTTTGAAATGACTTTGTAACTTGGAGAATAAGAGTTTTATAGACGTGTGTCAATCAACCCAAATTGTATTCCAAAGACTGGGTCAGGACGACGGATGTCAAGATTCCGTCAAGTACTTTTGAACCCTGACTCTAACCCGAACTTCCTTCACTTTCCTACCCGAAGTTCTTTCACGTTCATACCTGAACCTGTACTTACGTGGAGGAAATAGTCACCTGGTTCCATAAAAGATCGACATCTTCGTCGGGGTAGGGTTTTACATACCAGAAGGACAAGAAAATCTTAACAAAGACGAGTTTACGGTTGTAACACAGTGTCCTCCCCCGTCACAAGGGGTTTGATACTTTAAATAAAAAAATAGGTAGACCCACACGGATACATAAATCGAACTGGAGATCGATATGTTCCACTCAGTGGCAGAACCGGTCTAACAACGGAAACTATTACTCGTCTAGGATTACCACAAAGAATTAGTTCGTTCGTAATACGGTCTGATCTAGGACATCGTCAATCTCGAGAAACTGTGACGTCTCCTCGTCCAGTGTAACGACGGTCACATCGTCTTTCGACACGACCCCTCCCAGTAGACTCCACAGTGGTTACTGACCGACTACCTCTGGACCCCACAGGGATTTGTAGTAAGGAGACGCCGGGAGAAGGTCAAGTCAAGTCAAGTCAAGTCAGCGAGTCAACACAGGCTGAGAAACGCTGGGGCACTTAACGTCGTACGGTCCGGAGGGACAGGTAGTGGTAGAGGGCCTCAAGTGAGTTTGAGTGCAGGTAGCTCAGGCACTACGGTAGGTCGGTAGAGTAGGACCCAGCAGGGGAAGAGGAGGACGGGGGTTAGGGAGGGTCGTAGTCTCAGAAAAGGTTACTCAGTTGAGAAGAGTACTCCACCGGTTTCATGACCTCAAAGTCGAAATCGTAGTAAGGAAAGTTTCTTTAGGGTCCCAACTAGAGGAAGTCTTACCTGACCAACCTAGAGGAACGTCAGGTTCCCTGAGAGTTCTCAGAAGAGGTTGTGGTGTCAAGTTTTCGTAGTTAAGAAGCCGCGAGTCGGAAGAAGTGTCAGGTTGAGAGTGGAGGTATGTACTGGTGTCCTTTTTGGTATCGGAACCGATCTGCCTGGAATCAACCGTCGGGAGAAGGTTCGGTGGTATTTATTTGTCGTAGGTTTATCTCTTGTTTCATAAAGGAACCATTTTTGTTTCGTGACGAAGGTCAGTCATAGATTTAGAATTTTCTCGTCTTAAGATTATAAGAATTTCGAGTTTCCCAATGAATTTCGTCGGTGTAGTCTAACGTGTTACTTTCCAACAACTAAAGAGCAGGGAGGACGATGAAGTTGGTACAAGTTCTTTCACAGTAAAGAAGAGACCCAATGACGGTTGACGGAAGATTGAGGTATGGGAACAGTCAGGTAAAGCATATCTCGTTGGTTACAAGAGTTTTTTTAAATTTGGTCCTCCAGTACAGTGAAAGGACGAATTTGAGGACATTACAGAAGGGAAAATGAATTTTCCTTTAGACTCGAGGAGGGGTACCGGGAGTTTCGGAGTGTGTTGGGCCCGGATAGTTGCAGAGGTTCTAGTAGAAAAGGGGTGGAGGGGAAAGTGGTTCCCTACGTCGGTGTATTGGAAGATAAGTAAGGGTCTTTTTTTGAATTCCAGTAAGCGTGTACTTTTCAAAACGTCTTCGAGAAATGAGACGGATTTACATGGGATAGACGGGACGAGGGTTGTGACGTACAAGTAGTTTAAGATCGGATAGTAAAGGAGTTTTTTTAGATAAGGATTGGTAAGATACATTTTAATCAGAGGTCGAACAAGGGAATTACTAAACATTAAGAAAAAAAAAAAAAAAACATAAACAGTAATAAAGGTATCAATCTTGCATTCGAGAACTCAGTCCCACGGTACAGACGGAACAAGAAAAAACACAGGAGTCAGAAACTGTCCTACACTGAATCTTCAGTAGTTACTTATAAATAACTTACCGATTTACATAGTCACTTAGTCCTCTCTTCATCCCCCATTTTAAGGTGGAGGACATTTCTTGTAAAAGATTGACACGATGGGTTTCAATAGTATTACGAGAAAAGAGGGACCAGAGAAACAAAAACGTAATAATTCAATCCACGCACAGACGGGTCGGTGTAGACTGAGAAACACTGAGATACCTGACATATATGGACGGTCCGAGGAGACAGGAACCCTAAAGAGTTCGTTCTTATAACCTCATCCAACGGTAAAGGAGGTTCCCCAGAAGGGTCGGGTCCTCCAACTTGGGTGTAGAGAACGCAGAGAACGTAACCGTCCATCTAAGAAATGGTGATCGTGGTGGACCCTTAGGGGAAATACGTAACAACGGTAATATTATTATAACACACAATACACACAATCAACGAGTCAGCACGGGCTGAGAAACGTTGGGGTACCTGATGTCAGGTGGTACAAGGAGACAGGTACTCTAAAAGGTCCGTTCCTATGACCTTACCCAACGGTAAAGGAAGAGGTTCCCTAGAAGGGTTGGGTCCCTAGCTTGGGTCCAGAGGACGTGACGTCCGTTTAAGAAATGGTTGACTCGATGTTCCCTTCGGGTCGAGGGTAACTTACTCATGTACAAAACTTACAATCTGGATGAATCTCTACATTCTGAATAAAAGAAAGGACTACTAAATTGATCTCACATTTGTTAGTTACTCTTTGCTCTTACTGGTGTCTTCTGATCTTAAAACTCTCCTAGAAGTACTTCCTACGAAAACCCTAAAGTCTAGTTGTGACTTCCTCCTTAATTCTTAATCTTCGATACATTTCCTTTCCTTCCCTGTGAGTTCTGTTCCGTCTATCCTTAAAACCTCTCTCCGACCTTACACACTTGTTTTATTACAAAATATATATATGTATATTTAAACTAACTGTCTTTTACAGACTTGTCAAGAATGACTCATATACAGGGTAAATAAAACCGGTAATTAACGTAGGATGAAACAGATTCATAGAAGTAAACCACAGAACTTGGTATTAAACTTGACACAATAGACAAAGATAGTATATAGAAAGAAAGAAAGACTCCTCCTCTAACATTCGTATTATTTTTGTTTTCGGAATAGAGTAAGTAGAAACGTCTACTTCTTAAAGATCCTGAATGGACCATTAGACCACCAATTCTGAAGTACAAGAGTCGTGTCACCCAGGCTCAATCTAGGGACCAGTCCGTGGATCTAGGGTGTTCGGCGTTGAATCTCAAGAGTACGACGTTGAATTTTAGGACATACGACGTTGTTTCTAACTTCTGGTGTCCACGGTGTTGATTCTGACGTGTCGGTTTATTTATTTATAATTTTTATTTTGGGTGTCACCCCGCCCCCACCTCCATTAGAATAAACTTTTGTTTTTTCCTTAAAATCTAGTAGGTTTAACCCTTGGTGAGACCATTAGGAAAATCGAGACAGAAGATGGACTCTTACCAGGGAGAGATATCATAGAGTGAGTATTTTCTAATATGTCGGAGAACTATTTGAAAAGTATCGTTCTAATAATACTTCGTCAAACAAAATTATAGTTTATAAAAACACCGTTGTTTACGAAATTATAGAGAGAAGGTGAAAGATGGTGATTAGGGTTAATTTAAGAGACTTTAATATGTCCTTCTTTTATTGGGTGAAGACGGTCTATGAGGGAACTTATAAACTTTTCGTATTAATAGAAGAGATACGATATAAAATCCAATTTATAAGGATCAAAATAACCGATAAGGAATGCATATGACACCTCTTCCTTTGCCGTTGGGTGAGGTCATAAGAACGGACCTCTTGAGGTTCCTGTCTCCTCGGACCGCCCGATGTCAGGCACCCCAACGTTTCTCAGCCTGTGTTGACTCACTGATGGTGATAAAGATAATTGTGAGTACAAATTTATGTAGATAAAACAATTTGTTAACTTATTAACAACATTTAAGGTACTGTTGTACATGAGTGGGAGGAACAGAGTAAGCGTGACTTAAGTAGAATGAACATTGATACCGAGTACGTGTTATCCGCTAGTTTTTTATAAACAACTTGTTTATTTACTTGTTCATCCTCATGTTCAAATCCACCACGTATTTCGTTCTTTTTCTGTATCTTCCGTAGATTGACTTTTCTCTCTTCAATTTGATAAGAGTCTGTAATAGTAGAAATATCTTTTACATGTCATATAGATTTTACTGTATTAAATCATTAGAACCGTTCCAAAGTCCTATGTTATAGTTCGTAAAATCAACATAAAAATATATGAAAATTATTTGTTTTCCTTTAATATTAATTCTTATGGTAAATATTATTGTAGGTTTTATATCTTTGAATTCCTGTTTAAACCGTTTTCTAGACATTTTGGAGATTTGGTTTTTGACATTTTGTAATGAATTACTTTAATTTTTCTTGAATGTACTTTTTTTACTGGTGGAAATACCTAACCTTCCGAGTTATGACAACTCTACAGTCAAAAGGAATTTAACTAGATATCTAAGTTGTGGTAGTGTTAGTTTTAGGACCGTCTAAAAGAAAAAAAAAAAAAAAAACTCTTTTTAGTTACTTAACTAAGATGTTCAGGTTACCTTTACATTTTCTACAACTAATCGGGTTTTTTGGATCTTTTTATTTTTTCATTTTAAATCTCTAATTGTTATGGACTTAAGTTTTGAATTATTTTTCGATTATTAGTTCTGTTACATCTTGACTGAATTTATATCCGTTTATCTAGTTTCTTTGTCTTATTTTTCAGGTCATACCCAGGTATATATACATATATATACATATATATATATATATATATGTGTGTGTGTGTACTGTGACTTCCTTTTAAGTTATCTCATCCCTATTAGAAAATTGTTTAACAAAATCTTGATTTCCTACGTACGTACGAGTCAACGAAGTCAGTACAGACTGAGAAACACTCGGATACCTGACATAGGACGGTCCGAGAAGATAGGCACCCTAAGAGGTCCGTTCTAATAATCTCACCCAACGGTACGGGAGGAGGTACCCTAGAAGGGTTGAGTCCCTAACTTGGTCACAGAGGACGTAGAGAACCTGACGTCCACCTAAGAAATGGTGACTCGGTGGTCCCTTCGAGGTTTCCTATAAGTATTCGTTTTGTTCATTCGTATTTAGGTATGGAATTCGACCTTTGTTCTTAACAAGGTTTACCGAGTATATGGATTCACATTTTGGATTTTGACGTTTTGGAGATCTTATTGTGCACGTCCTTTTAGAAACACTGGAACTCAATCCGGCTAAAGGAATTAATTTGTTCTTTATACTAGTTACTTTGTTTTGTAACTTTTCAATATGAAGTAGTTTTACTGGTTAAGGATGAGAAACTTTCTGTAACAATTCTTTTACTTTCAGAAATCTTCTATGGTAAAAATTTTACCATCTTTTGTAGACTTTTAATACATAGACTAAACTTTTGGACATAAGTCTTGTGTTTTGAATTATTATTTTCTTCATCGGGTTATGTTTCTCCTGTTTTCTTGGTTGTGAAGAAGTTTCTATGTGACTATCTTTCATTCGTACGTTTTTGTCTACGAGTGATAGTGATCAGTGATCCTTTGTGTCTACTTCGAGTATAACTCTATGAAGTTGTTTTGATAATTTTATCAACTTTATCACTAATATAAAGTATAACCACTCCCATACATCCTTGGCCCCTAAGAGTATGTGCAAGTTTGACTTACCTTTTAGAATATTTGATGAACCTTTTTGACAAACCTTCAAAAAATTTTTCAATTTGAACATGAGTGTCTCAACGGGTTCCTTTAGTATACAAGTACGTTTCTGAAGTGTAACGTTCAATTATAAGTCTCACCGAAATAAACACTACTGGGGTCTAACCTTTATTAGGTTTATGGATAGGTAGTCACTTACTTATTTATTTATAACCACGTAGGTATTTTACCTTACGATAAGTCGTTACTTATTCTTATATTCACATGTTTTACGACACTTACTTGGAGTTTTATTACGGTTGACTTTTTTTAACTCTTTGCTCAGGTGTGATATTTATAAGTAAGCATATTTTAGGATCTTCTACGTTTAATTAGATAAGACTGTCTTTTACCCACTAACCAACGGACCCAATCCCACAGTCCCTCTCCATCTTACCTTCATATTGTTTTCTCGTATTTCTTTACGAACAATCCCTGTATATATAAGTAAAAGAATTAACACCACTATCAAAGTGCCCATATACACAAATTTAAAATAGTTGTAACTGTGTAATTTATATACGTCAAATAAAGTACTGTTAATATGAAGTTTTTCGACAAAAATTTTTATTTACGACCTTTTTTTTTACGACCTCTCCCACACCTCTATTCCCTTGGGAGGATGTGACAACCACCCTTACGTTTGATCATGTCGGTGATACCTCTTGTCGTACCTCTAAGGAATTTTTTGACGTTTAACTTGACGGTATACTGGGTCGTTAGGGTGACGACCCGTATGTGTGGCTCCTTTGGTCTAACTTTCTCTATGTACATGGGGTTACAAGTAGCGTCGTGACAAATATTATCGGTCCTGTACCTTTGTTGGATCAACAGGTAGTCGTCTACTTACCTATTCTTTCGACACCATGCATATGTGTTATCTCATAATGAGTCGGTAATTTTTCTTATGTACACTTAGTCAAGATTACTCTACCTACTTTGACCTCGGCTAATATGTCTCATTTCATTCGGTCTTTCTTTTTATGGTTATGTCATATGATTGTGTATATATGCCTTAAATCTTTCTACCGTTACTACTGGGACATACGTTCTGTCGGTTTCTCTGTGTCTACATATCTTGCCTGAAAACCTGAGTCTCCCTCTCCCTCTCTCACCCTACTAAACCCTCTTACCGTAACTTTGTACATATGATAGTACATTCTTTACTTAGCGGTCAGATACAAGTTACGTCCTATGTCCTACGAACCCCGACCACGTGCCCCTACTAGGTCTCTCTACTATACCCCACCCTCCCCCCAAGTCCTAACCCTTGAGTACACGTGGGCACCGTCTAAGTACAGTTACATACCGTTTTGGTTATGTCATAACATTTCATTTTATTTCATTTTTATTTTTAATTTTTTTTATTTAGTCAATCCAGATCTAAATTCAAAATGGAACAGGTGAGTTTGTGACACACGGAAACCTGTTCAATAAACCGGAGAGACTACGAATGAAAATAAAACTAAGATAATCTTAGGAAAGTTGGAAGTATCTTCACTACACTTACATATATTATTTCACAGAATTTACTCCCTCCTCTCTCGAGGATGTGGTTACTTTACCACGTACGACGTTGGAGGGATAAACATCGGAAATTAAACGTTTCTTTGACTTCTCAAGTCACTCGAAGGTGACACAAGTACATTTAGACTATGTGACCCTCCAGTCACTTTCTACGACCTAGCGATCTTCCTACCCATTAGGGGATTCTATCTTGAAGGGTTTCTCTCCTTCGAATTACTACCACGTATCACCTGATCAAACGGTCGATATCGTTACCGATTACGAGTCTTTGAGTCAGCAAAGGTTGAGAAACACTGGGGTACCTGGCATCGGACGGTCCGAGGAGACAGGTACCCTAAAAGGTCCGTTCTTATGACCTCACCCAACGGTAAAGGAAGAGGTTATCGTTACCGACTCGAGTACGACTTAAGTCGGTAGGACTTCTGTCGACATAGGAGACTCCTATCCTAACGAAGTCATACAAGATATTTGAAATCATAGGTTCGTCGAAATACCACCGTATAAGATTTGACTTATGTTGACCCCTACCTAGACGGATGTATAAGTCTCTGTGAAGGGACGTCGGTGATCCAGTAGTCAAAACACGTGGCGAGAGCATAAAGTAACCGTCGTCCACACCATTCAAAGGTAGGGATGTCCATCGTTTCTTATCGGTTATGACAAAATATCTATTACAGTCGTAGGAACCTCTAAGGGGTCAATTGATTACACACTTAAAAGAAAACCGATCGCCCTCTATAAAACGTTGTTCTTTTTCGGCCCATAAGTAACATTGTTTTGCTGTAGTCAACAGTGACGACAATTGTCGACTCTTTGACTTCAATGTTTATTCTTTTTCTTTTTAATATCAATTCTATAAAAAGGTATCGTACAGTCATCTTATTATGGTGTAGAAGTTTGTATTATCTTTGTAAAGAAAGGAATAGGTCGAGTTGAGAAACCGTCGTGAGTTATGTCAATGGTAGCATCGGAAGAACTTTGTAAAGAAGAGACTGAGGATACTGTGATGGACCAGGTTTAAAAAGATAATGGTTAGGTCAATGAAAAAGGAGGAACCAGAGGTATACACAAAAAGGTTGACATCAAGAGGTTGGGTTCGAACTGAAGACTAGAGGTGTAAAACCATAGGTCAACAGATTATTGAGGTGCACCCATAGAATACGTACGTGTGTACAAGTCAGTGAAGTCGTACAAGTTGGGAAACGTTGGGGTTTCGGGTGGTCTGAGGAGACAGGTACCCTAAGAGGTCCGTTCTTGAGACCTCACCTAACGGTATGGGAGGCGATCTCCTAGAAGGACTGGGTCCCTAACTTGGGAGTAGAGGACGTAATATCCGTCTAAGAAAGGGGTGACTCGGTAGACCCTTCGGTGTACCTATAGAGTATAGAGTTTAAATTAAATAAGAGAAAGAAGGAGTGGAACAGAAGGAAGTCAGAAGTCAAGTCAAATCAAGTTAAGTCAACGAGTCAGCACAGACTGAGAAACACTGGGGTACCTGACTTCGTGTGGTACGGAAGGATAGTGGTTGAGGGTCTCAAATAAGTTTGAGTACAGGTAACTCAGCCACTACGGTAGGTTGGTAGATTAGGAGACGAAAGGGGAAGAGGAGGGTGGAAGTTAGAAAGGGTCGTAGTCCCAGAAAACGTTACTCAATCAAGAAACGTAACGTAGTCCACCGGTTTCATAACATCAAAGTCGAAGTCGTAGTCAGGACGGTTACTTATAAGTCCTGACTAATAAGGAAATCCTACCTTACCTACCTATAGGAACGTCAGGTTCCCTGAGAGTTCTCAGAAGAGGTTGTGGTGTGAAGTTTTCGTAGTTAAGAAGTCACGAGTCGAAAGAAATATCAGGTTGAGAGTGTAGGTATGTACTGATGACCTTTTTGACATCGGAACTGATCTACCTGGAAACAACCGTTTCATTACAGAGACGAAAAATTATACGACAGGACTAACAAGTATTGAAAAGAAGGTTACTCGTTCGTACAAAAGTAAAGTACCGACGTCAGTGGTAGACGTCACTAAAACCTCGGGGTGTTTTATTTCAGACTGTGACAAAGGTAACAAAGGGGTAGATAAACGGTACTTTACTTCCCTGGTCTACGGTACTAGAATCAAAAGACTTACAACTCAAAATGTGGTTGAAAAAGTGAGAGGAGAAAGAGAAAGTAGTTCTCCGAGGAATCAAGAACAAACGAAAGACGGTATTTCCACCACAGTAGACGTATAGACTCCAATAACTATAAAGAGGGCCGTAAGAACTAAGGTCGAACACGAAGTAGGTCGGGTCGCAAAGAGTACTACATGAGACGAATATTCAATTTATTCATACCACTGTTATATGTCGGAACTGCATGAGGAAAGGACTAAACCTTGGTCAGACAACAGTTGGGTGTAAATGGGTGGTTCACCATCCCTCGGGGCTTTGGACCCTTATTAAAGTCGATCAGGTACCAGATTGTCAAGATACGTTATTCCTTTAATTAATTAGTACGAATTTAACATGAGACACTTAAGTCTTCGAAAAAGTAGAGTTTCCAGAAAAGGTACTTGAATTTTTAATAGTTAAATTCTTAGTCAATCTCCTTTAAAAGTCTCTTAGTAAAGTTTACAAGAGTATTTATCATACAGTAGAGAGTGAAGAGAAAGGAGTAAGGGGATAAGAACGGGTGACTTTGTAAATCTCAAAAATAACTAAATCTGGTAAACAACATTTATGACTTACACGGTACGGTAAATACAACCTAAACTTGGTAAACACTGGTGGACTCCGTAAAAGAAAAGAAGAAAGGAAGTGATCACCGGAACTATTTGGATGGACAGGTTCTGACGTGAAAGTGAGGGATCTCCATCCCAATGGAAATCAACCATACCGACGACCCCTCGTTTGGTCTTATTTACCATAATTTGACTTTGTTATCCTCTAAATCCAATCTCTCTCTGTACACCTCTTTTCCAGTGAATCTGTGTCCTGTTCAAGGGAAACACTTAAATTGTTAGAGTAGTAATATTCCAAAACAACAAAAAAAAAATTCGTATCAGTCTGACTTCAAGTTATTCTCAGGGGTGAAGTAACCCTGTTAAGTCAGTAAAAAGGTGGAATTACTTTTCCACTCTTCTCAGGCATAATGAACGTATACTCTAAATTATAGGATACTTTTCCTTCGTAAAGTACAATATCGGACATATTTTAAAGAAGAAGACAAGCATTCGTAGATGAACACTGAGACTCCTTGTTTCAACTTTTTGGTGTAAACAGTGATTACTACCTCAAGACATAGACAAAACTTAGGACCTGACGTGTAAACAAAACTTCCTAAACAAACTTCGATAATCAGATACTGACAAAATATTCCGGATCACCTCAGTAGATATGTGTGAATCGTGAATCAAAGACAAGTATTACGACAATTTACCTCAGTCAAGAGATTATTCACATTGTTACTTTAGTGTAGAGAAAAGGGACGTCCGATTCCGTACTACGTAAGACGATCGTCTTACCACCACAGATAGTCAGTTCCCTAAACATTAACCTCTCTCTTAAGATCGACACCATCCTATCTCGTGATATAATCTCCGTCCGATGTTTATCCACTATACCCTTGAACGGAATAGTAATTATGAGAACAGAAAGGTGGCAATAACCAGTCTCCGGGACACGTTTAGTGTAGTTAACTGACTAAAGAATTAACAAAAAGAGAATTGGGTAGTTAAGAATTAAACCGTAGAGGAGATAACTGTGTACAGTGGTAATAATTACCGATTAGTACAATCAAAATCTTATTACTTATATAGTGAGACTGTATTTGTTTACTTGTCCAAATTATTTGAAGAGTGTCAGTACGTTAAGGGGTCGAAAGGAACCGGGGTGGACACCTAGACATTACATCAAGTGACCTCCACTACCCCTCCCTCGTCTCAGGAAGAAGTACTAAAAATATCTACAACTCGCCACAACTTTATTTCCAGTGTACGACCAACGGATACCCGTCCTAACTTAGACGACTACATAAAACAAACCAGGTGTATTACGACAGTTCTACAAACTACATCTTGAAACCAAGAGGACCGTTACCGAGTCCTCTAACTTAAGAGACATCTTTGTAAAACTATTAGAGACAGATTACTATCACCGACCTAACACTTTATCTAAAAACGTTTCTCGTCTTAATGACTTTTCTTAATGTCTAAAACTCGATCAATGTTTTGCCGAAACTCCGGAAACAGTGGTAGATAACAAACGAGGAAAAACTAATGTACTATATGAAGGTAGTCACCGAAAAAACTAACCAGAGAATATGAACTTTAGAGTCAATATAGGGAAGGAAAATCGATACTAAATAGGTGGCAGGGAAAGACTCTTCCTAGTTCCGTAGAAAACTTTTGAATTAAAAGAGAAGAGATGACGTAGCAACGAGACAAAGAAATTCTAAACAAAGTAAGAGAGAATCAACTAAAAAAGGTAAGACACTAGTACGAAACTTAAAAAGACAGAGGAAAAAACTGCTAATAAATAGAGTAGTGTATAGTAAATCGGTCAGATAATTAAATTTTCTTTTGTAAATAACTTGTAGACGTGTTTCCACATTCAAAATAGTCAACGGTCCAAGATGTAGAAACAATTGATTCTGTTTTAGTTCTAGACTATCTGTTTAACAAAAATTTGGTAATTAAGATGATATTATTCCATAAATATTTTTCTGAGAAGTTCCTGGATACTCTTATGTCTTTATCCCCTGATTAAGACGAATATCACATACCTTACATTCCTCGATCCAGACCCTCTGTCCTCTGAGTTCCTCTCGTAGATGTGTCTCCACCAAAGTTATTTGGGTCTTCACCTGAACGATTACTTCGAATATGAGGTCCCGGAACGCCAACGTACCTAGAGAAGGCGACACAAGAACACAGAACACAAAACACGTCATATAAAATGGGTAACTATAAATTCTAGTAAACAAGAAAAACAGAGTGAGGTTGTAGGGGAGGTTGTGCGAAGGAAATCCAAGTCCACCCGAACCTCTCCGGTGTAGGAAAAATCTTACACTAATACTCTTTTATCTGAACCTTTATCAAACCCAACCACCCTATGAAAAGACACCAAACGTCAGCATAGGTACATATCTATTCAATAACGATCGGTAGTGTTACATATATAGTCAAGATCCTATAAGGAGATTATATGTCACAGTTGAGTCAGTCCCAACCTTGTGTTTCCATGTCCCGGTCTCAAGTATAGAACTATACTTGTAAAGGATACCTTGACTGTGATATTCTTACACCTACCTCCTTCTCTTCGTTCTAAATTTTACACGTCTTGTTCTTTAATTAGACACCTTTTAAGAAGGTCAGTAAGCCACATATTTTAATCTTTAGATTCTCCTAAACTAGAGTAACTACTCACCGGTTTTACTTTTTTATCACATAAGAGAGGAGGGTCCTTATGTGAGTTATCACGGAATTTTAGAATCCTATATATATAATATATATATATTATATATATATACTTATTATAATCTCTCTCCAAAAAGAGTCTAAAAGTGTAAGGATTTTTTATTGTACTAACATATTACAATACTTCGAATTACTTGAAAAGATTGATAGTTTTATAAAAAGTAGGTATGATCTCCTTTCTAACCGAATAGAAACACAAAAGAGATCACTTTTGTTCTAATGTTTTAACAACAGTATATTTCTTTGTTTATATACTCGTTGTTTACAACCGTTTTGGTATAATGTCTCGACAGTTATCCAACTAATTATTTTGTACAATAAGGTAAAAGAGGTCAAATCCTTTAAAACATTATATCAAAAATTTTATATATCGTATAATAGTAAATAAAAGAGTAAGATTTATGGATAATATGGATCTAGATATAAATATTTAAACATAATAAAAGGAATTACTCCCGGGGATTTTAACATATTTGGTCGTGTTTGGTCTGATTTACATAATTTGAAGAGGTCCGTCTGGAACTTAAAAGGTTCAACTTCTTTATCAAACATATTCTAACTACAGTGTATATTACGTTCTAGGGTGATTTTAATTCGTTTGAGTTCAACCGGATTTAATTCCTCAAGTCATTTCTCTATAATAATTTCACACTTGTCCTACATCTCCTTGGTATTCCGTATCACGTAGCATAGATAACGGACAAAAAATAGTCGGGACTTGGATTTCCACACTCCCTTTTGTCGTCATGACATTGAGTCTCGGTTCTGGAACCCGTTCTTACGGCGTACCTATCTTTAACTCATGAAGCCTTCCGTTTCTCTGGTTCCATTGTTGTAACCCTACCTCAACCACTTAATGTATGTGTTTAGAAGAGAGGGAAGTGAGGGAGGTTAGAGGACTGAGTAAGAAGGTAACAGGATTGGGATGATATCGTGTTCCCTCGATCCTTCCGGTAAGTTTATATAGTCTTTCGTTCTCCGTCTTTTAGTCCATCTCTACACATATTGCACCGAAACTATTTCGTTTATTTTTATAGGCCGATATATATCATATGTATATATATGTAAGAATTACATATTCACTTTCAGTGAGTCAACACAGGCTGAGAACCGCTTACCTGATATGGTAGGTACCTTAAGAGGTCCGGTCTTATGACCTCAACCATCGGAAAGGAAAGAGGTCGCCTAGAAGGGTTGGGTCCCTAGTTTGGGTCCAGAGAGTGTGACGTCCGTCTAAGAAATGGTCGACTCGGTGGTCCCTTCAGGGAATTACACACACACACACACACACACACACACACACACACATACCATACGAATGTATATTAACGTAATATATACGTAATATACATATATATTAACGTAATTTTTTACTTTAGTGTGGAACTAATAACGGAATATTGGACAAATTGAGTGAATTATTGACTGTTTTTACTATTTGAGGAGAAACAAACACAGTACTCCAAACAAAAGAAAAAAAAGAAAATTCGTGTAGAAGTATCCCGATACATCAGGATTCAAGACACCGTCTACATAGTCTTAAGTAAATCCAATGAAGTTTAAAAAGTGGTAATATATTTCTGACTATTATTCGCAAGGACATCTAGTAAAAATTTTAGTTGTTATATGTAAAGGAATTTTGTTTAAGTTTATTTTACAGTAACGAAAACATTAGGTTCCCCTAAGGGTAAAGTTCAAGAATGGTGGTTTTACGAGAAGTCTCACTGAAGGGACCACCAGGTCACCACTTCTGAGACACGAAGGTTAAGTTCCACCCATCCAAACTAGGAATCAGACTCCTGATTCTAGGGTATACGAAGCACCGTGTTGGTTTCGTTTTTGTACGAGAGTCCTTTTTAGTACGGAGAAAGGGAAACCGTAAGAGGTGTATAATTACGAATAAAAGAAGTATAGGACAGGTTCAATATCCGGGTTTATAAAATTTCTGTCTCGACGCTCGTCTGAGGGGATGGTAGAGAGTGGGGAATGACAAACATCAGACTTTAAGAGAACCGTCACTTGTTACTGAAGGGCTAAAACGTAAGGTTACCGATAAATAGTAAGAATAGTAACTGGAATGTCGTAAACTACAATAACTGAAGTTTGGAGATAAACCCCACCCCGCCGCCGTCCCCCCCCATGGTTTTGATGAGAGAAGAAAAACCAGGAAATGTTATGAGTTATGACTAAACTTAGGAGAGAAAGACGGGAAAGAGACGGAAGGAGAAACCAAGGATGGAAGGACGAAAGACAATCGGGATGAGACAGTCCCGAGTCACCCGACACAGGACCGTGTCTCAGGTTGTTCGAGAGCACGGAGAGTGTGACCAGAGGAGAAAAGGAAGAGGTTGTGAGGATGAGAGTAAACTCGGGACTAAGAAAAATGACCAGGGGGACGAAGATCAAGGTCTACATGGAAGGATTTTGTAACGAAACGAATGTCGTCAGAGGACTCGTTACCCGAACTCGCAGGACGTAAGGATAATTGTTCGCTTACTTTGTGTTCGGTCGTGACCGTAGGTGGAAAGGGTTGACGACTGGCATATTGGATGCGAGATCGGAGCGACGTGTCAAGAGAAAGGAAAAGGAAGGTAGATATTAAGTAAAAGAGTAGAAACGGGAAGTCTTTGAGGAAGGGGAAGTAATTCTGAACTGAGTTTCCGTGGAGGAAATTCTTAGAAAGAGATCAGTGGAGGCAATTTTTACTGGGGTTAGAAGGTCACAGACATAAAGTCTGAAAGATAGTTGTAACATCGGTCAAACCCTCGGAATTTTGGAGATACTCTAATATTTGACTAACTTTCATCTTAGTCCATGACAAATAGAAGCGGACTCGTGGGTTGTATCCCAACATAACAACCATTCACTAATTATTTATAATTCACTTTCTCGGTCGGATTCTCGTTAACATGTCTCGGAAACTCAAATTCTTATCAATCCCTTTCGAGTCTTTATCAGATGACACGGTCTTTAGAGAAGTCTAACTCAGAATACTTTGTAGACTGAATTCATTCAATTCCTATCCTGTCTTTACATTTAAAGTACAGAAACCAATTCGTCACTTATACAGATTTTACCGATATAACCGACGGGGTCTTAAGACTTTTGACATTGTCCTAAACATAAAGTAACACTTTCTAGGTCGTTAAAGGAGTGTAAGTCTGGTGACTTGTTAAGTTTCACCTTGTGTAAGAAACTTCCACGTACCGGTGCAAACGGGGAACGTTTGTGGTCCGTCTGTTAATCGAAGAGACAGAGGAAGCGACGTAAGACCGGAACGGACCTTCCCTGTCTGAAGTAACAGGGTAAGAGGGGTCATCATAAAGTTTCCCCGCTGAATTTTAGTACCTTTACCAATAATTGGTACCCTAGTCTTTACCCTTCGTTCCTTTTGGAGGAAGGACAGTACTTGTTGTATTTAAGTAAAACGGTGAAAATTGTTTCCTTCTTTCTACGTCGGCACGCCACACCCTTCGTGAGTATACTAAAGACAAGTTGAAGTGATACATGAACCGAAAGGGAAGGACCCACCGAAGCCCGATCAGTAAAGGGAATAAACACGTGCCGGTACCGCACTCCAATCATCGTGGAGGCCTGAGGATGGGGACGGAGGGTCCGACCTCTTCGCGGTCAACGATTACGACACTCCAGAAGGACCGGACCAGGACTGAGGGTGTGTCACTCTATAGGACATATTAAACAGGTCGTGGAAAGGGTTCGTACCTTTGTAGTATGTTGGGTCGTCACTTGTTACTCCGCCGTCCTCCGTCGTGGTTGCCCGCTTTAGATTGTACACGTCCTTTTTGTTTTAATTCGTCGTCTCGAGAAATCTCGTTCTCTCCGAAAATTTCCCTCAGGAGGGTCCATTACATTCGTCGACGAAAGAGTGACGAGAGTGCTCCCGTACGGTGTCCCGGTTTGTCCGTTGGGGAGGTCGGGGCCCTTTTTCTTGACTCGACGTTATCCCTGGTTTAGGTAAATAAAAGTACAACGTTATTTTTATGACCTATCAAACATTTAGTGTGTACGAGACTAGCGTAAGGAAAATTCTTATGTGTCGTCTAAAAGAATGAGACCCGCGTCGGTTAAATAAGTGTATCCCCTCCGCAAACTAGTCGGAGGGACGTGTCCCCAAGAATCTACTTACACCGACGAACCAAAGAATGATTTAATCCTCGACGTCTCCTTCACACTGGTCTCTACCTCACGACCCTTCCACGTCCTTAGAAGTACACCTTTAAAATCGAACACGGGATGTCCCTGATACGTCCACCCTTTGCCTAAGTACAGACCAGTCAAAATTAAAGTTTGTGTCAAATGTTAGACGTCAAGTCGGTGTACAACTGGGGGTTAATTTGGTACGGTACATTCCGGGGTCACCGTACTTATGTCTCTTTAGGGTAAGAGGTGTCACGACAGTCCTCGTCTTGTCTTACCATTAAAACGTAAACCAGAACAAACAGTCGGACGTAAAATTACGTAAAAGATTATACTGGTGGACTAGGTCTTAGCTTGCGCGTAACAAGAGGGACTATTCGGATCCCCTTTTTTAAGGAGATTCCGTAGAAACGTTTCCCTGAATAGAGAAATTCAAACAACTCAAAGACTCACCCACCTTATCCAATACGAAACGTAAAGTTCTTTATCTTGCTTTACGGTGGTTGTTGTGTCTTAAATTTATCACGTATCGACCTCGAGTCTCACACGAGAAGTTTCTCTTAAACTAAACTGGGTGTGGACTCTATACACAACGATACTGACAATTAACCTAGGAGTTTAGTAAAATTTTACCGGCAGTCGCGGTACTGACAAACAACAGTTTACTGACGCCGATCCATCACAATTTTTAGGATACCACCGTGTCTGTCATTTCTTAGGTGAACGTCATGTCCTCTGGACCCAAGCTAGGGACCCAGTCCTTCTAGGGGACCTCTTCCCTTACCGTTGGGTGAGGTCATAAAAACGGACCTCTTGAGGTACCTGTCTCCTCGGACCGTCCGACATCAGACACCCCAGTGATTCTCAACCTGTACTACCTCATTGATCTTGAAAATGAAAAGTCCATCACAATCGAAATATGTACTCTTGTTCCACAATGTCGTATTACGGACACTTCTGGAACATTGATATATCTCCTCACTAATTCACTTGTCCGAGACATCTTTCTGTGCGAGTCAAGTTTAGGACCGAGACAGGGAACCGTCTCACTGTTTAAGGTGGATAAACTTCACCCCACTATTATTGGAGTATCCTAACCGCACTCTTAATTGACTCTATTTCACCGAATTCCCGATACATGGTACGGAATGTATTTTACACGTGTATGTATTTACAAATGAAAATAACACTGATTCCCAGTCTAATTGCGCAAAACTTACGAACTATTCATGGTCGTTGTAACGGTCAGAGGTAGAAACTTTTGAATGCAGATCCTCTCATCGTATCATGGAACACCAGAATAGTGCTTTCTTCTAAAAGAATAGCCTCGAGGGAGCCCGGAGGGACCAAGTAAATTCCCGACAGAGGGAACGACGAGGAGGAGGACGCACGTGGAAGGGAGTGGTCCCAATGACGGAGAATACATCCTGGGCACTGGGACAATAAGACGGGGACTATGAAAATTGGCAAACAATTTACCCTACAAATAGGGTGTAGGGAGAAAAACTTTATCTGATATTCGAGAAACTCCCGTCCATCGCATAGACATATATCTATGGTGAAATTCCAAACAATCCACGTAAAAGAGGACCTTTTGTTCACCTATCCTTGATCAAGAGTCTTTTAATTCAGACAACGACCGTCATAGAAGGGTCTGAACCTTTCTTTAATCTTTTGGAACGTACTAAAGGTGTGTGTGTCGGACGTAGTCGTAACCATTCGGGAATCGGAGAGGTTTCTCTAACACTTCTGTTTTTCTGATATCTCTACTCTCCTTATCTCTTAATCTTTCTGTAAAGTCGAGAAGTGCGAACGTGAAATTCGGAGAGGTGTTTCACAGAATAAGAGATGGGTACCTTTCTCTCAATCCGAGTAATGTAATTAAATACTTAAGTTTCGTCTCTTCGACACTCGACTGTCGATTTTAGGATAATAAATAGAAAGAAAGATAGATAGATAGACAGTAGTCACGGAGGGGAACCTCAGACACGTCCCTGTGTCGTTTAAACTCCCACACAGGAGAAAACATGATAAGACTAGTAGAAGTACTCTTTCGGTCAACCGGTATTTGTATCGGTCCCGAGGCTACTTATGTCGAACGCGCCGACGAGAGCGCCAGGTGTGCATCGGAAGACGTACATGTCTACTCGGCGGGTAGAGAGAGCAATAACACGACGAAAAACGAATTAGTAACTCTTTGTTGACGTCGGAGCACCGACTGCCTGGTTTGCGGTCCCACTCCTCACGTAAAGGTCATACAGACGGTGACAAAAGAAATTGCTAAAAAGTTTGCTTATGTCAGAGGTAGCAAGGCAGGAAATCTTACACACACAACTCGAAGTTACTAAAGTTTCGATTACCATTTTCTACGTGAGACGCCGTAGCGAGACAGTTCTTCTAAACTTAGTAATAAACAGGAGAAGGAGACCTGTCTGACATCCCAATTTACCAACCCCAAAAACTTTGTTTTCTAAATATGAGGTAAAAGAAAGCACGATAGGTAGGTGCGGAGGACATTATCCTCGGCCAACCTTTCGAGACGCAGACCCAACAGTAAAGAGAACGTACCATATATAATCTCAGGTTTACTGGAGATGTGGTAGTTCCAAGGTGTTTGGAATTTAAATTCGATGGACGAGGTGGTTTCATGGTTTTTGTTATTGAAAAAATACAACGTTGTTTGTAATGTAAATTACTCATGTCACGTGCACATTACTATGTCACTTAGTCACACTTCGGAGTTTATTACTAAAGACAACCGTGATATTTTCCTTACATTAAAAAGAACAACTTTATGGTAAAAAGTCAATGACGTACTCACTACACCATTAATAGGGGATGTGGACCCTAAATTTAGGTTAGGATGTTCGGGTAAAAGACAAACGTTCGACAGTCCGACTACGTATCCGAAACAAGAATAGACCGTCATCCGTTCCTTAGCCATTAAGTCTTTGTTGTTTCGGTGACTACCCAGTAGTACATTAGACGTGACTTTTAACGTTAGACATTACTCTAACCTTTGCGTCTACTCCACTGATTTTAACTAATGGATGGTATAGACTTTTAAAGTTAAAATAACGTGTTTATACTAGTTTGATCAGGTATTCAAACCCCTAATCAACTCTTTCTTATTTCTAATGAAAATTTAATCCACTTACGTCTATTCAATAAATTTACATTTAATAAACGAAATATCGTTATACCAACCAGACGTCCCACTAAGTTTACCGGTGTATAAAATTCAAGGGACTACCGTAGTAAAGACAGACCCTCAAGGTTAATGTCTACTGTATATGTGAAAGGTGAGAATTTCCCTCATGTCGTTTCGTCCGACACTTACTTTGAGTGTGGTTAGGGGTCCGGTGTTTTTAAGTGGAAGGTATTCGAATAATACCTTTCTTTATTAGTAGATCTACAGAACCCTCGAAGTTCCTAGTTCGTCGTCTGACACGAACCTCATGACATTTGTAAGGGGGGCGCGTCGTCGGTGGGAGAGAGGGGGGTGGTGGCGGTGAATGTTATAGAAGGCTCCTCAAATCGAATCCTCGACTCTACTGTGTCCAAGTGTCAGGACACGAAGAGCATCCTTTGTGTCTGAAGTATATTAGAACCTTGAGATTCTCTATGACCACTATAAGACCAGGTGGGAGATTCGATGATACTTGTAGAGAGATGAGGAACAGTCATTGTGTTGATATTTGGGATGTATGACCTTTAGACCGTCTTGAATCACTAGAACTTTGTTTTCCATATGGACTATTCCTCAGTAATAGTACTACACTAAAGTCTTTACTTACTGTTACTATTATACAAGTATATTACGGTGGTTTTATCAAATGGAGAATCAGATCGAAGGGTCTTTCATAGATAATCTCACTGTTATTTTTCGTGACTCTCTAGTTAAAGGTAAACTCCCTTATAGGAGATTGTTTTTATAGTTTCCAGTTGTACGAAACAGAAAACCCCCGTGGTTCCGTTTTTTACAAAAGTAGGACACCCGATATCAACGACAACATTGACGATCTCTAAGAGAATAAAAACTTTCACAAAATTTTTGTCTAATACCTTTTTCTTCTCAAGGGGAGACCGGTAACATAAGTATTAGAAATGAGAGTATTCAATCGACTCCTCGATCTTCCTGTGTAATCACTTCTCAACCCAGGGTACGAGACTTAATGAAAGGTCGTATTTAAAGTATAAGTCTTTGTAGAAGTCTTAAAGTGACCAAAGGAAAAAATCCTTTCCATGTCAGAAAAATCCGGAAAAAGATATTTGGTCAAGATAAGTCTGCCCTCTAGAAATCTTTAAAGAATTAGACATTGTCAATTAATAACAAAAATACTAGTCATCATCATCATCCTTATCACCAAAGTCACCGTCGTCGTCACTCAAACTAAAATGAAACAAAAGTGAGACCAGGAGAATGTGACACTAAAAGGACACATCAAGGAGACTCTAGGTATCTCTCCCAAGTCACTGTCGAGTATGTCCTACATCAGTGACTACGATTAGACATTTCAAGGTCTTATCGACTCCAAGGTCGCCATGTTTAATTGTAAACGATCCGAAATATAAGGTAACAATAAATAGAATGGGCAAAACATAAAAGAAGAAGGTTTCATCTTTCCTTTCTTTTAATCTTCAAGAACAAGTAAATAATTTGATATTTTCCAAATGTTGTAAGGTTCTCAGTAGATGTAAGAAACCTTGTCGAAAGAAATAAAAACGAGAAAGACAAAGTTTTCAATTTGGCAAAGGAAGACGTCCTTTGAGTAAAAGACAAATGTAGGTAAACAAAAAGGAGAAGACTTTTAGGGTAATAAGGAAATGTACTTTTTCTAAAAATTACGAAGAGTAAAGACCGGAGGTTTAGGGTGTAAGTTTCGTACATTCTTCTCTACTATAGACAACAGGGACGAGGGTGTCGTGGGTAGAAATGAAGGAGATTGTGTTTAGACTGAGGACCGGAGAGAAAAAATAACTTTGACGAATACAGTACTTGGGACCAGGTTCGGTGATGTCAAAGATCGGACCTCCCGACGTCTCAGGACTTCCTAGAGAGTGAAGGGTAGTACGTAGAAAGATTTTAAGTCAGAGGTATTTCAACAGTCTCAATAGGAAAATTTTGTATTTGAACTACTACAGTGAGTACGAATTTGGGAGGCGACCGAAGTGAAGTGTGACTTTTATTTTAGGGTTATGGTATGAGACCAGACGTTAAAATACCAGAGACATTTAGAGTAGAGTATGTCAAGAATCCGAGTAAGTGACGTGATATCGGTGGGAGACGTAGAAACTTGAATTGGTTCAGCAAGGACGTTGTCCTAGAAACGGTATCGTACAGTCGAAAAGTACCGACCGAGGAGGGTCATTCAACCTAGTGTCGGTATAATGGGAAAGAAGTCTCTCCGGTTTGGTTAGTTTTTATTTTTATAAAAAACTCAGTGAAAGATCACCTCGTAATAGAAGTTTAAGGAACTATCGTAGATAGTAAAGACTATAATGAAAATAATAATTATAACAGTAAAATAATAATAAACAGAAAAGGTTGAATTACATTCAACATACGAACAGAGTGTGGAAACTTTGGGTTTGAAATTTTTAGAGTACCGTGTGTCACATGTAAGTTATTTCTACAATCTTTTTTATAGTTGTGTAGAGGATGAGTAAAACAGGTTAACGAAAAATAAGTAAAAAAAGTCATTAGTTAAAAGGTATAGAATTACGTCTTGACTATGACAACTGTATAGGGAAGAACCTTAAGAGGACCGGAAATTTAAGACAAAATACATAAGACACAAAAGAAGGATGAAGAAGTCAAGGAAAAGGTCAGGATATTAATTTACCAACTCAAAGGGGTCAAATGTATTAACGGGAAGTAGAGAAAGAGTAACAGAAAGAACCCATAGAGTCTATGAGGGTACCGAGACTACCTACACTGTTTCTTTTTGACGTTTTGACATGACCTATTCAATTTGTCTTTCCCTTCTGAAATAAGTTTTGGAAACGTTATCTACTCTCTATAACTGGAGTTGAGACGACTCTGTTTTCCGTTCTCTCGAATTTCGTCACCCCACTCGAACACCTTTTGAGTATCTTTTCTCATGAACCCCCTCCAACTAGTTACACATATCTGGTAGACACAAACGATTAACCACGAATAACTTCAATCCGAGTATGGGAGGGTATCTCTGACTCCCTATTTTTGTGATGGAAAGAACTTCTAATGTAAAGTTTCTCTACGGAGGGTCCAGGAACTTGTTCTGAAAGGACCCAATATTTTGATCGTTCTCCGACCCTCTGTTAATTGTAGAACTACCCGGTCTGGTTATTAAATGTCAATGTGTAAAAGATTTCATTTACGAGATTCTTTTTACTTCAATCTCATAAATCTGATTTTCTTTAGACAGATTTCAAATCAATCCGAATCCCCTTGTAATTCCAGTAGAACCAACCTAAGTGAATAGTCCAAAGGAAAATATAGACATACAAGTCTGGACTACAGGACTGTTCGACTGTAGGAAATAAAAGTCAACGGACAACTTATGGAGGCTCATAGGGTAAAAGTGTGGGTTGAGAAATACAAATTTTGGTTTAGATCATTTTTATTTTTAATTTTGTATTTATTTATTTATTTATTCATATGGATATTTTTTTAGATTGGAAAGAAAAGAAAATTTTTAACTCTATATTAACTGTACACGATAGTATATGGTCAAAATATATATGTTTCATTACTAAATTATATATATATATAACGTTTTACTAATAGTTTCATCAATGGTAGATAGTGGTGTGTGTCAATTTTAAAAGAAGGACCCCACTTTTGAAGATTCTAAATGAGAGAATTGTTGAAAGTTCATATGTCACGTAAGAGTAATTGATATCAGTGACACGATCCGTAATATATAGGTGTTTGAATAAATGGAATATTGACTTTCAAACATGGAAGACTGGTGGAAGTAGGTAAAACGGCTAAGGGAGTTAGGGAAGGGGGTACGGAGACTTGGTAATTAGACAAAAGACATAGATCTATAAGTAAAAACAAAAAAAGAAGAGGTCAAAATAACTCTTTATTAGCTACGTTCAGTGTCATCTTTAAACTCCGTATATCGATCTACCAGATTAAATGTACATAAGACTCTACTAATACTCGATTGTAGTAGAAAATTTATATCCTTGTCAAATTTTGTTTCCTTTTTACTCTTTAAAAGACCACTACTTTTGAGAGTCCCCAATGAGAGGATTGTAGAAGGCATATACGGAGGACGTTGTAATCGATATTAGTGGTGCACAGGCAATGTAGGGATCATAAATTCATAGTATTGATGTTGATTGAAAACTGGTGGAAGGAGGTGGGAGACGGAGATCATTGGTGTTCAGACTAGAGAAGGATACTCAATCAACACCAAAAAAAAATAAGAAAAGAAAATATTCTAAGGTGTGTCTTCTCTCTAGTATGTCATAAATAGAAACAGACTGGATAGTGGATCGTATTTCGGAAGTTCCAGGTAAGTATAACAACGTTTATCATCCTAAAGAAGTGAAAAATTACCAATTTAGTATAAGTCAACACCGATATTTATATGGTGTTTAAGAAAAAAGTAGGTAACCACCTATGACTCCTTCAAAGGTACAGAACCAGTAATTTTTGTTACGAAAACACTCGCATCCTAACGTCTATACAAAAACTCAATTACAAAAGTAAAGGAAGCCTATATGCGGATCTACATCTTAACTATCCAGTATACCATAAAGATAAAAATTAAAAAATTCCTAGGAGGTATGACGAAAGACACACACACATACACGATTCAGTGAAGTCAGTACACGTTGAGAAACACTAGGATATCAGGTTGTCCGAGGAGACAGGTACCCTAAGAGGTCCATTCTTATGACCTTACCCAGTGGTACGGGAGGAGGTCCCCTAGAAGGACTGGGTCTCTGACTCGGGTGTCAAGGTACGTCAGAGAACACCAAGGACGTAATGTCCGTCTAAAACATAGTGACCCGGTAGTCCGCCTCTTCTGTTACCGTGGGGTGAGGTCATGAGAACGGACCTTTTAGGGTACCTGTCTCCTCGGACCATCCGACGTCAGGTACCCCAGCGATTCCCAGCCTGTGTTGACTCACTGAAGTGAAAGTGAAACGTGAAAGTACGTAACCTCTTCCTTTACCGTTGGGTGAGGTCACAAGAGTGAACCTCTTAGGGTCCCTGTCCCCTCGGACCACCCGACGGTAGAGACCCCAGCGTGTCTCAGCCTGTGTTGACTTTACTGAATCGTCGTCGTCGTCCCGGTAGTCCCTTCGAAGACGAAAGGTATCACTGACGAGGTTAAATATTAGGGTGGTTGGTATACGTTCCTAAAAGAAAGATGAGGTGACGTTGTAAACAGTAGAAATTAGAAAAACTATCAACGGTAAGATTGTCCACACTACATCAAAACTGAAGGGAAAGGGAATACTGATCACTACAACTAACTCGTACATTGATAACTTGTGAGTACATAGAAAAAACCTTTTTACAGATAAGTCGAGAACCGAGTAAAAATTTAATAAACAAATAAACGATAATTTGACATACATATAGATATCGTCTAAATTTCAAATGTTTATAAAAAAAGGGTAAGGTATCCAACAGAAAGTGGAACTTCTACCAAAAGAGACACATATTCGAAATATCGAACTATGTCAATGTGAAAAGAAAAATTTAACAAATACGAAATCCACAGTATAGGTTTTCTAGTAATTGTTATGAGTACAGTTCCTCAAAATAAGGTCACAAAATATGATTCTCAGAGTACCAAAGTCCAGAATATTAGAAACTACGTAAAAATCAATTAAAACACTCATCATATTCTACACCCAGGTCAAAATAAGAAAATGTAAATTTATAGGTTAAATGGATCGTGGTAAATAATTTTTCGGACATCAAAGAGGTGACTCACAAGAATGAAGGGAACAGTTTACAATCATCTGGTACATACGAATCCAAATAAAGACTCGAGAGCTAAAAGAAGGTAACCAGATAAGCAAAAATACAATCGGGGTATGACAAAACTACTGGTATGGAAATATCATATAGGACTTTAGTCCTTCAGACTACAGAGGACGAGAAAAGAAGAAAGAGTCTTAGAGAAACCGAGAAGTCCTAGAAAACACCAAGGTATATTCAAACTCCTCACAAAAAAGACGAAGATATTTTTTATAGTAACATTATAACTATAACGTAACTTAGATATCTACCGAAAATCATCATAACTGTAAAATTTTTAGAGTTCACAAGGTTAGGTACTTATACTTTATGAAAGGGTAGAGGAACACAGAAGAAACTAACGAAAGTGATCATATAACATCAAAAATCTCATCTCTAGAAAGTGAAAGAATTTAAATAAAAATTCATAAAATAACAAAAAACTATTATAATATTTACTTTATCTAAAGAAACAAAAAGTGTTTTACATATCAATCACATAGTCTTTTAATACTTACAAATATACAATAAAACATAGGACATTTGAAATGACTTAAGTAAACTAATTTATATTGTCAAACCCCCCCTCCATTAGAAATCCCAAAAGATGTATATTTTAATGCAGTAGACGTTTATTTCTGTCAAAACGTAGAAGGAAAAGTCAAGGCTTAAAGTGAATAAAAAGAACGGACTAACGAGATCGATCCTGAAGGTACAACTTATCCTTACCACTCTCACTCTTGGGGACAGATAAAGACTAGAATCTCCTTTTCAAAATTGGAAAGTGGTAACTTATCCTACAATTGACACCGGAACATTATATACCAGAAATAATACAATTACATACAAGGAAGATACGGATTAAACATTCACCAGAAAAAATTTTAGCACTTACCTACAATTTAAAACAGTTTACGAAGAAGACATAGATAATTCTAATGGTACTAGGAAAAGAAAGTAAGACACTTTCTCTACACTTCACAGTATAGGCAACTAAACGTTTACAACTTTATACCTCGAAAGGTCCATCGTGATCATCAGGTCTTGGGTCGACGGTTACGTCCTCTGTATTCTCAACACCCAAGCTACGGACCCAGCTTTATCGGGGGACCTCCTCCGGTACCGTTGGGTGTACCTCTCACTCAAGAATGGACCTCTTAGGGTACCTGTCTCCTTGAACGACCCGATGTCAGGTTCACCAACGTTGCTCGACCTGGCTTGACTTGATTGAATCGTGCTGTACACAACTCTATAGGAACGTAGAGTATCTATCTAGAATGAACTAGTACCACTAATTAGGAAAATTACACGACGTCTTAAACCAAACGATCTAAAAATAACTCTTGAAAACATAGCCATGAGTAGTCGTCATAACTCGGTACGAAAAGAAAAGAACATAGTAGGAAAAGACCAAAACCATAATCACACACACGATCAGCGAGTCAGCACAGACTGAGAAACACTGGGGTACCTGACACCGGGTGGTCCGAGGAGACAGGTACCCTAAGAGGTCTGTTCTTATGACCTCACACAACGGTAAAGGAAGAGGTCTCCTAGCAGGGTTAAGTCCGTAGTTTGGTCCCAGAGGACGTAACGTCCGTCTAAGAAATGTAGACTCGGTGGTCCCTCAGAGACCACCTTAGTTATACTAGGACCGGAAGATTTTATCCAAATCCTTACAGGGGAAGAGAAACTGTAAAATCTTCTCAAACTCTTCCTAACCAAATTAAATAAATAAACTAATTCAAGCGGTCACTTCGGTAAACTAGAACTCAAAAAGAAACGACCATTTCAAAACTAATGATCAAACTAAAGGAAGGAACATAAATTAGATACGTTTAAATGATAAAGAAGGAGTAAATTAGAATCATTCAACATACAAAGATTAAAAAAAAGGGTAAAGAAGATCCAACATGTCAAACAACCGTATATTGACAAGTATCAAGTCAAGTCAAGTCAACGAGTCAGCACAGGCTGAGAAGCGTCGGGGTGCTTAGGGTCGTGCGGTCCGGAGGGACAGGTAGTGGTTGAGGGCCTCAAGTGAGTCTGAGTGCAGGTAACTCAGTCACTACGGTAGGTCGGTAGAGTAGGAGACAGCATGGGAAGAGGAGGACGGGGGTTAGGGAGGGTCGTAGTCAGAAAAGGTCACTCAGTTGAGAAACGTACTCCACCGGTTTCACGACCTCAAAGTCGAAATCGTAGTAAGGAAGGTTTCTTTAGGGTCCCGACTAGAGGTCGGAAGATATTAGAACCTTAAAGGTACTATAGACAACATTACAGAGGAAAAAGTAAATATTAAAATAAATAAACTCGGGAAAGAGAAAAGAGGAACCAATTAGATCGATTTCGAAACTGTTAAAATAGAAAAGTTTCTTGGTAATTAAACTAATTAAAAAAGATGACTAAAGGATAAGAGACAAAGTAAAGAAGGACAAGAGTTGAAATAAAGGAAAGAAGACCATTGAAACCAGAGTCAAAGGAAAAAGTAAAGCAAACTAGGTAACCTACAAGTTGTCTCACAACTAATTAAAAGTACAAAAACACTTACGAGGTTAAATGGAGAACAATAACTAAGGATCAAAGTACGGTAATACTAGTCTCTTCTATAAACCATGTTAAAGTCAGAAGATCTTAAACGATTCTGAACAAAACACCGGATGGTGTTTACCAGATGGGATCTAATACAAGGTACACGTACACTCTTATTACGAAACACCTACTCGATGACTATATAGATACTCATAATATAAAAAAATTCTAAGGTGTTTATTTACTCTATTATATCATAAACGGAAAGAGATAGAATAAAATGAATCGTATTACGGGAGTCCCAAGTAAGTACAACAGAGTTCACCGTTTTAAAGGAGGAAAAATACCGACTTACTATAAGGTAACACATATACGTCTCTCTCTGATACAAAAGAAAATAGTTAAAAAGTAGTTACTTGTGTTACGATAAAAGTACGGACAGACGAATACATTTACACGTTACTTGTATCTTCAGGATCTGTATAAAGGTTATCACTAAAACATAAAAAGTCTCTTCATGGGTTTCCCCCTTAACAATATAGTATAATATTGAGATTAAAATTGAAAAATCTTTTAAATAAAGTATGACAAAAGGTATCAATAACATGGTTGAATTTAAGGATGGTTGTCACGGGTTCTTAAAGGAGAAGAGATGTAGGAGTGGTTGTAAACGATAAAGAATAGTAAAATTACCAAACGGAACCTTTGCTTGTCTCTAGTAGGACAGCAAAAACTCTAACGTAGGTTCACGACGTAAAGCCTGAGAAGACAACTGGTACTACCGATGAGGTAGTGAAGATTCCCTAAGGACGAGTGTCATCATCTATATTACCAGATTATTATCGGTAAGATTGACCGATAACTTCTTTCATCCCTTTTGGTGATCCAGTAAGTCCATACTGGATTTAGTTCAGGGAATATTAATATTACACCTTTACTGTTCATCTAAGTTCCCTAATCTAGACTATCTTTGTCACGGACTTTTTGACTTCTCTCTAAACATCATAACATGTCCTCCTTCACTAGTTTTGGTAAGGGTTCTTTTTCTTTACGTTTTTCCGTTTTGCCAACAGACTCCTCCGGAATGTTTATTGACTCTTTTCTTCTCTTCGTTTTCCGTTTCCTCTTTCCTTTCTATATGGAAAGACTTAAGTCTCAAGGTTTGTTATCGTACCTCTCTGTTCTTTCGGTAGAATTCACTAGTTACGTTTCTTTATCTCCTTTTGTTATTTTACCCTTTCTGATCTCTAGAGAAGTTCTTTTAATCTCTATGGTTCCCTTGTAAAGTACGTTTCTACCTGGGTTATTTCCCCTCTTTGTCATACCTGGATTGTCTTCGTCTTCTATGTTTCTCCTCCACCGTTCTTCCGTGTCTACTTGATATGTTTTTACTACAATTACTGGGTCTATTGGTGTTACCACACTAGTGAGTGGATCTCAGTCTGTAAGACTATACACTTCAGTTCACCCGGAATCCTTCGTAGTGATACCTATGTCGATCACCTCCACTACCTTAAGGTCAACTCGTTAAAGTTTAGGATTTTCTACTACGACAATTTCACGACGTGAGTTATACGGTCGTTTAAACCTTTTAAGTCGTCACCGGTGTCCTGATCTTTTCCAGTCAAAAGTAAGGTTAGGGTTTCTTTCCGTTACGGTTTCTTACATGTTTGATGACGTGTCAAAGTGAGTAGAATGTACGATCGTTTCATTACGAGTTTTAAGAGGTTCGGTCCGAAGTTGTCATGCACTTGGTACTTGAGAGTCTGCAAATTCGACTTAAATCTCATCCGTCTCCTTGGCCTCTAGTTTAATGGTTGTAGGCAACCTAGTAGCTTTTCACTCTCTCAAGGTTTTTTTGTAGATAAAGACGAAATAACTGATACGGTTTCGGAAACTGACAGACCTAGTGTTATTTGACACCTTGTAAGAAGTTCTCTACCCCTATGGTCTGGTGGAATAGACAGAGGACTCTTTAGACATACGTCCAGTTCTTCGTTGTCAATCTTGACGTGTACCTTGTTGTCTGACCAAGGTCTAACCCTTTCCTCACACAATACCGACATAAAAAAGTGGGATGAATAAATTTGATATACGTCTCATGTAGTACACTTCAGGACCCGACCTTTTTCGTGTTCGACCTTAGTTCTAAAGGTCCTCTTTATAGTTATTGGAGTCTATACGTCTACTGTAGTGGGAATACCGACTTTCGGTTCTCCTTGATTTCTCGGAGAACCACTTTCACTTTCTCCTCTTACTTTTTCGACCGAATTTTGAGTTGGAAGTTTTTTCATTCTAGTACCGTAGATCAGGGTAGTGAAGTAACGTTTATCTACCCTTTTGTTACCTTTGTCCCTGTCTGAAATAAAAGAACCCGAGGTTATAGTAACGTCTATCACTGACGTCGGTGCTCCAGTTTTCTGTGAACGAGGAATCTTCTTTTCGATACTGTTTGAATCTGTCGTATAATTTTTCGTCTCTGTAATGAAACGGCTGTTTATAGGCATGTCAGTTTCGATACCAAAAAGGTCATCAGTACATACCTACACTCTCAACATGGTATGTCTTTTACCTCACGGTTTCTTCACTTCGAAAACTTGACACCACAACCTCTTCTGAGAACTCTAAGGGAACCTCACGTTCTTTTAGGTTGGTAAGTTAGGATTTCCTTTAGTTAGGTCGTATAAGTAACCTTCTTGACTACGACTTCCACTTCGAGGTCATGAAACCGGTGGACGATACTTCTCGACTAAGTAATGTTGCCTGGGACTACGACCCTTTCTAACTTCCATCCTCTTTCCCTACTGTCTTCTACTTTACCAACCTACCGTAGTGGTTGAGTTACCTGTACTCAAACTCGTTCGAGGTCCTCTACTACTTCCTGTCTCTTCGGACCGACGTCAGGTACCGTACCGTTTCTCAGTCTGTTCTGACTCGTTGACTTGTTGTCGTTGTTGTAAGATTGATCACACTTCACTATAGAAACACCAAAACTAAACGTAAATGGGAAGAAAATAAAACTTCACAAAGAATGTAAATAGTAAAGAAAAAGTAAAGATGACAGTGACGAAAATAATTGATTTACTGTAGAATTGGGAAAAGGGTTGAAGTAAGAAAACATGAGTCACCAGGAGACCATGTAAAGGATTTTATGATGAGAGTCGTGTAGGGACAACATATTTTAGAAGTTACTGAGAGGTAATAGACGGACCAGGATTCTCATAGGTGAGATCTTGACCTTTATGAGAAATTGTGAGTTCAATAGTTCTAAAAAATCAAAATATTTTCTGGGATGACTAAAATTGGTGAATCCCACTGACCTCTTAAGAATTTTAACATCACGTATACTTTTTATCATCATCCTTCTCTCACACTGGGTCTAAATAATCTTACCACCGAAATGTTACCATATTATTCACTATCATTCTTCTGTTACTTTCTTAAATTCTCCCCTTCCGTCATAGAGGTAAGTACCAGAAATTTTTAACAGGTAATCCAGTCCAGAATCACAAATAGAAAAACACCAGTGGTCAGGTATACCCGAATCAGTAGAAAATTACAAAAGATGATGGATTTGGTTTTCGTTGAAGATAGTTAAATTGTACGTTTGTTTTGACCCCCGGCAGAACGTTTCACTTAGGACCTTTAAATGAGTAACCAGTTAGGTCAGTATACTGATATTTTATTTTAATGAGTGTTTGAACAGACGTAAGTTCTTCTCCACCATTTTAATCGATGAATTCGAAGTCACTTTCTTTTGTGATCCTAATGATTACAAGGAACGTCCTAGTCAACCTTAGTGTTTATCGGTACCTTCTCTTTTACGTTAAGTCTCTCTTTACCGACTCGATTGAGGAGTCCATAGAAACATGAAGTAAAAGGTTCCGTAAAAAGTAAAGTTATAATAAAAAAATACCATTTTTAGTCCTACTTGTACGGTAAGATCCGTGAATCTTGTGTCTACGGTTCGAAGAGGTATCCACAAATATATATACGTAATTCATAAGTTCTAACCGAATACCTATCAGTCGTTTTCCTTTTCTTAAGTGTCTTTGATTTAACCAGTTACACATTGATCCATCGAAGTAAATTCCTGATCTTCCGGTGATCTAGTTCTTTATAGGGGTTAAGGGAGTCATATCTTCTCAATAGAAAAGACTTTATGTCCGTATTGAATAAAATAACACAAAGTAAAGTAACTTGAAGGGTCTATAACTAAAAAAAAGTTCATCTTTTAAGTACCGTTGGAACGTAACCCGTTCGGATAGTCGTGGTACACAGGTTATCGCAAATGAGTAAAACACAGAGACACAGTGTAAAACCATTAATAATGTGATAAAGTCTAAAAAAGGAATAATACCATAATACTTCCGACTCGCGGCTTCTTAACTACGAAAACTTGACACCACAACCTCTTCTGAGAACTCTCAGGGAACTTGATGTTCCTCTAGGTTGGTCAGGTAAGATTTCCTCTAGTCGGGACCCTAAAGAAACCTCCCTTACTACGATTTCGACTTTGAGGTCATGAAACCGGTGGAGTACGCTTCTCAACTGAGTGACCTTTTCTGAGACTACGACCCTCCCTAACCCACGTCCTCCTCTTCCCCTACTGGCTCCTACTCTACCGACCTACTGTAGTGACTGAGCTACCTGTACTCAGACTCACTTGAGGCCCTCAACCACTACCTGTCCCTCCGGACCGTACGACGCTAAGTACCCCAGCGTTTCTCAGCCTGTGCTGACTCGCTGACTTGACTTGACTTGACACCATCAGATACTAGTCACTATAAACTACAACGACAACGTTTTACTAATACTGAACGACCTCTGAGTCTGCCGAGTAAAAATCGTTATTTCATAGAAAATAAATTCCATATATGTAACTTAAAATCCACATTACGATAACGTGTGGATTATTTGGTAGTCAAGTCAAGTTAAGTCAACGAGTCAACACAGGCTGAGAAACGCTGGAGTACTTGGTGTCGTGCGGTCCGGAGGGACAGGTAGTGGTTGAGGGTCTCAGGTGGGTTTGGGTACAGGTAACACAGCCACTACGGTAGCTTGGTAGAGTAGGAGACAACAGGGGAAGAGAACGGAAGTTAGAAAGGGTCGTAGTCCCAGAAAAGGTTACTCAGTCCAGAAGCGTAGTCCACCGGTTTCATAACCTCCAAGCCGAAGTTGTAGTCAGGATGGTTACTTGTGGGTCCTGACTAGAGGAAATCCTACCTAACCAACCTCGAGGAACGTCAGGTTCCCTGAGAGTTCTCAGAAGAGGTTGTGGTGTCAAGGTTTCGTAGTTAAGAAACCGTGAGTCGAAAGAAATATCAGGTTGAGAGTGTAGGTATGTACTGGTGACCTTTTTGGTATCGGAACTGATCTGCCTGGAAACAACCGTTTCATTACAGAGACGAAAACTTATACGACAGATCCAACCAGTATTGAAAGGAAGTTTCCTTGTTCGCAGAAAATTAAAGTACCGACGTCAGAGGTAGACGTCCCTAAAACCTCGGGTCTTTTTATTACAGTCGGTGACAAAGGTGACAAAGGGGTAGATAAAAGGTACTTCACTACCCTGACCTACGGTACTAGAATCAAAAGACTTGCAACTCGAAATTTGGTTGGAAAAGTGAGAGGAGAAAGTGAAAGTAGTTCTCCGAGAAATCAAGAAATGAAAGACGGTATTCCAACCACAGTAGACGTATAGACTCCAATAACTATAAAGAGGGTCGTTAGAACTAAGGTCAAAGACGAAGGAGGTCGGGTCGTAAAGAGTACTACATGAGACGTATATTCAATTTATTCGTCCCACTGTTATATCAAATCATATTTGTATTCAAAATACCCGGGACCCTTTAATTTTTTTAGTATACTTAATGAAATAACTTCACCTACTAGATCTTGTTTTAGACAAAGAGACCCCTTACGGATGTCACGATAAAATAACTCAAAAAGATCTATACCATAGTTGATATTATAGATTTGGTAAAATGTAAAAATTCATCACCAAATAAGAATCTGTGTAAATTATATTATAATTAAGTCATAAAAATCAAAGATACGTAACCAAACCTCAAAGTAAAAATATTGTAAGGAGTGTAAAAGACAGATTTGTTTTTAAGTACGACATACTGAGATGTAGTTAATAATTATTCTCTACTTAATGTACCTTCTTGTTGTAAGTGACGTTTCAGATTACGAACATTGTCAGTGAAAGTCCCAAAGTCCTAAAGTTTATTTTACACAATGAAAATTTATGGTTTTATGGTCCTACATAATGGTTTTTATCTTAAAAAAAGGAAAACAACAAATTATGAAGTGATCAATTCTATTACGAATGATGGGGCTGTTTATTTCGGACTCAGAATCACTGACTTAAGTTATCTTCAAATAAAGAATTAGTTCTTTTCAGGTAAACCGTTTCACAGAAGATTCCGGTTAGGTTAGTAACTAAACATCGAACAACCACTCTTCTCTCTCTCACCTCTTTCGTATGGGTGAAGGATTTACAGGAATGGACCTTGATTGTGTTTCGTCACTCTTGATCCGGGCACCCAGGTAACCCAAAGTTCCCTAGATCTTTTACATCAGGGACAGGTCCGTCGACGACGGGTCGTTGTTACGATGTCGTACTTTATCCTAGTCTCTAGAAACGACACGTCAATCGATAAAGACGGTGTTTATAGGAATAAATCCACAAATTCGTTTTAAACTTTCGAGTCAATAAATGTCGAATTTTAGTTCTAGTCACTGAGTGACATTGACACATTTACCTATGTGTAAACGTATCTCACGTTCAAATCTATCTATATATAGACATATCGACATAATGATTTTCAAACAAAACCTTTTTATGAAAAGGACTTAAACTTCGGAAGGTTTTGATCATACCTTTAACTATAGCCAATAAGACGTTATCTTCAAGGTAAATGTACTCTACTTTAACTTCCTTTATCTCTTTAGATTAAAAATTTTATTATACATGTTAGGTAATATTCAAATTTTTATAAAAAGTTATTTATTAAGTTAGTCCAAGATTTCATTCATATCACTTCTTTCACTTTCCCAATGAACGAGCCAGCACAGGTTAAGAAACACTGGACTACCCGACATCGAGGGACCAGAGTAGAGAGGTACCTTAAGAGGTCCGTTCTTATGCCCTCACCCATCGACAAGGGGATAGAACCCTTAAGGAATAGCTTGGATCCAGAGAAGGTAACGTCCGTCTAAGAAATAGTAGACTCAGTGGTCCCTTTGGGGACTTGAGATTTATCCGTGTCTGTACTCTGTTTTTTTCTCAACCCGGTTTTTTTAACTCAGTTTTCTTTTATAAACTTTGATCTCTTTTCCAACTCTTTAATATCCGTTTTAATATTCTCAGACCGGGTATCCGATATTACATTTATTACAAGAACCTTCTTTCGGTACCGATAAATGAATGTATGACGGATACCAACGGATCGTCTCAATTCATCATACGGGACGTTTCAACTTTCGTATAAGATAGACCGGGAATTATCTTTTAAAAATGACGAGAGACATGATGTCTTTATTAACAGAGAAGTGGAAAGATGGTTGAGTACATTTCAGTCCTTGTCCAAATAGTCATAGATCTTTTTAAACGTGTTTTTATGAAAATTAACTTATTAATACAAACTGTGTGAAACAAAAATTAGAATGGTAATTTTTTAGTGTGTAATAAAATAAAAGTCAAAATTACTGACTAATTTAAGGGAAGTAAAATCTATTATTAATAGTATAATAATGCCCGAAGGGACTACCGAGTCGCCATTTCTTAGGCGGACGACACGACCTCTGGACCCAAGTTAGGGACCCAGTCCTTCTAGGGGACCTCTTGCTTTACCGTTGGGTGAAGTCATAAGAACGGACACATTAGAGTACCTGTCTCTTCGGACCACCTGATGTCAGGTACCTCAGTGTTTTTAAGCCTTTGCTGACTCGTTGATTTGGGGGTGGTGGTGATCAGTCCATGGAATCTCCCGTCCAAAGTCAAAAATAGTATAATAAACCTATCACATAACAAAATAGACGATTGTTAAACATAATCTTTCTATTATATGAAATTATATAATATTTAAATACAAAATTTTACACATTATATAAATAGGTAAAACATAAATTTAACATAATCTACACACCCAACTAGTTTATACATATTTAAGATCAGTCTCATGTAAGAGTAATTCGGAGTCATAAAGTTAGTGACCTTTTAAGGGTGATAAGATAACTATACCCACAAGTTGAATTTCCTTCTCAATTAGTTCAATATGAAACTTTAGTGCATAGGTAAGTACATGACGCAGAGACCGTTTGTATCTTTGGAGGAAACTTCTTTGAGGACCTTTACCAATCATTTATTTTAGTCACCCCTGACTTACTTGTTTCTCAGAGATTTCAGACACCTATCTTTGATCTTATCTTAACAGTGAAAGGAAGAGTCTCCACCTATACTCTTTTCGACTAGTCACCACCTATAATCAGTCACTGATGTCCCTGTTAAGCTTCAAGTCTAAGTCTAAAATTAATCGATTTAGTAGAGCCTTTCCACAAAGTTGAGGAGAGTGACTTGAAAGTAACTAAGTTAATAACTTCCTCCTTGTCTGACAGACAAAGAGTATATGAAATTATATTCAAACATATAAAGTCCTGTACGAACGAGAATATCTATCTATGGTATCTACTATCTGTCTATGTATCTATCTAGAAGGAAGTATTGTCTACTGAGACTCTTTTCCACTAGTCATCACTCACAATAAGTAATAACGATATCCTTCTTCACCTTTCTCTTTGTGCCACACTTTCCGACCCGAAATCCAAAGGTCTCATATCTAAGACTGAAACTAAAATACAAATTTATTTATTCCCCACCCCCCCTCTCTCTCACTCTGTCGGAATCTTTGGGAAAGGTGAGGTGTCAGAATGTCTTGTATTTTATATTTAGCTTACTAACTTCACCTCCTATTCTCCGGATCCACGGGTAAAAGGTCAGGTAGGTAAGAAAAGATAACGAGAACTCTGAGAAAAATCCTTAGAGATTACCTTTCGTTGTAAACTTTTACTGAAAGTTTTTATTATAGATTGGAAGACGGAAGGCGTAACAAATCTCAGGGAGAAACAATCACTTCGTAAAGAACTGGGAAACTAAGAAAAGGTAGAAGATGGAGCAGAGGGTAAAGACGTCATGAAGAAGGCAAATTGAGAAAGTATAGGACGTAAAACTTTCGAATAGATACTAATATGACTAAAGAACTCAAAAATAAATGAAATAAAATAAAAAAATTGTTCTTTTTGCAAAACATGACCCCATATCAGCTAATAGTTACAACACTATCAAAGTCCACTTGTCACTTCCCTGAGTCGGTATGTATATGTCCATAGGTAAGAGGGGTTGGGGAAGAGTAGGTCCGACCGTATATTGTAACTCGTCGCAAGGTACACGATATGTTATCCAAAAACAACCAATAGGTAAAAATTACATCGCGACACATGCACTGGAAGGGTTTCAGAAATCGACAGGGTAAGGGGACCCTTGGTACTCAAACAAAAGATTCAGACACTCAGTGAAAGACAAACAATTTATTCAAGTAAACATAATAAAGACAAATCTAAGGTGTTTATTCCCTACAGCATACTATAAAGAGGAAGAGACAGACTGAATGAAGTGAGACATCAGGTAGGTACAACGACGTTTACCAGAATAAAGTAAGAAAAATTACCAACTCTTTATAAGGTAATATATATATGTGTATATATATGTAAGTGTGTGTGTGTGTGTGTGTGTGTGTGGGGTGTAGAAAAAATAGGTAAGGAGACAACCACCTAAAGTGAAAGGTATAATGTAAAATGAAATAAGTCTTTTTACCTTTTTACCTTGACCGATTAGTCTCACAAATTATGGTACCATGAGACATGGTAAATGGAGAACGGACCAAAAAAGTAATAAAAAAAAAACACATCAATGTTCCGAACATTCTTATAAATTATCATAGGTAACGTCAGTCCGTTTATTTTAAGAACGTAGGACGATGATATTTCTGAAGACTATTAATAGTGAGTAGGGACTTTTTACTTACTGGGTTTTACCTCATAAGATCTATAACTTTTAAATTGAAATGTAATGTTATCCTAACACGACCTTTACGTGAGGTTCGACTAACTAGTCGATCGTATGACACATCGATTTTTACAAAGGATAAACCCATAAACTTTCTTTAATTGTTCTAGTGATTTATATTACCGATGAGTTTTAAACCTTTGTCTTTGTTTACCCGTACGTACACAAACACACCCACACAACTTTACTATTTAGTATAAATACAGTCTCTTCTATTCACTTGAAGTTAGAGTTCTACTTGGGTCGATTCAATGGATCTATGGCACTTTCCAGATGATTCGATAGGACTCAGAATAAACATGTAATGACAGTCCATTTCGTTTCTTCTTGTATAAAGTCGTAAGTTTTAAGGAGATCACTGATTTAACGAATAGACATCAGTAAAAAGTCTTCGGTATTTTAGTGAACTGTATAATTTTTGTTTTACGAGCTAAAACCATCAGACCTTCATAAATATCCCTGGATTTTCAATTTGACAACATAAACATATTCCAAGAATAGTTACGTATAAGTTATCACGTCATGAGACGTAAAAATAAAGTCACTACTTCTATGTAGTAGGTAGGTATCGTAGAATGATCAACAAGGAATCATACTATCGGAAATAAATATTCTATTCACTACCACTTCTCTCGATAGTAGGAACTGATCTCTTATCCTATTTCGATGGTCCGGGATTCCCACTATTTTGCTTGGAACCTATGAAAATTCTTTAAGAACATCATTCTCAAAATATAAAGACCGATACCACTTAATTAAACATTTCTGATCGGAAAGAAGGATATTCTTATTCATTCTGACCTTTTCTACTTCTCTTCAGTTACACTTACGTAACCTTTATTATGTTTCAGTCGTTCCTGATCTCTCCGACTGTAGCATCTCTTTATGACCTCTCTTACCTTATTGTCTCTCCACTCGAATTATAAGTCTAAACGAAAAAGGAGGAGTCACAAATAAGTGAGTACCTTCACCGGTTCCTTTTCGATTCGTTTTGAAATAAGTCACAGGATCTCGAACCCTCTGTTTTTAACCTCAATCCCTGACAGTTTCACTCTACGGACCCGAAGATCCACCCTAAAGATTTCTATGTAGAACACTCACACTCTCACTCTCTCGACACCTTATAGAATGCTCTTTCTCGTTTAGTCTTTTAACTAGTCGGAAGAACTTTGACTTTGGATCGAAATAAGTCGAGTTAGTGTCAAACCTAATTATGTAAAAGGAGTGTCGGATTTTAACAGTTTTTATTTTTGTTTTTGATAATTTAGGAACTATCTTCTCCTGTCTTAGAAAGTCTAAGAGTTTTATGGAGTGTCAAAAGTGTCACTAATAATAAATCAGTTTTCAATGGTATGTGTCGTTTTTTGTAACGGTTTACCGTTTTTTAATACCCTGACATTCACTGTCATCCTTCTGTGGGTACTCTCTATGTATAAAACGGCAATAATTTGTGTCTGAAAATTTATTGGTACTATTTAAACAGGTCCTTATGTCTAATGTTCTACCCCTTAGATAATTTTTCTTAGTTTACTTTCAATACCTTAGTGTTATTAGCATTGATTTTTGAGTTATATACCTATATTATCTTCTAGGTTATTTAGAGAAGATCGTCATCGTTATATTCGTCAAATATCTTATATTCAAAACACTCTTGACTCCAAAAGAAACAAAAAGACGCTGTAGAAATTGTTATGGATTTTTGACTACCTATAAGTTGTTTATAAAAAATCTTCCTTAATTACTACCGAACTCTCACACACAGACACACACAGAGACACACAGACACAGACACACAGAGACACACACACACAGACACACAGACACACAGAGACACACAGACACACACAGACACACAGACACACAGAGACACACAGACACACAGACACAGACACACAGACACACACAGACATACAGAGACACACAGAGACACACAGACACACAGACACACACAGACACACAGAGACACAGAGACACACAGACACAACAATCAACGAGACAGTACAGACTGAGGAACGTTGAGGTACCCGACATTGGGTGGTCCGAGGAGACAGGTATCATAAGAGGTCCGTACTTATGACCTCACCCATCGGTAAGAGAAGAGGTCCCCTAGAAGGACTGGGTTCCTAGTTTGTGTCCAGAGGACGTAACGTCTGTATAAGAAAAGGTAGACTTGGTGGTCCTTCGGGTTACTATCGAACCTTTCTCCGTTTACTTCACCGGATGGGAAAAAATTCCGGTCTCAACATTCGTTCCTCTACTCTTTCCTTTATGTACCCGTCTTTATAAACAACCGTCTTTCCGTCGTTTTCTACTTCTATCCTTTCTCGACGTCTGAGTATCTGTTCGGAAGTGAGTTAAACCAGAGAATAAACGGTGGGAGATTAAGAGAGTTGAGGGGGTCCAATTACTCTGAAACAAACCCATATCTCTCTTTACCAATTTCTGGTAGACAATAATACGTGGGTTATACGTCAGTACCCGACGGGTCTTCTTTGACGCTCAATGATTCAACCAAGTTTGGAGTTATCCTCTTCTATAATTATCTTGGTCATATACAGGTCTATTTTGAAAGGAGTAAGTCTACCACGAGAAGATACTTGGAGAGTATCTCCACAACGTCCCTTTAGGAATCTTAGCAGATGTCGGGTCCCCTTGTCCCAAATGTACTTGATGAAAACAAAGTTTCCTGTGTTCTCCAGAGTTGAATCCACCGTCAAACATTATAAACGCCTAAGTTTAAATCTACCATTAATTTTCCTCGGTATTATTAACCTTTTCTTCCGTCCCCAATTTTTTCCTACTTCTTGTGTCCGTCCTTGGTTCAGTAGGTCCGTCAAATATCCGTTACCAAGATCTAGGAAGATAATACCGAAGAGATTTATAGAAGTTTAATTGTCATTCTCCCTTTCTTTTCCTAATCGAAATCGATGTTTTATCAATCTGATATCCTTTACAACTTTCGTTTTTTTATTTTCCGATTTCAATTCATAGAGGTTTCTCGAAAAGGATAGAGGTATCGTGTGTGTTAAAAGACCCTTGAAAGGGGTAACTACACATCCCTAATAACAATCTACTCGAGTGGTCAGATCGGACAGTAGACCAAAGAAGCGAAGCTAAAAGTCAAGCCACAATCACCACAGAGACACTCCGACCACGTTCTGTAGATGACACCTGGAATCGATCCAGTTTTACCTTCTCAGACTTACCCACGTCAACTTATTGTTTAAGTCCAGGTCACCCTCCTCTTTACAACCCCCGGTACCGGTCCTTCGGTAAGGATCTTCTCGGTTCTTCTGTGTGGTCTCAGGGTCGTTAGTTTATGTACTCTGTGGAAGGGGAACCGTTAAACCCCATTTCCGACTGATCTTTCTCTTTCGACCAGTCCCCGTCCGTGAGTCCAGTATGCTCCCGTCAGATCTCATAAGAGAAATTAAATATCCCTGATCGCAAGAAACAAGCCTCTTCCGTTACCGTGGGGTGAGGTCATGAGAACGGACCTTTTAGGGTACCTATCTCCTCGGACCACCCGACGTCAGGTACCCCAGCACTTCTCAGGTTGTGCTGACTCGTTGAAGTGTAAGTGAAAAGTGAAAGTACGTAACCTCTTCCTTTACCGTTGGGTGAGGTCACAAGAACGGACCTCTTAGGGTCCCTGCCCCCTCGGACCACCCGACGGTAAATGCCCCAGCGTGTCTCAGCCTGTACTGACTCCACTGAATCGTCGTCGTCGTCGTCATAAGAAACAATTCCAGATTCTTACCGGAGAAGTTTGAGACGAATTTCCCCGTTGAACGGGAAAGTGACATAGAAAATTTTATGTTTTCAGTATGACCCATCGACCTAGCAGAGAGTTAGTCAGGGTAAGAGGTTTCGTTTTATCTCGTTAATTTTCTTGTGACCTCCACACACTTTTATAATTACGAAAGGTCTCAAACTCACTAATAAACACGAATCGAATAGACACGAAAACGTATCAGGGTCAATAATTCTCCACAACAAAATTATCGACTCTTCTCCCGAGAGAAGTAACTTTGTACCGTTTCTTCCTCTCTCTTCAATATTACTGTCACCGATCTTCCTAAGACCTGTTGAGAGACAATTTTAATACGTTTTTTTTATGTTACGTATGTATATTTATGTATGTGTGCGTCACTTTATGTTTACTAAGATGACATCGGGTAAACGATAAATAAAATAAGGAAATTTAGTCACGGAACGTTAGGTTAATGTGTGATGCTTTGATCCATTCCCCCGACAAAAACAGTGAGTCACACAGTACCATATTAAAATGGATAGTAATAAAGTCGACTTCCACCGTAAATCCTCAAGTAATCGTTAATTATCTCGGGCGGTAACGAGTCTCTACTAGAGTCTATAAATTCCTTTCGTAAATCAAATCTAACTGTCAAAAAAGATGAGAATTCTACAGAGATTTTGTTTGTTTGATTTTTCAATACCACTTAAGATAATTCTTTTCATATAAAGTACATTTAAACGGTATTCTACTTTCTGAAGTACTGTTACTTTGTATCGAAAGAGAGAGAGACAGGGTCGTTCGAAGTAAAGGGATAGTTTTCTCTCGTCACGAACGTTCCAGAGTCATCTTCTGAGGATGGTAAAAAGTCGTGGCAGTGAGAGAAAAATACAAAACAAGTATTACCGTTGACAGACCGAACTATGTAACCAAGACTACGAAAGTGGACGAGCAACAGTAAGTCCACGATTTGCTCCTCCTACGTATACATATTAAGAAAGTTCTCACGTAATCTTACTGGATAGAACCGTATAAAATACTGTATAGGGTGGTCTGGGACTAATAAAACACTTCAACCGTAAGGTCAATATGACCAACCGAAATTATCGAAAACGGTTGAAGGAGACTCGTATACTAATTAGTCATGTTATTTTACTCTGTGAGATTTTACGTCCTAACTACGTACCCATTCCTAAAATTTTGAAAGTAAGGAAATAGTCAGTAAACTCTGTCAAAATCACCGAGCAATGGTCTTTCATAAAATCCTTTAGAGGGGGATAAACTAGTGACAACGGTCATAACATATCGGAGAGACCCCTCTTTGCTTAGAAAACTAAAACTAATTCAGAGAAAGAAGGCCTTACTCCTACTTCACAAAAGAAGAAACCTCGACACAGTCCATGGAAACTATCCATTATCTTTGGTTATCGTCGACCCCTTTGAATCCGGTTTAATGAAATTTACCGGAGGACTCTTCCGTCACACCCGAATTTTAACCTCTTCGGAGGAGATATATACGGACAACGTCTCATGTTTCTTTTTGTGTGAATTTCAACCTTTGAACGTTAACGAAAGTAATTAAGTAAATAAAGTATTTAAGAATCACTCGAGACGTACAGTCCCTGATCCTATCTTTACTACTATTGTTCAGTTATCACTCAGGGACAGGAATTTTATGAGTATCAAGTCAACATCTCCTTCTGTTTATATACCTTAGAAAGACTCAAATTACCCACCTTCCTTTCACAAGTATCTTTAGTTGACCGTTAGTAAGTTTGGAATCTTCACGTGAAAGTCATTTACGAAATCGTTTCTAGTACCGAAACATAACTACTGAAGTTCTTAGTTGTTTACGTCTGGTCTAGTCAATTATATCTTTCTTTTTTTTTCGTATATAATGTCTTTTCTTCTCAGTCCAACCTGAGAATAAGAGAATCAGTGTAGTAAATTTTAAATACCAGTGAAGGAATGACACTTCCAAACCTCAAAGTAAATTCCTATGTGATACACACAATCAGCGAGTTAACACGGGCTGAGAAACGCTGGGGTACCTGACGTCAGGTGGTCCAAGGAGACAGGTACTCTAAAAGGTCCGTTCCTATGACATCACCCAACGGTAACGGAAGAGGTCCCCTAGAAGGGTTGGGTCCCTAACTTGGGACCAGAGGACGTGACGTCCGTTTAAGAAATGACTATAGAAAGTTTAAATCAAAAGAAATTCATACAGATAACCTCAGATATGTGAAAAAAGATTCTAACACTTCGGTTGAAGTCTTTTAATAAAAACAGTAGAAGTGTGTTACGGTTCAATTTCTTAGAAAATCGATAACATGTATGTTGTGACCTTGGACCACTTGTTGAAATTGATCATTTTAGTTTTAACACCAAGGACCACCGTGGTAAACGTCTTAGGGTAGCGTGGACCGGTTTATAACGATTCCGTCCCTGTCTTGGTGGTACCAAAAGGCGAGGATTGTTCCAGAGAAGTAGACTCTATTTACTTTCTCCTGAGTGTCCTCACTTCCCTTTCGATCCTCTTCTAAGTTTTTACCGATGTCAAAATCCTGGTAAATAGTATAAAACGACGAAGAGTCGTCTTCATCGTTATGGTTAAGTGGTGTTACACACGACATACAGAGAAGGTTCTAGAGAAACACAAGTAGAAGTAAGGACGATGACCGTTGTCCTTCCTCAACTACTTTAAACATCGAGGGAAATATAAGATAGACAGGTGTCTTAGTGGGGGTTATTCGGATGATAGAATCATTTTAGTACAAACATCCTTTCAAAGGTAAGTAAAGGTGATGGACAGGGAGAGCGATTGACTTAAACCAGGGATATACGGGGTACCTATAGGGACGAATAATGAAAAAAAAAAAAATTAGAGGTTGGTTTTGTTATTTACTCCTGACCTATCCTATTTTGTACCCTCCACCTGTCAATGGACGTTCAATATCAGGGAGACCCGATGGAGGGATTGGAGTTACCTAAAGTATCCTATTATTGATGGCTCTCGTCGGACACTTCCTTTTTGTTCAATAGTTTTCTGTTTAAAATGTTTGTTATTATCGTCAATCACAAATTGTGAATGAACTACGGTCAACGACAAGACAAACGAAATCTTATAATATCGTGACTCGGAATCGAATAAATTAAGTGTGTACATGAGGGTCATACATTTTCTCGATTCTAAGTCCGGACCCATCAGACTGGGATTTCGGTACAGGAATATGGACCTCTCGTTCATGAAAAAGTAGGATGACAGATGAAAGAGTTCGTTGAGTTCCGCCCACGTCTTACCGTCGAAATCGAAATCTACTCCCCCACGAAAACTTGGAGAAAGTCCCAAAATTTAGAATTGACTAACTAGTAAACTATAAATACTTCCTCAGTCACGACCACTTTTGTCCAACACAGATCCTCTATCTTTCCCGAGATAAAAGAATCACGACACAACTGATCTAATGTCTCAATTGATAGATTAACGGTTAAAATCTTTTTGTTTTCGAGACACTGTTAATACTTCATCCAACTTTTATACCTTATTCAGACATACGTAGAAGTGGAACGGAAGGTCTACGGTGACCTAAATCTACTCCTCGAGGAACCTCTGTCTCTGAGTGAGGGACGAACAGGTCCTAGTCAAATAGTTGTGTTTTAATTAAAAGAGATGTGGACAAGTAAAGTACTCCTCTGACTCTTATTCTTCTATTAGAGACATCTGAAGGTTTCCATTCTACGACGACTTACGAAAAAAAAAAAAAAGTGTCTTTCATTATTTACCTTCACGGATTTTAATTATGTGTCAAAAGTTTTGTCTTGGAACCTCTGTGGAAACTATTCGTCTACGACTGAATTGACTTTTGTTTATGTACCGCGAAGGTTTCGTCTCTTTGTTTTCGGACCCAAAGAGACGGGTCAATTTGTCAATGTAAAGTTTTTTCCGTTGGTGTTAACCAGTTTTTTTAAAAAAAAGAAATTTAGATATCCCTTTTCTGTAGACAATGACAGAAGTCGAAAAACCAGAAAACTCAAGTAAAAGGTTTAGATATGTTATTCTGTCACTCTTATGTCATCTTTTTACACAGGTCCTTCCTTTATTCACGTAACCCCTTAACTTACTTTTACTATTTTTAGTGAGTGTGAAGAAATAACATTATTAATTTATACTTCACCTCACCTCTCACCGTCTACTTAAGATTATCATAAACTTAATCGTGAATCCTCCATAGAATAGACGTAACGGTGTTAAGTTTTCAGGGTGCCAACAAAAGAGAGTCAGGCATAATATGATTAATCCGGAGAGTAGGTAGGACCACAACTGGTTTCATCAGTCATACGTACCTCTCCACGGGTCGAGAGGATTTCCCCAGACAAGTCATGACTGAGGTGTATGACGAACTCTTACGGTAGGCGAAGAACGCATGTCGCGGTACCCCCTGGGAAGAGAGGGCGAAAACCTTTTTTCTTGTATGCAAAGATAAACTATACTATCTACCAGTCCTTCTTCCCCGTCCGGGCCTTCACGCAGTCGTAGGGGAAGGCCCTGCGAGAGTCGAGGGCGGCAGACCGTTCAAACAGAACCAAAGACACAAACTCTTTTAGAACTTGAAACCAAGAACAGTTGAGGTAGAGGTTTTCATAGACGAAGAGACTTTCATTCAAGAGAGAAAAAACACATAGAAGCCCCTAGGGTTGATCACGTACAACAAGCACGTTCTACGAACGACTATTGAATAGACTTGCACCTACAAACAATATTTTAATAAGGAGGAAATTATAACGAAATGATACGTTATATAAGTAAAGTACCTCTCCTCTTGTAAAAATTGGGTACAAAAGGTCAGTCAAAATTAATAAGACCGAGACTAGTAGTATGAAACAAAACCAACCCTTTATATTCTTTTTTAATAAGACTGATATATCTTCAAGAAAGGTTAAACTGATATACCTCGTCCTAAACAAAACAAAATCGTCATAGATCAACCTTCCGACTTAAACTCCTCATCCTTAAAACGAACGATCTTAGGAAAGAGAGAATGACAAGACGACATTATCAATGTCGTTTTTTTTTTTTTCTCCCCCATAATTGATGTAAATTGGGTTCCGAAGGAGAATCATAGACGACGAAGACAATCCAGGTATGGTAAAGACAGGAAATAACACGGGTAGTAACGTACCTTTCAAGGGAACTATAGAGCATTAAAGAACTTCTCTAGAGATCAGAAAGGGTAAGATAACAAAAGGACACAAAGAAACGTAACTAGTGAATCCTTCCGAAAGAATAGAGAGGAACGATAAGAAACCTTGAGACGTAAGTTTACCCATATAGAAAGGAAACGAAGAAACAAAAATCGAAGAGAATAAAAGAGTCGATAAACATTCCGGTGGAGTCTGTTGGTAAAACGCAAAAACGTAAACAAAAACAACCCATACCAGGACTAGTGACGGAGGAAATGTTACAATCCTTGGAGGTAGGTATCAAGAAGTCCGTGAGACAGAAACGGTCACCTGGTGCGGAAAGTCTTGTGAGGTGGTACTGGGTGACAGAAACCACCGGGATGTGTCGTACCGAGTATCAAAGTAACTTAATCTGTTCTGACACCAGATTAGTCAAACTAAGTCATTAGTCAAACTAAGTCAAGTCAGTGATTCAACACAGCCTGAGACGCTGGGGTACTTGGTGTCGTGCGGTCCGGAGGGACAGGTAGTGTTTGAGGACCTCAAATGGGTTTGGGTACAGGTAACACCTCTTCCATTACCGTTGGGTAAGTCATGAGAACGGACCTTTTAGGGTACCTGCCTCCTCGGACCCTCCGACGTCAGGTACCCCAGCGATTCTCAACCTTTGCTGACTCACAGAAGTGAAAGTGAAAAGTGAAAGTACGTAACCTCTTCCTTTACCGTTGGGTGAGGTCACAAGAACGGACCTCTTAGGTCCATGTCCCCTCGGAGCACCCGACGACAGATACCCCAGTGTGTCTCAGGCTGTGCTGACTTCGCTGAATCGTCGTCGTCGTCGTCGTCGTACAGTCAACTCGTTGTCCCAGAAAAGGTCAAGATTGACAACGAAGGACTGAACGTATGTCCAAAGAGTTCTCCGTCCAGTCCACCAGACCATCAGGGTAGAGAACTTCTTACAAGGTGTCAAATAACACTAGGTGTATCAGTTTCCGAAACCGTATCAGTTATTTCGTCTTTATCTACAAAAAGACCTTGAGAGAACGAAAAAGCTACTAGGTCGCCTACAACCGTTAAACTAGAGACAAGGAGACGGAAAAGATTTTGGTCGAACTTGTAGACTTTCAAGGGTCAAGTGCATAACGACTTCGGACCGAACCTCTTAAAACTCGTAATGAAAGGATCGTACATTCTACTCACGTTAACACGTCATCAAACTCGTAAGAAACCGTAACGGAATGAAACCCTAACCTTACTTTTGACTGGAAAAGGTCAGGACACCGGTGACAACTCAAAAGGTTTAAACGACTGTATAAGGTACGTCGTGAAAGTATCGTAGTAGAAAGTCCTAAACTTTATCGAGTTGACCTTAAGGTAGTGGAGGTGATCGAAACAAACATCACTACGAAGGATTCCGGGTGAACCGAAGTCTGAGGTCCTACACACCGAGATCCACTCATACTCACTAGTGTGGTAACACTAATAGACCCAGTACTTCGAGAAAAAACATATCAAGAAGACACATAAGAACGGTGAAGAAGAATTATAGAAGACGAAGACAATACAGGGATGGTAAAGACAGGAAATGACTCGGGTAGAAACGTACTTTACAAGGGAACCATAGAGAATTAAAGAACTTCTCTAGAGATCAGAAAGGGTAAGATAACAAAAGGAGACAAAGAAACGTAACTAACGACTCCTTCTGAAAAAATAGAGAGGAACGATGAGAAACCTTGAGACGTAAGTCTACGAATATAGAAAGGAAAAGAGGAAACTAAAAGTGAAGAGAAGAAAAGTGTCGATAAACATTCCGGAGGAGTCTGTCGGTAAAACGAAAAAACGTAAAGAAAAAGAACCCCTACCACAAATAAGGACAAAGGACATGTCACAGTGCTTGGAGACGGGTATCAAGTAGTCCGTGAGACAGATAGTCTAGATCCGGTAATTTAGATAAAGAGTGAAGGTGACATATCAGTATTCCCTAAATTAAATCCAGTCAAACTAATCAAAAGACACTACCACCAAAAGTAAGAGAGACAGGAGACTATTCCCTATTCCTATTCTCCGAATTCCTCCGAAGGACTACCGTCTTTGACTGACTCGTCCCTTTGACCCAGAACAAGTCTACCCATCCCGGTACGAGGGATTTGGAAATTAGGTTCACATGACCTCACCCAACGATAAAACATGAGGTCCCCAAAAAGGTCTGGGTCCCTAACTTGGGAGTAAAGGACGTCACGATCCGCCTAAGAAATGGTGACGCGGTGAACCATTCGGGGTAGGTATAGTGACGTTGATCAAATGAGGTTTTCAGTAAGAGACGGTAACAATAAACTGAGTATTTAGCAAGACAGAACAGATAATAGGAATCAAAGACCGGTCTGAATCTAAGTTAGTTCTTATCTAAAAGTCAGAGGTGACTCTGGGGTTTGAACTAAAAGTGTAAGACTAGATGGTTTTACATCTGGTCTCACTCTCTGATACGGATGTGGGACGGTAAGTTATTTTACCTATGACTGCTATTGTTCTGAAAAATCTTACTCTTCGTGATTAAAGTTCCATATGAATGAAAAATTAGAAATTTTATAAAGAACCATAAAATTTTACCAAGGTTTTATCCTATATTCTACAGTCAAAACCGTCAGAAACTATCTTCCTGATTGGACGGTATTTCATTTTTATACTAGGACTTAATGAACTAATCTAGTAGACATAAATAGTTTACGTAATGAATGATTTAGATGGAAGAACGGATCTGAACTACCTGTTCCGACATTCACATGTCCGAAGTCTTTCTTACTTTGACATTTACATTGTCTTACTTTCTAAATTGTGGTTTGTCACACTAATTGATTACCTCGACGTAACGTTTACCGTCACATCGGCCTTTTAGAAACGTTATAACACTCTTTTTTTTAATTCTACCTATTTTACATAATTTAAGATGTTTACTCTTCCTTTTTTCAACGTTCCTTCTTTTGAATTTTAGATCACGTCCTTTTAGTCGAATCACTTTTAACTTTTACGTACATTATTTTGATTAAGTTCGTCCTATAATTAGAACATATTTTTTCTATTTTCGTACAATTTCGGACTAACATTTTATAATTACACGATTTGGTAGTATTTTGAAGTGTATACGGGAAATCGCTATCATAACAAGTACTACTATTTTTGAATAAACGTTTAAGAAGAAAATACTTCAGACCTTTGTCTTTTAGACTTTTTGCTGATTGCATCTGTAGATGTCACACATTTTCTGTCCTTTACCACCTCCAATTACTCCAAGTCCCATTGACCAGAGAACTGTCAATCAACACACTGGTATAGTTCCTGGGAGACGTCAGACACTCACACTACTAAGCTACATTTGTTCATCTCAAACGTGGGATTATTTGAACCCCATAAGAATTGAGATAAGGACTATTGCCTACCGGGTCTTACGAGAACCTTAATGTAAATGGAACCAAGTGATATTTGATATTCCGTGGATGTAGGGATCTGAAATAGAAAGGTGACTTCGAGATAAATACCTTTCGTTTCTCTTATACATAGGTAGGAATAAAACGAAAACACAATAAAATAATGACCAAAATTTAACGTCCCGACCTAAACGACTTTAAGACACTATCGAGTCCTGTAACAAAAATACATTATCTCTATCATAATATATCGTCCTTCTTGACTTGATCTACCACTTTAACCGAACTGGACATACAAATATGGTCAATGTTATCCTATAACTAATCAAATAGTTTGAAGAGACCCAGTACGTACGAAGTATTCTTTTTGTGTATTTGTGTGTTTATCCTTATTATTCATTATTAACTTCAGTAAGTCAACACAGGTTGAGAAACACTAGGGTACCTGACATCGAACGGTCCTAGGAGACAAGTACCCTAAAAGGTCCGTTCTCATGACCTCACCCAACGGTAAAGGAAGAGGTCCCCTAGAAGGACTGGGTCCCTAGCTTGGGCCCAAAGGACGTAACGTTACTCTGAGAAACGGTAGACTCGGTGATCCCTTCGACGGAGATTTCAAAGACAGTACGAAGTACACGAGTTTACATTATTTTACATAATTTTATAAAGATAATGATCCCAAAAGAGACGAATCTTTCAAGATGACAGACTGGAGGGTGTGTAAAGTTCTAAGTAAGTAGGTAAAAATACATTGACTTTATAAAAGGAAGAAGGGGATATAAATTCGTTTAAGACAAATACAGAATTCCAGGTCTGATATAGGATGAAGGAGACACTCCGTAAAAGATTAACGAGATAATGTGTCACTAGTTAGAGACCTGATACAAGGAAGAGACTTGAAAACAATGTCAATTACGGAAAGGAACAGACCAACTTAGTACAAAGCAAAGGGGGAACTATCACCCTTGTTACTGAACATGAAGAGAACATAGAGTGGAAGGAGTGTTGGGGGATTTTATGAATCGTACAACGATGTCAGATATGAGAGAATATATAATTATTAATTCTCTATTAGGAATTATTTTGTACCAATCGTACTTATTCGAATTCTGTCCGAGGACACGAGTACAGTGTGACTTATGATAAACCTAATTTGGTGGTTATTTGTCTTCGTAAATATTATATAATAAAGATCTAATCTACCTCTTCGTGGAACCTGTACTATCTAGTTATCTATCTTTTTTGAGGTCTGTTAATTTACTTCAAATGATCATAGTAAAAATTCTGAAAAGTTTGTGGGAACTGAAACCCTTTTGTATTCGTATGTAACCGTCACTAAGTCAAGAGGTAAACTGTAGCATCTAGGTATAAAACAAAGAAGAATAAATCCTACACACAAAAGTCTATGGTACTTTAAATTTATTAGACTAATACAAAAAGTCTGGAGAAAAAAAAAGAATTCCTCACAAATAATCGTCTTCCGTAATCCTCGACGTAATCACAAGAGGTCTCCTTGTTTTGGTTATCCTATCCAGTCTATTTATTATCTATCCCCTACTGTCTATCTATTAACCACTATTCTCCTCTAAATAATCTCTTAACTGAATGAGTCAATACCTTCGTATCTACAGGGTCCTAGACGACAGACATTCGACCTCTGGGATTTTTTAACGATCACATTAAGTTGGACGCAGAATTCCAGGTTCTTGGTCTCGTCAGTTACAGATCCTCGTCCTCTATAGAGTTGAGTCTGTTTTCCTCGTTTAAATGGGAAGAGGTACAAAACCAAGATAAGTTCGGGAATCACCTAACCTATTACGGACGGGTGTAACCACTTCAGGTAGACGAAATAAGTCAGAGATGATGAGTTAAATTTACAATTAGAAAAGACTTCTGTGTGGCCTTTATTATAAAATGGTCGATAGACCCACAAGGAATCGGGTCACTTTAACTAGGTATTTTAATTGGTAGTGTCATCGGTACAACTAGTGTCCTTCTCTGGAACATTCTGACACTGTGGTCAATTTTTGTAGTCCAAAAACATCTTACTTCATATAAATCGTGAACTAACATACAACAAACATAACCGGCGATTACAAAATGTACAGATTAGAAGGGTCGGGTCGACATTTGTGGAGATCCACAAAGAAGGTGACAAAGATTGTTACAAACTACGAATGACAACAGTATATCACATAGCCAAATCATTAATCCTCTGTCTCAGGATTGGGTTGGGATGGAGAATGATTTAGGTCACTCCGTTCTGTTTGATGTTTATTGTGACTTGAAGTCAAAACAAAAGATAACACTGTCATTAATATGAACGGAACTAATTAAGTATCCGAGTAAGATTCCGAACTTACTCTATAGTCTAGAGTTGTCAGGACTATTCAAAATTTCAGGATATGTCTTTAATTCACGATAATAAGACTATCGACTGTAGGTTTTCATCAAAAATAAGACACACCATAATAATATTACTCTAACCATCGATTTATAAACCAAGAGACTTTATTAAAAAACAAGTACTATACTTTTTATTCGTCAAAGATATAGTCATAGTAAAAAGATCTAAGGTATATGTACGTAATTATATACTATAAACAAAAAGAGAACGAATGAATGACGTAAGACATAATGTCCGAGATTTAAGTAGACGTAGTCAGGTTTACTGAGTTAAAGTAAGGAAACATTACCGGTTCATTATAAGGTGACATATATACATGGTGTAGAATAAATAGGTAAGTGAATCATCGTCTGTAGATCCAACGAAGGTACAGGACCGACAACACCTATCTCGACGTCACTTGTAACCCCATGGACATGGAAAAGCTCAATACCAAAAGGGCGACATATACGAGTCAACACCCTTACGACCCAGTATACTGTCAAGACAAAAAATCAAAAAATTCCCTAGAAGTATGACAAGAGGTGTCACCGAGATAGTCAAATGTAAGGGTCCCATTCTCCCAACGGAAAAGCGGTGTGGGAGGGGTCGTAAATAACAAACATCTAGAAAAACTACTACCGGTAAGACTAGCCACACTCGTCTCGGTCTGATCTCTACGTCTACACCTCTTGTCTAAACACCTGTGTCCTCCCCTTCTGGTTTCCCACCCTACTTAACTCTCACATCGTGACTGTTACATGTGATGGTTCACATTATATCTATCGATCACCCTTCGTCGATTTATCGTGTCCCTCGAGTCGAGTCACGAGATAATACTAAATCTACCCACCCTACCCCCGAACCCTCCTTCCGGGATCTCCCTCTCCTGTATGCGGATGTATACCGACTAAGTACAACATGTCGTCTGTGATTGTAACATTTCGTTAATGCAAGGTTATTTTTTTAGTCAAAGATTTTAGAAAGTACATTAAGATTAACATCAAATATCTGGTACTCTTAACTTTTATATTAAAATATATAAAGGAGTATAACTACTCTATTTTGGACCAAATAGAAGACTTCTTCTTTTACAAAGAAATTCGTCTTATAAAAAGTATTAAGGTTATAGATCTAAGTACCTTAAAAAGTATTTCCACTCTCTACCATGTGATCAAAAAGGGTTTATAGAAAGTTGTGTATAAAACTTTTGGGTTTTTTAAGATCAATTTTGGTAATTTAAAAGTAACGATTGTAAAAATAAGAGATAAGAATAAAAGACTCCTAATTATTTTATAATACTGAGTCATACCTTTAGATAATTTCTTGAAGAAGTAACGGACATCTACTCACCTCCGTTTAAGGTCACTGATCTAACGACTCATATCATATCGGTTTCCTTCCTTATATACATTCAAAACTAATAATAATAAAAAAAAATGAGGATTTTTCAGTCGTCTTCCCAATTACATTTTTGAAAGGATAAGAACCAGTGACATACGGATTATATTTTAGGGTCTTGATCTGGATACGGTTCCGTCACACAGTCGGTAAACAATTTTGTTATTGTCAAGAAGAAACGGTAATGTTCGGTTGAGTAAGGATATAATCACTTGGTATTTATTTTCTTGTGTCTTATATAGTCTTTGTCTCCTTCCTTCTTTAAAATTTTGAAAGAAGATAAAGTACAGGAATAGGAAGGGAAATGTCGGTCTGAAGAATTAATGTCTTCTCATGCAAATTATTCCGCAAAAAGAAAAGAACAAAAGACCAAGGTTACGCTCCGTGTACCCTAGAATCAAGGGGTCGGTCCCGGTCCCTACCTTGGACACGGGGTACGCCAGGTACCTCAGGATTGGTGAGATGACGGTCCTTAAGGGTCTCTGTGAAAAGTAATATGTTTTTCGACAGGGTCAGGGCACTGTGATGACCTTGAAGATGACTTTCAGTATATACGGAAAAAAAGGGGGTCATTTTGTTCACCTTTGAAGAATCTTGAGTTGAATGAACTTTAGAGACGTTGTAACTCGTAGTAACCACTGGAGGAGGAAAAACTTCATGAAAGAAGAAAACTGGAGTCACTGTTGGTTAAGGGCTACAGGGACCAATAAGGAAAATGTCCGTAGGGAAAGAGACGGACTTCTAGTTTACAAATAAAATAACTCCCAAGACAAGAGAAGATCTGAATGTATTAAAAGGACACCCTTTAGAGTAAGTTGTAAATATACGACTACTGAGAATTATGTTGCCTTTGAGTCCTTCAAAATTTGAGTCCTTCGGATTGACGGAAGTCGAGTACACATAAAAGGACGGGATGAAGTTTGAATTTAACAAGTTTTCACTTGAATCATAGAAGTAGTTGAGGTTTCTGATGAGAGGGAAGAGACAAGAGACAGACTTATTTACATAGTAGTAGATGGACGAACGGGTTCGACCGTTGAACCACTTTAGAAGTAGATGTGAAAAAGGGAGGGATGGAGTACAGGTTGGACATAGTCAAGAAATAAAAAGACGGACTTTTCAGAGGTCAGAGACGAAGAGAGACAGAAATTAAAATCCGGATATTCTCATAATGACACTGGGTTCCTTTCCTTCACAACTCTTGAGCTCAGGGGAGTCAGAAACGATATAGGACAGTGAAGGTATAAAGGGACCCTGGTCCTTTCGTAATTTTATTAAGGTCTAATCTACATGTATTATAAAAATTCTCGGTGACTAGAGGACGTGTCTAACCCTTCTGATTGCATTTCGTCGTCGGATTTAAAGTCTCAGAATATCCAAACTCCAATTTAACACACCGGGTTGGCACAGTGTGAAAACAGGGTAACTGACAGGATGGTGTCTAGACCGGTGGTAGTGGAGAGTGGACCTAGTGGAAACGTTGGAGGATTGTTCATAAAGACGGATATCTAAATGTGGAGACCAGATACAAAGTGTAACGTTAATCTCACTGGGTCTTCATAAACTCTTACTTTTCTTTTATATATTAACATTTATAAAATCTCCGAAAACGTACACTTTCGAGTAACGGTTTATTCCTCCGAATCAATGAAGGGTTAATCAACCAACACTTTTTAAGGACCTATATATTTACGGGTAATTCATAGTCTTTCAAGAAAAAGATGGTGTAACATTTTGTTTTGAGAATAGGGTTGAATTTTTTGTCACGACCTATTATGACAGAATAAAGAATTTGTGAAATAAAGTAATCCGGTTAGTAAACAGAGACACTCTATATAGTAAAGATTTCGATTTCTTTTGAGTTTTTTGATTGTTACTGTTATAAGAAAGTTGCTGCGATATAGCATACAAACATATATTGGTATTATACCCCGAAGGGACCACAGAGTCAACCATTTCTTAGAAGGATATTAAGGTCTCTGGACCTAAACTAGGGACCCAGTCTTTCTAACCGACCTCTTCCCTATCCGATGGGTGAGGTCATAAGACCGGATCTCTTAGTGTCCTGACTCACTGAAAGTGAAAGTTGGTATATATATATATCAGTATTTATCACATATTAATTAACGGTATAATTTATACACATATTGGTCAGGTAGGATTTCCTCTAGTCAGGACCCGTAAGTAACCTTCCTGACTTCGAGGTTATGAAACCGGTGGACGACACTTCTCGACTGAGTAAATTTTTCTGACCCTTTCTAACCTCCGTCCTCCTCTTCCCCTGGTACCTCCTACTCTACCGACCTACCGTAGTGGCTGAGTTACCTGTACCCAAACCCACCTGAGACCGTTAACCACTACTTGTCCCTCCGGACCGAACGACGCCAAGTACCCCAGCGTTTCTCAACCTGTGCTGACTCGTTGACTTGACTATGACTATGACTATTTATGTGCAATAAATATTAATTACAATATATAATATACACACACACACACATATATATATATATATATATATATATACCCGATTCAGGATCCACCGAGTCACCATTTCTTAGGTGGACGGTTACGTCCTCTGTACCTAAACTAGGGACCCATTCCTTCTAGGGAACCTCTTCCTTTACTGTTGGGTGAGGTCATAAGAACGGACCTCTTAAGGTACTTTTGTCCTCGGACCGTCCGATATATCAGGTACCCAAGTGTTTCTCGACCTGTACTAACACACACACATGTGTGTGTCCTAACATACATCGAATGTATTAGAATTCTTACAGGAGACATAAAGATACGTATAAAATATTACATTGTATATTAACGTATGTTAAATATATTAATATATTTTAATAATAATTCTTACAAGAGTATCAAGGAGGTGTCTCTCCCAACGTCAATGTAGTAGATTAGAGGAGGCCTTTAGAAATACTGTAGGGTAAAGAAAAGTCAGGTTGTCTCAAATAAACACTACAAACTCTGAATAGGGTCAAATCAAACCCTCGTCAGTCGAAACGTTGGAAACACAAATGGTGACGTACAAGAGGTACCAACCCGTGTCGGACCTATGTATTTTCGTCTCGGTCACTATGTTCTTTATGTCGTATGTTAAAAGATCGGGACGAGGTAAAAATATCCGATGCTACGATATCTTTACGAACTAAAGGACCCGATATAATTAACGTAAATTCGAAAGAATTTAAAGAATGTGGTGGTTTAAAATTAATTCTTCGACATTAACCTTTTAAGTATTTGATTCAGATGACAAAAAGAATAAAACTTTGACTTCTCTTCATATAAGGTACTGTAACGATGATTCCCCATGATACACGACACGACACGAGTCAACGAGCCAACACGGACCGAGAAACACTGGAGTACCTGACATCGGACGGTCAGAGGAGACAGGTACCTTAAAAGACCCGTTATTATGACCTCACCCAACGGTAAAGGATGAGGTCCCCTGATTCCCTTTAATCCCTTAACATTAAGTAGTCATACCTATAACAGGTATTAAGAGGTTACTACTCCATCCACATGTTACTTCCACTACTAGTAGTGATTGTCTGAAAAAGAAAACATAGTTCTGGATATACTATGTTTCTACTTTTTATTTTTATTGTTAACACCAGAGTCGGAAGGACTTTCGTCTGTCACATGTCTGTAAATTTGTTATACATACCTGTATTAATATTACATTTCGTTTTAGATTTTTATTCTCGTCGGTAAATACGATTGAGAATTATATACGACTCTTAATGGTTTCCATAAACATACCTATTAGTGATTATAAATGGTTTTTGGTCTATTGTTTTATCTACGAACCTCTTCAATTTAATAAACGGGTAAATTGGTCCAGTCCTAAATTTGGATTAAGGTGTACGAACAGACAGGTATTTTATGAACGATGAAATATTCAAAGTCCCTTCTCTAAGACTCCTTCAAAACACACCCATGTTTCATTCAACATTAGTAGGGATCGACTATGACGTTCCCTCTCGAATGTTGTTTCTGAAGTCACCATAAATACAACTTTCTCAATCATTTCAAAGGTCTTCTTCCACTCACAAGGTCCATCTTTCTTATTGTCCTTTCCGTGTTTTCTTTCTCTACTCACACATGTCCTTCGTCGTTTAATATATGAAAGGAACATCTAACTCACTTCCTACCTTTCTATTCAACACGAACCAAATACCTCCCCGAGATGTTCCTCTAGGTTGGTCAGGTAATACTTCCTCTAGTCGGGACCCTAAAGAAATCTTCCTTACTACGATTTCGACTTTAAGGTCATGAAACCGGTGGAGTACGCTTCTCAACTGAGTAACCTTTTCTGAGACTACGACCCTCCCTAACCCCCGTCCTCCTCTTCCCCTGCTGTCTCCTACTCTACCGACCTACCGTAGTGACTGAGTTACCTGTACTCAGACTCACTTGAGGCCCTCAACCACTACCTGTCCCTCCGGACCACACGACACTAAGTACCCCAGCGTTTCTCAGCCTGTACTGACTCGTTGACTTGACTTGACTTGACTTGACTTCGTCAATCCTGAATTGGGTCATCCGATGTCGATCGGTACATACAAAAGACTCCTCGTAATACTGACTTTATATTAACATGAGGTCTAAATGGACCGTTGTCGTACATTTACCTGTCCACGCACCCTCCCCTCTGACTTTCTATTATTAACACTGTCTGACAACTACATTATCCTATTACTAGACTTGACCCTGTTACCTTCATCCTTCCCCTTCCTCCCTGACACATGGTATCGACAGAAGGTTTGAGGTGTTTGAGTTTCCTAAGAATGGTGAGTAGGAGTTTATTATCTAACACCAAACTTCGTACTGTCCAGATCCTTGACGTTCGGCATGCTTGATTCACCAAGGTAAATCTAGGTATCCTGAATATTAATGACTAGACGGAATTTAAGACATTCCTTCTTTGTAAGTCTTCTTTATGAGAATACGTCGGACTCTCCTTTAAATGGTGATTTTTACGAACCAAGAGGGACCTCATCTTTCCTTCTCAATAATTTACCATATTAGTTTGGGAATCCATAAAATAACTCCAGGGTGGTATTTACCATCCACTGAATCTGAAGATCTGACGTTCAAAGAGTAAACCTTTTACACATATCATTATTAATGGGAGGAACGGAGAGAACCGAAAACATCTTTTAGTTTACTCTATTAGTTATACCTTTATCAGATCTTTTACGTTTTAAGACAAATATTCACATCCATGATATCAAGTGTAACGTGACATAATTCGGGTGTCATCCCCGACCTTTATAAACGAATTTTTATAAACTCACTCACCCACATGTGTCAAAACAGTCCTCTTACTGAGAACATGGTTACACATCATTTACACATGAGGTTTCATATGGGTACGAAACTATGATACACGACACATCATTTACACAAGTCAGGTCAGGTCAGTCAGTCAGCACAGGTTGAGAAACGCTGAGGTACCTGACGTCGTGCGGTCCGACGGGTCAGGTAGTGGTAGAGGGTCTCGGATGAGTTTGAGTACAGGTGACTCAGCCACTACGGTAGGTTGGTAGAGTAGGAGACAGTAGGGGAAGACGAGGACGGAAGTTAGAAAGGGTCGTAGTTCCAGAAAAAGTCACTCAGTGAAGAAGTGTAGGCCACCGGTCTCATAACCTCAAAGTCGAAGTCGTAGTCAGGAAGGTTACTTATAAGTTCTGACTAAAGGAAATCGTAACTGATCAACCTAGAGGAACGTCAGGTTCCCTGAGAGTTCTCAGAAGAAGTCGTGGTGTCAAGTTTTCGTTGTGAAAGATTGTGGCATGTGTTTTTATTTGAGTTTTACCTAATTTCTAGATTTGCATTGTGGTCTTTGATATTTTGAGTATCTCTTCTTGTATCCATTTTGTGACAGACTGCATGTAATGTCGTCCTAGGAGATACTGGGTGGAGGGTCTTATAACCTTTATTTTCGTTTTTATTTGTTTACCCTGGATTAATATGAATTTTCGAAGACGTGTTGTTTCCTTTGATATTCGTTCCACTTTTCTGTCGGAAGTCTTACCCTCTTTTATTATCGTTTACTTCGTTGTCTGTTTCTTAATTAGAGTTTTTATATGTTCGTTGAGGACTTCGAGTTAAGGTCTTCTTATTTACTGGGTTAGTTTTTTACCCGGTTTCTTGATTTGTCTGTAAAGAGGTTTCTTCTGTATGTCTACCGATTGTTTGTGTACTTTTCTACGAAGTGTAGTGAGTAATAGTCTCTTTACGTTTAGTTCTGGTGTTACTCCATGGTAAAGTGCGGTCAGTCTTACCGACGCTAGGTTTTCAGATGTTCGTTATTTACGACCTCTCCCACACCTCTTTTCCCTTGGGAGAATGTGACAACCACCCTTACGTTTGATCATGTCGGCGATACCTCTGGTCACACCTCTAAGGAAGTTTTTGACCTTTATCTTGACGGAATACTGGGTCGTTAGGGTGACGACCCGTATGTGTGACTCCTTTGGTCTTAACTTTCTCTGTGTACATGGGGTTACAAGTAGCGTCGTGACAAATATTATCGGTCCTGTACCTTCGTTGGATCTACAGGTAGTCGTCTACTTACCTATTCTTTCGACACCATGTATATGTGTTACCTCATAATGAGTCGGTAATTTTTCTTATGTAAACTTAGTCAAGATTACTCCACCTACTTTGACCTCGGATAATGTGTCTCGCTTTATTCGGTCTTTCTTTTTGTGGCTATGTCATATGATTGCGTATATATACCTTAAATCTTTCTACCATTATTGTTGCGACATACGCTCTGTCGTTTTCTCTGTGTCTACATATCTTGTCAGAAAACCTGAAACACCCTNTTAGTCAAGATTACTCCACCTACTTTGACCTCGGATAATGTGTCTCGTTTTATTCGGTCTTTCTTTTTGTGGCTATGTCATATGATTGCGTATATATACCTTAAATCTTTCTACCATTATTGTTGCGACATACGCTCTGTCGTTTTCTCTGTGTCTACATATCTTGTCAGAAAACCTGAAACACCCTCTCCCTCTCCCACCCTACTAAACCCTCTTACCGTCACTTTGTACATATTATAGTATACACTTTACTTAGTGGTCAGGTCCAAGCTACGTACTAGGACCTACGAACCCCGACCACGTGACCCTACTGGGTCTCTCTACTATACCCCTCCCACCACCCTCCCCCCAAGTCCCAACCCTTGAGTACATGTGGACACCGTCTAAGTACAACTACATACCGTTTTGGTTATGTCATAACATTTCAATTTTTTTTTTATCTATCATCTTTATTACACAAATCGGGATTTTTACAGGTAGACAATAGTTCGACCCCTTTAATCAAAGTCAACAGATATAAGACAAAAAATATAAAGATGTAAATTTTAAAAGAATTAAAATCGAAGATTTGATAAGGTTAGTATGTTTATTTTAGTCTGTTCAAACTACGGGTTTACGATGGTACATGTTTACTTTTGAAGATCCTGTACTCATTGTAATCTTATAATAATTTATTTGAAACATCCTCTACCTCTAGATCTGGTTATTCTACTTCTTCAAGTTGGATGTAGAGTAAGACCTTCTTTGTGTTAATGTCAAGAAGTTACGGTATTTCATTACGGGTAGACTCTGCTAGAGTAGATTACCTCCACAACGGTTCAAAATCTTTCTGTAGAATTGTATAAATTAAACAAATTTACAATGTTACTCGAATATACAACATATAGGTCCTTTTGCTTATATACTGAGTACCTAAGATACTTCAATTTTCTTTTTACTTTCAGTGGTTATTCGGTCACTGTGTTTATGTTGGGAAAAATGCTATCTTACCTAAGTCAAAACATTTTTAATTTTCTGTTAAAAGTCACTAAAAATTTTTTAGTTTTATCTGAAAAAGAAAGTTTTTGAATTTGACACACTATTCGTTCCATTACTATTTAAATATGTGTACACGTAAATTACGAGTTTCGATTGTTTGAACCAAACACACTAACAAAGTGATTTAATACGTTATTTTAAACATTGAACTTTTTTTTTCTTTCGTTCGACACCATGTATATGTGTTACCTCATAATGAGTCGGTAATTTTTCTTATGTAAACTTAGTCAAGATTACTCCACCTACTTTGACCTCGGATAATATGCCTCACTTCGTTCGGTCTTTCTTTTTGTGGCTATGTCATATGATTACGTATATATACCTTAAATCTTTCTACCATTACTATTGGGACATACGCTCTGTCGTTTTCTCTGTGTCTACATATCTTGTCAGAAAACCTGAAACACCCTCTCCCTCTCCCACCCTACTAAACCCTCTTACCGTAACTTTGTACATATTATAGTATATACTTTGCTTAGTGGTCAGGTCCAAGCTACGTACTATGACCTACGAACCCCGACCACGTGACTCTGTTGGGTCTCCCTACCATGTCCCTCCCTCCTCCCTCCCCCCAAGTCCTACCCCTTGTGTACATATGGACACCGTCTAAGTACAACTACATACCTTTTTGGTTATGTTATAACAATTCATTAATTGGAGGTTAATTTTATTTATAAAAAAAACATTCATAGTTAAGAAGCCACGAGTCGAAAGAAATATCAGGTTGTGAGTGTACGTATGTGTTGATGACCTTTTTGGTATCGAAACTGATCTACATAAAACAACCGTTTCATTACACAGACGAAAAATTATACGACAGATCCAACCAGTATCGAAAAAAAGGTTCCTCGTTCACAGAAAATTAAGGTACCGACACCAGTGGTAGACGTCATTAAAACCTCGGGGGGTTTGATTTCAGTCGGTGATAAAGGTGACAAAGGAGTAGATAAACGGTACTTCACTACCCTGACCTACGGTACTAGGAACAAAAGACTTACAACTCGAAATTCGGTTGAAAAAGTGAGAGGAGAAAGTGAAAGTAGTTCTCCGAGAAATCAAGAAGAAGTGAAAGACGGTATTCCCACCACAGTAGACGTATAGACTCCAATAACTATAAAGAGGGGCGTAGAACTAAGGTCGAACACAAAGAAGGTCAGGTCACAAAGAGTACTACATGAGACGTATCTTCAATTTATTCGTCCCACTGTTATATGTCGGAACTGTATGAGGAAAAGGATAAACCTTGGTCAGACAACAAGGTACAGGTCAAGATTGACAACGAAGGACTGGACGTATGTCTAAAGAGTTCTCCGTCCAGTCCACCAGACCATAAGGGTAAAGAAAGTCTTAAAAGATGTCACATAACACTAGATGTGTCAGTTTCCGAAACCGTATCAGTTATTTCGTCTTTATCTACAAAAAGACCTTGAGAGAACGAAAAAGTTACTAGGTCACCTAAAACCGTTAAACTAGAGACCAAGGACACGGAAAAGATTTTGGTCGAAATTGTAGACCTTCAAGTACCAAGTACATAACGACTTCGGACCGAACCACTTAAAACTCGTAATGAAATGATCGCACACTCTACTCACGTTAACACACCATCAAACTCGTAAGAAACCGAAACGGAAAGAAACCCTAACCTTATTTTTGACTGGAAAAGGTCAGGACACCGGTGACGACTCAAAAGGTTTAAACGACCGTACAACCCACGTCGTGATAGTGTCGTAGTAGAAAGTCCTAAACTTTGTCGAGTTGACCTTAAGGTAGTGGAGGTGATCGAAACAAGTATCACTACGAAAGATTCCGGGTGAACTGAAGTGTAAGGTCATATAGACCGAGATCTACTCACTAGTGTGGTAGTACTAATAGACCCAGTACTTCTAGAAAAAACATGTCAAGAAGACATATAAGAACGGTGGAGAAGAATTATAGAAGACGAAGACAATCCAGGTATGGTAAAACGTCCTTTACAAGGGTACCATAGAGATTAAAAGAACTTCTCTCGAGATCAGAAAGGGTAAGACAACAAAAGGAGATAAAGAAACGCAACTAGTGACTCCTTCCGAACGAATAGAAAGGAACGATAAGAAACCTTGAGAAGTAAGTCTACGAATATAAAAAGGAAAAGAGGAAACGAAAAGTGAAGAGAAGAAAAATGTCGATAAACATTCCGGAGGAGTCTATCGGTAAAAAGAAAAAACGTAAAGAAAAGGTACCCCTACCAGAACTAGGGACAGGAGGACAAGTTACAGTGCTTGAAGGCAGGTATCAAGTAGTTCGTGAGACAGATAGTCTAGATCAGGGAGTTTAGATAAAGAGGAAAGGTGACATATTAGTATTCCCTAAACTAAATCCAGTATGGACTTACCAGAACACCAAAAGGGAAGAAAGAAGTTAAATTCAGACTTAAACCGTTATTTCTCAGGTACTAGACTCGGTGTTAGTCGAGGACCAGAACAAAAACAACTGACATATCTCGAAGAGGTAGAAACCAACGTTTCTTATATTAGTTAGACTAAAACCATAACTGGCAGACCACTACAGGTCTCAGAAGAACACAACAACCTTCTCCCACAAACGATACTGGTCACGCAAAAGAACCGTTTTGAGACAATCGGAAACGGGACGAAGTAAGACAAGGGGTTCCGGTTTAAACGGACAATGAGGACACACGACACATTTACACATGATATTTCACACGGGTACGAGACTAGGGTTCAATATTCGGAAATATCTTTCTTTTCTTCCTACGTGCCGTATCACTACTGGTCGAGGTAACATCTCTGTACTTTAATTCATGTTATGATGACCAAGTGAAAGACGATCTCTAGGAAATTACGGACAAGATTTCTACATCTTGATGTTTCCCTTTTTGAGATCATTTCATTCGTACATCTGACATCTGTAAGAGGGTCTCTCTCGTTTTCTAACCTAGAGGATGTCGTCTACGAAGTAACTTGATAGGGACCCCTTTCTACCCCGTCTTTCTCCTGATAGATTAATCACACACCTGACACTCCTCCTTTGTGGTGAAGAAGGACACTGTACTGAAATCATGGGACCCGTAACAATTTTCCTTTCTGGTTTTTCACTACAAGTTCCCCTACTCCTTTCGGTGTATGAAAATTAAGTGAGTTGTCTATGAATGACTCATATATTTGTCCGGAACTTCCTTTATCTCGTACACACTCCATTTCTACGACAAGAGATCTTAAGTGACGGAAGTTGACTACTTGAAACTACCATATTACTACTCCTTAATTAAATATTTATTCGTGTATTATTTAACACAAAGACTGTTTATGACTTGTGGTTATTGTCAGTCGAAAATTCGACATTCTCCTTACAAAGTCAAGACTTAAACAAAAGTGATTTAACCTTGTGTAAATGAGATATTGTCTACCTCGTGTTTCCTTTATTTTTAATTTTCTCCCTACTTTTACTCACTCACACGAAAAGTAAATCAATCAAGATGGGATTCTGTTAAGAGGAAACTAATAGTCCTATAACCAACTCAAAACTAAAATTTTTCTTTCATCGATGAGAGGTTTTCAACGTTTATCATCCAGAAGCAAAAACTTCCAGTAATACTTGTGACATAAATTATCGATAATTTAAAACGTATTTCCCACACCTATACACCTTGTCAGAAGATGTCTCTATGTTTACCTTATTTTTGTTTTAGTCTCCTTAGGTCGACTTAGGTGTAAACCTGTGTCTTGTTTATTTTTCCGTGACTGTCACATCAAGGTTTACCTTTTGTAAGTGTTTCTTCCTTCGATCCCTTATATTTAAAAACTCCGCTTAAACCGTTTTCGACTCTAGTAGACAAAGGGTACTAGATTGTCTATTCTATTTTAAAACGAACAGGAAAAGTAAAAGTTTACGAAAGAGTAAAAATTAGTACGTAGATAAAGGTTATATACCCTAAATATATATTTGTACATCGCTTAGCGTGTCCATTCTAACTTGTTCCTTTCGACTGTACCTTTATCTTTTTCTGGCTTCTCTGTTCCTTTATCCTCTGTCCTACGTAATGTCCCCTCCTAATGGGAACCCAAACAAAAAGTAATGAAAGAAAAAAAGGTAACTGATTTTATAGTAAAAAGATAGAACTTGTATTTAGGAACAGACCCCAGTGTCGATACAAAGGAAGGTCAAATCTACAGTATAAGTGAGTATAAAACATAAAGTAAAACACAACTAGACTTTAGAACATCGTAAGAATAAATGTCCTTCAGCATTGAAGTCTATCGTTTCGGGAGAACAAACGATGGCTATGTCTGAATAGATTTCGTAAATAAACCACCGTAAATTTTTTCAGTTAACACTTAAAATTATAAATATTTGTACAATGAGATTTTTATCCACGACTAAAAAAAAAGTGGTTTAAACCTTCGTCCGGTCTATAAATGAACCTTGTGGAAACTCCCTATACACAGCCAAAAGTCAAACTATTGTGGGTGGTAGTGAGTCGCGTGGACGTGTAGGGATTGTCTCCCTTTGTAACCTCTCACAAGTGAAGTCGCATCAAGTCTGACAACGGGAAGTGGTTGCAAAACCTTTGTCTTATTACCATAGATTATTAAAGTCGGTTCGATCCATAAATAGTGTCGAAGTTTGTCTGTCATTAAGTGAATATAAATAAAAGAGTTCTTACATTGTGATCAAACTTAATTTGTAATACTATGTATGGACGTGATCATATTTGATAAAAAAATTTAAAAGGATCAGTTCTAAAGAAAGAGGTTCTTCTTTTAATCTGTCCACGTCGTGTGGTTTACTCTACTTGAAACAGGAGTTTCTTTTAACCAAAAAGGAAAAGTTAAAGTAAAGTTTCTCTAGACTGTTCACACCGAAACTTGTTTGAAATTGTCGTGTTATAGGAAACACATTCAAAAGGGAACAGTCGAAAAGGTAAGGTCGTCCTTGAATCTTGTTTCACCTACAACGGGAAACTCAACTCTTGAAGTAGTCAACTTACTTGTGATCATATCACGTCACTTTAACTCCCGTATGAGAGAGGAGCTTAGAGTTGTCACGTTACAGAGTTGTTTATATTAAAGAGATAGACCACATTCCTCTGTGGTCGATATGTAAATCAAAGTATGTAAGAGGAAGGAAAAAAGTATCATTTTCGGTTTGATAAACCGTTATATGGGTGAACTTTGAAAACGTCTAATACGTTTTCTCGGAAGGTAACACACACCTTTTGTTGGTGTTATAAAACACCACTACAAGCCTCGGTGTGGTAAAATATGGTCACAGTGTCCCTCGGACTCCAATCTCCATGTTTTAGTCTGAAAGTCCATGTGTGACAAAAGAAATATACGTTTTCTTTTTTTTATCCAAAAAGATAAACAAAACGAAACAAAGTAAAAATTGTACATCAAAACACTGGTAAACTTTCATTTTAAGTTTTTGTCTCTTTTTTATGTCCTTCGACGAAGCATCTCTAACATTAGACATAACGTGTTTTCCAATAATACCGATGAGTAAGGAATCTCAAAATCTAACACATATTTAACACGATAAAATATGACCACTGCTAGAAAAACTGTTCAAAAAAAAAAAAAAAGTGTACGAGAGGATTGAAAGATTTCCAAAAAAAAATAATAATAATGTTAACGGAGAACGATACAAAAAGGAAGAGAACTGAGGTTGACAAAGAAAGTACAAGAAAAAAAGGGACACGTAATTATAAATTTCTGACATGATCACAGTTTGTAAGTACATCTCTGTTGAATTTACGTTTCACCTCTTCCAATGTCTTATTCAGGTACGGGTTAAATTAATGTCGTAAAACTAATTGTGTCTAACATTCATCAAACTTGATTCTTAAAATTCAACAAGTCGAACTTATAATGTTTCCGATTGGTCTCTACTTCACATTGAAACTGAGTCTTTGACGGTCTTTTGTGAGACTAATTGGTTAAATCTACATGATAGATTAATTCCTAGATTTATAGAAACCTAGTGTCTTTAAGTACAAATAACTATTCTATTTTATAAATAATGGGTCTCTCGACTTAATCGTTTTTCTTGTCGAGATTAGTCCACGATTGAGGGTCTCTTTTCTTATAACCAACTTTCAACTTTTATATTATGAACCCTCGTTTGGACCGAACAAATAAGTTTCCGGTATGAAGAACGGTCGTTTGAGTCATAGGAACTTTCCAATCTCGACTACTTCAGACGTCGGTTCAAAGATTTACCCAAGCTATCTATTACTGGCGGGTATCGTTAACGATTAACTCTTATTACTGACCGTTCCTTCTTTCCCGTGTCTAGTCTAGTCCCCACCTTCTTTTGACGAGACTTCGTCCCCGGTCTTTTGGGGAGGTTCCAGTTCCCCTCTCTTTGGATTCGGAAAGTATAAATGATTTATTTGACGGTAATAAACTAGGTTAAAAAAACTATTTATGTTATAAAAAGATTTTTTCATATTCACATTTCTTCCACTCATATATAATATTCGAGGATATTATATTAAGGATCAAGAACGGTTTACGGATGGACCGCTTTAGGGATGTAAATGTTGAAAAAGTAGAAGTCTTTGTACTTTTATCTCCAAGAGACTAAAGAGACAATATAAAGTAAAAGACAATTGAACAAAAACAACAAGAAGTTACGTAGGGTTTATCTCTACTTTAGTCCACACTCAATACGTTTCTTACTTTCGTTATAATTCATTCCACTAACAAGAAATTCAAGATTTTAAAATTTTCGTGACACTTGTGTCTCAAAACATGAGTACCTAAAATATCCATTTTATACCAAAGACTATCTCATTTTAGTGTACTTTCTCGTACGGTATAAAATACATAAATTAGTATAATTTCTGTTTGATTCAAGGTTATGGAAACATTTCGGTTATGGAAAAGTTTTACCCTATTAATAGGTCCATCTTCGTAAACGTACAACCATTAAGATAAGTTTAATATTAATTTTGCATTTTGTGTACTGAGTGTGTCTGTATGTGTTCGGGGTAAGATCAAAACGTTCGAGAATTGTATGTTTCCTATTTCAGATTCTAATCTCATTACTGTTTATAAAGAACAAACCTACTGGAAATGGACCGCTCTGAATAATCTTTTACAAATCTTCCCCTCTACGATCTTGTAAATATGTAGAGTACTAATATCAAGAACCGTGTATACTGTGGAAACAAGTGAAATTTTTCTAAAAGATTGATGTCTCTTCCATATAAGACGTACAGTCTAGGACATCAATCTTAGTGATGACAAGACCCGGGAATGTCAAACGGTTTTTACAGTTAAGTTTACGGTCATTTACGTTATAATTCTCTTAGTCCTTACTTTTCATCCGTCGATAAGTTATATTTGTACACTATTAGGTTGGTAAAGAATTGGTGAAAAAGTATTAACTGTAAATGTGTATGTGAATTACTCTGGAGAAAGACCAAAGGAGAGGGAAACAAACCCGTGTTATATCATTAACGACGGTGCCGACTTATTATATGAATAAGGGATCTTTAATCTCAAGTTATATAATAGGATAATTTTATTATATAATGTCGTAATGGTCGTAGCAATAATGTTTTTACCTAAGTCTCGTTATTCGGTTTAAACTGGTCCCCTGACACGACGATATTTAGAGGACCTTAGTGTACTCCACACCACAACGGCTGGTCTTTAAAAGACACGTGTCCGGAGAACTCTGTACAAACAATCTAAGCACGTATCCTGTGTTTGAACAGACTCACGATATCTCTTTGGTAAATTCATCTATTACAGGAAATTCTCGTTTTTTTCTTTTTTTCAAGACAACTTTAGTTATAGGTGACTAAAAATATAAACCTCCTTATAGTTTATCTACAATTTCATTCTGAAGATTTTACTGATGTACATTTATCACTGTTCGAAACGTTAATTTAAATCACGGGTAACACTAATGTTTAATAATTAACGGACATTAATTCCAGACCAAGATGCGTTTTAATATTGAGTTTAAGTTTTTCATTTTCATTTCAGCGAGTCAACACAGGCTGAGAAACGCTGGGGTACCTGACATCGGATGATCCTAGGTGACAGGTACCCTAAAAGGTCCGTTCTCATGACCTCACCCAACGGTAAAGGAAGAGGTTTAAGTTCTAATATTGAGTTTATTTTAAATAGAGACAAAAGAGGTACTGAACGTCAGTGAGGCACGGAGATGAAAAGTTGACCGATGAAAGGGGTGATCGATGAACTAGAGAAAATAGTATCCGGGTCAGTAGATCCCACGACTGAAACCTGAACCTTTACAACCTGAACCTTTACAAGAATAAATTGAATGAGTTGTGTGATGAAAATTTTCATTCCTTTCTGTAAGACTGTACAATAGACTGAGTAAGTTACAGTGAGTCTACGAAGGATCGACTAAGAGTTTGTCCTGTGGAGGAAACAACTAACTATTCTACGTTATACAAGGGGACCGTAACAAAAGTAATTATCCATTTAACAATTCGGTTTTCACATATAATGATTAACACTTTTACACCCAGTGTAGTCACGTTACTAAGACACATACACAAGTCACAGGTTACCCCGAATTTCACCTTTGGATCGTTTCTATTGAAACATAAAACCTTTTGGAGGTGGTCACTAAGGACATATATCTTTCCTTGTACAAAGAGTACCTGGGTAGTTGTAAAACTTCTCATCTGTCTCGAGAACCAATTACGGATACAAAAGAACTTTTTTTTATCTGGTCAACTACCTACAGTACCTTAAGAAAAATTGGAGCTAAAGGAAGAAATTTCTTTTTAATTTTTAAACCAAGGAAATTTCAAGGTAGTCATCAAACGTTTAATGAACTGTTTATATGTTTAATCATTAGGGGAAGAAGGAACACATTAAATAGACACTTCACACAGGTGTAAACTCACGCATACACGAAAATCGTACTAGGTCTCGTCGCGAAGTGTCTGTAGTCAAACATATCTATCAAGGACCCGGTCTCTACGACATTGAGATTTTTTGAGGGTTCACTACGGGTACGACACGGAGATCCCCGGCCCACAACCATATCTGACTTCTTTCCTACGGTCGGATTCCTAGTATTACAAACTGAAACTCAGACACAGGAGCAAGACACGAAAATCCTTATATGTTTACAGGAATACACCGAGAAGATTGATGGACCCGTTGGATTGTACGCACGGAAATGGATATTTACTCTTCATAGAATGGAAACGTCGAGGACCTTAACAACTTTCTAGTTTACTACATTACGTAACTTTACGAAGTATTTAATGTTTCATGACACAGTAATTACAATCAATAATTACACAATATAGTTCCAGGAGTAGATTAAGTTGTATCGTGATCAGATACTCTTGGTTTTAAGGGACCGTCCTTTTTTTTTTTAACCCGAAACAGTTGGGAAATAATTTTAGTATGTCATTTAAAGATCCTTTATTTACCGTAAACCTTTCCTGAGGTAGGGACTAATGATTTTTACGTTTCAATTCATTCTTATTATTTTGGACAATATAATCGTCAATAAAAGAGTGATACTAGGAATCACTACCCATTCCACGTTACTCTACCCGTGACACTATATGACGACTCCTCTCACATTTAACCATGAGTCAAAGATATTTCGTAAACTTTTTATACACAGTTGAGAACGTACTAGACCTTACCGGTTCTTATCCTTAGTCAAGTCACTCACAAGTCATGACCTCAAAGTCGAAATCGTAGTAAGGAAGGTTTCTTGTGAGTCCCGACTAGAGGAAGTCTTACCTGACCAACCTAGAGGAACGTCAGGTTCCCTGAGAGTTCCCAGAAGAGGTTGTGGCGTCAAGTTTTCGTAGTTAAGAAGTCACGAGTCGAAAGAAGTGTCAAGTTGAGAGTGTAGGTATGTACTGGTGACCTTTTTGGTATCGGAACTGATCTACCTGGAACCGACCGTTTCATTACAGACGAAAAGTTATACGATAGATCCAACCAGTATTGAAAGGAAGGTTCCTCATTCGCAGAAAATTAAAGTACCGACGTTAGTGGTAGACGTCACTAAAACCTTGGAGTTTTTTATTTCAGTCGGTGACAAAGGTGAAAAAGGAGTAGATAAAGGGTACTACACTACCCTTGTCTACGGTACTAGAAGCAAAAGACTTACAACTCGAAATTTGGTTGAAAAAGTGAGGGGAGAAAGTCAAAGTAGTTCTCCGAAAAATCAAGGAGAAGTGAAAGACGGTATTCCCACCACAGTAGATGTATAGACTCCAATAACTATAAAAAGGACCGTCAGAACTAAGGTCGAACACGAGGAAGCTCGGGTCGCAAAGAGTACTACATGAAGACGATTTATTTAGACCACATAGTTTATATTACTTTATATTTTCGTCTTGAAGTAAGTCTTTGTGAACCTGAAAGTCTAAAAGCTAAGTGATCTATTTTTGTTTCACCGATAGGTGGTCTCGTTTAAAACACTTTATCCTATCCTCTCGGAATCATACGTCATTTTAGAGTTTACAAAATTTATAAATAATTATAAAAACCGGAACTATTATAGTGAAGATCCTTAGATGAACAAGGGTAAGAGTGTTGACTTCATTAGACAAAGTATTTTTGTACGGATCAAGATCCTAAGACAATTCAGACGTGGTTGAACACTCTTTTACATCAAGTTGATGGTAAGAAATTTTAAGTGTTTCACCGTAAAAAATCCCGGAAACGTGACGGGGACGAACCATAAAAAACTATCAAAATTTTCTCAGGAAATAAGTTCTCTATAAATAACTATGGATGACATATAGGTCATATGTTGTTGTCTATATTCTTGTCTGACCAAGGTTTATCCTTTTCCTCATACAGTTCCGACATATAACAGTGGGATGAATAAATTGAAGATACGTCTCATGTAGTACTCTTTGTGACCCGACCTTCTTCGTGTTCGACCTTAGTTCTAACGGCCCTTTATAGTTATTGGAGTCTATACATCTACTGTGGTGGGAATACCGTCTTTCACTTCTCCTTGATTTTTCGGAGAACTACTTTCACTTTCTCCNTATAACAGTGGGATGAATAAATTGAAGATACGTCTCATGTAGTACTCTTTGTGACCCGACCTTCTTCGTGTTCGACCTTAGTTCTAACGGTCCTTTATAGTTATTGGAGTCTATACATCTACTGTGGTGGGAATACCGTCTTTCACTTCTCCTTGATTTTTCGGAGAACTACTTTCACTTTCTCCTCTCACTTTTTCAACCGAATTTCGAGTTGTAATTTTTTTGTTTCTAGTACCGTAGACCAGGGTAGTGAAGTACCCTTTATCTACTCCTTTGTCACCTTTGTCACCGACTGAAATAAAAACCCCCGAGGTTTTAGTGACGTCTACCACTAACGTCGGTACTTTAATTTTCTACGAATGAGGAACCTTCTTTTCAATACTGGTTGGATCTATCGTATAAGTTTTCGTCTCTGTAATGAAATGGTTGTTTTCAGGCAGATCAGTTCCGATACCAAAAAGGTCACCAGTACAAACCTACACTTTCAACCTGACAATTCTTTCGACTCGCGGCTTCTTAACCACGAAAACTCGACACCACAACCTCTTCTGGGAACTCTCAGGGAACCTGACGTTCCTCTAGGTTGGTCAGGTAAGACTTCCTCTAGTCGGGACTCACAAGGAACCTTCCTTACTACGATTTCGACTTTGAGGTCATGAAACCGGTGGAGTACGTTTCTCAACTGAGTAACCTTTTCTGAGACTACGACTCTCCCAAACTCCCGGCCTCCTCTTCCCCTGTTGTCTCCTACTTTACCGACCTACCGTAGTGACTGAGCTACCTGCACTCAGACTCACTTGAGGCCCTCAACCACTACCTGTCCCTCCGGACCGCACGACTCTAAGTACCCCAGTGTTTCTCAGTCTGTGGGGACTCGCTGACTTGACTCGACATACAGGTCATAATGAGACCCATACTACCTATCCTTAAATTACTATTTATGTCTATGTTGGAATAGAACCCAGAGCATTTTCCTCTATTATGTTAAATCAGTATACATTATGTTGTACTGACGTTGTTACATTGGTATCCCTTTGTCTTTTGGACTACTTTCTGGTCTCACCCACTGAACACCACTTCGTTCTTATTTTATCAAGACCACCTTTCATCGGACTTCTTACTCATTCTGTCCGTTCTTACGTCTCTCTAAAAGACTATGTCTTTAAATATTTTTTGTTTACATTGTTTGTTTTAATACGATATAGGTCCTTATAACTTTAGAGGAGCTTATGTTAGACTAGAGGATCTAATCTAATGTTGTCACCTGTCAAACCCCCTTTTTGATTTCCTTCAAGTCACTCTAGTCTAGTTTAGTAGTTCATGGGACTCAAATTCCGGTTCATAAATTGATTAGAATCTCCCTTACACTTCAGTAACTTCTAGAAATTCTCGTTTTATTACGTTTCAGTCTGAAATCCTTCTACTAAGACTATTATGACACGGTTTCTCAAAACACCCTTTAACATAGATCCTTCAAATATGTTCTCTGTCTGTTTTAAGGTTTGGGTAGAGTTATTTGACAAATACAACGAGACTTTTTCAAAGAAGGAGAGGAAACACTCTAAATCGGATGGTGGTTGTATTTATCTGGAAACACACTTAATCTTTTCCTCGGCACACCCAGTCCGTCGTGGGTCTTCGTGTGATGTCTTGGTCTGTCGTGTAAACATGTTTCCTTTGTGAAGGGGGTCCAGCGACTCATCTAAAACCGTCACACTACACACACCCCTTGATCATAGACGTCTCACTCCCTTTTATGCAGTTACGACTAAAAGTCAAACCACTTGCTTTTTTCTTACTGCTACGAGGTCTGTCTTTATCACTTCAATCCTTCTCGATAATACCCGTTCTACTGTCCTAGACAAAACGAAACACAACACACATTCCCTTTGTCACTCCATAGGGTTATCTTTATAAGTAGTCCATTAACTTTTATACCCTAATCTTCAGTCACACTTCTACATCTGTGTGACTCTAGGTCCACGTATTATTTCGAATTTTTAACTACACTAGTGACTTCCCTACCATGTATTTCTGTCCCCTTGTACCTGTCTTCTAACGAGACACGTAACTAATGTGTAATAGATACGTTCAAAGTCCACAACGGTAAGTCTCGTTTAAACCATACTATTTTGAGAGTGTATGTCCCTGTCACGTGGAGACATCTTAGTATGTTCTACCAGGACAAACTCCTTAAGGGTACAAATCCTCTACTATCTCCTTATTCGTGCTAGGTGAAACAGTTGTAAGTCTTTTGGTGCTAGTACCGTAGATCAGGGTAGTGAAGTACCATTTATCTACCCCTTTTTCACCTTTGTCACCGTCTAAAATAAAAGAACCCGAGATTTTAGGGACGTCTGTCACTGACGTCGGTACTTTAATTTTCTGTGAACGAGGAACCTTCTTTTCGATACTGTCTGAATCTGTCGTATAATTCTTCGTCTCTGTATTGAAATGACTGTTACCAGACAGATCAGTTTCGATACTAAAAAGGTCAGTACATATCTACACTCTCAACCTGGTATTTCTTCCTACTCGTGGTTCCTTAATTACGAAAGTTTAACACCACGACCTCTTCTAAGAACTTTCAGGGAACCTGTCGTTCCTCTAGTATGGTCAGGAAGGATTTCTTTTAGTTGGGACTTATAAGTAACCTTCCTGACTACGACTTAGACTTCAAGGTCATGAAACCGGAAACCGGTGGACTAAGTTTCTCGGCTGAGTAACTTTTTCTCGGACTACGACCCTTTCTAACTCCATTTCTCCTCTTCTCCCGTTGTCTTCTACTTTACCAACCTGTTATAGTGACTGAGTCACCTGGAATTAAACTCGTTTGAGACTCTCTGCCACCTTCCTGTCCCATCGGACCGTACGACGTCAAGCAACTCAGTGTCTCAACCTGTGTTGAATCGTTGATATGTTCTAGGACAGACTTTACATACCCCACCAGTGTCTTTACTTTTCTTCTCCTCCCTGGAGGGAGAAGTTGACCACCTCGACACCAGGGTTTTTTCACGTACTTGGAAACAACGAAAACACCGGAGAGAGACAGACAGACGGAAAACTAAGGGTCACACCAGTACCTTTATGTACCGTTTTACTCCGTCGATCTCCGAGTCTAAAAATCGACCTCCTGGTGTGTCCCCTCGGGACCTCTTCTCTTTTGAACGTCTCTCTACCGTCTCTCCCTCTCGGAGTTCTATCGATGGGGTATTACAACAAATACTTGTGGAAGTAAGTGAGTTCGACACGTGCATACCTAGATTAGTCGTATGGTCTCAGAAACTCTTCTTTTGATTGTCTAGTGACGATTGTCACCAAGTATAAATCCCGTCTAGACTTATTGTGATGTTTCGAAAACTTTTGGCTTGACGGTACCCTTGGTGTCAGGTGTCTTCGTTTTGACCAACCTTGGACGTCTAACTTGAATTGGTAGGGTTAACGGATGATTTTGTTTTTAGGATTATTAAAGGTATTTTACCTTTATCCAGGTCTCAGGGTATTATAAGTCTTACAGGTCCTGTGATAGGTCATAATGAGTTCTATATAATTTTTGACCGTTTTGGAGTTGAGAGTACCCTTTTCTGTTATCAATGATCACTATTCTTCTGTGTCCACGGCCTGAAAGACTGTCTATGAAACTTCGTCAATTATATGTTCACGGAGGTACTTTTCTACAAGTTGTAACGATTAATGATCTCCTTATGTTTAGTTTTGATACTCTATGGTGGAGTGTGACCAGTCTTACCGGTAGTTATTTTTCAGATGTTTATGACCTCTCCCATACCTCTTTCCCTTAGGAGGGTGTGACAACCACCCTCACATTCGACGACTCGGTGAAACCTCTTATTATACCTCCAAGGGGGTTTTTCGATTTTTATCTCAACGGTACATTTGGTCTTTAGGGAGAGGACCCGTACATAGGTCTGTTTTGATATCAAGTCTTTCTATGTGCGTGGGGACACAAATGTTGTCGCGATAAATGTTATCGGTACTGTTGATGAACTTACAGGTAGTTGTCCACTTAGGGATTTCTGCACCACGTATGTATGTTACCTTATGATGACTTGGTACTTTTGTTGCTTTACTACGGCGGACGCCGTTGTACCTACGTGGATCTCCAATAGCATCAGTCACCTCATTCAGTCTCTTTGTGTTCATAGTATACTATAGTGAATATACACCTTAGATTTTATACTGTACATGTCCGAATGGATGTTTTGTCTGAGTGTTCTCCTGTCTGCCACCAACTGTTCGTCTTCCCTACCACCCCATCCTTATCTTACCTCCAACCTCAATCGTCTACGCTCGATCATATATGTCCTGTCCATTTGTTGGTCTGGGGTGACACACCATATTCCTCGATTTACGGGACGATGATTCAGTGCAGGCAGCACAGACTGAGACACGCTGGGGTACCTGCCGTCGGGTGGTCCGAGGGGACAGGGACCCTAAGAGGTCCGTTCTTGTGACCTCACCCAACGGTAAAGGAAGAGGTTACGTACTTTCATGTTTCACTTTCACTTCAGCGAGTCAGCACAGACTGAGAAGCGCTGGGGTACCTGACGTCGGAGGGTCCGAGGAGGGTGGTACCCTAAAAGGTCCGTTCTCATGACCTCACCCCACGGTAATGGAAGAGACTGATTTACGGGATAGGACACTATTTGACATTCCCCTTTCTCATATTTTTTCTTTTATACACATACATATTGACTTAGTGAAACGATATATCGTCTTTAGTTGTGTGACATTTAATATGAAGTCACTTTTTAGGTTTGGTAATCTTCATTTTGGTTTGAAATATATATATCAAGTCAAGTCAACGAGTCAACACAGGCTGAGAAACACTGGGGTACTTGACGTCGTGTGGTCCGGAGGAACAGGTAGGGGTTGAGGGCCTCAAATGGGTTTGAGTACAGGTAACTCAGTCCCTACGGTAGGTTGGTAGAGTAGGAGACACTAGGGGAAGACGAGGACGGAAGTTAGAAAGGATCATAGTCCCAGAAAAGTTTACTCAGTCGAGAAACGTAGTGCACCGGTTTCATGATCTCAAAGTCGAAGTTGTAATCAGGAAGGTTACTTGTGGGTCCTGACTAGAAATTCTACCTGACCGACCTAGAGGAACGTCAGGTTCCCTGAGAGTCCTCAGAAGAGGTTGTCGTGTCAAGTTTTCGTAGTTAAGAAGTCACGAGTCGAAAGAAATGTCAGGTTGAGAGTGTAGGTATGTACTGGTCACCTTTTTGATATCGGAACCGATCTGTCTGGAAACAACCGTTTCATTACAAAGACGAAAAATTATACGACAGATCCAACCAGTATTTAAAGGACGTTTCCTCACAGAAAATTAAAGTACTGGCGTGAGTGGTAGACGTTACTAAAACCTCGGGTCTTTTTATTTTAGTCAGTGACAAAGGTGACAAAAGGGTAGATAAACAGTACTTCACTACCCTGACGTACGGTACTAGAATCAAAAGACTTCAAACTCGAAATTCGGTTGAAAAAGTGAGAGGAGAAAGTAAAAGTTCCCCGAGAAATCAAGAAGTGAAAGACGGTATTCCTACCACAGTAGACGTACAGACTCCAATAACTATAAAGAGGGCCGTTAGAACTAAGGTCGAACACGAAGGAGGTCGGGTCGAAAAAAGAGTACTACATGAGACGTATATTCAATTTATTTGTCCCACTGTTATATGTCGGAACTACATGAGGAAAGGGCTAAACCTTGGTCAAACAACAAGGTACAGGGCAAGATTGAAAACGAAGGACTGGACGTATGTCTAAAGAGTTCTTCGTCCAGTCCACCAGACCATAAGGGCACATATATTCACGAAGTCATTTATTACTGTCTGTAAGAACTTTACTTACCTCTTTATCTTTCAAAATCGTTTGTTCACCCGAAGAAGTCATCGAGTCGAGCATTTCTTAGACGGACGTTACGTTCTCTGGGGTCAAGCTAAGGACCCAGTCCTTCAAGGGGACCTCTTCCCTATCCGTTGGGTGAAGTCATAAGAACGGACCTCTTAGAGGTATCTGTCTTCTCCGACCACCAGATGTCAGGGACCCCAACGTTACTCAACCTGTGTCGACTCACTGATTCGTGTCGTTTCTTCATATTCTATACATGTTCTGAGTTTACAATAAATATCTTGACTTTTATGTTATTTACTTTATTTTTAGAGTGACCTATCTGAGTTATCGTCTAACCTCTGATTGAATTTAGACTTCTCACTTGAATTTACTTATTATTTTTAATAGGTCAGACTCTGCATCTTTCTTTGTCTCGAAATTTATATTCGGTTTGGAATTTGGATACCCTATTATATTTTCTGGAGTATAAACACAGTACTTCTCAGGATCTTCTTCTCCCCTTTCTCACACTACAAAATTTGTTATCAACTTATTTATTACTCACTTTCGAAGTGTAAAAACCAATTTCTATTTATAGAGGTGAAACCCCCTTGTACTGTCTGTAGTTAGCATTTGGGGTCACATTTGGAAGCTTTTAGATACGAATATGTACCGTATTAGTTTGTCAACGTTTGATTTCTTCTACTTACGTCAGAACTTACGTTGGCTTCATTCACCACCTAAAGGACCTCCCCTTGTCATAAGTGTGCTTCTACTTAAAGAGTAGTTTTTGGTACCTCTACTCTTCCTTGAACGTTTTATCGAAATTTCACGGTCGTCTTTCGTTGACAGTTGAGTCTTGAGATGTAGTCCTTACTTCCACTTATTTATATGTCGTACCTCTTAAAAAAAAACCTACTACCTCGACAAGACATAGGACTAAGACTACCACTAACGTGTTTACATACACACCACACAGTGAAATTATCACAGACTGAGAAACACTGGGATACCTTATATCGGACGGTCCGAGGGGACAGGTAGCCTAAGTGATCCGTTCTAATGACCTTACCCAACGGAAAAGAAGAAGGTCCCTTAGAAGGACTGGGTCCCCAGTTTGAACAGAGAGGACATAACGGTCCGTCCGAGAAATGGTAATCACGGTAGAGTTTCGTTTACATATGTACACAATTTTTAAGTATTGTGAAGAAAATGTAACCCTCATTAAAACGACATACTATTAATTTCTATTTTAATTATTTCTTTTTATTATTAGATTTAGATCTTTTATTTACATAGATATCTACTGAACTAAAATTATATGACAAAGGGAGAGTGGTGATATGAATAGAAGAACTGGAAAGTGATTCAAATCTTTCTCACTGTAGTATCTCTTATAAATTACTTCTCCACTATAATACTAATAAAAACATTATTTCATCCCAGCGAAAAGGGTTTGTTATTTAAGAATCACCGTTAAACCTTTACTATAAGTCATAAAGTCCAGTAATTCTATAGTAAACAACTTATGTTTACGTCATTGAATTTTCCAGTGTTGGTCACCGACTACTTGGTATGTTCCGAACATTCTCCCTAGAGTAACTAGTCATTGAACCTTCGGTAGAACACGATGAGTAGTACCTTACTCACCTCTCTTACAGTGTTAGTCTCGACGATTTTTGTCACAGTCGTCCTCATTCAATCCTCGTTGACCATCTTAACAAATGCATTGGGACGACGACGATTCAGTGAAGTCAACACAGACTGAGACACGCTGAGGTATCTGCCGTCGGGTGGTCCGAGGAGACAGGTACCCTAAGAGGTCCGTTTTCATGACCTCACCCCACGGTAAAGAAAGAGGTCACGTACTTTCACTTTTCACTTTCTCTTCAGTGAGTCAGCACAGACTGAGAAGTACTGGGGTACCTGGCGTCGACGGGTCCGAGGAGGCAGGTACCTTAAGAGGTCCGTTCTCACGACCTCACCCCACGGTAGCGGAAACTGATTATTGTATGAACTGAGTAATTACCAGTAAAATACCAAGTACCGTTGCAAAAATTTTGTGACAAGTCACTCCCACCGGCTCATCGAAACGACCACTCTGACACTGTTCTGGTCCATCCTCAATAAAGGTCGGTGGTGGGGTCGGAGTTGTTACGTCCGAGGTCATAAACCAAAGACATTTTATAAAAGAACTTTTATCCCAACATAAAGATCTCCCCCTTGTTCGTAACATACCCAGTATAATTTGTGACCGGGTGTATCTTCGTAAGTCGGTTTTTGTCCACATGTTCATTTTCTTGGTGTAAGCACTTAACGAAGAATCTTCTTGTACGCTTTCTGAAATCCTCGTCGGTCGAAGAAGTCCTTCAAGTTCCTGACGAAATTCTCGTCGATGGTTTTGTACTTATTTCTTTCTTTTCTTTTACGACTCCTTCGGATAACCTCTTATCATGTAGGTCACAACTTTTAGTCTCTCTCTGTATGTTGTTTTAAAATCTCAAGGATGAACTGGGCGTACGTCTACTTGGGTCTCACGTCACAATGGAAGACCTAAGAGTCGTGTTCACGAAACCTCGGTGAAGTGACTCTTACACTTCAAGTCAAGTCAAGTCAGCGAGTCAGCACAGGCTGAGAAACACTGGGGTACTCAGTGTCGTGCGGTCCGGAGGGACAGGTAGTCCCCAATGGTTTTTGCGCCCTTTTCTCTTGCCTTCCCCGTACATCACTGTTCCTCTCTTATTACGCCCGGACACCTCCACTTGTCAAAATTTTAGTGATTTCTTATGTTTCTTTTGGTCTCTCCTAACATTTTCCATACTAAACTCTCGAATTTTTCCCTCTCCTACCGATTTCTCTTCTCGTTGCCAAGAGTACATCGGTTTTGGCTCTCAGTCGGCACTGTTCACCCCAGACCCGGTTTCCTTTCACCCATCTTAAAATCCGAATAGGGTAGGAGTGTCCTTGTCCAGGTATACGGACGGTGTCCCAATTATCTATGACGACGTCCTCGTGTCAACCAGATTCTCTGAGGGTGTTTTAGCCCCGATACTGGAGAGTCAGAGTGAAGAAGATTCACGAGATTTTGTGTTCCCGGTCCACACATCGACCCCAAATCCCTGTCGCAACTGAGTGTTCTTCTTTCAGGAAACCAGAACGAAAATCATCGTCTCTATTTTGTAATAAAATTCTTAGATTTTTATTCTCCAATCGTTTCTTTTCTTCAACAAAGAGTCCAGTACAATTGAGTACCGTTCTCCTTATCGTCCTTCACGGTCTCTTCCGTAACTGACAAACTTCTGTCTGGTGATATCTAAAGAGGGTAGAGGTCGTTTTTTTAAGTAAGACGTTCAGTTTTCCATTGTACAGAAGTCACAACACTTTCAACTTTTGAAGATTTCGACGAAAAAGGTTCTCGACGACCAATGTCTCCTAAACATAAACCCAAATGAAAGACAGAAACAAATACAAATTTTCGTTCAAAAGACTTGGGTCATTAAAAGGAACACCAAATCGTCCAGTTATGTACGAAACCTTTAAAATCTTTCGTACAAAATAAATAAAAGAGTTGGTTGGTTTTTCGGGGAATCCTTGGTAACATCAGACAACCAATTCATACCAAAGTAAGTATACGAAGAAATTTTCCAGACAATAAATGTCTGTCTGTCATTACTGAAATAGACTCGATTAGATCAAGTAATACAGTAATATATAAATCCCGTACAGGACGTAAGTCTTTTTTAGGGACACTCTTGGGAGATGTCTCACGGTTCTTGGTGTTATCATAAGTAGTCTAAAGGACTATCGCCACAATGGACGTAACAACCACCACCAAGGGGGGGGGGGGGGGNCCCCGGGGGGGGGGGGGGGGGGGCAGATTCGTTTCTAATCGTTAAGTGAAGAACGAGGTCCTCATGAGTTCGTTTTTGTTAAGTCTATGGACCAAAGTTAATGAAAAGTCATTGGCAGGTCTTGAATAGGGGTCGACCTGTCAATTGTCATCTCTGAAAACCTGTAACTCGTCACAGCTCCCTCTTATGTCTGTGTTTAAACAGTGATGGTTTCGTTGTTAGTCGGTAAACCATAGACACTTCACGTAACGAAAACCCCAGGGGTCTGTCTCTTCTCTACAATCCTTGACCCGTCATGAGTAAAGGTGAATTAGAGTTGACCCAAAGAATATTCTCTAAGAAATTCAAAATAAAGGAAGTATTGGTGGTATACTGGGTCGTTAGGGTGAGAATCCGTACATGGGACTCCTTTGGTTTTAACTTTCTCTGTGTACATTGAGTAACAAGTAACGTCGCGATAAATGTTATCGATCTTGTACCTTCGTTGGATCTACAGGTAGCTGTCTACTCACCTATTTCTTCGACACCATGTATATGTGTTACCTTATATGAGCTGGTAATTTTCTTTGTGTAAACTCAGTCAAGATTACTCCACCTACTTGGATCTTGGATAATATGTCTCATTTCACTCAGTCTTTCTCTTTCTATGTATGACATAAAATTACGTATATATACCTTAGATCTTTTTACCATGACTTCTTAAATAAACCTCCCGTTGTTACCTCTTTGTCTGTGTCTCTTATCTGAATACCTGTACCCTTCTCCCCTCCTCTCCCACTCTACATACCTTTCTCATTGTCCCTTCGAATGTAATGGTATACATTATATCTATCGACTACCCTTAAACGACATACCGAGTCCTTTGAGTTTGTCCCGGAGACATAGTTGGATCTCCTCACCTTACCCCTCCGTCTACCCTCCCTCAAAGTTTTCCCTCCCCTATATACATATGGATATCGACTAAGTACAACTCCAAACTGTCTTTTGTCGTTTTAAGACATTTCGTTAATAGGAAGTTAAAATTTTTTTAAATTTTTTTCTAAAACAAAACAAAAAAATTTTTTTTTTTGTGTTCAAGACCAAATAAAAAGTTTTGTGACTATAAGGAATAACTTGAAAAGAGGAACATCGACTTCCTTCCTCTGAAACCATTTTATAAATAAAATAACCGATCTACAATTAGAAAAAACATATATGTAGGGGTTCTATGGTGGGATATCCTTCACTTTAGATTCCGTTTGAGTCTTTTACACCAATACTTACCTATACTTCCTCGGAACTTTGTCTATGTACGTCTAATACCCCGTCATTCATTCTATGTGAGTAAGTCCCACCACGTCGGGAAATTTGGGAACACGGTCGCTACAGGGGCACTCCCCGGGGAACCCGAAACCGACGAACGACCCGAGGTACGGAACGAAACACTGTGAGAAGAAGTTTACGACACAGTGTAGAGGATAACAACTTAAAACCCCGCATCAGTAACTGGGAAATTTCACTTACTTGACTTCCTCATTTATCTTTTATCTAGAAACAGACAAGTGGTGTATAGTCTAATTCTAGATAAAAGATAAGTGAGGAAGACAAGTCCGAAAGGAGTATCGAGTCAACCATTTCTTAGGTGGACGTTACGTCCTCTGGGACCAAGTTAAGGACCCAGCCCTTCTAGGGGACCTCTTCCCTATCCGATGGGTAAGGTCATAAGAAACCGAAGGGAACACCGAGTCGACCACTTCTTAGGCGGACGTTACGTCCTCTGGTCCCAAGTTAGGGACCTAACCCTTCTAGGGGACCTCTTCCCTATCCGATGGGTGAGGTCATAAGAGTCCGAAGGGAACACCGAGTCGACGATTTCTTAGGCGGACGTTACACCCTCTGGACCCAAGCTAGGGACCCAACCCTTCTAGGGGACCTCTTCCCTTTTATCTAGAATTAGACTTCACACCACTTGTCTGTTTTCGACCAGTTGTTTTGAGACCACTCTTACGGAACATCCTCCCTCAGTATTACTTTAACTGGTTTTGTTTCTGGCGTTACTGAAGACTGAACGTCTCCCCTCCACACTACGAGATTAGTAAATCCAGGACTGGGTCGAGGAGTTTCGATACGATTGTACATATGTTTATGTATGAAATTTATTATTTGCACTTCCCCCGTACTCGTTCATACTTCCAGAACTCCTGGTATCTACGAATTAAAAGGTAAAAGATGTAAAAAGAAAACAAAGTCTGTTAAGGTCTGAGGTAAGGGTTAAAAAAAAAAGAGAGATACACGTTTTTGCTTCCGAAACACGTGAGACAACGATACCTTTGTCCTCTCTCTCTTTGTCAAATACATAAAGTTTTCGACAGTCGGATATACGACACCTAAAACTATTGATTTGGATGTGCACTTGGTAGAAAAGAGATGAGGGTTGCAGGTTGTGATATTGCAAATAAAATAAAATATGTGCACACATACACAACGAAGTCTTTTAATTCCTAGATAAATAAATCGAAACCACGTTAGGTAAAATATAAATTAAATTACAGGTCCCCTGTCTCTCTCCGAAACCACTACGTCAATCTCTTTATATTTTGACAAGAATTATTTACGAATGATTTAGTCTTACTTCTGTCTCAATCGTCCGTAGTGTTGAGTTAGATAACCGTTTTATTTTTTCTAACTTCGAGATAATTAAAATTTTGTCTAGACTTGGAACGAACCGAATATAAAGTATATTTACATTACAGACGATATGGGAGAAGTCGAGAGATTATTTTCTCGATAAAACTTTAATGTTTTATGTGACACAAGAGGGGTTCTCTTGGGTCAAGTTATCGAATAACTAAAAGGGACCGTAGGAATGAGACCACACTTCCCCAAAGACCCGAGGACCTGGACCTTCCGCTCTCAAACAAACATTAACTAAGTCTAAGACAAGTCGTCTCGTGAGGGGTGGTGGGGATTGTTTACTTATCATAAATACTATCAGGTCGGGTAATTCACGACCGGAAGGATGTTAAGAGTCAACGAAAGGTCGTGAAGGATTATAAAAGTTCTTTTACTGACGGTAACATTCCAGTAAAAATAGTTCAAATCTACTACGTCAATTCACCTGGTCCTTTTTATGAATTCTTGAAGCTGGAAGTTTAGATCTCGTGTGAGGTCATCGATTTCCCAGACAACCCGAGAGACGAGATTCCGGGCGAAAGGGTCAGAAATATTGATCTACCAAGTGAACTCAGACTTTTAGTCCAGGAACAGAGTTTCACAGACAAAAAAGGGGAAGTACTTCTGTATGATCGTTATTAACTAGATTCACACATATTTCCTGTTCACTTTCTACTTACCCTTTTACTTCAATCACTACGAGGGATGACAGAAAAAAAATTGTTCTTTTACCTTACAGAAACTAGAATTGTGTGTGTATGTGTACGTGTGTGTGTGTGTGTGTGTGTGTGTGTGTGTCGAGAATTCAAGTTTTAGAAAAGTAGTGTCACAAAGTCTCAACATCATTGAATCAGAGGAACAGGTCACACCAGTGAAGGGGTCATTTACTATTACCAATGTCTCTCTAATCATCCTAAGAGGTTTCATTTAATAAAACAATAAGAATTATTAGTATCTGTACGTCAGGAAAGAGGAGATTCTTTGAACTTCGTAGGTTAACTGGAATAGAGTGTTTATGGGACAAAGACTCTCCACTATGTGAAATTTAAAGGTAATTTAACGACCCCCATTTATTTTGGGTCTCTATATTTTATCGGGGTCGTTCTGTAAACAGTTTAACAGATATTAATAAATGTCCATTCTATCTTTTTGTTTTAGACTGACTAATTTAGAATTCATACATTTAATATCATAGAGGTAACCAAACCTTTTTCCAAAAATGTTTCACAGTTCTCTAAGACAGAGACGCCGAAACAGGACGAGTGTCTAAAACGGTCGATGAATCTAGTCTCATAACTTACGTACTAATAGTTTAAAAGTTTACCATATAAAATACGATATTCTTTAACTTTTATATAATATGTCATCGTAGACTAAAGTTTTTCTATAATAGAGCCCTGTCACCGACGTCGGTTGTTTCAATTCAAATGACTATCACGTGTACGGATTAGAAACTAAAAAAAAAAAATTTATCTTTGTAGACACTTTCTTGCAGATCCCTTTCTCCATTTATAATAAAAAATATCTAAAATTATTGTTATTTTTATACTTAAACAGAACACAAGTCAAGTTAAGTCAAGTCAGCGAGTCAGCACAGGCTGAGAAACGCTGGGGTACTTAACGTCGTGCGGTCCGAAGAGACAGGTAGTGGTTGAGGACCTCAAGTGAGTCTGAGTACAGGTTCAGCCACTACGGTAGGTCGGTAGAGTAGGAGACAACGGGGGAAGAGGAGGACGGAAGATTTTTCTCCTTTTACCAGAACCCGTATTAATACTATAAGACTTATATCTTTCATAACCAAAGAGACATTAGATCGACCAGTTTGTAAGAGATTATCCGAGTGAGGTGACTAGAACTCTTAGTGGATACGGAGAACTATGTCTTAGAGGACCCCTTTTCTCTGAGTCCGTTTAATTTCCTCAAATATGGTCTTTACCTTTCTCTCAAGTCCTCCTTAAATTCAGTACCACTTATAGACTATCTCGACCACTACAAGTCGGATCTCTTTCCTCTGGTTCCCTTCTGACTATCAACAGGAGTCTCTGTTTTAATCCTGACTACAAAACTTCAATGTCTCCGGTCTAAAAACACACTGTATTGAAATATTCTTTATGAATACACAAGAATTAGGCATAAACCGACTCGGACCAGAATCAACGTCGTACACCCTAGAAAAAAAAAAAAAAAAAGCAAAGATCAACACAGAACGTCCTAGAAATCAATGTCGTAGACTTGAGAACCAACATCGAACATCGTAGATCAAGGGACTACTCCCTAGTTTGGACCTGGTGGACGTAACCCGTACACCTCAGAATCGGTGACCTGATGGTCCCTTCAGGGACACCTTATGCTATTTTGGAAAAATTTGTTAGAATCGCGAGGTTTCTCTTTACAAGACAAAGACACTTATCACTCACGAGGTACCGACCTAGGTTAAAAGTCTACCCATTAATTTAATAAATCGGAAACTACAGTTAAGACTTAAAGTAAATATTGAGACACTAATATCTTAAACGAGGTCTTGTGTACTATCAATAGGGACCGTGTTTTATTAATTTATATATTACCTGACTATGTAATTTTGTATTTAGGTATTACGTAGACCTGTCAACTTACAGACCTGGAAGTTCAAACAGACGGATCGTACACACTGTCCTCAAAAATAATTTGAGAAGAAGTGAAGATTATTCAACATTTATACCACTGACGTCGGTACTTTAATTTTGTGTGAACGAGGAACCTTCTTTTCGATACTGGTTGGATCTGTCGTATAATTTTTCGTGTCTGTAATGAAACGGTTGTTTTCAGACAGGTCGGTTTCGATACCAAAAAGGTCATCAGTACATACTTACACTCTTAACCTGATATTTTTTTCGAATCGTAGTTTCTTAACTACGAAAACTTGACACCAAAACCTCTTCTGAGAACTCTCAGGGAACCTGATGTTCCTCTAGGTTGGTCAGGTAGGATTTCATTCAGTCAGGACTTATAAGTAACCTTCTTGACTACGACTTCGACTTTGTGGTTATGAAGCCGGTGGGACTACGTTTCTTGACTGAGTAACCTGTTCTGGGACTACGACCCTTTCTAACTTCCGCTCTCCTCTTCCCCTACTGTGTCCTACTCTACTAACCTACCGTAGTGACTGAGCTCCCTGTACTCAAACTCGTTCGAGGTCCTCAACCACTACCTGTCCCTTCAGACCACACTACGTCAGGTACCCCAGTGTTTCTCAGTCTGTGTTGACTCATTGACTTGACTTGAATTGGTTTTATATATAGATGATTCCGTCCCACCAGAAGTATAGATAGTGAAACTACATCCACAAGAGATCATCTAAGTAGGGTCAATGGTGGACGGTGTTAACGGGACGTGAAACTTACCATCTGTTTTCTTTAAGTCTTACCAACGGTCCGGGATCCTCTTCGACATTACCCTCAATTACAAGTCACTCACATCCCAAAGTTAAACCCCTCTACTTTTATAAGACCATTACCCACCACCACTACGTCCAGGTTGTTACACTTACATGAATTACGACGTCCTGACATAGGAATTTTTTCAATTTTACCCTTTAAAGTAAAATAGAATGGTGTTATTTTTTTTAGTTTTTCTTTTGGAGTCTATAAGAGTGAGACTCACTGACCCAAACGGGGGATTCCGTCATACTTATTAAGCCAGTCCTATAGGTTTCATTTTAGTAGTAAGATTTTGAACTAACGGTCTAATAGGACCCAGAAGGGGAGAAATAAGTTCTAATACAGAGGAAAACTTTCATATACACTTGTGTCTCTGGGTTATACGTCCACGTGGATCTCAGATGTACTCACTACCCCTGCCTGGTCTTAGATCGAGAAAATTTGAGTCCAAAAGCATAAGGTAGCTACTACTCTATTTTAAATGGAAAATAGACACCCTTTCCTCACCCCAATGTCTCATCCCGACAACTCACTTCTCATGAGTGCTCCTCAACACTAACGACAATCTAAATAAATGTACACAACCTATCATACCTGACTGAGGACAAATATCATATTTAGTAGTATGAAATAATACGTTCTCTAAGTGGGTCTCCTCGAATTAACTTTAAGTCTAAATATCCGGGGTGGATCACTAAGACTAGGTCAACTGGAACCTGACCCCTTTAATTGAAAAATTTTTCTTTAGGTCTACAAATACTTCTTCAATCGACTTCTTCTGTAAACTCTTTGTGATTGGATCGTACCATCGGGTTTTCAGAAGTTTAGAGAAAGAGAGTCTTAGGGAAAAATAAAAATTTTTAGTGACTCCTGTGGTTTTGTGAGAACAGGTACTCTCAATATATATAGTGATAAATGACTTAATCTTTATGAATCTTTTAAAATAAATTTTATTGTCATTATTTAGTAATGTCTAATATCAGTTGTAATTAAACTTTTTCGACAAAAAAATTTGTTTTATTAATCACCCTTCTACTTGGAAGAAAAGTAAAAACGTGTAGGATTACAGACAGAAGGGACCACCGAGTTATCATTTCATTGGTGGACGGTAACGTCCTCGACGTCCTCTCTACCCAAGCTATGGACCCAACCCTTCTAGGGGACCTCCTCCTTTACCGTTGGGTGAGGTAAGACCGGACCCTTTAGCGTCCCTGTCTCCTCGGACCGTCTCATATCAGATACCCCAACGTTTTCTCAGTGTGTAGTGAATATCTGACTTGTTGTAGTTTACAGATAGAATTATCTTCTGAAGACCAAAAAGTGTATATAAAGACACAAATTAAACTACTTTACATAACAAATATAACTTTATGTACTTCTTCTAAGTCAAGTCAAGTCACGTCAGCGAGTCAGCACAGATTGAGAAACGCTGAGGTACTTAGCGTCGTGCGGTCCGGAGGGACAGGTAGTGGTTGAGGACCTCAAGTAAGTGTGGGTACAGGTAGCTCAGTCACTACGGTAGGTCGGCAAAGTAGGAGACAGCAGGGGAAAAGGAGGACGGGGGTTAGGGAGGGTCGTAGTCTCAGAAAAGGTCACTCAGTTGAGAAGTGTACTCCACCGGTTTCATGACCTCAAAGTCGAAATCGTAGTAAGGAAGGTTTCTTTAGGGTCCTGACTAGAAGTCTTACCTGACTTCTTCTAACCGGAGTTTGTTCATAAATTAACCTGTTTTCTTCTCATAAAATTATTGTAAAAGTTTATAAACATATATAACGAGAAACCATAATGTGAGTCTTTCACCAGTAAAGATTTTCAAATCGACGTCACTCTTTAGACTTTGGTACAGTTTAAAAAACACAAGAGGAATCGAATCTTACGTAAGCCAAGTCAAGTCAGTGATTCAGTACAGGTTGAGAAATGCTGGGGTACTTGACGTCGTGTGGTCCGGAGGGACAGGTAGTGGTTGAAGGTCTCAAATGGGTTTGGATACAGGTAACTCAACCACTAGGGTAGGTTGGTAGAGTAGGAAACAACAGGGGAAGAGGAGGACGGGAGTCAGAAAGGGTCGTAGTCCCCGAAAAGTTTACTCAGTCGAGAAACGTGGTCCATCGGTCTCATGACCTCAAAGTCGAAGTTGTAGTCAGGAAGGTTACTTGTGGGTCCTGACTCGAGGAAGTCTTACCTGACCAACCTAGAGGGACGTCAGGTTCCCTGAGAGTTCTCAGAAGAGGTTGTGGTGTCAAGTTTGCGTAGTTAAGAATCCACGAGTCGAAAGAAATATCAGGTTGACAGTGTAGGTATGTACTGAGGACCTTTTTGGTATCGGAACTGATCTGTCTGGAAACAACTGTTTCATTACAGGCACGAAAAATAATACGATAGGTCCAACCAGTATTGAAAGGAAGGTCTCTCACACGTATAAAATTAAAGTACCGACGGTAGTGGTAGGTGTCACTAAAACCTCGGGGGGTTTTATTTCAGTGGATGACCCAGGTGGCAAAGGGGTAGATAAACGGAACTTCACTACCCTGGCCTACGGCACTAGAAGCAAAAGACTTACAACTCGAAATTCGGTTGAAAAAGTGAGAGGAGAAAGTGAAAGTAGTTCTCCGAGAAATCAAGGAGAAGTGAAAGACGGTATTCCCACCACAGGAGACGTATAGACTCCACTATGTAATCGAACAGAATATGAAACACACATAACACGTATAACAACATTACCGTCCGTAAATAAACACTTTAGAATAAAAAATCAATGTGTTTGGAAGATTTATAGCTATGTAAAAATAGTACGTTGTCGTTTGTCAGTATGGTGTAAATAATTAAAGTCGTGACAAGAATCCTCTTTTCAGAATTGTATATCTCGTTGACGGTTCAAACATTATTACCTATTTGAAAAGGGTGGCAAGATTAATAATGCACTTTCGAACTTGCAATATCGAACGTTGTTTACGACTTTCAATAAAAGGAACTTCTTTGTTTGAGTGAATTAAAATCTTTTTACTTACTGTTTATGTAATTAGATAGTCAGTAAGAAACTTCACAAAATTTTTATTTATAAGGTACTTTTACCATCGATCAAGTCAAACGTTGAGTTTTTGTCGATGAAAAAGAACTCTGTCGGTAAAATGAAAGTACATGTCATTTATACGAAATAAGGAGAAAGAGTAAAGTACTATCTTTATAAGTAGTCTACACATAAGTATCTAACTCTAAACTACTTTAATGATTGAAAATGTTTGAAAATTTTTGGAAACTCCAATACAACCATTTCTTATGTTATTGATGATCAAATAAAACCGTCACGATACAACTAGGCAGTATTTAATATCGTCAAAAAGGGTGGTGACGAAAACCACTCTGATACGGACACCTAACACTTAAAACGTTCACAAAGAGTCAAAAAAGGAGAGGGGAAATCCACCCTATCCTACCAATCTCACACGACCTTCACCCATAAGGGACGGGGATCTAGTCAGTACGAGAGTACTGGATTTGGGTAGTCCAACCCAGGACCAATTAATCAAAGAGAACTCCGGAACAATTCGTTTCTCACAAGATAAAGTTTTACTAAAGAAAAGGGTTTGGGATGGGATATTCTTAACATTTTTCTACAAATAAATGACACCCTTGGACCAATTCCAGCTTGAATGTTTTGACACTTCAACGGCGATACTGAGCCAGGAGGACCTCAAAATGGAGAGTCTTGAACAAGTGTGAGTCGGAGGTCGTCAAGTAGTTAATGTCGGGTCCAAAAAGATGAGGTCGTGACGAAAGGTGACGTGAAAGACGAGACTCAGAGACGAGACACTGAGGAACATAAGCGGACAGAGAGGTCAGAACCCCTAACACAGGACTGGAGAGAAACTCTAGGTTCTTCTCAACTATAAACTCAGACAAGTCGAAAAAACCACCACAATCTTACTCGCCACTACACCTTTGTTTCGCCTTCAAGGGGTAGTGACGGAAACATAATAGACACGTTTTCGCTATTTCACCTTTTCCGTTTATTGTGGAATCATAATGAAACTTTTTTAAAACTGGAGTGTCTGGACTTTCCCGTGGCCTTTAGATCCGTAGACGTCTGATATGGTACTCTTGGAGACTACTTGGGGTAGGTCACAAGTACGTAACTCCACAAGTCCAACTTCAATTCCGATAATAATGGTACTTCTGAGTAACCTTTTCTGGGACTACGTCCCTTTCTAACTTCCGTCCTCCTGTTCCCTTACTGTCTCCTACTCTACCAACCTACCGGAGTGGCTGAGTTACCTGTACCTGTACTCAAACTCGTTCGAGACCGTCAACGACTACCTGTCCCTTCGGACCGTACGACGTCAGGAACCCAGAGTTTCTTAGCCTATGTTGACTCGTTGACTTGACTTGTACTTCTCTCTTCGATTGTAAAAACACAGTGTTTAAAAAACTCAAAGTTTATATAAAGTAAGTTCGGAGTGGTCTTCTACTCTCATTATTATGAATAATAGAGGTAAAATGTTCACTCCCTATACTCCATCTTTCTTCAATTCTGTAAGTGGGTTCTAGTGTTTCAACCCTTCACAGTTTCGTTCTTAACAGGAAGTCTGGAAAAAGACCTTCACTCTCTACACACGTTACCCTTCTCCGTAGTGGATCCTTGACTTACTTCGGGTCCTGTAGACTCTACCAGGTGGTCGTCCTTATCATCTACTTTTCAATCGATAGTCCCAATAGGAACGAACCTATTTGTGATAGTCGGACAGAACTGTCATGAATCCAAAATCAATAAGAATTACCTCTTTTATGGACGAGACATTTGTAGACAAAGGAATGAAGGTAGTAAAAGTAAAATAGAGTCAAACGAACTTCTTTGAATTGGTTTAGGTAACGAAATCGAAAGAATCAAAAGAAATGTCTACTAGAAAATGTTGCTTGAAATAGTTGTCAGTGACGGATGAGTGAGTCTATACATTTTTTTTATATCCATGTAAATACACAGATAAGTCATATTTGATCTCCTCTCCGAAACGGAGATCTGTAATTTTCTTTTCTATATGGTATATTCTTTGAGATACACTGAGGTCTCTCAGTGTATAAATAAGTGTTTATAATCTCTTATTGGGTAAATACACGTAGACAAGGGGAGTAATCTCCCTGGATCAGGTGTGTATTTACGGGTATAAGAAAGGTTTATAAATTGTGGGTAAGACGTTGATTTTAGCAAACGAAAAGGTATATAAAACTACAAAGACAAAGTATTCCTCTGATCATCCTAAGTTTATTTTAACGGTAAACGAGTCATAGATACAATGCGAGTTCGATTCAGGTAGGACAAAAAGAGGAAAGGGTAGAGTGTTCAGACAGCTCTGTTAAGTACAGATCACTGAAGATGACACTGAAATAACTGTATAGACATGAAAGGTAGACGGAAGTTTTCTTCTTCAACCTCGAATCTCTTCAGCTTCCTGATCGGGTGTCAGTACGTCAAAGTCGGACTCTGAAGATTGTGGTTTAGGTCTCTTTATACTCTTGTCTTGTTTTATTTCTTTTGACGTATCAAAACGAGTTTGTCATAGCATATCAATCTTGTCCGACCATTGTAAATAGGTCCGTTCGACGAAACCAGATAGGTCATTTGGGACGTAGAAAAAAAAAAGGGGGTCATTGGGACATAGAACTTTATTATTTTGTGGATACTCAACTAGTCTCGATCGACAGAGAGTCGTCAACCTCTAAAAGAAAAAGAAGGTTTGTCATTACTTAATTCTCAATCTTATACATACTTACCATATCTCTTTCCGACTCCATGTAACTACGGCAAGGGAAGATACATTAAATGGCATCAAAAGAAAAGGTACTCGGGACTCCAACGAAGTTATAAGAAGAGTTGTGTCTTGAGGTTCATGGTGATGGTTAACTAGTGTCAATCGTTAAGTTCTACTTTCGTCAAAAGAAGAGACCAAATTTCAGAAGTAGTAACATTTCCTGAGTTCTTGATAAAAGAGAAAATCTTAATGTATAACTTTCCAGTGTAAAGACTCGACACATACAAATTCTAATCTACCTACGAATAATAGCATTTTCTTTATCAGGCTGTGACGAATTGTCCGATTGAGACATGGATTAGTGTGTCTGTCCCATTTAGCAGGTAACGGTCTGTCGTAGACACGGGAGAAGAGTCTTGGAATTACGTCGGTGAACGGTGAACAAAAAGAGGACACGGGAAGTCATTCAGCTCCTTCCAATCGCAGTCTCGAGGTATGGTGGCCCTAGGTTTCTCTTACTCAGTATGTGCGGACTCGTGACACTCGAGGTCGGGTCTGTAGGAGAGAACGAGTGAGTAGGCGGGAACGGACGTATGAGTTTTTTTCTTTTCCTGTCTCAACTTTAGAACCTACTCGAAGGGTCTTCTTTAGGGAGTCGAGATGATTGTCCTGAGAATTTAGTTGACCGTTTAAGGGAGTCCGAAAAGTCTTTTCAATCCGTTCCAGACGTCTATTTGGAGATTATTTTTAATTCCACTAATAAGTAACGTCATGTTATCCTCTTGGTGGTAAGGGACCATCCGTCGTCCCTTACCATGTTGGGTCGTCGACACGCGATTGTAGCTTCGAGAGGGTACCCACGAAAGTTCGGAGTCAGTCCTGTCACTACTCCCTTGATATAACGTTTATACCTCGAAGACTACCGAGTCCACTCAGCCAGTTTTAGTCTTCTTTTTTTAGTGTGAAGTTTCCCAACAGACGTAATTCTTTTCGTGTTGTTTTCTTCTCTTCTCTCTCCCGTCGGGGTGTGGAGGTTGACAGTACCTCCGAGAAGAATAGTAAGACGAGGTCAGGGACGCTAATACTCCTCCCTCCCCTTCGTAGGTGATTAGTCCCGTCACACCACACGATAAGTGTTCGAGTATTGACCGTCATTTTGTCTTTCCGGGCACAGACGAGACGACTCATTAAAGGTGTGACTCCGGGACTCGTCTCTACAACACAGTAAACATTGTAGACGGAACCGTAGGTCCTCGGTTCATTCGATCAATCTCTCAAGGTGACGAAGGAAGAGGGAGGAGAATACTGTTCAGATTTCCTGAGTCCCAATAAATATTTCTTTTGATCAGACTCGAGAAGTCTCTCAACAGTCAAACTACGTCCACTCTGTCTTCTCTCCTAACCTTCGATCCTTCTGTGGGACCGGAGAATAAATGGATCTTTTCTCCTTTCTCACCGTAGTCCACATATACCTCTTTAGGAATTCAAAGTTTCGTCTTTATCCTTCTCATCTCCCCGTAGCAGTTTTGACGTGTCCACCCTTCTGTCAGAAATACGGAAGAATCAAAAGTCCGAGAAGTGTTACAGAGTCTGTTGTTCTCACTCGTTAAAAATATATACTCTGTTTCGAGGTCCTCATTACCCCGAAGGGTCCACCGAGTCACCATTTCTTAGGCGGATGGTCACGTCCTCTACGTCCTCTGTTCCCAAACTAGAGACGTAACCCTTCTAGGCCATCTCTTCCTTTACCATTAGGTGAGATCATAAGAACGGACCTCTTGGGCTACCTATCACCTTTAGCCGTCCGACGGTAGGTACACCAGCGTTTCTTGACCTGTGCTGACTCGTGCGCACGAGTGTACGAGTCATCGTTACTACCCCGAGCTATGATTGACGATTAAAGTTTTCATCAACCAAAAATTAACATTAGAATTGGCAAGGATTAATAGGATTTTGTGTCCAGGATCTGGTCGCGAAGAGTGAGAATTACGTGTATGTTTACTGGACTTCTAGAACAATCAGGTTCCTAAGACCAAGACTTATATTGAAGGTCCACTATGGATACGCTCACCGAACGTTGGGGGTTGGGAAGAGTCATGTGTCATGACGTTTTGTGTAAAAACCCGGTGTCGTCGTAAATAATTTTTCGGAAGTGAAAAAGAAAGAAAGTAATGGAACTGAATTTTTTTTTTTTTTCTCCCAGGTTTCACGTCAGTATCGTATATTGGGTGTAGAATACCTCTCGTTCAGAGTGAAGAGTGTACCTACCCTCTTCGTTTCGCCATTTCCTCCTGAGGTGGGTCCGTACTTGTCCACACCTACCAGTGAAAGAATACTCGAACTCCCAGGTCATTTCGAAATCACCCACAAACGGGTTCAATATGTGGACATGTTGACTGACGTATAAATCTCTCGGGTTTCCTTGACCTTTTATCTTTATACTTTGGAGAATTGGTAAACCGTGAATCCTTAATAAAGGTGTATTATGTTCCTTTCAGTTTCGGTAATCGGTAAGATAGGTTTTCAATTTCAGGGTTCCTGGAAAGTAATATCAAAGAGAACCGGAACTTGATAACTAAGTGACTTGATCACTGAGAGTTGACTATCAAAGAAACTACGTTTGAGATTACATCTATGTTACCTAGTGTGCTTTGAACTTCTTCTGGATCGTTTACCGTAGTTCTTCGGAAACCTTTCGCCCTCTTATCTCCTAGTTTACGTGAAAAATTTTTAAAATATATAAAGATAATAACAGGAAGTTTTAGAGGTGTTTCGTCAAGAACGGAGTCGTCAAGGATTTTCCGATCGATGTGTGTCGTCGGTTCCGATATAACTTCTGAACGACCTGGTCATAACGGTTTGCCATTAGTAAAATTACTGTAAATACGGTTTACTAGAGTGTGACTTTCCCAAAATTTGAAAAGGTAACAAGAAAGACACACAATTAACACCTCCCCAAGACGGGGTATCGAAGAGACTCCTAAAAAGAGTCATAAGGACAACCGTAAAATATCTACCCTTCTGACCCGTCTCTCTCCAATTCACTGCCAGATTTCGCCCTCAACCTCAGTCACCGTCACGAACCCGGGAGACAGGAGTAGGAATTGGTGACTCCGTAGGACCGAGACAGTGGGACTGAAGGACGTGTGTGGTTCGGACGGTTGGTGACATTGTCGGTCACTGTCGGCTCAGTACTACTCGGCGATACAACCCTTTTCTTTGATATTCGGTCTAAGAGTAGGATATATTGAGATCCCCTTGAAGTTTAACGGTCTACAGTTAGACCTTGGAAAGGACTCACCCTTCGAGAGTTGTGTGTCTACCTTTTGTACCAAGGGATACCTCCTCACCCGAAATTCCTGTGTAAGTTCCGTCTGGAGTCAGGTCTTGTGTCCTTACCGTGGACCGAGAGGTACTGAGTTTCACAGGGAGACGAAATACAGTAAATTAGAAAGGTCGGTGATCTAGAATAGAGATCTCCCCTAAACAAGAGAGTAAACGGACACTCAGTCTCATGACACAACCCTTCTATTATCCGAAACAATGTCAGTCTGAACCTGAACATAGAACAGGGGTGGAGAGTAATTGACACACAGTAACCTGGTCGACAACTTGGAACGACCCGGGGTGACAAGAGGACAAAGTTTTAAATTTCGAAGGTCTTCGTTAAAAGTGATACTATGGTACTCCCAATTTACACTGCCGTATTGATTTTACAACGACAACATATTGTCTGAGGGTCACGTACGGGACAAAGAGAGTAAGAAACAACTATAAGTACTTCCTCTACAGAACCTTTATAAACCATTTCCCTTTATTACAATTATGTAATCAGGGTAAATTATTCGTAAGTGACACCCAGTTTTTACATAGTTGTTCAATAGAGTATTTCTTCGTTCCATTAACTCTATTTAATTGACCTTTTTACCTTACGATTTTTCCCCGATCAATTAACAGGAGTTTATTTACTTGACGAAAGTAAGTTATTTAATACCAAAGAATAATCAAAAGTGGAGACGACTTTCTGCGTTACTTTACACACATCTTAGTTCATCACGTATTTCTTTTTGGATTATTATTATTACCAATTTTAGATCTTATAAAAAAAGAACCTCTCTTACGGGTCTCCAAATACCTTTCTGTCCATATCAGGGCAAAATCCCGTGGTCTTAGTTACTCTTGGACGTCAATGTGATTGTAAGGATTTTATTATATACTGTTTATACCCCTTAATAAACTAATTGATCTTTTGATAATTATTCTTCTTTCCTAAGTGTCTCTGTCGGATTATAACTCTCCTTTCCTACTCAATAATAAAACATTGAAAGGAAAAGTGGAATGGAGGGTTCTTTTCCATAAAAATTGACGGGAGAAACGGAATCTATTCAAATCAAATCAGGAGTCAGAGGAGTATACATTCACCCTAACAACTTAATGGAATAAAATCCTATTAAAAATTCGTCAACCAAAGAAAGACTAAATTCTACAGAGATCTTAATGTTTTATTTCCCTGTAAAAGTATGAAAAAAAAAATCTTAGTCTGTATGAAACGTTCTACTTCATACAGACTTTATGTTTAAAAGTAGATAGATTTTTACTGCTTTATGAAAAGTCAAACCTCCGTCCTACTACCTAAGCTCCAGTGTCACGTGTAACACAGATACGAACGGAACGTTTACAAGTTATTTTAAAAAACTTATTTTATAACGTGTTGGTCTATTAGAGTCTGTCATCGAGATGGTAGAAACGTCCGTGAGTAAGTCGTTTGGATGAGACACCGTCCGTCATATAGACAATAAACGTCACCATAAACCTATACTATACTCGTCGTTTAAATTAAGAAATTCTCATGGGAGATGAGTTAATTTTTTAAAGGGTCATGAGAGTTCCCGTTTACTTTAGTCCACTAAAACATATGATCTCATCTTCGACGATTCCTGTCAAAAGACTGGAACTACGTTCAAACAGAGAAGTCATTGACTCCGAGAGTCCCTCCTCTCAACTCTACTTGACCTCCTAGACATTTTAAGACTCCTATTTCCTTAAAAGAGAATCAGAAATCATTTACTGCACTACCCGTGATTGCGTCACCATTGAACCTCTCTTTTACTCTAAAGACCATTTACACCTGGAATAATTACTTACTGATTTAACAAAGTCGGATGTGACCTTTTCCACTTTACCTATTCCTACTTGTCCTTTCTACACACGTTCATCCAAAAGTACCCCTAAACTGTACGTCTGACTAAAAGTTTCCGAAACTGAGTCTCCTGAGTCTTTCATTTCGGTCCCTTTTTCATCCACATATCTCACTCAGAGAAAACCACCCACTGACTCAGTATGGTATTCAAAGAAAGGAAGTTTATCATAACAGTATCGCAGACGAATTCAATAAACTAGGTTCGAAATTTTTCTTTATATCGTTCCGAGGGAAAGTCTTTTTTCTGGGATTCCTCAAATTGTCTTTAATACCAAAGAAAAGTAGTTGTCAAGATACTCAGAATGACGGTGGTCGTGATTAATGACACCGAGTGTTTGGGACTAGAGGAAGTCAAATTCGGGAGTTCTTATGAGTCTCGGTTCGTCACTTTTAGGTTGTGACTGTACCCGAAAAACGAGAGTAAAATTTTACGTAATACATTCTCCCTCTTAGGAATAGACTTTGATGTCCAAACTTGTGTGGCATGCAGAATTTAATCTGGAGAGAAACTTCGAATGAATGTCTTTCCATCTACCCTTGTGTCTATCTCGACTTTCAGTCTAAGACCCGGGTAGGACGTCACGGAAAATACACTCTCCCAATCTTTTTCTACTCGTTTTGGACTTTCTGATATCTGTGATTTATCGACACAAATAAACTCCTTCCCTGCAGGTAACAACTCTTGTAAAGGAACTCTAAATAAGAAACCTTAATACAGGAATACTCTTGACTCCAATTGAGAAGGACCCTCCTTTTATAAAGGATAGTACTCTCTTTAATTTAATTGAGAAAATCAGTGTTACGACACGTTCCATCTTAACATCGTCTACGATTTACTTTCTTGATAGGAAGTAGACTTGAACCGTTACAAATCGAAAAAGAAAGGAGATCCTGTCGGACAGGGAGAGAGGTATATTAAGAATACGAATGGGGTAAGATACGAGTGGTAGAGAAATGACCAGAAGGGAGGGAAAATGAGTGATAAACAATGTTGAAATAATATGTCCCGTACTAAATCTTTTATACAGGTTGTATATACACAAGTCATGTATGAAACAAGTCAGTATAGACTGAGAAACGTTGGGGTACCTGACATCGGACGGTCCGAGGAGACAGGTACATTAAAAGATCCGTTCTCATGACCTTACCCTCCGGTAAGGAAAGATGTCACCTAGAAGGGTTGGGTCCCCTAGCTTGGACCCAGAGGATGTAACGTCCGTCTAAGAAATGGTAGACTCGGTGGTCCCTTCGGAAAAGTAAAAATTTTAAATAAAATTAAGAATTCAACTGAGTCATAATGTCTCAAATATTACATCTCTCTGGTTTTAGTAGGTATTGGAATGGTAAGTTCGGTCGTTTGTAATAAAACCCTTTCCTTACGAAAAACCTCCTTTGTGTTTAGATTTTAATTTACAGTAAAATGTAAAAATCCATCTTTCGTGTTTTAGTATGAGTCTCATAAGAATTTTTGTATAAACGATATAAATTTAAAGGAATTTTCGGTAGTGTGAAGTAGTTCTTCAGAATTCACCCACTTCTACTAGAACAAATCGTCTACTCCTCTTTCTCGAAGTCTGTCGATAAAGTCACTGTTTCTTACCTAATCTAAATTTTACTAGGAGGGTCAGGTCCGAGTTTATCACCACTGTATGAAAGGGAAGGACCCGACCCTTACCCAGACCTTAACAAAGAATATAGTCTTCCAACATGACTTTTAACCGAACTTTTATAAAGGATTTAACATCCACACTACTTTTCAGAAACTCCTGACACAGAAAAAAAAAATTTGGTCTGGGGTTAAAAGTTTCCACTTATACTCTTATTTCATATAGGTCCGTCGAGGATCTGATAATTCTCACCTCTAAACATAGGTACAGTAAAAGAGACATAACCGTCTAATCCAGTGTCCAGAGACGAAATGTCTCCGTAATGGTCTCGGGAAGTACCCGTCATATCCGTTTACATTAAACTGAAAAGTAAAAAGAACCAAAGTCTCAGCTATATTTTTACCACCTATAATATTACGGTCAATCATTGGATCCACAAAGTAGTGAACTAAAAAACCACACCGAGAACATGAAAAAAAAATTATATTTAAATAAATAAAATTAACCTCCAGTTAATGAAATGTTATAACATAACCAAAACGGTATGTAGTTGTACATAGGTGGTGTCCATATGTTTACAAGGAGTAGGACTTGTGGGAAGGGAGAGAACATGAAAATTCACTTCGATCCATATTAGTGGGTTTACTCAAAAATTACATTAAATGGATATAGTAACACCAAAGACATTTGTTTTTTTTTAATTTATCTAAACTGCAGATGAGGGACCACAAACCACTTCTGTGTCTCAAACCGAACTCTAAGTTTTATTGGGAAGGAGAATCTAGTCCGTTAACTGAAAGCAAAACGGACAAACACCACCTCATCTAAGTCACTATAGTTTGGGCACGTTGTACTAATTGGGTTTTCCTAGTCTCCTCCTTTTCAAACAAACAAACAAAAGACGAAACTTATAAACTATTGTAAAAAAGAAGGTATAAAAAGTATGTTTAAACAAGTTTCACTTTTTTTAATAAATTCATTGGGTAAAACCTATCCAACTTTCCTTTCATCCAACTTTGGGTAAACCCATCCACTAATTGACCGGGCTCTTTAAAAAGTCTCGATCTCAATGAAAAGTGGTCTAGAGAAAAGTCTTATCGAAATACATAATTAGTACGGTTATAGGTGTGAGACTCTTTTGGTGAGATGGTAACCTGTTCTCTCTGGTCCGTAACTTTGGTCAAGGAGTTTGGTGACCTTAGTCAGTCAAGTCAAGTCAAGTCAGCGAGTCAGGATAGGTTGAGAAACGGTGGGGTACCTGACGTCATGTGGTCTGAAGGGACAGGTAATGGTTGAGGGCCTCTGACGAGTTTGAGTACAGGTAGTTCAGTCACTACGGTAGATCGGTAGAGTAGGAGACAGTAGGGGAAGAGGAGGATGGAAGTTAGAAAGGGTCGTAGCCTCAGAAAAGGTTACTCAGTTATTCTGAAGACTATTTAACCTACACTAACTATTCATTTTCCTCTCAAAATCCTACTTTGAGTCTAAAGACTGAACCTTTGTCCTATATTTTTCATCTAAACTAGTACTTAAAGTAAAATCCATCTAGTTTGAACCCTACAGATACTCTTCAGATAATCCTATATAATATTTACCCAGATCTTGATTTTTCTACTCCAGATCAAGACTTTATCTATTAACACTCAGTAATCGTATATTGGAGCCTCTTCCACTACCGTGGGGTGAGGTCATGAGAACGGACCTTTTAGGGTACCTGCCTCCTCGGACCCTCCGACGTCAGGTACCCCAGTACTTCTCAGCCCGTGCTGACTCGTTGAAGTGAAAGTGAAAAGTGAAAGTACGTAACGACTCGTTGAAGTGAAAGTGAAAAGTGAAAGTACGTAACCTCTTCCTTTGCCGTTGGGTGACGTCACAAGAACGGACCCCTTAGGGTCCCTGCCGCCTCGGACCACCCGACGGCAGATACCCCAGTGTGTCTCAGCCTGTACCGACTTCGCTGAGTCGTCGTCGTCGTCGCCTATTGGCTTTAACTTCCCACAAATCGTCTAATTTACGCTACCCCGGTCTTCTCTGTGAAATTAACATCCCCCCTCCCATCCATGTCTCGAATTCTATGGTGGGTTGACACTTCCACTAATTACCGTCTAGTCTCCACCAACGACCACACCAATAGAACAGAGGTAAATAAGGAAGAGTGTTGCCTCCGTGGCCGTCGTCGGGAGAAGAAACTTACCCCGTTTTTATATTCTGTTTCTGACGTCTTTACGTTGGGGGAAGGGAGTTTTTAGTGAATTCGAACGGTTATTTATCTCCAAGACCAATAGTACCGTAGGGTTCCTTTATAGGGGGACTCAGTCCACAGGGATCAGACCCCCGACTTGTCACTTCTAATACCCATCTAACTCTTCCGTCCCTTCACGAGTAGGGAAGATATACTTACCTCGTAGAGTATGACTGGTACATATCCCGAGTCTGATTTTATCCGTCAGAGACAGGGTTTGGAGTAGAGTTTCCGACGAAGAAATAATAAGATTGTGAGAAGAAAATTTATATTGGGCCAAAAGTCAGATGTCTCCACAGATAAATTTTGTTGTTGTTGTTGTGTATATGGACCCTCTACGGTGTCAAACTCTTGTATAATACTTAATGGACCTACAATGTCACCTTTTTCACGACTTGAATTTTAGTCTTGTAAAGTGAAATCAAAAGACAGGATGATGTCAGTAAAAGGAAAGGATCCGGAGATACAGATTCGAATATTATTCACTATCTCAATGTACTCTATTAGAGATTCTAAAGAAGAGATTTGTAAAGACCTACTTTCAATCAACTATCGGTCGGTGTACATTTACAAATAAGTATACGATTGAGCTAAGAAGTCAATAAACAAATTACTAGTGCGATTCGTGTGTAATCCACGAGGTTCCTATGTCTCTATTTATTCCTCGAACCTCTGATCACCTTGACTCTATATATAAAAAGGGATCCACTTTTACATAAAAGAGTGCTTGGTAAAGAAGTCCAACATCCAGGAAAAAAATACTCAGTCTGAACCGTACACCCCAACCTCCAACGACTTCTCATCTTTTTTGTAAATAACAGGTTTCACTACAGGACTCTTTGATTAGAACTTTGACATCTACGACTCCCAGTGTTGTATTGGTGTGAAGTCCCCTGAAAATTGTTTCTCATCACGGTTATCTAACGTCAATTTATCTGTAGGACCATTGTCTTACTAGATTTTACTTTATCGTTCTGAGATGGAGAATTCCATTCTCAGTCTTCTATGAGTCTCCATATTCTCTTCTTATCGGTACACCAAAATCTCAGAAAGTCACCCATACCTCGATACAGATCTATTTGCACAGATTACACATACCTAGACAGATCAACTATACCAAAGTGTACCATAGACCTCGACCACAAATGGACGATCTCGTAAGGATAAGAAAGAGTCTGAGAAAGAAGAGGTGACAAGGTAGTTTACCCTATATTTATTCTCGTTGAAATGAATGAAATCCTTTTTACGTTATATCCCCTTTCCTCGTTCACGATGATTCTCTCAACTTCTAGTCGAAAAATTTGGTCTTAATAGACTGACTCACCAATTTGAACGAAAAAATGCCGTAATAAAGAAAAAAGAAAATACAAGTAAAGAACGACAAGTTTTAGGGATGAAAGAAGAAAACCATTCTCCTCATAAAAAAAAAAAAAGAAGGTCCCTTGACACGGAAGTAGTAAGGTGTACTGGGACTACCGACACGGGAGGAGTCGGTCACTCTCTTGAGCACTGAGGACCATTTAATCTGACCTAAAGCAACCGTAAATCTTCATAGTCTCAAAGTTTTGTGTACGAAACTTTTGTTGACTACGTCTCAACAAGCACAACGTTTGGGGTCACTCTTACGGGAAGAGAACTGATACAACTTCGTTGAAACCCAGGATGAAAGGGTCTCGGGTAAGTCAGGAAGAGAAGTCAAGAGAATAGACATGTCATAAGACACTCATTTAGGGAGTAGACGAATACGATCTGTCAGATCCGAAGAGCACGAGTGTAACATTATCTAACCTATAAAGACAGGAGAGTTTTAAGTATACAATTTTACGATTGGAGGTTACCCTACCATAATCCTCCACCCTGGAAACCCTCCACTAAACTAGTACCCCTAACCTTGGGAGTGGTTACCCTAATTGTGAATATTTTCTCTGAGACCTGTCAAGAGATCGGAGAAAGGTGGGACTCTCCTACGTTACTCTTCATACGGGTAGTCTTCTTCCGAAAGTAGTCTCGGGTAAGTATGACCGTGAGATTATAGTCTGAAAGTCGGAGATCGTGACCCTTTTTATTTTAAGACAATCATAATTCGGTGGTCAGATACCGTGAAACAATTCCGTCGGGTGTGACTGTCTCTTATGTATAATTCATCTATTTCGGAAGAGGTACATATCGAGCTACATCACTCGGGAAGGATAAGTCTCCTTCCAATCCTTTATATAAACTTCATAAGAGGTTAAAGAGGTCCGGTCTCATGACCTCACCCATCGGAAAGGGAAGAGGTCCCGTAGAAGGGTTGGGTCCCTAGCTTGGGTCCAGAGGACGTAACGTCCGCCTAAGAAATGGTAAACTCGGTGTTGTCTTCGGGAGGATAAGTCTCCTTCGAATCCTTTATATAACCTTAATCTAAACTCCCCTGTCTCATTTACTAGAACGAGTTTATACATATTCCTTCTTGTTACTTTAAGTCTAAGAACTTCCAGAGGAAACAAACTTCCCGAAGGACCACCGAGTCGACCAATTCTTAGGCCTGACGTCAGGTACCCTAGCGTTTCTCAGCCTATGCTGACTCGTTGAAAATGAAACAAACTTTGGAACAAATATTGTAAAGACAAGATTTCTCTAACCAGGACTTTTGGCTTTGGGGAGAATTGTTATCTCCCCGAAGAAACCTCCACAACTGTCCCGAGACGAGTACGGGTTCTCGATCACGTTCGTCGAGATTGGGGGAAAATGACGACCCATTTCACTTTCCAGGTCTTCAAAGGAGTCGAAGACGAAACCAAGTACTCTGTTCCCTAAGGTAATAGAAGAGGAGAGAGAAGTCTGAACAGATGTTCAGTAAATAATATAATGTCGTAAAGGTCTTTAAATCGTTTAAGAACTTTTCTTTCTAAATTAGAAAAGTTCTCTTCGACCTCTTCTAAATACCTGCGGATAAGAATTGTACAGTGTTACACCGAACCGACGATTTAAATGACCCTGGCGGATGTGTCGACTTCTAAAGACACTGACGACCTTTATTACTGAAATCCTCCATTGGTTTGTCGTAATCTCTTTTTATAAACTCTCTTTTGTCTAAAAAATCCAATGTCTTCCTAAAGAGTAAAATATTTTCTTGTAACGTAAAAATCCTCCGAGTAATTCAACAAAAGGGAATACAAACTGGGGTTTAATCTCAAATCTAAAGAATTAAAAGAGAAGATTTTAGTAGACGTTCTATAACCCTTTGAACTCAAAAGTTCAGAAGTTTTACGGAATGTGTTTTACTTTTGTAATCAAGAATTCATAATAATACCTTATTTAACTTAAAACAATCCAACGGAAAACATTAGGAATAAAAAAAGACACGAATTAGTAATGTCCATTAAATTTTTATTTATGAAGACGTTCACTTGGTTATCTTTATAAAGTGACAGTAACTTGTCTTTCGATTTTCGGATTAATGACCTACATAACTTGCAAGAAGACACCATCATTAAAGAAGTGAGAAAGTTATAGAAATAAAAGAAATAAATTGTAGGTGTTAAAAAGGGAAATATACGACCGGAAAAAAAAAAAAAAAGGAAGAGGTAAAACACCTTCTTTCACCATGAGACAATATGTTTATACGAGGGATAAAGGAAACTTTGACACAAGTCAGTCAGGGGCGTCTTTCTTATCCATTACTTTAAGATAGAGAGTTCACATACATCTGTATAGTTAGTGAAATTCACCTTTGTTAGCAAGGAGACGGTAAATCTCGGTTGTAGAAACTCGTGTCTTCGTCATGATAACGAAAGACAATGATAAAAATCAAAAAGGTATCGTACGAAAGCAAATGTAAGGTAGGTGTACGACGGCTCCAGTTCTTTTCGTCTAAAGGACTATTGTAAACTAAACTCGTTTCGCTCACTATTTTCCACGGAAGACATTAGACCCAAATCTCGGCTGACTTCTACACCTGGGGTCTCCTCCATCAGGTCGTCGGGGTACGAGAACGGTGGGGCGTTGGTAAGGGTCTGGAGACGGGTCCGAACCAGTCGTTCGTGTTTCTGAACATCGAGAAATAAAACGGAAACTTGGGTCAGGATGCATGAGATTGAAGGCGAGGTGTTAGGCCGTAAAAAAAAAGGAAGGAGGATGCACTCGTTTTAAACACGACGGTGGAAAAAGGAATTCTTAGTAGTACGTACAATTCGGAACCAGTATCAGAGGCATAAAATCCTTCGACTGTGGTCTTCTGTGTCTTCTATTCCGTAAGCTGGCTAAAATAAGGTTGACAAGGCTAGGAAGCACGGACGAGAGGGGTGGTATCCGAAATTTTGGGTACGGACAAACTTTACGACGACCGATTTTCGTACGATGACTACTTGCCCTCAGTATAGCACAATCGGGTTCCGGGAGATCAATGACACTCCGCGACGACAGAGATGGGTTCCGTGACAACGACACTTCGTTTCTCGGAGAGCGAGGGCTAGGGGTCTATGTCTCGTCATAGCTACGTCTTTATAATTTCTCTTTTAATTATTAAATATAGTTTTTAAGTAAACGTCGACGTGAAGTCACTTAATTAATGAAAAACAGAAAGAGAAAAATAAGTAAGGAGAGAGAACGATTACTAGCTGAATCTTGATCCTTCTCCTCCTTCATTCATCCCACCCTTCTTCACCCTCCACCCTCAGACCACGACGCTCTCGTCTTTTATGTTTCCTCTGGAACGAAATTACACCCGCGGGATTCCCTGGACTGTTCACTCTTCTCTATCCAATTTGAATTAGGGTAGAAGAGAAGGGGTTTTCGTTATCCTTTGGTAAAGTGGTACAATATCTAAGATGAATCATAAAATCTTCTCCCCTTTTAATTTTAGGTCGGTCGGTTTCAGGGTTCAATAATTTTTCTAATTAGACAACAAATAGTGATGTAGAAGATACGTTAAGTGAAGGGACATACGAGTAATTTTATCATATCGGTGCGTCTGTTTCGCTAACATATTATTACGAGTTCACAATTACCTCGAACACATGACTGAAGGTCTTCCCAACCCCATCCCCGTCGTTAAAAATGTATTGTGACCGAATAGTGTTGGACGGTCTACTGTGATTCCATTGGAATACCGTTCCAAGTTTAAGTCTCGGTAAAATCATTAAAAGATTTGATCTTCCCTTCTTAGTAAGTCCCTTTAAAATGAACGGTTTAGGGTCTGTCTCCGTTTCGTTTATCTAGGAAGGGTACATATTTCGTAAGTACCTTGTCCTTCTGTCAAGGATAGTACGATAAGGTTCGATGGTAAAATTTCGTTCGTTTTTCTACATGAAGAATTATATGGAATAGGATTCATCGGTAAATTACCCTCTTTATTGGAAACATGATTGCTCTAAAACTTTTACTTACATTTCCGTCTGTGACTCAAAAGAGGTTATTAGAATAACAAGACCGGGTTCTACCCATCGGTAAACTCATGGTTTACTAGGGGAGCCCCTATTTGTCAAAGGTACCCACACTTACCTACAAGGCCATACACATAGTCGTCTTATCCCCTATTTCAATGCCCTCTTCAACGTCTCTCAAGTCACGAAGTAACATAGGGTCTCTAGTCTCTGATCCTTTCCTTCTCTTCCTTCTTGCAAATCTCTCCCTCTTCCCGAAGTCCTCGGTTACAGTTACCGTAGTCTCCGTTTACGAGAAGAGAAGTCCAGTCACGTTTGATAGTGGGCCCCTCGGATAACTCAGGAGAGATTTTTCGACAGGTCCAACGCAGTATTACAACACGGGGTCCGATCATATCATCAAGTGGTGACGAAAGTGTACTGGATTGCAATAGTCCTCGGGTAGTCGATTAAGGTTCAGACACCTGACCTCCAACCTTACCCTGTAGTGGTAGACTTTTCACCCAGAAACGAACTTAAAGATTTCGTACGGATTGTCTATTGGTTTTAATAGATTGTCAGAACCATCTTTTCTAAAGAGGAGGGCTCCAACTTTTGAGAAGTCTAGTGTACTTATGTATTAATGTGGCTACAAGTTAAATACAGTGACAAATTTCTCTGGACAGACTTTTTCTGGACAAGTTATAGTAATTCCGTGAATATTGGAGGTACGTGATTTATAACACCATTTTAAGGTGACTGTTACTTACACGTGAATATAAAGGTAGAAGGGATCTTAAGAAATAAACTTTTAAATAGTTTTTTTTGTTGAGTAGTATAGTCTGTTATTCTTTGACTCTTAGACATGGATTCTATGTGAAAATGACAAGGTTTGTTTACATCTTATCGTAAACTTTATATTATTTTTATTTCAGACAAACAGACAAAGTATAAAACATACAATTTTCATCGTAATTTATCTTATTAGTGTTTGAAAGAGGTCGTAGAGGACCGTTCACTAACGTGGTCGTCCACCTTTTAAACCATCTATAGAAAGGAAGGATTAAGGAAGTCGTCCTTGTAAATCTTGTCATATTACTAACCGAAATTCCTTAGAACACGAATACTTTTTGATTGGACTAAGACGAAATACGTAAGTGTAAAGTAGAGGTCGGTCTGAGAAGCGTATGGGACCTTCGAGGACCTCTGAAAACTGATGGATCATGACGGGAGTACACCCGGTTCCCACAGTGATAATGTTCCTTGATGGACGAAAGGAAAAAACTGTTAACGTCTCCCTTCAGTTTAGTACTAAAAATTATCAAAAACGTATATGTAACTAGATTTTAAAGTCAACTTTGTCTTGACGAAAGATCAACGACTTAATCAGTCTTTTTTTATGAACCATACGGACCTTTATTTCTTGTCCCCTCTTCCTATCCTTTTAGATCCGGTCACAAGAGAGAGTGGACCCTAAGAACAAAAGAGGTGGGTCTTCCAGTTTAGAGTCGACTTAGTCATACGTCTAGTGTATGTGTCGTTGGGGTCGAGGTCTGATCCCTTGCACCATTAACCGAGTGGGCGAGCTTCTTGGTCCCATGGTCCGCAGACTGCGTGGTGGAGACTCCCTTCGTCCCGAATTACGCCCTGTTTTACAAGAACGGTAAGATACGACAACGGATAGGAACGAAGATCGTTCGTCAGACCGGTATACGTCACCACTGACCTTGTGAAAGTATTAATAAAGGGAGAAACATCTGATTAGACATGTGAACTCTACAATCTTACGTCAGATTAAGTCTGCTTTACTTTTAATTTCGGTCATGGGGAAGTTCGGAAGAAAGGAGTATGTAAAGAAGACATCACAAGGTTTGTCACGAGATTTACCACATTACGTAAGTTTTCCATCCAGTGTGTGAATCGTAGTCACCACAATTGTGAGAAATCTAGACAAGAATCGTGACCCTTATACCAATTTTAATCTCAGGGGAAGGTCTGACGTGTCATGTTCTTTGTTGGGATAACCAACGACGCATATTAAGGGAGGTGATAAACAGAGTACTAAGGTTGAGTGTTTGACAAGTCAACAAAAGACTCTGACATAGACCTTCTCTGCCTCACGAAAACTCTTCCTCGTATCCTAAAGTACTCTCTTACGAACGAGTCAAGAGTCTTTGGTATTATAGGAGTTCGAGAGACTTAACCTTCGACAGAAGGACTCAGTGCACCGTAGGTACCTCGACTACGTTATCCTTATCCCTGTATCGTGTCGGTAGTCAACAACTAATTGAGACTATTGAATGGGACGGATTACTGCACCTTCAGAAAGTACGAAGGTGACGGATTACCTCGAGTAATCTACATGTGAATAATTTATAAGTCTATTAACACCATCAGTATTATCACCATTACTATCGGTGTACTACTGTACTACTTCTTCTTTCGTAGGAACTTGACCTTTCAAAAGTAAAACGGTCTCTTTCAGTTTTCTCGAATCTCCTGAAGGCACTCGGTACACGTCTTGGGTGTTTCTAATAAATCAACAAAGAAACGAAATATTAAAAAAATTTTTTGACTCTCATTAGTAGAACTTCTAAAGGACCCTAGTGGTCCGATACGTTTTTACGACGGTCAAGGGTCTGTTGTATCTATTGAAAGAGAACTAAACCCAAACATAAAACTGGACTTTGATCGTTATATTTTGAGACAGAGTCGTAACATTAAATGCAAGACGAAGTCAAGAAATAAATACTATCAATCTAAAATCCAGTTTATGGGAACACCTCGGTTTTCTGAAGGTTATTTCTCCCTGAAGTTGGAGTTGATTTATTCTGAAAAAAAAGTATTTGTTCAGACAACGACTTTAAAAAAAGAATGATTACAAAAAGTTGAGAATACAAACAGTCTCAGAGATTCAAACCCCGTCCTACTCTACACTTTTACAGTCTTTTAAGTTCTTTTGAAGATAAAACATTCTGAGTTTTCCTAAACTATTCTTATACTTAACAGTCAAAACGAGTAGTGAGTCAAGATTTTTAGATATGAGTTTTGGAAAGTACAGACAGAATAGGGAGTGATCGTAGTTTGTATTATTTTAGTTTTATTTGAAGACTGTTTTTACTCCAAAGTTTTAAAATGGTACCCAAAGAAAAGACAAACTAAGAAAAACTAGTCGTGGTCTATGTGATCTTTGTTTGTTCAAGGAGGACTTAGGGTAAAACAGAGTCGTCATGAGGATCGTCCCTTTTTTTATTTTTCGTTTCTGTTTATACCTTTACTACGATTCTATAAAGAAGACAGTAGAGAAAATTGTTCAAGTATTTTCGTTATGGGCACAACCGAGATACTTAAAAGGTTTAACTTTTATTCTATCTATTATGTTATTCCGAGTCGAAAACTTAAACACCACTAGAAAGAGAACGTAAATCTTTAAAATATAGGGACTGTGAAGTCATCGTGATAAAAGAGAAAAGAGAATTCAGATTACATTCAGATTACCCGAGTGAATTCGAACATTACTTGTCGAATCCTCAAAAATGAGAACCCAAAGTTAGGACCATCCACTGTTATCGAACAAACGTAAACGGAATATTTAACCGACGACGTACCATCACTTTTCGTTAGAAAACGACAGATATGTTAATAATACTGTGAAGAAGTTGTGCTACACGAGTGACTGTGATCAAATGGAAAGAGTCGGGATCCGAACGTTGGACCACCATAAACTTAATAAACGAGGTTTCTTTGACAACCAGAATACTGTCGAAACGTTACACCTTACTCGACTTTCGTCCGAGTTGACTGGGTCAATATTGTTGTAGGGACTTAGACCTCTAAGAAGACCGAAGACTACCAACGAAAAGAACATAAACCTTTTCAAGTGTTGTACCGATCTTCTTTTCTCTTTGTAGAAACTGATTCAGACGTGATCTCCTTGAACAGTCTCTAGAAAATGATAAAAGAAGAAAACAGGACTCGTTCTCTCAGTCCCTATTGTTTGGTAGTCCTTGCATAAACACTGTCAACTGATAATTGTCAACTGATAAGGTCGATTACAACTACCTTCTTGTTGTTACCATGAAGATTTTAAAGATAAAACATCACCTAACATCCACCGTCAGACTAGTTTTCTCTATCGTCTCCTTAACACACTAGGATGACAAAATCATCATTCTGACATACAGATACTCCCCTATTGTGGTCAACCGGATTTCCTCTAATGTCTGTCGACGTTTTCAGAGGGTGAGAATGGGAAACGGTGAAAATTTTCGGTGACGATGAAACCACTGGTAAAACTTTCAAAGGAGAAACTAGTAAAAACATAAAGTACTACACATTATTAATCACCTTTTATTATATCCAAGATCTTCCTGACAAGTAAACTTTCTCTTTATCGGATGTGTTCACACCTAGTTTCATTGGATGGACTACTTTTGTTTGGTTTCATAAATAAACATGATCACCGAGAACGAGGTCAAGGAAGGTACTCTAGATTTAATCAAGATAATTCAGATTAAGGGTTTCTTCGAAAGTAAAAGACCCAGGTAGACGGTTTTACCTAACGGTAAACACTACCTGGGTCTTTCATCATTCGTATAACTCGTTTAAACGATGTCTGTACAGTAGACGGCGACTATATCCTCATCTGTAACGTATTCTAAAGAAACTTTCCTTCTTGTTTGATTTTTGATCGATAACTTAAAGATCGATGTACTTAAAGAATAATCACAACTCCACGGTACCCCCACTTGTACTTGTAAGAAGGAATGGTTCGGTGGGTCGTCTATCTTCTCCCTTTTTGTTAAGGTCGTAAGTCTTTTTCTTCAGTTGTGGACTGAGTACACGAAAGGGACACAAAAGAGGTCTCGAGACACCACTTATAAGACACGACCATTAACAAGGATTAGTTGACTTACTTTCTCTTTCGTTTTCATTCTTGTTAAGGAACGACAAATAAATGGTATTCGAGTCAAGAGGAGGTTCTATCTCCTGTGGTTCTACTTAGAATCTTTACTAGAAAAATATGTAAAGAAGGGTGGATAATGGGTCAAAAGGGTTAACGAGAAAAAACTTTCACGAAAATTTTTATGAAGGGGACGTTTACATACGTCGTATTATTAGACTATTATTATCATATTAGTCGTATTAGAAATTATCAGTGAGAGCAAGTTGGAAATGGTTCAAGATTGGTACGATCTTTTATCTATAACTTACTCATCTTGTCAGGTAGAGTCAGTGCAGTGAATCTTAGTGGTGGTACTCACACACTATTGTGAAACTTTCGACCACGAAACTAGTTCCAGTCTCAACCCAAATTTCCGCACTGTGTCCTTGTCTGTTACGTTGAAATCACTACCCCTCTCTCCTCTACCTCACCGATTTGAAGTAATCACCCCCTAGTGATCCTCTTCTGGGAGTCTGGGGACGGGGCTCTAGACATTTCCTGTACCTCAAGTCTTCGTGAAGGCGCTCCTGCACAAATAATGTTAGCATGAATCGGGTGATGAATTTGATGAGGTCTACACAAGAATTCGACGGGGAGAAACAGTGATTGAACTCAGTATGAAATAAGGAATGTCAGATTCTTAGGATTACTCTCCGTGAGTTTTATAAAAGTGTAGAAACTTAGTAGTCTGAAAATTGGTTGGGAGAAGAAAGTTTCTTACTAACCTCCTCTACCTTTTTGTTCTTCTTTCAATTCCTTCCAAGATGATAAGAAGACCCTAGTCAAGTCAAGTCAAGTCAGCGAGTCAACACAGGCTGAGACGCTGGGGTACTTAACGTCGTGCGGTCCGGAGGGACAGGTAGTGGTTGAGGGCCTCAAGTGAGTCTGAGTACAGGTAGCTCAGTTACTACGGTAGGTCGGTGACAACAGGGGAAGAGGAGGACGGAGGTTAGGGAGGGTCGTAGTCTCAGAAAAGGTTACTCAGTCGAGAAGCGCACTCCACCGGTTTCATGACCTCGAAGTCGAAGTCGTAGTCAGGAAGGTTTCTTTAGGGTCCTGACTAGAGGAAGTTTTACCTGACCAACCTAGAGGAACGTCAGGTTCCCTGAGAGTTCTCAGAAACATCTATACGGGTTTAGGTATTTACATCCGAACGTAGACGAATAGTTAACGTACAGGATTACTCGTAGTTAAAAGATACACAGACTCCATTTAACATATTTGATTCTTCAAAACTTTTTTTGTCCTTGGTATTACTTGGATCCTAATTTTGACTTTCACTAACCACGAAGACTAAGAAATTACAGACATTCTTATAAACTCCACTCAAGAGTATTACATTCAAGACTAAAGAATTCGCATTCTACCCGGATTCTGAAACGTAAGAATGTCAGAAGGTGCACTACGGTAAGACTGACTAGTAAACAGTCAGTGGAAAACTCATCGTTCCTATATTTTTACTTCCACGTCGATGTGTTGGTCAGAGTAAATAAGAAACATCCGACCACTTATTTTTACTGGTAATTTTGGTCTAGTTCAGTGGTAAAGACTAGACACACCGAAACTCGTTGAGTAAATTGGGTAAATCGAAGAAGTAAACTTTTTACTACTACTATAAAGAGAACGAGTAGAGGTATTTTTATGTTTTACCATCTACTACGACCACGACGTTCTCCCGAGTTCCGGGACCCTCGGGACCTTATCCTCCGGTGTTATCGAAGACGCCTCCGAACACATCACCGTAGACACTGGATCCAAAGTCGAGCTCTCGAATACCTCCGTTCCTGTTCCTCACCGAGGGACAGTGGTTCGACCCGGCGGACCAATTCCTGTACTTTAGCGGAGAAACCTCTAAACAGAGAAGAGAAACGAGTAGTTCTTTAGTGACTGAGAAAGGACCCCCGTAGGGAGTTCCTGTCTCAAAACTTCTAACAACAAGTCATCGAGTAAACACAGGTTGAGAAATACTGGGGTACATGACGTCCCGAGGTCTGAAGGGACAGAAAGTGGCAGAGGACCTCAAACGAGTCTGAGTACAGGTAACTCAGCCACTACGGTAGGTTAGTAGAGTAGGAGACAACAGGGGAAGAGGAGGACGGGAGTTAGAAAGGGTCGCAAACTTCTAATACTACACGTCTCCGTCTGGACACGACCGATCGCTTGGTCCAACTTCCTAAAACAGGGGTGACTCTTAATACTGTCTGTATAACGAAACCCACAGTCAACGAGATTCCTCCATCGGTCCCGGTAGACACCCTGGTAGCAGGACCGGTCGAGAGGTAACTGGGACAACCTACTCCGAGGAGACCATTGTTCTAGTCGTTTGGGGTGTGGTAGGGGACGTTCCACTGACGGGTGACACCGACACACGACCACGGAGAGTAGGGAAGGGGTCCCCATGACCGTAGTAGAGTCGGGAACACGGGTTCTTCGATGACGACTACCGGTCTTAACTGTTGACGATGGGAAGACGACTCCCGACGTGGTGGTGGAACCCGTTGAAGTGGTTTCGGTGAAACTACGGTAAAGGTTCTAGATGGACGTCAAGTGGGGACTAGAGTAATATTTCACAAGTGGTCCAGAGGTATAGTCCTCAAGTGACTGGTGGAATATTTCTGGGTGTGGTCTGAAAGGTACGTTTATCGGGTCCGAGTTCGACCATCGGTGGTGGATCAAAATACTCTTTTTATTTCACTTACTTCGGTCTTTTTTTAAATAGAAAGTCCTACTAAGACTTTTAATTCACTACATTGTATATTTAAACTATTATCGAAAATTCGTTTATTGTAAAAAGATTACTTTTTCGTAAAACTTGTTATACGTTAAAGGTTATCATTCACAGTCTCCCCTTCTTTACGTACTAAAGACTGGATTTCTCAAACATTTGGTTATTCTTATTTTTAGTTTTACAGATATTTAACGATTTTATCTTATATGTAACTTATTATTTACAGTATTCTCTCCGTTTTTGTTTTACGACACCTCAACTATCTTCCTTTCCAACTGACTCCCTACCTTCTTACTCTTTCTACCTCTTTATTTCCTTCCGAAGTTGTTCCTCAAACGTAAACTTGATTTGGACTTTTCCATTCATTTTCAAGTCGTCCGTCTCTTCTACTTCTCACAGTAAATTTCGTCTTCATTGTCGACATCTGTGGTACTATAACACTTTTTGTCACCGGAAAATTACTGTAAAGGTCTTAAGGTCACACAGATCTTGATCCAGTTTAACCCTCTTCTCCTCCTTCTACTTCGGTCGTCGTGGGTCTTCCCTTTCTAGAGTATACGACACGACTCAAGGACCCTACCTGTCGTGGAGGGAGGATAATGTGTAGAGTAGTGTGTAATAGTATTAATACATAATCGAGTTTGTACTGAGACATGGAGCTGACGTTTACAGACTGGGTATTGTTCTTGAGTCGCTTAACAACAACCGTCTTAGTTACAGATTTACAGATTCCCTCTCTCAAAGAACGTCATCCTAATTTCCGGAATTATTATAACGTATCGATCTAGGGTGTCAACGGATAAGACCAACAGGACGTCACTGGGGTCGGATATCTAAACGAGGTCGCATTTATATGAGGAATCTGTGGGTCGTAAAAAATAAACCTTACTAACAATGTAATATATTGTTTTGTTGGTAGGGTAATATGCTGGGTAACGTACGTAAGGTAAACCGGAGGGACACTACTAAGTTAGAGACTCACCGCGAATTCTACCCTTTCCAACTCTCTACGATAATATGAGATTCGTCTAACTCTAGTAGTCTACTTTCGATGCCACACAGTCGTACCGTAGGCGGTACCGAACATTGCGTTTCAAGTCATTATATCGAACGTCGATGATCAACTAATCTTGTCGAAAGATCCGATCCTGCAGAATTTGTGTGTCTTCGTACCCCGACGAATGAAGGAGTGTCTTCGTCTCACCATCAGAGGTCACTTACTATACTAAAGTTACGTCTTTAAAACGAATGTAGAGTGAAGTAAAGGTAAGGTAGATAACTAAAAAAAAAAGTCCTAACACGCGTACATAACCTTATGGAAATAATTTAAGGGGTCCGTAAGATTCATTTGTGTTTAGCTTATTTTAATCCTTGTTGACATTCCCTTGTTAACATTCATCTGGGACGGAAGCATAATATACTCCTTATCTTTGGAACTTAAATAGTCTACCTTAGTAAATTCCCGACCGAGATTCGTCTTACCCTTTCTTCCGTTTTCGAATAAAAGACGCCTCTCTCCTCTCACGTCTCCAGTTCCCGTACTCGACCTCCATTCGATGAACCTAAGGTTTGGAATGAACTTCTGAAGGATCGAAACACTAAAACCAATGTAACAAGTTAGAAAATATGAAGTTCGAGTAGGAAATATTTCACCTCTAATATTATAATCAATTAGGTATTACGATACCTTTCAATTAGGTCCTTTATAACGAACCTTATTTCGACGGTGTGTCATTCTCGAATTATTGATAATCGGTAAGAATGTCAGAGGTCCCAGAGATGGGGTGATTAAGATATTGATAGGGGATGAAGGTTTGAGGGAGTAAGGTATAAAGACCACGAGGGGACATAGAAGGAAGAAGAGTAAAGATCGTTTTCAAACTCAGTAAATACAAACACATTAACACAGGGGTGTTTTGTAACGGGGCTGTCTTTGGAAAAATAAATGGAAAATAAAGAATGACATCTTTCTTTTCACGAAAATTTTTTTTTTTTAATCCCTTAAGTGTTACAAATATTAGTTTACTCTCCGGATAATAGGGTCGGGTATGGATGTCGGAGACATCAGTGTCGTTACATGTAAGTAAGTACGTCGTCTATAATTAACTTCACAAGATACACAGTCTCTGAGAACCTACGAGTCTCTCCCGTTTCTATTGTTCCGTCCCCTCTACGAGTCATAATCGACCCCTCGCACTCTTGTGGTCCTTCCCCTTAAATTAGGTCGGACGACATCCCCTCCTCTACCCTCGTCCTTTCCGAAGAGAAGTAGACAGTTACGTCTTAGGGATCCTAATAAATTACGACTCGTAGTCAAAAGGAGATTGATCAATGTCCTGTTTCAGAAGAAAGAGAAGAGAGATTTTTAGGACCTTGATATAGGGAGGTGTGAAAATGTCACGAGTTTCCTGTCCCCTTTTTTTTTTTTTAGATTACAAAGGGATGGAGTGCATAACCCCTGAACCCAGTGTCCTTCCTTTTGAAACGAAGTCCGTAATGAATGTGACACTTTTGTCGTCCTCACGTCAGTACGTAGGGGAAGAGAAGTGACACGGAGGACGTTTCACGAATGACTCGTACGTATTAGGTACAGTTATTGCGATCCCTTTTACCTCAAATATAATTATTTTCTGTAACACAGAGACAAGTACACCTTTAATTTCCAACAACTTTCTATTCTACATAGGATGTTGTTTTTATCAATTTATTGTTACTTTACTTTGTATTAATTAAGAGTCACTTAATAAGATAATCACTAAGAACTACAAGACCTTGTCTGTAGTCAATTCTATCGTTTATGACTTTCAAAGTAGAGTTCGCGGTGAAGGATGGTTGACCTTCATCTACCGACCTTTTGCCACATCGGTCCCTAATAGAATGAAACGGTCTGAGTCTTCCTTCATTGAAACCCTGATCACAAGTAGTACGGTATCCTTACCCTTCACACTCGTGAAGGGTGTAGAAACGGTACCACACGACCGACACACCTGAAGGGCCCACCAAGTCACCATTTCTTAATGGACGGTCACGTCCTCTACGTTCTCTACACCCAAGTTAGGGACCCAGTCCTTCTAGGGAACCTTATCCTTTACTGTTGGATAAGGTCATAAGAACGGACCTTTTAAGGTACTTGTCTCCTCGGACCTCCCGATGGTCAGGTATCCCAACGTTTCTCAGTCTGTCCTGAGTCGTACCGTGTTGCCGACCGATGTATCATTCGATGTATTATCGTCCTACCAATTCTTTTCTACAACGTCAGATTTTCTGGACTTAAGACGAGAACCGATTGACAACAATTCAGTGGGTCAGTAGAGGTTGAGAAACACTGGGGTACCTGATGTCGTGTGGTCCGGTTGAGACACGATTAAGACAAAGGAACCCGTTAAATAAATTGAACAGACTCGGAGTTAAAAAAATTTACTATTCACCTCCATGATAACAAATGGCTGAGAGGGTCTAGCCAGGGGTCGTTTCCAGAGAGACGGACCACGGTAAACACGGTTATCCTCTGACGTAAACCAAGTCTTCGTTTCCCTTACAAAATAAGAAATTAGTTTCTTACCTCTAAACGCTTCAACGTGACGTTTAAGAAGGAAACACATCTACCCTCTCACTAACCTACCTAGGCAGAAATTCCGTACTCCCTATCAACGGTTCAATGATTCTTCCCTCTAAACGTTTCAACGTGACGTCTCATATACCAGAGGGATTTTCTGGGACCGGACACCCCGACGAAATAAACAAAAAACAGGCGTCCCTCACTCAACTCAAGAGTGCCAACACGTATCCACGCGTGACGAGTACCAAAGTCTAGGGTCACGGGCCGCGTCGCTGAGGTGGAGGTAGAATTTAATTCCATAGTCCCCGTGTCTCGAAGACGAGTATCTAGGGGTTTGACTCTAAGATCCGTGTCGGTAAAAAGTCCTCTTTGTGATCAGACTTGTCAGTCCACGTTCCGACGACGGGCGTCATTGGATACTCGTTCACTGTGGTTTACTTCTTATTTCCTTTTCTTTTTCCAATCTGAAATAATAGGTCTAAGATTAAAATAAGGGGTCTTTAACAATTACCCGAAACGGTCACTGTTTAAGGAGGAGACAGAAAACAGGACGAGGCATAAGGAGGAGAGTAGAAGACATCAATGAAGGACGATTAAACTCCACAGTAGCATTGGGACCCATTTACTTGTCTCGAAGAGGGGTCGACGGAAATGCAGACAAACTAACACTGGTCCGGAGTGGGGACTGGTAAACATAGGGACCCACTGGTGGAAAACCTCTGTTTTCTACGGTTCTATATAAATTCTATATACCAGGTCTATAATCGTTCTCTTAATACCAGTGTACAGTGTAAAAAGGATTTTTACTGTCACGGATCTAGAAAACGGACATCCGTGTTCACACGGGACTACCACTCCGAGTTACAGCACCAACTTATAGGGCCCAGAGGGAACACACCCTAAAACTTTCCATTCTTGAAGTCCAGTCTCTCTCCAAGTGTACTCATCAGTTCCCCAAATAACGGAGCCCAACAGAGAGATCTCCAACCCCGGAACCCCGGGAGAAGTGAGTTCACACTACAGGGGTCTCACTAGGGACGTCGAAGTCCTGGTTGGATCAGGTCAAAAGAAATCGAAGTGATTCCGACCAAAGTTCCAGACTAACCTAGAGAGATGAAAGGGGTAATCAACCCCAGAGGTCCGACTTACCATCGAGGTAAAATACGGGTCCCGTGAGTAATGGGGGAAACAGTGAACTCTGTTTTGGTAACCTGGACATACTGAAACATCTTTAGGACCCTCGGGTTTGGACCCCTAATAAAGAAATCCATTACAGAATCGGTGACGTCGACGGTAAAGTCAGGATCGTCCTCTATGAAGACAGGTGGATCTTTTGATTCAGATAATCGTGGTGCTCTATGGACTTTAACGGGTTATGAGAACCGTACTGTCACTTTTAGACGGTCAGAAGAGGTCGTACACAGGGAGACCAACGTATTCACAATGGACCCTCGGAGAATCGCCCCTCCTCCCCATACCACAACCACAACAAGTACCACGTCTACTCCGGACAGAGTTGATAGGTTGACTGATGCGAAAAGTACGCTCTTCAATGGCACTGGATTGATTGGTTAATGGATCCCGAAGGGAGAATATCACTCAAGGAACTACTCGGAGGGACTTCCGAACTGTTCGACGTCAAACTCCTTTCTTCATAGCGGGTACGAGCAATTGATCGGTGTGTACCGGAGGATCTACAGACGACTTCGAGGTAGAAGTGCGAAAGAGATTAAGAAGGAAACACATCTACCCTCTCGCTAACCTACCTAGGCAGAAATTCCGTACTCCCTATCAACGGTTCAATGATCGAGACCCCGGTGGGAAAGCCGTCAACGCAGACGGAACAATAAAGGGAAACAATGGAGGCGTAGGAGAAAGACCACTGGGGATACCACTTAGTGACAATGAAAAAACCTTCGATATGACGAAACTCCTCGAAATTATACGAATTCGGTACAAAATGAACAAATAAGAGACGTCATTCGTATGAAGAAAGGAAGATTTATCAGAGCACATGCACATCCTACTATACACATTCGTATGGTCCTTAGATACATTTATAAATTCTAAGAGAGACCGGACTGAGGTCCCGAGTCCACTCCCGAGAGTTGAGGTGGAAAACACTTTTTCAAGGACCCCATCTGAAGAACGAAGACACTGAACTGAGACCTTCCAGTGATGTATAACGAGGAAAAAAAAAAAAAAAAAAAACGAGAGAGTATTTCGACGAAGGTAGACATTCGGTAACGAGAATCCACAAACCCTCTCCGAGTGAAGGATCCGATCCTACTGCCCTTATCTAGCATAGATACTAAGGATATGTCACTACGAGGTCCCCAGGACAAATACACCCATCGTCCCACTCTCCTAATCACCCACTGTCCAAATACCAACAGGGACCCAACAGATTTTCGTATCTGACTTGAACTTAGTTTGAAGATCTCATATCGGTAACACAAGGGAATCTCGAAATTACTTCGGGCTTGGACTCCACCTCCGGTATATCACTAACCGACTGGTTCGTAATTGAAAGGTCAGAAGAATTCGTCTCAACAATTCATCGACGATGACGGGCATCCGTTCCTTCAGTAGGGAATCGTCAATCTATATTAACAAACCTCTTTATTCGTTGGTGAGGTCATTCCCCAGGGTCAAAAATTCGATTATGGGATTCCCGTCAAGGGGAAGACAGTGCTTACATAGTCAGTTTTCAAATGTCAGGTACCCCAGGGTTTCTCAACCTGTGCTGACTCTCTGAAGTGAAAGTGAAAGTGAAAAGTCCTCTCGGTCTCAAGTCAAGTCAAGTCAACGAGTCAACACAGGCTGAGAAACACTGGGGTACTTAGCGTCGTGCGGTCCGGAGGGACAGGTAGTGGTAGAGGGCCTTAAGTGAGTCTGAGTACAGGTAGCTCAGTCACTACGGTAGGTCGGTAGAGTAGGAAACAGCAGGGGAAAAGGAGGACGGGGGTTAGGGAGGGTCGTAGTCTCAGAAAAGGTTACTCCGTTGAGTAAAACGTACTCCACCGGTATCATGACCTCAAAGTCGAAATCGTAGTAAGGAAGGTTTCTTTAGGGTCCCGACTAGAGGAAATCTTACCTGACCAACCTAGAGGAACGTCAGGTTCCCTGAGACTTCTCAGAAGAGGTTGTGGTGTCAAGGTTTCGTAGTTAAGAAGTCACGAGTCGGAAGGAGTGTCAGGTTGACAGTGTAGGTATCTACTGGTAACCTTTTTGGTATCGGAACTGATCTACCTGTACTCAGCCGTTTCATTACAGAGACGAAAACTTATACAACAGATCCAACCAGTATTGAAAAGAAGGTTCCTCATTCGCAGAAAATTAAAGTACCGACGTTAGTGGTAGACGTCACTAAAACCTCGGGTTTTTTTATTTCAGACTGTGACAAAGGTGACAAAGAGGTAGATCCGTATTTCATCAACCAACTAGTTAAGAACTTTCTTAGGAAACATAAGAGTTAATATATTTTTCTAATAATAGAAAAGGAAACTGAAAAGTCTATCTCCGAATGGATCATCTGGTATTCATCTCTGGGTCTCCGGTGTTTTAGACCGATAGGGGTCCCTTGGGAATTCGACAGAATGTCAAAATCCTCCCCGTCTCGATGTTTTTCCGAAGACAGGACCCATCCGAAAAGACTGGACATTCTTACTTCGTAACAGAACCTGTGGAAAATAGGACATAACTGATCCAACAAGTCTCACCAATCGTTAAAAAAGTCTCCAGAGATATTCAATCTTGACCGTTAGTCTTACAACAGATATAAGACCTAAGGAAAGAGGTTTATATCTAGAAAATCCAAAAATCGCTTTCAAAGGGGTTTCTACCACCCCCCTAAAAACTTGGGATCCCCGTCGTCATAACAAAAAGTAAAAAATAAACCGACACCCTCAGAATCAACTCCGTACGTCCTAGATTAAGGGACTGGTCCCCAGTTTGGGCTCACGGGACCTAATCCTTGCGTCTCAGAATTGGTGATCCGGTGGTTCCTTTAGGGACATAACAAAAACAGTACACAAACCCGGGACGGTGAGTTTTCGTTTTTAAAGGGCACTGAGGGCAAAGATTAGGTCTTTTGGTCCAGGACCACCCGTCATTTCACCGGTCGTCCCACGTTCCCAATCTATATGACCCACATATAGGAGTCACCGAAGTGACTGACGGATCTCGAGGCATGGTAGACCATAAGGGGTAACCCAAAAGAATTGTCCTTCTTACCCCCACAATGTCTGACTGACTGTACCAGATTATTCAGGGACCAGTTAATCCAGAACATATTGTCCCGTCACCCCGAAGGGACCACCGAGTCTCCAATTTCGTAGACGGAGGTTACGTCCTCTGGGCCCAAGCTAGGGACCCAGCCCTTCTAGGGGACCTCTTCCTTTACCGTTGGGTGAGGTCATAAGAAGGGACCTCTTAGGGTACCTACCTCTTCGGATCATCCAATGTCAGGTACCCCAGCGTTTTTCAGCCTGTGCTGACTCGCTGAAGTGGAAGTGGAAGTGGATTGTCCCGTCACGGGTTATTCCGGAGAGTAACCTCTCCCATGACGAAAGGAAACCCAGGACATACAGGTCCAAATGTACCCGATTGTGTCCGGACCACGGACGTCGAGTAAGATGGACAAGAACCCGGGTCTGGAACCCTAAATAAGGTCTCTCTGACTGAACGAGACAGACCCTCGAAATAGGAGTCTGTAATCGTAACAGTAGGACACGGGAAACAGATTCCCCTGTGGTCAGAGGTTAATCAGAGGGAAATCCACTTATCATCGGGGACTAAATAGGGAAAAACCGTCCCTATATCCCGGAACCCCCCGTATATTCTTACACAAACAGGTCAAATGTAAGACTACCGAGACACTTATGGACAAGAACCCTAAAGGGACTATCGGAGTATTAAAATGTTGGGGACACTGACTCAAACGGACTAAATCATAAGTCTTACCTCATTTACCGTGACCACAGTTGATTCTTAAACTGTCCGAAATGAGGACACAAGTCACAGTCGACTCCGAGAAATCCCCAGTTGACCTCAAGGTCCAATCCTCGGGAATCGGGGAAGTAAGATGTAAACCTGGTAGATGAAAGTTCTTGTCACCGGTCCTAAACGGTAAAGACAGGGGAAACTCCCAGGAGGAACAAATGTATACCACGGGACAAACCCAAGGTCAAAGGAACCGAACGATCGGGAACCACCTCTGACCTCTAGTGAGTGACCTTAGTTCAGAGTCACCTACCAATCAGGTCTAAGGATACGGTCGGTCAACTGTGACCTCCCGTCGACCACACACTCGACCGGAGATCTGAAAAATGGAAGACTGAAAAAAAAGACATATAGAAGTAATAATTTGTGCACCATCCGTCAGAACCGATCCGTTCTTCATCTCCAAAAGACCAAGATAAAGGTCAAAGACTTCAAATATGGATTACAGTCCCCGTCAAACACTTTATTTTATACTAGAGTCCTAACGTAAGGGAACGTTCCTGAGTCCCAGTCACCTTCATATCTAAGTCTCCGTAAGGGGCTCCGTGACATCTTTACGGTTTCCCAAAGACAACCGAGGACTAACTAAAAGAAATAGAATAAGGTTACCTGTTCAAAGAGAGGACGACGGACCTAAGAAAGATCCTAGAGTCCTAGTATGAAAATATTACGTAGAAAGTGGGAAAGAGGTAACAGAGTCACCAGGGTCAATCCCAATAATAGACCCTGGAGAACTAAGGAGTCAGACGTTTATCATACTGGACGTGACAAAGACAAGAGACACAGACGAAGTAGAGTACGAAAACTTTTATTGCATCCCAAAAGAAAGGAAGAATCCTTATGAAACTCCTCCGAGATCTACAGTCGGGTCCACCCCAGTACCTAGACTTCCTAAGAGGATGAGTCTAAGTCCTTACATAGACTTAACCGAGGAGGGAGTTAGGGAGTGATCCTGAAAAGGTCAATATGTCTAGTCTTCACCAGTTACCCTACATATGGAATTACTCGGGACGAAGAGGTAGGCCCTGGACGGAGGTTTCCTCATGAAGAGGATCTCCCACACCTGGGACTGACCATTAATCACGGTGAAACACCTGAACGATCTGACCCAAGATCCCCTCTCCCGAACAATACCTCCCTCGGGGAACCCGTACACCGTGTTTAACACTGTATTCTTCCTTCTCCCTTCCCACCCTTCTTCAATCCCACTCTCCCAATCCCTTCTCTGGTTCTTCCAGGAGGACCCCTCCCAGTTCCCTGACCATCCTTCGAAAATCCGAGGAAACCATAAAGGAGTCACCTCCTCTCGTCTGTAGGGAAAACTTCAAGAAACAAGACTACATTCTGGCATTGTTTGATCTGTATCACTTAAAGTGGGGTAAAGAAAACAGAGACTGTATCGTCCGGGTTAATTTTTTACCACAACATTAAATCTCTGGGTACCTGTCCGGTGGAAAGGGGTAGAGGATCGTCATGACCCCGGTCCGACATAATAAGTACTAATGTACAAAACCCCAGTTCCTCATTATTGACTTTTTGAAGTCTAAGAAGTCCTACATGGGATTACCAGTTAGGAAGTCAGACCACCTGTAAACAAAGAGACAAAGAATCTACAAGATAATACTTAAACAAAGGTTGATCACTCCCTCACTAAACAACTGTACGTTTACTCTTTTATAAACTGGGTTTATTCTAACAGACCAAGTCCTCTAAACCTTGGTCATGGTCTGAGAATTAACCTAAGGAGTTTTCTGGTGTCATCCTCCACAGACTTACCATGTGGACTATATTGACCCCAAGGGGAACATCAAACTTAAACATCAAACTTAAACAAACTCTCACAGTTAGGGAGGGGTCACTCTTACAGGGTACCCTCTAATCTGCTCCGGTGTAGACTCGGTTTCGTCGAATCGTTGTAATTAGGGACTGACCAAACCAGACAACCCCTCATAGGACAGATAGACTCTCTCGCCAAAAGAAGGAGGAAAGTCGACTTTTCCTCAAAAGTCTCAAGTGTGTTTCACTTCCGATCTGTAGTCTTTCCTAAGGGTACCTCATGAGTTGTCTAGCGACTCCGTCGACCATAGGAGATGACTATGACCCTCCTCTCGGACACCTTAGAGTTAGTCATTTCTTAGTCGGTTCCAAGTAGAGTATTCGTCACACTCCTCCTCTCCAACCCACCACCCACAAAGGACAAGAACGGTCATCGAGGGTCCCGAAGGGTTATTACCCCAAGGACTAGAACACTCACCGAGTGTCCCAAGGGGTCGTGACTGATCTTGTTCGGTGACGACGGAACGTGTCCTCAGTTCTATTGTCCCGATGACCACTTTGTCACCCATTCTGACGATGTCGAGAGATAATAGGTGTCCAGGAGTCGTAGGGGTCCATAGACCGTGGAACCCTTCTGGTCGGTCTACGTCGTCCGTCCGTGTGTACTCTAAGTTAGAGACTAGGGGTCATTACGGTGTCATACCAGGTAAGTTCTCCTATGAGACCCCCGATACGACATGGTGAACCTATAGTCCAACGACCAGGTTCAACGAGACCTAAACCGGTTTCCGACGGTGGGAAGATGGGGTAGTCTCACTTGAGTTTCTGGTCTCAACCAGTAGGAGTACATTGGAGGGGTTTCGGAGACGGTAGGATAGAGACCTTCAACCCCACTCAGTTCTCGGATCACCCATGCACGTCTACCTTTTCCGGTACTAGACCCAGTGACCTTAAAACAATGGAGGGGAGGACTCAACCAGGATTTGTTCCCAGGAAGACGGATTACAGTAAGTTAAGTCTTCGTTTCCTATCGAAATAAGAAATTAGTTTTTTATCTCTCGACGTTCGAATATGAGGCCTCATGAACGAGAGGGGTTTTCCGGTAGTCGCTCCGAGAAAGTATCTCAAGAACAGTCACCCCTCCTCCGTCTTAAGAATGACCAGTCAGTATCGACACGACGGGTACCGCGAGGTCTAACTTCACGTGTATCACACGGAGGTGGCAGAACTCAACTCCACAGTACCAGGTACTCGTCTTCACGACCTGTGTCGGTAAAGTGCGATCTTTGAACTAGACTTCACGGTTCACGTCCCGGATACGCACACCACGAGATACTCGTTCACTTTGATCTTACTCGTGTTTCCTTTTCTTTCAATCTGAAATAATGGATCTAAGACAGAAATAAGGGGTTCTTAATAATTACCCTAAATGGTCACCACGATAATAGAGTAAGGTAATTTAAGGTACTTTCTTAGTGTACAGAGAGTAAGTAGAAACATTGGGACCGTACACCGGGTTGTTTATCGACAGGACGGGTGGACGGAAATGTGTAGGTGTGTGAGAGTGCACAACCTTTTTAAGGAACTACTTTAACCCTGAACTCTTCTTGAAATTTCTTGTCCATCTTATAACTCTGAAGGGACCAACAGTCACCAATTCTTAGGTGGACGGTCACGTCCCTGTACCCAAGACAAAGAACGGACCCTTGATTCTAAAGAACACCGATTCAGACGCGCGGTGTTGACGGATCGGGTGTTCGACGTCGATGACTTCACACACCTCTGACACGAGTTTTTGTCCTCTTCGGTGCCGCGGCTCTTCGAGTGGGTGTCCTCGATCTTTCGTCGGGCCCGAGTGGCGTCGATCTTTCTCGGACGAGTGACGTTGTTCTCGAGCATGTGGTGTTGCCTCTCGGGTACGTGGTGGTGTTTCTGGGTCGTCTCGGTATTTAATTTTTTTTTTTTTTCTTAGATATCGCAAGTCTTCTTTTATGACATTGGTCGTGTATTTATTTAAAAAATTTTCTTACCCATCTTAATTATGTAGTTACTTACACTCTTTTTTTAAAGAGGAACTTGGTTTTCTGGACCATTTTGCACCTTTGGTTTTACTCATACTGTCCCTGATTTCTCCTCTCTCCTTTCGGTCTTCCTTTTTATTTATCGTAGGTCTGTGGAAATTAAAACCTTCTGCGATTTTAGTAGAGTAGCATAAAACAAAACACTTCGTTCTTTTCACTCCGAGCCTCCTCAAATTTATTGAATGTCACCATCTGTAACCGTGGCCACTCTAATGTTGGGCCTAACGGACTGGACATAAAGTTACGAGTGAACTCTTCCCTGACCTTCTTTTACGACCCTTCAGTCAGTCTTCAGCATACCATCTTAAGAGGTATACGTTTTAAGCGAGGAATGTATTACTCCTAGAGAGAATCGACAATGGCCGTCACATTCGTTCCAATCTTACTTCAAAGGACCTGTCGGAGAAACTCTTCGTACTGGTCCCTTTGACCCCAGTGCTTCGTTCGTGGTAACCAATCGTTCGTACCAAGGACTCTCTCGTACCCGATTTTTTACGGTTCGATTAAATCTTCCTTTGTTGGGTGAACTAAACCATTCCCCTCTGTGCTACCTGACTAACGAACTAACTTCGTCTCTGACATACGGTTTCTCTTGAAGGAGGAGGGACTTTATGGTATAACGCAAACATAACACAGGTTGTGATTGTCTTCCATTTTGGATACGTATTATGATGCTACCAATGAAACCGAGAAAATAAAATATAAAAATACAAAGATAATGAGTGTCTTAGATAGGGAGACACAAATACCGGTCTATCAGAATAAAATATTACCTCGTTGTTAATTTATACTAATCGTGACCAAAGAACTGGTGGCAACAAAGTGAGCTCCCACAGGATTTTACACCTTAGTCGTGGACTGTAGAAGGGGTCTTTCCATTTACAACGAGTAAAAATAAACAGTAGATTATTCATTTTCGGTCTAAACCTCCACCTTTGAAGTCTCACGTCAACGAAGTAGGACTCTTTTACAGCCACAGACAAATGTAGGTCTATAATTACCTTATTAGAGAGTCTAGTCAGTCTCATGAGCTCTGTGTAGTCACTATGTATACGGGGGTAACAAGAATTAATCGAAGACTAATTTTACAGAAGAGTACGAGAAGTTCGAATTAACAACAGTAACTCTAGGTACTTTCATGAGAACGTTTCTAAAGGCGTAGCTCTCAATCTCCGTCCCCTAGATATCACTTCGTGGTACAGGGACCCTTCAAAAAGAGAGAAAGGATTAATATTAGTCAGAGACTGACGGTATTATATTTTTAACATTATGGGTCCATTACCTGTGGGACGTTTGTATGACACCGACATTATAGACTCAAGAAGCCCGTTTCCTAGGGACGTCCCCGTCAGTAACACGAGTCGTCACGAGTCGTCAAGGCAGGTCTTCAAAGAAGGTAGTCACCTATCACAAATGAGGAGAAAAGGTAGCCCTACATTCGTAACGTCTCGTCGTCAATCCGGATTTAAGGATGTACCATAAGGAACGACACCTGGAAGTCTAACGGATGAGACGTAGCCAAAGTGGAGAATTGGGGCAATTGTCGTGATCAAAAGGTGGAACCCTCGTATAGTGTTAGATGGACTCTCTCTAAAAATTTTGGTGACTAGGGATTCTTATTAGGAACTGATCAAGTTAGACTTAGAAACATGTCTCCGATTCTCGTTCCCGAGACTTTAGTCATCGGGCTCAAACATAGGACCGGGATGTTACGTTTGAACCCCACAAATTCGAGAGACACGGAGTCAAAAGTGTTCCTATTTTAGTTCAATATTGTCATGGGTAGAGTACCCTCATACCACTTTTAATATCTCATTTATAAACACTTTATGAATCTTATCATCAATCGTGTATGATTTGCAGTAAATTGTTAAACAATACTACCACCATTTCTACTGGTACTAGTGGTACTACCTCCCTTACTTTACCAACTAGTTTAACACAAACTTCAGGTGGGATGGAGACTTTTAAATTGTCATTTCTTGGTTGTTTGACGAAGATAAAATTTCAGAAAAACACAAGTAAAAAGGATAATAAACTTCGAAGAATCTATTCCGACTCTTCGGACACCCATCACATGCCTATGCTATCTTTGTTGGTGGTCCGACACTGAATTTACTTAAGACCAAGGCTCACGATGAGATGGATTCCTCGTAACTAAAGTCTTCTGAACCGTCGTGATTAAAATACTCTCAGACACCTCGACTGTAGAACTATTGGATGGTCGACTTCGAGGTTATGAGACCGATGGACTACACTTCTCGTCTGAGTCACCTTTTCTGGGACTACGACCTTTTCTGACTTCCGTCGTCTTATCCCACCGTCTCCTACTCTACCAATCTATCGTTGTGACTGAGTCACCCGTACTTGAACCCGTTTGAGGTCCTCTGTCACCTTTTGACCCTTCGGACCGCACGACGTCAACTACCCCAGCGTTTATCAGCGTGTACTAAATCGTTGACTTGTTGTGTTGTCGATTATGAAAAACGAGGAGTCAAAATAAAAAGATTCTTTACTCCTCCGACTTGATCTTGAACTTCCTATTAGTTTGAATTCCTCGGGTACAAAAATAATAAAGGACCTCCGGTCCCCGATTTAATTGAGTCCTATTCTCGTAATCACCTGGTTTGAAACATCACTGAACGTGTGTTCTAAAAGAAAGAAAAGTTTTCAATCAAAGGTGAGACAGGGACTCCTACTTATCCTTCCTTCACAAGTTACAAAGACTAAAAGTCTTACCTTTGGTGCCGTTGTCCTCTTTTGGTAAGGTCTCACCATCACTACTTGTGTCTTTAATGGACAGAAACAATGTGCAAACCTTGTCTCGGTAAGATGTTAACTAGACACATAGAATTCTCGGATATATGTGTCGTAACTCTATCAAAGAAGTTATCTCCTCTACATCTCCGTTGTAAGATTTTATTTGACAGGGAACGTAGACTAATGGAGGGCACGTCGAGTAGGTTCTAACCAACACCATTGGACTCACACGTGTAGTCCCAAAATCTGGTACCTGCACGTTAAGGGTTTATAGGTACACTCTTGACTTAAGACTTCGTCTCTTATGTTTGGTGAATGTTCAAATTACTCCGACTGTTCACCCAAATCAAGTCGGATATTAAATGAAACTTAACTTAATCTTCGGTTGAAAAATTTAGTCAAACGTTCATTTTTAAGATAAAAAGACCTGAGACACCTTTTTCAACCTGCTAGACCATTGTGACTCGACTGTAAAGAGGTACCGTTATTATCCGATAATGACTGACCGTCGACGGGGTTCTGAATGGGCCAAACGACGTCACGGATGGGGTGGATTGTAGTCGACTTGTCCCTTCGACTGTCACCAAAAACAGGTCGAAAACGAAAAAGACGAAGTGAGTGAAGAAGGTTGACGAACTGGGAACATCTATGAACGCAAACGTTGGAATCGAACAGAAATTTAAAACAGGTGTAGGTTTGACTATGTGGACTTAAGTCAAAAAAAAAAATTAACTTGTTTTCACATCTACCATGTCACTCATCCCCACTCCTCATAACCGATGTACCACGGTACGTTGACCAAATCGACAAAATGAAAGGTCTTTAGAGGTCACTACGAGATATCTGTGTCTTTACGTCACTTAATATAAAACTTGAATGCCAGAATCTGGAGACACACAGAGTTTCTTCACTGTCAAGAAGTCTAGTGGATGACTCGACTTAACTCCTTCTCAAAAGACCGTATCTTGAGTTTAATGAAATATCTAATCGGACTTCGGAAGAGACGTAAAAGGAGTAAAGGAAATACCTCGAATTCAGTCTTTATCGAAAAGATCATGGCAGATAATCTTCGTGTACTTTACAGTTCGGTCTAAATACCTAATTCTTTAACTGTAACCTAGTATTAAGTCAAAGCTCATCTTCCTTACTCTTACGGTTTTTACTGAACCTCGGTTAAGGAAAACACCAGTGTTGTTCTTGTTGTTATTTTTCTCTCACAACCAAAGATTCAGTTTCGGGGAGGAAGGGAGGTGAGGACGGGAGTCGAGAGAAAACTATACAGATGTTTGATGTGTTTATGTTTTATATGTTAATTTTACCTGTGGATTTTAGAGGAACGATGAATCGGAAAAGGGGGATGTATGGATTAAGCCTTGAAGAGGAGAGACTGGTGGTAAAGAAAGGAATAAAGGGTCGAGGAGTGAAGATGACTTAAGACGGAAACATGCATCGATAGAGAAATTGATTTGACACCGACGGTCTCCCCTTTGGGTAGAACAAGTAGTAACAATGGGGTCCAGGAGACGTGTGACGAACTTGTGGTATCCTCGAGTTTTGGATAAACACCAATGTATTTATTAACCACTGGAGGTCAGGGAGTTCGACGACGACGACGACGACGACGACGATTCAACGAAGTCAGCACAGGCTGAGACACACTGGGGTATCTGCCGTCGGGTGGTCCGGGGGGGTAGGGACCCTAAGAGGTCCGTTCTTGTGACCTCACCCAACGGTAAAGGAAGAGGTTACGTACTTTCACTTTTCACTTTCACTTCAGCGAGTCAGCACAGGCTGAGGATCGCTGGCGCACCTGACGTCGGGTGGTCCGAGGAGACAGGTACCCTAAAAGGTCCGTTCTCACGACCTCACCCCACGGTAACGGAAGAGACCAGGGAGTTCGGGGTAGAGATTAAGGTCCTAAGGTCGAAGGAAGAACAAGGTAAATGGAGTGATGGTTTGGACTTGTGGTACCAGTCGGTACAATCACTTAAGAATGTAAAGGGACAGAAGGTAGAGGGAACTGGTTCAAGTTATCTGAACCAAGTTATCTGGTAGTTATCAACCACCTTTTTTTATAAATTTCCGTATAAATAATGAAGATTTCTTTGCATGTAATATTTTATCATTGACTACAAAGTATTCGTATACATTACGATCATAAGTCAACTAAGAATAACTGAGACGGTGTCCCATACAGGAGGGTTACAAGGTCTAGAAGTCGAAGGGGTTGTGAGGTACGAGTAGGAGGAGTCCGTGTAATCTACTGGATTGGATGAAGACTTGAAATCCATTGGGTTTAGTTCAAGGGAATCAAGGGACAAAGGGAAAAGTCTTGTAGTAACGCAATAAGGAAGAGAAATCAAAAGACAAACAGGAAGAAACAGTCGATTAACTACGTGAATGAGTAACCAAGGAAAGATAGGGTATTAGAGCTCTTGGAAAAAGACTGAGAAAGGAGACACGCAGGGGGAAAAAAAAGAGAAGGGTAAAGAGCGAAGACAAAAACAAACGTCAAACAGACGACATCAAACTGAAAGTAGACGAAGTGTACAGTTTTCATCGAGAAAACTTCCAATTTTTACAGTGCTGACAGTTTCGGTTCGGAAAAAATTTGACATAAAGAGAATTTGCAAACGTAAAATCGGGGTACAAATAGTGAAAGAAAAGCGTAGGAAAAATTGTTATTGAAAATCTTACGGTAGCGTAAAACTAAGGTAATGAAAAAGCTAAAGAAGAATGTTTTAGGGTAAAAACGGAAGAACAGGATGTGACAATTAGTGTGTCTGAGTATTACTTGAAACTAAGAAAGGAACGGAAACATGGGAAACACGGTAGTCGCGGGTTCAGAATTTCACAAGAAAATCCCCCGTTCTATGTGTAAATTGATCAACACAACGGTACATAATGAGTTAAACTTGTACAGTCAGAGAAGAATCTTCGGACTCTACAAGTTCCACGTAAGAGACCTTTTGGAGTTTATTCATTATTTAATTTTAGTTCTTACGCCGACTTAGGCTTTTTGTCTTTTCGTCAAAACATAAACCGTATACTGTTCACTCTACTATCAATTCGAATAAATAGAAGATGGAGATGCAAATCTGCCCCTAAATCAAGTCTCTTTTGAGTATGACATACCGGTTAGAAGGGAGGTGAGGAAAGGGTGCCTCCCCTGTCTTTCCTCTTTACTTAAGACACATACTTTCTCCTATCAAGAAGGAGCGTTCACTCTATTTGTGTTGAGTTTGTTCGAGTCCGACTTTACCCCCTAAAGAATCGTTCTTATTCATTCGGACCGCTTCTCTTCGTTACTGAGACCTTGTTGGTCTTGTTGACTAAGTCTATCGTACCGAGGAATAGGGACCGGGTATGAAGAGAAAGTGAAGTTAATATAAGAGAAACCGGTCGAAATAACTACTACGAACTCAGTATCGTTGACCTTTGGACCCAAGTGTATAAGAGTGAAAAAGGTTGTCTCTTTTCTCCTTTAAAAGAAGACAAGGTCAAATTTTTTTTTTTTGATCCTCTCTGAAACTACCTGGTCGATTATTCAATTAGGAGTACAGTAAAACGAACCAACCCGTGTATCCCGGTATATCCTTCGAGCGTCGAGAGTAAGTGAATATTATGCAAAGTCTTCTACACCCGGAGACATCATGGAGCGAGTTCGGGTGTAGATAGACAGGACTAGGTCATGTACTAGGGATAAATTATCTTTCTAGTAAATCTAAAAGAGAGTTGTAAATTCATAGAAAAAAAAAAATTTGATCCTGTCAAACTAAAATTCGAAACTCAAGTCTTTTAAGTTGAATAGGATCAAATTTTTTAACCATAAAGTACGTAAAACCGGTGACCCAACTTTCACTTCCTAATTCACGTCTGAAAAGGATCAGAATCTTAGAGTCTTTAGTTTTAATGAAGTCGTCTTAAGAGGTGTACCTAAGATACCGTCACCAAGAACACACGTGAAATGTCCACCATCTTTTAAAGTACTTTCGAGAATCTTGACTGGTAATCCCGATTGGACTCCAACTTAATTGTCGTACGACCGTGTCCGGACTGCCTTCATGTCCACAGTTCAGGACGGTAAAGAGACGACAGAGGTGACGCCAACATCTGTAACAGTAACGATGGTAGAATGAATGAGAACTTCGGTGATCCTTGGGAACAAAGAGGTAGGGATCTAAACTCGAGTCCTTATACTTTCTGCCCTTTCTTACAGAAACAGATTCAAGGTGTATCTCAAAAGACAGTGTCTAATGTTAAGTGAGATATACTATAGATTTATTAATTTTGAATATAGTTTCTGGACCTATTGTATGAATGTTTAGGGTCCAGGATAAAACTGTTAGAAAACAGTCGTTCCAGAACTTCCCTCCCTTTTTTTAGTCGTATTATCCAATACTCATTGATGTACACAGACTCTTATCTACATCACCTTTGAAGACTGTCGGTTTGTTAGTTTTTGTCTCTACCGACGGTCTCTGGAGGTACGAGAAGAGTTTGTCTCTAGAAGAAAAAACCTACTACACTGACTTTTGTTAAAAGATACATTCTGTGTTTTCGGTGTCAACTCTTCTTATTATTTCCCAATGTCGTAGTCTTTTAAAGAAAGGTTCGGTAGATTTTTGTGTTTCCGCCTGTTTTTAGTTTCGAACCTTGTTCGGCTGTGTATTGGATTAAGTACTTAAGTCGAACGGAGTCGAGTCCGACGTCGAAAAAAAAAAAAAGAATTAACCTATGAGTTCCAGTCAACAACGTTTAGTCATTAACCACTAGATAACACAATTTGAGTGTGCTCGTTGTCAGTTAAGACATCGTCGTTGACGAAATCCTTCTTTAACGGGAAGCACGGAAGTCGTAGGGTTTGTTTTTATTATATGATTAGATAGACGATTCATGACTACTCTTCCTACATTATACGAAAAGGCGTCTTTACAGAACGTTAAATCCTAATTAATTACAGGTTAATAACATTCGACATTGATTATTTAAAATTTTCAGTCGAGATGTGAAGGTAAAACATTACAAAAATATTTTCCCTTGTAATCTACAAAAATTAGAACAGATAAGGACGTTTTATGGGGTCTATTGTACGACAAAACGTAAAGTTTATTATATATGAGTAAATTTACGTTTTGGTCCCAGGTTAGTCTTATTCTACCGTTAGTTTAATGTTATAAGTTACTGCTCAAAAGGTTCGACTGAAGTAATCATTTGATAGTACTTAAAGTTCTAGAATGTTCCAAAGATAAACAAACATGTTGACGTTTCCCGAGTTAATACCTCGAAACTCTCTCAGATTTTTATTGTAGTCTGATTAATTTTCAAAGTTGTCCTAAACCCGATCGTGAGAAAACTTTGAGAAAAATTAGACAAGCCGAAAGGTTTACCTGAAACCTTCGATGTCGAGGGAAAATTTATACAATTTCATTTTTGTTGACCGTTTTCTTTATGTTTCCTCAGACATCGGAAGGAGAAGGACATGGATTTTACTGTCTCCGGTCACACGTCGAGACACATTTTTCTGAACCGGTCACCACTTCCGCGACGAAGGTGTAGGAGGACCTGAGAATTCCCCTGAGTCGAGTAAAAGACTGTAATAACACGTACCACTTTTGTTCGACCCTCTTAGACATCGAAGTTCAACGACTTAGAAACTTTTTGAGTCCGTTCTCTAAGTCAGAAACTTCAGTAAAAGGGAAACCCTCCATTCTAGGTCCATTAGTCCTTTTTGAGTCCTCCCGCCCGATAATACTATTACGAGACGGTCACGTCAACACCGAGCACTACGAGGTAGCAAACCTAGCACCTTGAACACCTCTGAGGGTCGTCTCGAAGGTAGAGTTGTCCGCGAACGAAACGCACTGTTTGTCCTGTCACTGTCCTATCCCCTAATTTCCGTGGATCTTCGACTCTGAGGGGATAAGTAGTCTCTCACGTCATCACACCGAGTAATTTCCACCAAAAATAAAACAAGAAAAGGAAATGTAAAGAGTCAAACTTGACAGAAAAAAAAAAAAAAATTAAATGCCCCATTTTACAATCTTTCAATAACAAACGTTTTTACAACTAAAAAGTGGAATTCCTTAGTGTCTTTACTTAAAGTGACTAAAGTTCCGAAGGTTTTAACATACCTACGATGTAAATGACTTGAGGATAAGACCTCCAATATATCCATGGTCCCGGAGACAGTAACGGTGCCTTTTTGTAATCTCACTCGATAGTCGAATTCCTTCTCATGTTGGAACATTAAACCAGAATGGTTATGTACGTACGAGTCACTACCGACTGAGAAACGAGAGGTTACCTGACATCGGGTGGTCCGAAAAGACAGGTAAGTTAAAAGGTCCGTCCTTATGACCTCGTCCAACGACAAAGAAAGAGGTCTCCTAGAAGATCTGGGTCCCTGACTTGGGATTAGAGAACGTAACCGTTCACCTAAGAAATGGTGATGTGGTGAACCCTTCGGGGAATACAACATGATTAATTGTACGTTCGGTGATACCGTTTACCACAAAAACAAGGATACGGTAAATTTACTTGTTTTCTTTCTAACACTGGTTCCGTTGTTGTAGTAGTAATTTGGTTTCCTCCGTTCAACACGAACAGTTTAGGAGCCACATTATCAACATTCGGAGTAAAGTCTCCGACTTAAAGGAAATCTCCTGAAGGAAGTATCAATTCACAAAAATTCCCGTTATTGGGTACTTATTTTATAGACACTCACTCCCTTGAGATTTGAGAATATTTCGATTGAGTCAATAGATACGTTTATCTTCGTCCCCAACGTATTTAGTTGTTAAAGGTTTCACTAAGGGAAAAAATTTAACTCGGTTATTAAAGATGTAAAGCAGAAGAGAGAAGTTGTTTTGTAGAAAAAAATAAGAGGGATTGGTCTCGACACCGATTTGTTGTTTTGTTTAGTCGAACTTAAAGTAGAGTAGAAGAAAAAAGTAGGGGTTTTCTCAGACTAGTTACCGTCACCAGTTTCCTATCTTCGTTTTCCGGGCTTTTGGGGTGGTTTATTTATTAGTTAGGAACTTCTTAGATCATAACCCACTTAAGTATAAGAGTAAAAGTAGTCTGAATATAGTTATCAATCGTTTAAGGTTAGAATTCCGATAGGTCTTAGGACTGTCTTTAATGAATCACGAACCTAAGTGAACATATCCCAAAAGATACACTGACCTAAACACGGCTCATGTTAGATCTAACCAGAAATGTCTTCTTCAATAGAGTTTCCATTCTTTTTCCTGACTTACTAGTTTCTTTTATTATCTCGTGGTATTTTTTGTATCTTCGGAAAATTTTTCATCGATTTAGGGCACCTCTAACAAACATCATCACCCTCTTTTTTCATGGTATTTCAGGTTATCCACTTGTCTCTATTACTCCCTTTTTAAACGGTGTGACAAAGATAGTTTCCATATAGTCTTTTGCACTCTTTTAATAGCGAAACACTTTTATAAGTCAAGTCAAGTCAAGTCAAGTCAAGTCAACGAGTCAGCACAGTCTGAGAAACGTTGGGGTACTTGGCGTCGTGCGGTCCGGAGGGACAGGTAGTGGTTGTGGGCCTCAAGTGAGTCTGAGTACAGGTATCTCAGTCACTACAGTAGGTCGGTAGAGTAGGAAACAGCAGGGGAAGAGGAGGACGGGGGTTAGGGAGGGTCGTAGTCCCAGAAAAGGTTACTCAGTTGAGAAGAGTAGTCCACCGGTTTCATAACCTCAAAGTCAAAATCGTAACCAGGAAGGTTACTTGTGTGTCCTGACTAGAGGAAATCTTACCTGACCAACCTAGAGGAACGTCAGGTTGCGTGAGAGTCCTCAGAAGAGGTTATGGTGTCAAGTTTTCGTAGTTAAGAAGCCGCGAGTNGTTAAGAAGCCGTGAGTCGAAAGAAGTGTCAGGTTGAGAGTGTAGGTATGTAATGGTGACCTTTTTGGTATCGGAACTGATCTGCCTGCAATCAGTCGTTTCACTACAGAGACGAAAACTTATACGATAGATCCAATCAGTATTGAAGAGAAGGTTCCTCATTCGCAGAAAATTAAAGTACCGACTTTAGTGGTAGACGTCACTAAAACCTCGGCGGTTTTTATTTCAGACTGTGACAAAGGTGACAAAGGGGTAGATAAAGGGTACTTCACTACCCTGGCCTACGGTACTAGAAGTAAAAGACTTACAACTCGAAATTCGGTTGAAAAAGTGAGAGGAGAAAGTCAAAATAGTTCTCCGAAAAATCAAGGAGAAGTGAAAGACGGTAAAAATAAAAAATAAAAATAAAAAAAAATGTAAAGTCAGCGAGTCAGAACAGGCTGAGAAACGCTGGAGAACTTAGCGTCGTGCGGTCCGGAGGGACAGGTAGTGGGCCTCAAGTGAGTCTGAGTGCAGGTAGCTCAGGCACTACGGTAGGTCGGTAGAGTAGGAGACAGTAGGGGAAGAGGAGGACGGGGGTTAGGGAGGGTCGTAGTCTCAGAAAAGGTCACTCAGTTGAGAAGTGTACTGTACCGGTTTCATGACCTCGAAGTCGAAATCGTAGTAAGGAAGGTTTCTTTAGGGTCCCAACTAGAGGAAGTCTTACCCACCACAATAGACGTATAGACGCTAATAACTATAAGGAGGGTCGTTAGAACTAAGGTCGAAGACGAAGAAGGTCGGGTCGCAAAGAGTACTACATGAGACGTACATTCAATTTATTCGTCCCACTGTTATATGTCGGAACTTCATGAGGAAAAGGATAAACCTTGGTCAGACAACAAGGTACAGGTCAAGATTGACAACGAAGGACTGGACGTATATCCAAAGAGTTCTCCGTCCAGTCCACCAGACCATGAGGGTAGAGAAAGTCTTAAAAGGTGTCCGTACCCTATTACATACTGGGGTAGACCTTTATAACGTCTTGTGAGGATAATGTACAATGGATGTGCGGGACAAGAAAATACGATGAATGTCAAACTCTGGTGGAATGTATACTTGCATCTGTCATTATAGGAATCCCCACTATTCTTTTTTTCTCGATAGAATAGTTTATTAAAGATAAAAATTTCCTTCGAACGGGGTAGATTGAAGACTTGTAAAATTTAGAGAGAACTGATAATTACATCTTCTCTAAAATTTGTACCAATGTATCGTCAAAAGAGTAACCCCCATACGGACATGAAAAGATTCTTTTTACGATAATCTACTTTAACCTTAGTATTTACTTCTATTTAGTACGAAAACCTTTTCTTCACTATTCATCTCTTTAATTGGGTCAAACAGTTGTCTTTTACACCTGATCCACGGATAATCTTTATCGAAACGGAATTGATCCTCTTTCTATGTGTATACTTGTGTGTACTTGTGAACAGGAAAATCATAGACGAGTCGTAAACGTACGGAAAGGGTTGCCTTTTAAGGACCTAGGAAGGACCCTTAATAGAAAAAGGGTCACTTATGATCTTCGTGGAGAAAGAGAAATGGATAATCCACCCGTATACTCGGAATGATTCGGTTTTCCTACGAGTGAGGGACCTTAGATTGTCCTCGTTGTACTAGTTCTCTGTCTTTAACGAATCTCAAGAGATGACTCTCAGTCGGAGGACCAGTCTGAGAGAACGACAATGCCAACCGGAAGATTTAGGTGTCAAAAAGGTCATCACCTACATCTCCTGGTTGACATGACACGACAAAGTACATACCCTAAACTCATACGAACCTAAAACCATGGGTGTCCCCAGGATCTTGGTTAGGNTTTTTATTTCAGACTGTGACAAAGGTGACAAAGGGGTAGATAAAGGGTACTTCACTACCCTGGCCTACGGTACTAGAAGTAAAAGACTTACAACTCGAAATTCGGTTGAAAAAGTGAGAGGAGAAATTCAAAATAGTTCTCCGAAAAATCAAGGAGAAGTGAAAGACGGTAAAAATAAAAAATAAAAATAAAAAAAAATGTAAAGTCAGCGAGTCAGAACAGGCTGAGAAACGCTGGAGAACTTAGCGTCGTGCGGTCCGGAGGGACAGGTAGTGGGCCTCAAGTGAGTCTGAGTGCAGGTAGCTCAGGCACTACGGTAGGTCGGTAGAGTAGGAGACAGTAGGGGAAGAGGAGGACGGGGGTTAGGGAGGGTCGTAGTCTCAGAAAAGGTCACTCAGTTGAGAAGTGTACTGTACCGGTTTCATGACCTCGAAGTCGAAATCGTAGTAAGGAAGGTTTCTTTAGGGTCACAACTAGAGGAAGTCTTACCCACCACAATAGACGTATAGACGCTAATAACTATAAGGAGGGTCGTTAGAACTAAGGTCGAAGACGAAGAAGGTCGGGTCGCAAAGAGTACTACATGAGACGTACATTCAATTTATTCGTCCCACTGTTATATGTCGGAACTTCATGAGGAAAAGGATAAACCTTGGTCAGACAACAAGGTACAGGTCAAGATTGACAACGAAGGACTGGACGTATATCCAAAGAGTTCTCCGTCCAGTCCACCAGACCATGAGGGTAGAGAAAGTCTTAAAAGGCGTCCGTACCCTATTACATACTGGGGTAGACCTTTATAACGTCTTGTGAGGATAATGTACAATGGATGTGCGGGATAAGAAAATACGATGAATGTCAAACTCTGGTGGAATGTATACTTGCATCTGTCATTATAGGAATCCCCACTATTCTTTTTTTCTCGATAGAATAGTTTATTAAAGATAAAAATTTCCTTCGAACGGGGTAGATTGAAGACTTGTAAAATTTAGAGAGAACTGATAATTACATCTTCTCTAAAATTTGTACCAATGTATCGTCAAAAGAGTAACCCCCATACGGACATGAAAAGATTCTTTTTACGATAATCTACTTTAACCTTAGTATTTACTTCTATTTAGTACGAAAACCTTTTCTTCACTATTCATCTCTTTAATTGGGTCAAACAGTTGTCTTTTACACCTGATCCACGGATAATCTTTATCGAAACGGAATTGATCCTCTTTCTATGTGTATACTTGTGTGTACTTGTGAACAGGAAAATCATAGACGAGTCGTAAACGTACGGAAAGGGTTACCTTTTAAGGACCTAGGAAGGACCCTTAATAGAAAAAGGGTCACTTATGATCTTCGTGGAGAAAGAGAAATGGATAATCCACCCGTATACTCGGAATGATTCGGTTTTCCTACGAGTGAGGGACCTTAGATTGTCCTCGTTGTACTAGTTCTCTGTCTTTAACGAATCTCAAGAGATGACTCTCAGTCGGAGGACCAGTCTGAGAGAACGACAATGCCAACCGGAAGATTTAGGTGTCAAAAAGGTCATCACCTACATCTCCTGGTTGACATGACACGACAAAGTACATACCCTAAACTCATACGAACCTAAAACCATGGGTGTCCCCAGGATCTTGGTTAGGCGCACTACGACTTCCTGTTGACATAACACAAAAGACGAGAAAAAAAGATCGTGACGAGTACACAAAAGACGAGAAAAAAAGATCGTGACGTAACCATGGACAAGTGAGAGTTCGGACCCAGAAGTCCGAGGATATGTAAGAGACTCGAATGATATAGACAGGGTATTTAAAGGAAAACGATTTCAATCGGTCTCAGGTAAAGACAACGAAAGTTGTTTTCTTAATACTGTATACCTTAGAAATTCCGTCGAATCCTTGACCCTCCTGTATTTTACACCTCGCTTTTTCTTTCCTAGTTACAGTCATTGTGTCTTAAAATTTAGTCTGGTAATTTATTTCTTTCGACAACATACAGCCAGGAGTGTGAATGATGTCCTCAGCACCCTCCATTTTCACTACGACTCTTCTGTTGTAGGGGGGCTTCCCTACGAAAGGAATTACGGATACGGACTGTTCGTGAAGACAGGAGTCTCTTGTGAGAGACACTTCCTGAATCTGGCTACCAGGAGTTAGAAAGAGGTGGGGTCGTGTGGTGCCCCTCCTCATTCTCTGAGCAGTTGTGACTGCAGGGGACCATCGTCATTAAGACTCAAGACCTCCGTCTAGTCTTTCCCAACTCCCCCGACCTTTTCGGGAAACCCACTAACCTTTAGAAGAGAAGGGGGTGTGGACAGTCGAAATTTTCTGTCGACGAAAACTACAATCCTCTGTTCAACCTTATTTAAACCTTTCATCCTAATTCGTGACTAAATTTTTTTTTTCTGTGTTTTTTATATGGTTGTCACTTTGTATCCCATCATTCAAAATTTTTCGTCAAATCACAATTCAAAGAAATAAGTCTGTGTAATAAAATTCGAACTTTTGTTACTCCGTGTCTCTTGATCTTGAAAGGGTCCTAATATATCGGCAAGACGATTCCGTCCTTAATCCCGAGAACCAAGAATTTGGCACCGGGAAACCTGATTCTTCAGATGCAGGGAAAAATTTTTAGAAAGAGGTTTATTATAAGAATTACACATTCTCACCAATGAATGGACAGTTTCTAAGTAGTACCATATAATTATTTTTATATATCGTTTGGAGGTTAAATATATATAGATGGTCTCCGAGTTTAATTAAAATGTAATTTCTTTTAGTGATAGTTTGAAAATTACACTATTAATGACTGTCCTATAAATCCTCGTGTAGACCCATATTTAACTTCATAAAATTATAATTTTTTTACTTATGGTCAGGTGTAATTTCTGATATTGAAGTTCATATAAAGTATAAGGGAGACTCTATTCTGTTATAATACTTTTAGATGTACACTTTAACCGAAGTCATCTTCGATCTGGTGAAAAAATGTGTTTTTAGTAAGAAAGAAACAAAAAGGTTTCACTTTCATGAACATGGCAAAACCTATCAGAAACCTTAAAATAAGACTCACTAGAAAGTAAGAAGACATAAAAAATTACACATCTCTGTCGACTATCTCAATAGTTCGTCAATAGTAAGATACCAAAGGATACGTAAAAAAGAAAGATAAAGTATAGTAAGTAACCGCTATGTTTGTCTAAACAGAAAACTGATTTTAAGGAAAAAAAATATCGAGTATTGAAGACTTATTGTACGAGAAGACACTATTTCTGGGGACTTTTCGTAGTAATAAGATGAAAATAGACATAACTTGATGGACAAAGTAGATAATCTTAAATTTTCCAAGAAGGAAAAAAAAAAAAAAAAAAGGTAAAGACACAGACCGATGTCAGGAGATTAAGTAGAGTAGAGATAATGGACCACCCTATTCCGAAACTGAATTTAACACCCAGATTTCTTTTCGTGTAATAAATTTAATAGAAACTGTTAGTTTTTTATAAGGGTCCGTTAGAATAATAAAACCACTACCACCGTTTACATATAGTAAAGCGTGAAGGTCACGGCTAGACTAGAAAGTATGGGTAACGGAGGCCATTACGTAACGATATGCTCTACATGACTTTATTTGATAATTATAAACAAGAAACCAAGAAAGTCAGGACACAAGAAATAAACGATTACCCCAAGGTGTACGAAACGAAAAGTTTTGAGGACATTAACGACGTATCTTATCATTGACAGATCGACTAGAGTGGGAAGCACTTGTGACTGGTAACATCAGATGTCATGTTGTTTACTCATTTTTATTGAGTTTTCTCCATCTCTAAAATTTTATTTCAACATAAGTCTCACCCCTTTCGTGTTAAACCTAACCTCTAACTGTTTTCGTTTGTTGGTTCTGAAAAGGTTTAAGGACCCTGAACGTGTTTGAGGATGCGAAACTCCAAATTATAGACCTTATACGACCTCGTGAAATTTTTAGGACACGGGTCCGTACTTCTCCTTATAACACATAAAAATAAGGACAAGTCAGGCAATTATCACCACGTATATATAACTTGAGGTGACCGATTATTGAAACAAGACAAAAGGGACTGGAGGGTTGAAACTGAGTAGGTATGATTAAAATAAAACAATGAACGTATAGTAAATGTTTTGTGGGTCCTTTTCTATCTTGAGTCTCAAATTTTTCACAAACTTATCTTAAGGTAAATTTTCTCATGTCTCGGTTTTCCTTATGACTCTTTATAAATCAATTAAAAAGATTGAAGACGTCTCGTTACGGATCTGGTACGGACTTTCCGTCTTTAGTTAAAAGGAATATTTTTGGTATCAAGTCAAGTCAAGTCAGTGAGTCAACACAGGCTGAGAAACGCTGGGGTACTTGGCGTCGTGCGGTCCGGAGGGACAGGTAATGGTTGAGGGTCTCAAGTGAGTCTGAGTACAGGTAGCTCAGTCACTACGGTAGGTCGGTAGAGTAGGAGATAGCAGGGGAAGAGGACGGAGGTTAGAGAGGGTCGTAGTCTTAGAAAAGGTTACTCAGTTGAGAAGTGTACTCCACCGGTCTCATGACCTCAAAGTCGAAATCGTAGTAAGGAAGGTTTCTTTAGGGTCCTGACTAGAGGAAGTCTTACCTGACTAACTTGGAGGAACGTCAGGTTCCCTGAGAGTTCTCAGAAGAGGTTGTGGTGTCAAGTTTTCGTAGTCAAGAAGCCACGAGTCGAAAGAAGTGTCAGGTTGAGAGTGTAGGTATGTACTGGTGACCTTTTTGGTATCAGAACTGATCTGCCTGGAATCAGCCGTTTCATTACAGAGAAGAAAACTTACACGATAGATCCAACCAGTATTGAAAGGAAGGTTCCTCATTCGCAGAAAATTAAAGTACCGACGTCAGTGGTAGACGTCACTAAAACCTCGGGGGGTTTTTATTTCAGTCGGTCACAAAGGTGACAAAGGGGTAGATAAAGGGTACTTCACTACCCTGGTCTACGGCACTAGAAGCAAACGACTTACAACTCGAAATTCGGTCGAAAAAGTGAGAGGAGAAAGTGAAAGTAGTTCTCCGAAAAATCAAGGAGAAGTGAAAGACGGTATTCGCACCACAGTAGACGTATAGATTCCACTAACTATAAAGTGGGCCGTTAGAACTAAGGTCGAACACGAAGAAGGTCGGGTCGCAAAGAGTACTATATAAGACGTATCTTCAATTTATTCATCCCACTGTTATATGTTGGAACTGCATGAGAAAAGGATAAACTTTGGTCAGACAACAAGGTACAGGTCAAGATTGACAACGAAGGACTGGACGTATGTCTAAAGAGTTCTCCGTTCAGTCCACTAGACCATAAGGGTAGAGAGAGTCTTAAAAGGTGTCAAATAACGCTAGGTGTGTCAGTTTCCGAAACCGTATCAGTATTTCTCTTCCATTTATTGTGTTTTATAAAACTACTGGACAAATTCCTATAGAGTCAGTAAGGATAATCTTTTTTTTAGAACAGTCTGGATTGTTGAATTATAGTTTATAGGATTAATTTTTTTTTTTTTGTTTTGTGTTTCTTGTCTGGAATAATAGTACGACATTACTTTTGTCGGGACCTTAGTATTAGACTTCGACATTCAGTAACAAAGAAGGATCGACATCCGGATAAAGTTCGGTGATTTGAGTACACTCAGACCTAAAGAAGGAGACTCTCTTCTTAATATAGTCGTAATAAACAATTTCTTCGTATAAGTGAACAGCTTTAAATGATAGTAGTGATAGTAATAGTTCCTGTTATTGGACGAGTTATGGATGATTCATTTCACGACAAACGATCGATTACACTTCTTGTCTAAATATACCAGAGACGATTCTTCTTCGACTCGTGAATCATCTCTCTCCTATACGAACTTGATTCAACGAAATCAGTACAGTCTGTGAAACACTGGGGGTACCCGACATTGGACGGTCCTAGGAGAGAGACCCCCTAAGAGGTCCGTTCTTACGACTTCACCCAATGGTAAAGGAAGAGGTCAAACTGGGTCATCAGTAGTACCCTGAAAGAAAGTAACGAAAGGAAACACTCTAGAAAATAAAAGTCCTGTGGTACGAAAGAATGAACTCTAATGAGGAAACAGAATTACTTGGTGTAAGAGGTCATCGGAGGCCACTGTGTCCAGTCTCAGAGAGGAAGTTTAGGTCTGATGGTTTCTTTTCTTCTCCAGTAGTAAATCTGTTCGACTAAAAGAATCGTACCAGAGTTGACCAACGGTATAGTACTTCTCTGTGAAACACATGAAAAAAAACAACCGTCCCTATAATATAGATAAACCATTACTTTTCTTTGAGTCACCACCGGAAGAAACAGGTGCCCACATCATTGAGAACATGTGCTCCTACCACCCTACTCAACGGTTCCTAGACAGACCACACGTGACTAGACTACAAAAGGTATCCACCACGTTCACAGAAACCTTTGACCGCCGAATCAACAACCTGGTAGACCTTTCCAGCGGAATTGGGTACCTCATAGGGAAGAAAAAGGAGCGAAATGGGGATCGACGTTCTGGGTCAATCCGGATCGTAGTGGTCTACCCAAGGTCATCAACGTAGTGGTGTCGGAAACGTGAGGGTCACCTATAGAGAAGGCCCTCTCGGTTACCAGGGAAGAAACGTGAGTACTGAATTGTGTAATTCAGTACTCACTCTTTTCATTCAAGATGACCGTAAGTGTCCTCCTTTTTATGTAAGTGACCTCATCGGTCTTGTAGTCGTGTAAGGCTTTCTGACAGTGCACCGAAAACTTTACTTCTGTTCCGGTATTCCTCCGAGTAAGGAATTTGTGTCATAAGCCTGACTTGTCTTGAATTAACCCTCATTTTGCTTGAGAAGATAACGGAAAGTAATCTTTACTGTAGTGGGTACATAAGTAAGTTGTTTATTACTGTTAAAGAGATATCACACGGTCTAATTTCTTATATTTAATTTCATTTTACATGAACATAAGACTATCTTAGAACGTCAATATATCTTCCTTTGACTGGCTTTGATTTATTTAGTTTAATAAAAGAGAGAACTGGGTCTACTCTTTACATTCTCGGTCTTAAGGTTTATTCAACACTGACCAACGTGCATGTCAAGAAAAAGAGGTAGTATGGAGTGTAAGAAAGGGTATAAGGTAAAACAAGGAGAAAGAGAGAGTATGGGTATGTCCGTATATGTCCGTATTTTCATCGTATCATTATAAGTTATTAATTGAGTCACAAAAAAAAAAGTTAGGAAAAGGAGTTAGACAAAAGAGTGGTAAGTTCGTCTACCTTCTCGAATGGTATATGTCACTTGACTTTCTTCTCGACTACACTTTCTTGTTGCCCAGTTAAATAATCTAAAGCTAAAAAAAAATCTATCTAAAACTTTTAGAGATCGATTTCATTACTAGAAATTTCAGTACCATAAATAAAAGTTCTCGGTTCATGAATTCTTTCTTTTACAAAGAAAAGAAAAAAAAGTACAAGAATAAAGTTTGTGAATCAAAATACATGATTTTCTGTTTGTTTAACGTCTCGTACTCGAATATTGATTTTGGTCACAAAGCGTTTCGCACCAGACGCATAGTTTTTGTAGATCCCATACAGTATTTTTACGTCCAATACCTCGGGATACGACTCAGATTTTCCTGCCCCTGTCTTTACACTTAAGTTCATCGAATTAATAAAAATGGACATTATTTAAAACTCATCAAGACGAAAATAATGTCTTTTCTGTGTTATTTCATCAGTAAAAAAAGGGTGAGTCATCTCTATTCTCCGGGTGGTCTTTCGTCTGATAACCTTCGTGTAACTCACTAAACCCTAGAGACTCGCTCCACATCTCGAGGTGGACACGATTGGTCCCCTCTACCACCCTATTGTCTTTGTGACCTTTGGAGCCTCGGAAACCCTTTCGAGGTTTCGTCTGTCCTAGCTTGACACCAAACTAAAGGTCTAACAAAGTGGAGGTCCTACGGCGTCTGGAATAATCTTTTGGGCAAAGTGGTAGTGAGGTCTCATTATCATCTCGTTATCGGTCACTTCCGTGTCTATCCCTAGACGGAATCTTTCGGAGTGTCAGGACACATGTGGTCCCCGTGGAAGTCTCCCACATTACCACGGACTCTCCCACCCGTTAGTTATTCTTCTAGAACGTCAATCGCATTGGTTTACCACTCTGAACTTAACACGAAGGGGAGGAGATTTTCTATATAACCTTGGAATTTGGGATCAATCTCGAGTGAACATCTATCTGGACTGAACATCTATCTCAGAAATGTTTCCGTGAATTCAATTTTACTTCAATAATCTCACCCGTGACTAGGTTAAATTAACAACAGGAAAATTTTTTACTCTTTAAACCTGAGTCTCTCTCTGTTTGTATCGTCCTTTTGTTCCACTTCTTTGTGTTTCTCTTTTGTCGATAGAGATTCGGTTCGTCTTTCTAGACTTTATTTAGGAAGGGAGTGTCGGGAGTTTCCCTTGGCCAAGACGACTGTGGAACTAAAGTCTGAAGATCGGAGGTTGTAGTTCACCTTTACACTGAACCAAACGTCAGAAGGTCCCCTTTATCTCGGACCTTTCGGTCTGATACTAAGAAAGACAAGACTCTAGGAGTTTAAATGAGTCCCAAAGGTGACTAGAAAGACAGTAGATTATCATCACTCTTATTGTCCCCGGTCTCTGATTTCAGGTCCTGGTCCACTCTTCGCGGTGTGGAGTTGATCTCCGTCTGTCGTCGTGTCTACCGTACGTTTAAGTCGTAGAGAGTCACGGACCCCTCACGTACTTAGGAAGATGAGACGGGACCCCCCTTCCTTTCACCTAGTCCCTCTTTTAGACTTATCTTTCACATCAAAGGTTTTATGATCAAGAGTATCCTCTTTCATTGTCGCAGTAGAGGTGAGACTGAGTGGTAGTCGTCTTTACTCTTGAACTCTCCAATCGGTCCTATTTCTTTGTTTTATATTATATATAAAAGTGTATTTGAATCAAACATTTCTTATTTATGTATACAATAAAAGTAAAGTCCTTTATTTGAACCGTTCATTTACGACTCTTATGTTCCCACTTGTAGAGACAAATAATTAACTGTTTACCACGACTCCGTCCTACTTCGTACGACGTATGCAGTAACGGTAAAGAATGTAGTCTGAGTGTCCACCCATAATTAGTATAGTAGTTGGATGTCGTTTAGTTATTTGTCCTGACAGTTCTAACATAGTGCAGTAACAATCACCGAGTACTCATCTATAGTTTGAGTCTAGATAAACGGAGATTTTTTCGGTTTATTGACGAAAAATAAACAATCCGGGATTACACAAAATTCCCAAAGGGACGTCCTAGTGTACCATTTCTTAGACGGACGTTCCGTCCTTTGGACCCAAGTTAGGGACTCAACCTTTCTAGGAGGCCTCTTCCTTTACCGTTGGGTGAGGTCATAAAAACGGACCCTTTAGTGTACCTGTTCTCTTCGGACCACTAGATGTAAGGTACCCCAACGTCTCAGCCTGTACTGACTCGCTGACTTATGGGTTATACAAAATTTATCTTATTATAGTCTCACCATAATTTAACGTTATTTATCAAGGTATTCACAGTATTCTTTACGTACTTGTCTTACTCTATCCTCGTCCCTGAGTGATGACGGTTTCCAGAACCCTTTACAGTACGACTTTTCAAAAAAAAAAAAAAAGGTTTCGACACAAACTCGATCCTATTCTCAAAACCTTCGTCACTTACCCTCCCTTCCTTCCACAAGGTCCTCTTCCTTCAGTCTTCGGTTCGGACTCCCAATACTTTCTGACACCGAACACGTCTCCTCCAACTCTTCGACCTGATAGATTGGTGTTGTACCCAGACGGTCCCTCGTCCAGATGGGACCCCTCCACCCAACTCGGTCCTACACTTCCGTAACGTCTCAGTACGTCAAGATATTCATGTCTTTACGAACACTAGTCTAAACACAATTCCTCCTTAATTGAATCCCCTTTTACCTCATATCCGAATCCCTCTCTTTGCACTACCCTTCTGTGTTCCCACTCCCCTGTCCCAACGAAACGTATCTAGACCCTCTTTGTATAACCGGTATCTCCAGTTCCGTGTCTAAAACCTCAGTGAGAACTTCACGTTAATCGTCTTTGACCACCATTTGCCATACAAACCTCACGTCTACTCACGTAACAACAACAAATCAACGAGTCGGTACAGGTTGAGAACCATTGGGGTACCTGACGTCGTGTGGACAGGAAGGGGTAGAGGGTCTCGAATGAGTTTAAGTACAGGTAACTCAGTCACTACGGTAGGTTGGTAGAGTAGGAGACAGTAGGGGAAAAGGTGGATGGAAGTCAGAAAGGGTCGTAGTCCTAGAAAAGATTACTCAACCGAGAAGCGTAGTCCACCGGTTTCATAACCTTGAAGTCGAAATCGTAGGTTACTTATAAGTCGTAACTGAAGGAAATCCTAACTGACCGAACTAGAGGAACGTCAGGTTCCTTGAGAATTCTCAGAAGGGATTGTGGTGTCATGTTTTCGTAGTCAAGAAACCGTGAGTCGGAAGAAATACCAGGTCAAGAGTGTAAGTATGTACTGATGACCTTTTTGGTATCGAAACTGATATGTCTGGAAATAACTGTTCCATTGTTTTACGTACGACGACGACGACGACGACGACGACGACGATTCAGTGAAGTCAACACAGGCTGAGACACGCTGGGGTATCTGTCGTCGGGTGGTCCGAGACGACAGGGACCCTAAGAGGTCCGTTCTTGTGATCTCACCCAACGGTAAAGGAAGAGGTTACGTACTTTCACTTTTCACTTTTACTTCAGTGAGTCAGGACAGACTGAGAAGCGCTGGGGTACCTGACGTTGGATGGTCCGAGAAGGTAGGTACCCTAAAAGGTCCATTCTCATGACCTCACCCAACGGTAACGGAAGAGGTTTTTTCACGTATTAATCCAGGAATAAAACGTTCTACCCACCTAACCCTACTGACATTTGTAATGTCCTTTAACTCCGTGTTGGAGTCACGTCAGTAGTCGTAAACATATTCTAGAAAGTCCCTTTTGACATATGTCCCTCTTCTCTTCGATCGGTTCCTCGTCTCCGGTTTTCTTCTCGTTGTAAATTTTAGAAGTCATATTACCTTGAGAACCGTACAGAAGTGAGTCTGAAGTTCTAAAAAAAAAAGAATTTTATTTACGAGACTTATAACTTCTTTACATTCCAAAATTACCTTTCTCAAGACTACATCATTCTCAAGTCACGGTTTAAACGGTGATTAATTAATACACTGGAAACTGTGTAGTGAATTACATTCAGTCTGAACCGTAGGAGTAGACACTTTGATCTAGAGGTCCAGAGAAAAAGGACGAAAGTTTGCGTCACTAAGAGCAACCTAATCAAAGAAACTAATCTCTTAAAATTAACTTCGTATAGTATCCGATAACACGGTACACGAAGGGTTTACAATCACTACCCTTTTTTGTAAAATTACTACTAGGGTTGAAGTACTGATGTCTTTAAAGTCTGAAAACGTGGAGTTTCAGTAGTCATTAATCTGGAACCGTAAAGAGAGACAAAGATCGTAATGTCTCTTGTTCAAGATGTCTGATCTTTCTACTGCACTGTGTGACCCTTATGTTCTTCTAAACAGTCCTGACCCACCTTCAAAGGAGTTTAACAGTAAAATTAAATCACTGTATTGTCAGTAGTAATTATCACAGACACGTGTCTCTACGACGGATTACATTTTAAAAGAAGTAATAAACTTCTCTAATACAAGATTCATCCTATATTGTAGACGTGTAACTTAAGAATGTTGTCGTCATATTTTAGAATGTTGTCGTCAGAAGGTTTTTGTTAGAGTTTAACGAGTCGGAGACCCGAGACGTTACTCCCTCTCTCTATTACTTAGGGTCTTGGAAAGGGGGTTCGGGGCCTAGGAGGGTAAGGTTCACAATATGTATTAAAATTTCGGGTGGTAGAATATGAATTACAAGGAGTTTCTCTCTTTGAGAACTCAAACAGAATGCTGAATAGTATTATTCCACTGGGTGAAAAATTTTCCACGGGGTGAGAGAGTCTTGGGACTCCTTAAGTCCACTTCGGAAACGTTCCACTTAATTGTCGGGTTTTGTATTGGAATACGGTTCGAAGATTCAGTCTCTTTTAGTAAAGTTGGAAGTAGGTCTTTACTTTACCAATAGCTAACTATACCTTCTATGACATTGGAAAGTCTAATTTAATTCTTTACAACGACTTGTGTTAATTTCAAAAAGATTACATTTCGTCAAACGTTTCACGTAAAAACTGATTTAAGGTAGAGACTCCAATTAATGGTACAGATCCCAGGTCCTTATTATCTAATTCACCTTTCAACCGAGGTTTTCAATTTCTTACCCGTCTTCGTTCTTCATAGGTTTTCACTAAATACAGGACGACTACTTAAACCTCCTCCTTTCGGTTTATTGGTGTGGTCCGAAGATACGATTTCCCAAATGCGGTTTCCTTACCATATTTTAATTTTCCCATAAGTAAAGAAGTTCACCCTGTCCCCGTCGAGGTGTAAAACGAGTGTGAATCTTTAAGAGAGTAAGAACGATCAATCCGATTTCAGTCTTACAGAATAACTCACACGACCTCTGTAGGATCCGTCATACTTGTCGAAAACAAGACTCCTCGAGTGTCAAGAATTACCTCTAGTTACACCTTCACTACGACTTTTCGAACCGGAGACATGTGTCCACGGTTTAACTTAGAACCTCTGTCTCAAAATCTACTTCGTCTTTTGTTATCGAAATGACGAGACGTTCCGTTCTTCCCTGTGTCGTCCGAGGACGGGACACATAAGGTTGGGTCCCGAGAAACCACTCCCCTAAATACCGTTACGAAGTTTCCACTCCAACGACTATTCTAATACCACACATGTCCCGGACACGAGGAGATTAGACCAGAGTCCGTTAGAAAAAAAAAAATTAACCTCCTATTAATGAAATGTTATAGTACTACCGAAAACTCGAAGAGACTAAGTAAATCTGAGCGAGTCCACCAGAAAGACCATATTTCTTCCAACTGTAGAAGGTAAACGACCCAAAATTAAGATATTCCATGAATTTCTGTACCAATATACTGACACAGGGGGTTCCGACGTGGTAACAAAGAACCGATAAAGAGAGAATTGAAACGTAAGGAAGGTAAGGGACTAATCGTTGACAAGTCTAGATGGGAGACCTTAAATGGGAAACTCTTCTAGTATCTCCGACCTCAGACAAGAGGCGTTCTTTACCCCCTGTGTCTTTCTGAAGGTACGGGGTCTCGGGGTATCCCAGGATGAGTCAAAGTCTTCGAGTCAATTGACATACTTTCACTCGTTCTTTCCTAACATTAGAGAATTGGTGTTTTAGACAAAGTCCGACTGTTCACGTCCCACTATGAGATCTCTTCGGTTTTCCTGGACTCCAAAACAGAACTTATATACTATAGGTCGAATTGAGATGGGGAAAAAAGAGTAGACATTTTTACTCAACCCGACTTACGAAAGATTTCAAGAATGTCAAGTTATTATATGTAATTATTATAAAATTTCAATCTTTCTATTTTGTATTTATTTGTAGAAATTCGAGTCAATACGTACAGGAACGATACTAGGACGAAGTGATCTTGGTAAGATCTATCTCTCGTACGTGAAAGTCCCTTGAGGTCGATTTGAACAAGAGTATATTTCGTCTGAAGGTTTTTCTCTTCGGTTCTTACCCGGGAAATTTTCACATCGAGTGACGTTTTTGTCGTTTCTTATATATGATTTTTTTATCTGACTTTTCCGGAAGTACTGTGTAAGGCACTTTTCTACGGGAGTATTGAAAATGGTCAATTAACTACGTATTTTCCAACACTTCTAATTACATGTAGTTTTAGTTTTGATTTAACTTAAAAACTGTAAAAACGTTTATTTTTGGGGTTTCTTATGTATCCACGGAAAACTAAACAGTGTCGACCTTCTGAGACTTAGTACTTCGCGAGATCCTTTCCGGTAATTTATCGCAATCTACCAAACAGTCACACCTCCCTTTCATTAACTTCTTGGTTTGACACACATACCCGTAGCGTAAAATTTTATAAATGGTTTGTGTGCATTTCACTCAGAAAAAGAAAGTGTTGATTTCGTGGTTCACAACTAATCCATCAGTTGTCCTTTTAAAATATTAAATTTAAGACAAAAATTTTTAAGTCAGTCTAATTTATTAGAAACGAATTTCTATAAAGACCAGATGTAAATTTTCTTTATGGTAGTTTCGATAAACGAGAATTACCCCTCTCTTTTCTAAATTTTTGGTTGGTGACCAGATACTCTTACTGTAAACTTTTGTCGTCACATTATACCTTCTTCCCATTTTATTCTTGGTTTTAAGAATCATGACCAAGTTATTCTGATACTTAAACTTTTATTAAAGTCTACTGAAAAAAGACCATGAGAATCGGAGTCAGTATTTCCGTCAGAAAATAAAAAATTCTTTGTCACTACTTTATTCGTTCACAATCTCTTCCGTTACCGTTGTGTGAGGTGATGAGAATGGACCTTTTAGGGTGCCTGTCCCCTCGGACCACCCGACGTCAGGTACCCCAGCGATCCCCAGCCCGTGCTGACTCGCCGAAGTGAAAGCGAAAAGTGAAAGTACGTGACCTCTTCCTTTACCGTTGGGTGAGGTCACAAGAACTGACCTCTTAGGGTCTTTGTCCCTCCAGACCACCCGACGGCAGAGACCCCAGCGTGTCTCAGTCTGTGCTGACTTCGCTGAATCGTCGTCGTCGTCGTCGTCGTGTAGTAATTCAGTTACTCCAAGGGTTAAAACAAGAAACTTTTTCTTATGTCTTATGATTATTATGATGACTACTCCATTCACTGTACGAAAAACATCATCTATCGTTTACTCCTTGTACATCTAGTTGTGTTCCAGATATGACTCTAAGTCTGTGTGTCCCGGGTGTCCACTGGATTAGTATCCCAGACACCCAAAGGACTACCAGACTACACGGGGTCCTTCTCCAGGTAACGTCGAATACTTTCGGCAGGTTTATCAACCTAAGTGGACTAAGATGAGTATTCTTGAATTCCAAGAAGAAAGGAAGAATCCATCCTAAAAAAAAAAAAATTATATGCTAATCGTTCATCTGAACCGACTGTTTTCGTTCGGTCCTTCCCTGAACGTAAATTATTAAGGTCTTTCGAGAGGATTGATAGAGGTTATAGAAATAAAGGTCACAAATGAAACCATCAACCGTTTCATGTTGACAAGTGTTCTATGTTCCCAGTTTTGGTTTTTTGTTTGGACCAAAACTTTTCGATTGAAATGTGTCTTACCTTCCTTCCGTGACAAAGATAAGAACTTTCCTGTTGTCATAAAACAAAATTAGTGAACGCTTCCTAGACTTTGAGATTTTAAGATTTACTCCAATTATTTAGTGCTTCTCAATTATACTTTTGTTCAAAGTATTAGTCGAACGTTTATTTGTGACGACGTATAAGATAATTCCGATCAGGGTCTCGACTCCGTTTAGTCCTCTCTAAAAAGTATATAAGGGTGTCAAGTTTCGAAAATCCACCTTTATCTAATACTCTTTTGTAAAATTATTTGTCGTGGTGATAAATGATTTTACCATTATCGTCGTTCGTTAGTTTTCGATAGATTTGTCTTTCAGGGAAAAGGGACATACCTCAAAAGGAGTGAGAAGTCTGATGGACATAAAAGTCTTAGTGGACGTTTTCTTTAGACTCTGTTGATCAGTAATGGGTGACTTCAATGAGGATGAAGAGTGACTCGTACTTCATGAATGAATATAGGGTCGAGAACGTTAATTCTCAGACTTATTTGAATCTAAAGAGACTACTAAGGGATGGAAAGGGGATTACGATTATTAGATATTCTTGTACTTGTTACACTTTACTCGAAAGGATGTATGGAGTTACTTCTAAGGTACAAAGATGTAAACCACCCATCTACTGACTCAATTTTCTGTTTTACCACTAAAATCTTTTGTAATTAATAAATTTAAAATTTATGTTTAACAAACGTCCTTTAAGTCCAGTTTAAAACCAAGAACTTTTACGAACAGTTCTCCAGTTGTAATCTATCATCAACGTCGGTGGGTTTTTCTCTACTATTTCATTTTTCTTTCAACTCTTGATTTCATATATTAGTATCATAAATTTAAACTCCTCTTCTCACGCCTCGAATATTTTTTCTGGTCTTACTCATCATTCTCAGTAGTCAATCTTCTTTGAGTCTATCTCCATTCTTTGAATAATAAATAACTTATCCTTCTGAAAACTCATTATATTCTTATTTATAACAGGTAACCTATAGTTGTTATAACCACTGGGATCTTGTATGACAAAGTTACCCTTCAGTAACATTATTTAACTTTTCTTACTCTTCACTCTTCAACTTTTATCATTGATACTATGAATCAGGACTTTACGTATAAGGTCCCTGCCACTTTATATCCAAAATTAGGGAGGAGTTTGTAACTTCCATACCGGAACTCGTTCACTTAATTGTAGTTTATCGATGTCCAAAGAGAGACACATAAACTCCTATTATTATCATGGTGGATCTCAAAACACTTTTATTTACTCTATAATATATATTAGACGATCCTACTGTGGACCGTATACCATTCATGAGTTATTTACAGTCGGGAATAAAACTCTACCTCTTCCTTTACCGTTGGGTGAGGTCATAAGAACGGACCTCTTAGGGGTACCCGTCTCCTCGGACCACCCAATATCTGGTACCCCAGTGTTTCTCAGTCTGTCCTGATTCGATGATAGTGTAAATAAAACTCTTCTTCTTTTTATATTTTAGTTTACACTCAACCAAAACACAGGAAACAATGAAACAAAACAGAACCTTAAACACACTTATCCATACAGACACATATACCCATATACTTACAAAATCAACCCTAATTTAACTCGGGTAAATATCCGACTTCTTTTAGTTAGTCATTTGTTTCTTTTCTTCACGGACTTAAGAAGAATCCATCCCTTCCTTCTTCTTTGAAGTTTCTTTGAAAATGGACTCTTAACCCTCTTTTTACTATTCTTAAAGGACTAATAAAGGGTATGGGGTAATCGAGACCAAAGGGGTCACCCGTGTCTGAGTCGAGGGAGTGTCAAGTCCAACACGGACAGAGAGGGGTCTTACTTGGGGGTAGTCGTAGGGGTCTATGTCACAGTGTTTCCCGACCTTTCTAATACCACGTACGAAAACTCTATTCTATGCCAGTCGACTTCCATTTGACTTCGGATGTGTCTTACTTACGAGACCTGTACTGACTATAGTGTCTATTCCCTCCGGTTCACACCAACCACTTATTCTCAGTAGACTGTGTTAAGTAGGTAACACTACAAGGACGGAAAGTAATTCAGGTCAGGAAGTTTCCTGAACTATCCCCTTCCCAAACACTTTGTTCTAGGGGAAAAAGACGATATACCTAGTATAAAAAGAGTTCGACTTGGTCGATCAGACTGACGAACGAATACCCCACTGTATTACTTTCCATACTACGGAGTCACGAAAACGGTAACAACTTACCGTCAACGGTAAATGGTTACAATGATCCGTCTTCCTCTTCCCCTACTATCTCCTACTCTACCAACCTACCGTAGTGACTGAGCTACCTGTACTCATACTCGTTCGAGACCCTCAACCACTACCTGTCCCTTCGGACCGCACGACGTCAGGTCCTCCAGTGTTTCTCAGCCTGTGCTCACTCGTTGAATTGACTCCTAATTTTATACCGTCCCTTACAAGGTCAATTACGGAAACCAAGGTCTATCAGAGGAAGGACAGGAATATACATCGTTGTAAGGATCGTAGAGTACCGTTAGTCCTCGAAGAAAGACAGACGACCGTACCTGTGATCGTGCCGGTAGGATTTCACTGGACCTTTATTGGTATCTTAGTCTCAGTCATCTTTAGAATTTAGATCGTCTTTTGGATTTGACACCGTACTCTGACGTCTCCTTCGAGTGATCTGGGTGTGTGTACGTTTCGGGTATTCACGTCCTTTTAGTTGTGTTAGAAGTTGGTTGTCCCTTTCATCCCTACAATGGGGAACAGTCAAGAGACAAGAAACTATCCTCAGTGGAGACCCTTACTTCTGGAGATCTAGATGTATTGAATTCCAATTTTTATGTTTAAGACGTTTACCTAGGGACCTTTACCACCACTCTCTCGGTTAGAATGTAGGTTCCGAATAAAAGTTGGACCTATAACATTTAAAACTCCTGTGTCATGATATATAACTGACGACTAAATCGTGAAGTTTTGAGTCGCAAAACAAAGATCTGATCGTGGGTTTACTATAAACTTATCCGATAAGAGTAGGAGTGACTGACGAAGACACCTTATGGACATAAATACAATCCTGATCAGACGAGGTATCAGTTGTCTCACTAACGATATTTAACCCACGGAATAAACTTCTGTTACAACATGTGTTTTGGTAGGGTCAGTTTTTCCGTAACATATTCGCGAATACACTACCACCCCACCTCCTTGTACCCGTAATTTCCATTTGCGTTTAGACCTCATCTACAGTCAGGGAGATATTTGAGAACGACGGTGAAGGTTCGACCTATCCAGAACCGTTTTAGACGTTCGGTGGGTTTACCGACCGACCAAAAGAGGTCCTATTGTGGTATCTGTCTTCAGTGGTAATCAGAAACTACGACTGTCACTCCATAAGTCTACACATCATCGATCTGGTCAGAACCCTTCTTTGAAGTATAAAGAGTTTGGTACATAGTAAACTTGAGACGGTGGAAAAGGAAAAGAAGGTCCCGGATGACACATTCGTGACGTTACTGATCTCTCTTTTCGATATCGAGGTGTTTTATCTCGTACCCTTTGGAGAGTTCCGATCTGAATATGAAAGAAAACTTTGGGGACTCAGGCTAAAACTCGTTTTAGACAGGTCATCGACGTCCTTCACTCACAGAAAGATCTACGACGGAACCTTCTGGAAGACGGAAAGTATCATACAGGACTCTACTATCAACAGACTAGATTACAACAGTAAAAGGACCGAGTCAAGAAGGTTTCACGTTTTGTAATCGGTTGAAGCATTAGTATTTGAGTTGTAACAGGTGACTACACAGTCTTGGTACCTTATCGGGTCCCGAAACGGAAGGTGACGGGCGGGGGGTGGTGCGGGGTGTGTATGTGAACCGGATAAGGTCACGGACCCGTAGTCGAAGGGACGGAGGGTGTGGTACCGATCTTTCCCGGAGTACATTGAAAGCTATACACTGGCTCCCTCTACGACAGTCTTACTTCACTCAGTTTTGTTTGAGCCTTGAGGTGTGGACCTCAGTCCGTGCAACATCTCTGACCTCTGCCACGTGTTTCCTCTCGACTAAGTCTCCTTCCCTCTTCTTATGTGTCCCTTTTCCAGTTTACTCTCCATACACCCCTTAGACCTCGATCTGAGGTATTACCGTCCCACGTGTTTCTTGAACAAGAACCCGTCACTAGAATAATGTAAATTTCAAACCATGTGAGGATGTCATATTTCACGAAAGGGTATATGAAGGGTTTAGAGATTTTCGTGTTTCCGTCTTCCGGATCTCCTTCACTTTTAGTTCTCTGAGAATACTACGGAGAGGGGTCTTTAACCTCTTTATAGTCTTCTTATAAAATCTTAAGATTACCCTAAAAGAAAAAAAATTCACTTTCACAATCGAAGAGCCAGGACAGACTGAGAAATACTGGGACACCTGACATCTCGTGGTCCGAGGAGACAGGTACCTTAAGAGGTCCGTTCTTATGATCTCACCCAACGGTACGGGAAGAGGTAACCCAGAAGAACTGGGTCCCTAATTTTGACCCAGAGGACGTAACGTCCATCTAAGAAATGGTAGGCTCGGTGGTCCCTTCGGGGTATTATAAGTACTGACTTTTCATATGTTTAGGATCCACATATAAGAATTTCACTCCTTGGGAAATATTAGTCATGAGTATAAAAATTTTTTACTCAGAGTGATCGTAGTGTCTTCGGACGGAACACGAGGGAAGATTAAGGATGTTCCCATCAGTAAATAAAGATTGTGGTATCGAACCAGAACGGAGAAAAACTTGGAACGAGTTTACGTTTGGGTTTAAACCCCGGTCCAAAGAGAGTGCGTCGTGAAACACTCTAAGACGTTCGGTACCTCAAAAAAACTTTTAATTCCACTTCTGGGAACTGTCGATACCGAAACAAAGGGTGAACCGACACTCCCGGGTCTGACACGAAATAAGTAGAAACAGAGGGGTCGTGGACCACGTCACGGATTCTAGTGCTATTTTATCATGGTAGAGAAAAATAGGTGGTATCCTAACTGATTTTTCGGTCGGAAAATAGTCGGACAATATTTACACACACCTAAGACTCTACCGTTTTAATAAAAATTTATAATTGAATATAGAGATTATAACGATGACTGTAGAGTTAGGTATTTACGGTTAGAAATTATATATTAGATATGTACGCACGAAAAGAAACAGATAAATTGAAAATAACTCTTTCTCCTAAGAATCAAAAAGTTGGTTCTCAGACTTTTATCATAATTCTCTACTTTCCCTGGATCACTACTACACTATCCCTTCCTCTATGAGACTAAAGATTATACTTATGTCGTGTAACACTCTTCCTTACCTATAATGTCTTCCTGACTTAAAAGATGGCAGAGAAAAATGGTTACAAGAACATGGACGTATTTGTATATATATATAAAATACTTCAAACGAATCAATGTTGACAGCTGGTGTGATTTTAATATCTAAATCCCTAAAACTATAGTATAAATAGTTTCTATTTTCGTTTAAAATATTTAAATTCGTTTCTTGTGTTTTCGATTAGTTCTAAAATGTCACTGACATTATTATTGATTAATATTAATATCAAACAAAACAGAATCATCTTCGATATATACCCGAATTTCTAGTACCTCTGTAACAAATATTCAAAGAATAAAAAGATATTATCTCTTGTGTCAGATCGTACTAACGGTACTTTTGGGTAAGAGAAGTAATAACATTCAAATTATCATCACAACTGATTTTACATACATCGATATTGAATCTATATCATTATCGTCATCGTATTATCGTACGATTACTAATATATTATTATCGTATTGATCATGAGTAATACACGGTTCCTATTAAGATTCAAGAAATATATGACATACAATTTTAATTCATAAATATATAATTGAATTTATAACTGTATAAATTAGGATATGTCGGAATACTCCATCCTTGAAATAGAGGTAAAATGTTAATTCTGTTGACTCGGAGAATCTTTAATTATTTGTTTTAGTATGTGATCTCTGTCTCGGTCTTATACTTAAGTTCGAAACCTAAGATACCAAAATTGGTGACACGATAAGACGACGCCTGATTTGATTTCGTCTAACAAGAGTAACCATAGATCGAAAAATACTCTCCTGAAGTTGTCCTAAGAGGATTGGTGTACAGAGAAAATACACTTGGAGTACCTTAGGACCGTCTATTACATATTTTTCAGACCTTCCTCCCCGTCTCTCCTCCTTTTTACTTCTTGTCCGTCTATGAAGACTCAACCTGAACCTTCCGTCCCACTTCCTTCACCCTTCACGTCTATTCGGTCCATTCACAGAATCTGTCACACTGAGACCCATGGTCGGGGTCGTCATTCCTTTATTAAGACTTGTATGGAGGGTCTTCTTCCTTACACTTTTAACGTATTAATAATTATTAGATCCGATTTTATAATTAACAAAGGTGTTGTCGTATCTATAATTTAGAAACGAACCGATAGTCTAGTAATCTTACTTATAATTTTATAATTTTTAATTATGTTGGTGTAATTAAAAAAATTTGTCCTCTATTTCAGTGAGATTACTAGAATTCGTAATCTTACTTTTGACTTTTTTTAATTATTTTGATTCACTGGTTAAGACCCCACTAGTATACTACCTGCTTAATGATTAGTTCTCTTCACTTCTTTAGATTAATGTTTTTTCTCTGTATATGAGGTTTCACGACCAGATATATAGGTTTACCGTCAAGAGAAGGAGACAGAGAGGGGTGTGAAGATAAGGAAAGACGAAATCTTTGTTACGACCATTTTTTAAATTAAAGAACCCGACACGTAGAACCTCAATTGAATAGACTCTGAGAGTGGTCCCGGAGATTCTGAATATACATATTCAAATAATTAACTATAAAATAGTAATTTCCTTCTATATAATAATTAATTTGATTTGACCTACAATGTTACTTCAGGGTCTTGAGGGTTTAGGATACACCTTAATTATTATGTAATTGTGAAAATCCATTATTTGTGTTTAACCTTTTCACTGAGGTACAGGGTTCTGTGTATACACCTTAGTGAATACGTTGTAATTACTCGTACATTAAATAAGTTCTGTTCTTAAGAATCTACAATAAGACGTAGAAATACATCAAACGGCAATACACTGACTGGGTCTCGTACATGTGTTGTATATAAGATTCCCGAAATTGGAAGTCTTAAGCTTAATTTATATACGTGAAACATGTATGAAGTTCTTCACAAACCGTCTAAAATATTTTATACAAAGTTTCGTACTAACGTTTTTTAGTTGAAAAAATCTTTTCGTATAATACTCAAAGTATAATTATTCGGTATATTTAAATCGTTTTAAAGTAGAATATAAACTCTCTTTATAAAACTCATACCTACTTAGTTCCTAAATAGTTAATAACAAATTAAAGGTTAATTTAAACTGTCGTATCAAATTTGTAACAGATATACTGTTAACCTCGAATGGTTTTTACCATACCATACTGATAACAGTTTTTCGAATATTCGAATAACCTTTCTGGGATAGATCCCGATATATCATGTTTATGGTGTTTTGATATTACACTATAAAACAGGTCACAATCATACATAAAACCATTTTTACTCTCTCTAAAGGTAAACTGGTCTTATCTTCTGACTTCATAATATATTTTCCGTCATTCCGAGGACCCATCGAGTTTATCATTTCTCAGACGGACGTCACGTTCTCTGGTCCCAAATTAGGGACCCAGTCCTTTTAGTGGACCTCTTCCCGTACCGTTGGGTTAGGGTATAAGAACGGACCTCTTAAGGTTCCTGACTCCTCGGACCACCCGAGGTTAGGTACCCCAGTGTTTCACAACCTACACTGACTTGTTGATGATGAAACGAAATGTAGTGAAATTCCGAGGACTCGTCCCTTCTCATTATTATTATACTTTGATTTAATCCAACCCCCTTCGAACTTACTTTTTCAGAGATTCTTCCTACGTTTCTCACCTGGATTTACTTTTACGAGTACACGGGACTTGGTTTTCGTTCCTATTTTCCTCAAACGGGGTCCCGAATCTACAAGTAAGTCGTCAATGAATAGTATGAACATAACACATGGTCCGTCTCATCATCCGTTTCTAAGGACTGGAGGACCCTGAATGAAAGATTAATCCTCTTTGTTTTAATATCAGTCATTTATATTATAATTCATGTACCGAACTATTAGTTCATCAAATCTTCACTATTCTCTATACCCTTTTTTTATCTCGAGTTATCCTCCCCATCTGCTATTTCCCCTCTCTCACTCAACATGTAAATTTTCAATTCATCCTATCCGAAGCAATTATTTCACAGTCCACTCGTTTCTGAACGTCTGTAGACCCCCTACTCACGAAGTCCGTTTTGTCAGTTGTGTCACCGGGATCCTGTTCCCTTCACGTTGAGCCTCCTCTTTGTCGTTCTTTAAGTGAACCCCTTCACTCAAACCCTACCTAGGTCGGTCCCCTGTGATTATCCTCTATCCTAGTGGTTTCATTTCCCCGGTCTGGTGCATCCCGGAACATCCATTGAGTTTGTCATTTCTTAGACGGACGTTACGGTCGTTGGACCCAAGCTAGGGACTCAGCACTTCTAGGGGACCTCCTCCCATACCGTTGGGTGAGGTCATAAGACCGGACCTCTTAGGGTACCTGTCTCCTCGGACCACCCGACGTTAGGTACCCCGGTGTTTCTCAGTCTGTACTGACTTACTGAATTGTGTGATTTGTCAAAGTTTGTCTAATTATACACCATAATGGAATTTAGAATTTTCTCAATGAGCCTGACGACACAACTCCTATTTACTACTCACTACAACCCTTCCATGTCCAACTTTATTTAATACTCTGATACCGTTTGTAGGTACACTCAGTGCGTCCGACCAAATCCTAGCAAGGTGACCTTCACCTCTCTTCATTAGTCTTAACAAAGGTTTACACACACAAACCTTCGGAGACCTCTATCACCCCACTGGTCCACGATTATGTCAGAGACCCGAACTACTCTGTTCGTCCCCTTACAAATAACATTTCAGATAAAACATTCTCTTCCGTGTGTCGGTCAAGTTCCATCGGAACTTCTGTCCTCCGGTCTCGTATGTATAAAACTGGAGTAAGAGGAGACTAGGAAGGGAAGAGTGATCTACGGAGATCTTCCGTCCCCCGTGTTAGATAGTCACAATAGGTATGTCCAGTCGGAGTAACGTGGTTTTCCTCATGATCTTTTTTCTCCCCGAGAACTTCCCGTTTGCTTTACTTTTACCGGGGGTATAGGACCTTCGACTTACTTCTGTCACATAGTTCCCCCTACCTCACTATACGACAAGGTTTTAGACGCTCCTGGTGTCTATTCTACTCCTGTCTCTAGACACTATCCTAAATCGTTACACCTCAAGTAACTTCTTGCACTTTTCACTTCAAGACTATCTTGTGACCCCTGTTTTCGATCTAATTTAACTTCTCACTTACCCTTTTTTAACTTCTGTCCCATTCTTGTTGAGGAGGTCTCGGGTCGTTCTTAAAGTTTCGGGACACGAATTTACAATCTCGTCGTCTTTATCAAATTTACTACTTCATTCAACGAAGACCTACACCTATACCGACCCTACATTTACTGTCAATATAGTGGTAGGAACCGGAGAAAGTGGATTGCTTGTAGAGTTTAGTTACACCCGACGGTTCAAGTACGGAGGTCTTCTATGTTTTCTTTGGACCATTTTGTGTATAAACGTAACAATAGAAAAACTATGTGAAACGTGACGAAATATTTATGGAGTTCTCATTCTACTTTATTTCTTGAACCTGACAAGTAAGAACGGATAAGAAGTTATATTTAGGCACTTCGGATACGTGACAAAAGTCCATTCATCATTTCCGATAACACTATTATGTCCGTATTCCATGATATTCGGACCAGTCCCGTCACCTTCGTCTTTAAATTTTTTCTATTCTAAAACCTCTATCTCATTAATTGTTTGAACGAAAACTGGATTACAGAGGAACTTTAAGTATACAACTTTAAGATCGGGAGTCACCCTACCACAATCCTCCACCCGAAAGTCCTCCATTAATCCAAATCGACTCTAGAACTTCCTTTTTAGGAGTTCTACTCTAATCACAGAAATACTCTTTTCTCTGGACTCAAACAGAAAAGACACTGTGTCTCTTGTGTATTACTCTCTTACTCGTACAATTCTTGTCTTGTTTCCAGGAATCATCTATGGGTTATACGACCATGGAAGTAGAACCTGACAGACTCGTGGTCTTGACACTCTTTATTCACGAACAACAGATTCAGTCAGATACTTTACATAACATGGTCGGGTTAGACTGATTATGGTTTTCTACCGATTTACTGACCCATACCCCAACTTTTTATTCCTCCTCGGTTACAAAAAGGACCAAAAGAATTTGTCATTCCTTTTTAACACTAAGGCGTCTGTCTTCGAATGTTAAAAATGATTCTTTCGTATCCTTCCTCAATCCTCACGTGAGTCTCTTGTCGACCAAACTTTCTTACTTTTAAGGAAACAACTCACATTAGACACTGTTCGTGACATTATGCGTGTGGGTACTTATAGTAGACTACCTTCTCGAACTTGTAGTATTACTCTCTCTCCTACACTTGAACTTGGATCCGTAATGTATTTAGGGGGACCACCCCACGAACCCTTCTACGTTTACCCCTCTCTTCACTACGTCTCTCCGACCTTAGGTGTGGGACTTTGAACACGTTAATCAGAGGTCTTTGATTTATAAACAGAAACACAAATGATAAGGAATAACAAAAAGATGGTCAAGTACCTTAAAACTAAGGACTAGAAACAGAAAACATAGTAATCAAAAGTGAAGTCTGAAAACCAAGAGATCAAAAGAAAGATGTCGTAGTAAATCCGGTCTCAACGACCCTCTTTATAGTTATTGGAGTCTATACGGCTACTGTGGTGGGAATACCGTCTTACACTTCTCCTTGAGTTTTCGGAGAACTACTTTCACTTTCTCCTCTCACTTTTTCAACCGAATTTCGAGTTGTAAGTCTTTTGCTTCTAGTACCGTAGGTCAGGGTAGTGAAGTACCCTTTATCTACCCCTTGTCACCTTTGTCACAGTCTGAAATAAAACCCCCCGAGGTTTTAGTGACGTCTCACACTGGCGTCGGTACTTTAATTTTCTGCGAATGAGGAACCTTCTTTCCAATACCGGTTGGATCTATCGTATAACTTTTCATCTCTGTAATGAAACGGTTGTTTCCAGTCAGATCAGTTCCGATACCAAAAAGGACACCAGTACATACCTACACTCTCAACCTGATACTTCTTTCGACTCGTGGCTCTTAACCTTAACTACGAAAACTTAACACCACAACCTCTTCTGAGGACTCTCAGGGAACCTGACGTTCCTCTAGGTTGGTCAGGTAAGCTTCCCTCTAGTCGGGACCCTAAAGAAACCTTCCTTACTACCATTTCAACTTTGAGGTCATGAAGCCGGTGGACTACTCTTCTCAACTGTGTAACCTTTTCTGGGACTACGACCCTCCCTAACCCCCGTCCTCCTCTTCCCCTGCTGTCTCTTACTCTACCGACCTACCGTAGTGGCTGAGTTACCTGTACTCAGACTCACTTGAGTCCCTCAACCACTACCTGTCCCACCGGACCGTACGACACCAAGTACCCCAACGTTTCTCGACCTGTACTGACTCTCTGACTTGACTTGACTTGACTTCCGACAACTTTCAGTGTTCCGTCCCCTGTCTAGGAACACTGTTAACGATAACTCACAAGTCTCGTTTTCCGTCTAACTTCCTCAATTCTCATATCGATACTTTCTACGTTTAAGTTCTACGTTTCTTTATTGCCTGTGAGAAATAAGTTTCTCGTATTAGGAGTTTCATTTTTTTCTTGTTTTTTCCTTTTTCTGGAACTAGATCAGTCGAAAATAAAAAATAAGTATACTACTTTCTAATCACATATTTTGTTAGTTATTAAAAAGACATATGATCGTTACTTGTCATACTTAAAGTTTACTCTTTTGACATAAGTCAAGTCAAGTCAGTGAGTCAGCACAGGCTGAGTAACGTTGGAGTACTTGGAGTCGTACGGTTCGGAGGGACAGGTAGTGGTTGAGGGACTCAAGCGAGTCTGAGGTTAGAGAGGGTCGTAGTCTTAGAAAAGGTTACTCAGTTGAGAAGGGTACTCCACCGGTTTCATGACCTCAAAATCGAAGTCGTAGAAAGGAAGGTTTCTTTAGGGTCCCGACTAGAGGAAGTCTTACCTGACCAACCTAGAGGAACGTCAGGTTCCTTGACAGTTCTCAGAAGAGGTTGTGGTGTCAAGTTTTCGTAGTTAAGAAGTCGCGAGTCGGAAGAGTGTCAGGTTGAGAGTGTAGGTATGTACTGATGACTTTTTTGGTATCGGAACTGATCTGCCTGGAATCAGCCGTTTCATTACAGAGACGAAAACTTATACGATAGATCCAACCATTATTGAAAAGAAGGTTCCTCATTCGCAGAAAATTAAAGTACCGACTTTAGTGGTAAACGTCACTAAAACCTCGGGGGTTATTATTTCAGACTGTGACAAAGGTGACAAAGGGGTAGATAAAGGGTACCTCATTACCCTGACCTACGGTACTAGAAGTAAAAGACTTACAACTCGAAATTCGGTTGAAAAAGTGAGAGGAGAAAGTCAAAGTAGTTCTCCGAAAAATCAAGGAGAAGGGAAAGACGGTATTCCCACCACAGTAGACGTATAGACTCCACTAACTATAAAGAGCGCCGTCAGAATTAAGGTCGAACACGAAGAAGGTCAGGTCGCAAAGAGTACTACATGAGACGTATATTCAAGTCATTCGTCCCACTGTTATATGTCGGAACTGCATGAGGAAAAGGATAAACCTTGGTCAGACAACAAGGTACAGGTCAAGATTGACAACGAAGGACCGGACGTATGTCTAAAGAGTTCTCCGTCCAGTCCACCAGACCATAAGGATAGAGAAAGTCTTAAAAGGTGTCAAATAACACTAGGTGTGTCAGTTTCTGAAACCGTATCAGTTATTTCGTCTTTATCTACAAGAAGACCTTGAGAGAACGAAAAAGGTACTAGGTCGTCTACAACCGTTAAACTAGAGACCAAGGAGACGGAAAAGATTTTGGTTGAACTTGTAGTCCTTCAAGTACCAAGTGGTTAACGACTTTGGACCGAACCTCTTAAAACTCGTAATGAAATGATCGCACACTCTAGTCACGTTAACACACCATCAAACTCGTAGGAAACCGTAACGGAAAGAAACCCTAACCTTACTTTTGACTGGAAAAGGTCAGGACACCGGTGACGACTCACAAGGTTTAAACAACCGTATAACTCACGTCGTGAAAGTGTCGAAGTAGAAAGTCCTAAACTTTATCGAGATGACCTTAAGGTAGTGGAGTCGATAGAAACAAACATCACTACGAAAGATTCCGGGTGAACTGAAGTGTAAGGTCCTACAGACCGAGATCTACTCACTAGTGTGGTAGCACTAATAGGCCCAGCACTTCTAGGAAAAACATGTCAAGAAGACACATAAGAAAGGTAGAGAAGAATTATAGAAGACGAAGACAATCCAGGTATGGTAAAGACAGGAAATAGTTCGGGTAGAAACATACTTTACGAGGGAACCATAGAGATTAAAAGAACTTCTCTAGAGATCAGAAAGGGTAAGACAACAAAAGGAGATAAAGAAACGTAACTAGCGACTCCTTCCGAAAGAATAGAGAGGAACGATAAGAAACCTTGAGACGTAAGTCTACGAATATAGAAAGGAAAAGAAGAACCGAAAAGTGAAGAGAAGAAAAGTGTCGATAAACATTCAGAAGGGGTCTGTCGGTAAAACGAAAAAACGTAAAGAAAAGGTACCCTTACAAGAACTAGGGACAGAGGACATGTTACAGTGTTTGGAGTAAGGTATCAAGTAGTCCATGAGATAAATAGTCTAGATCCGGGAATTTAGATAAAGAGTGAAGGTGACATATTAGTATTCCCTAAACTAAATCCAGTATGGACTTACCAGATCGTCAAAAGGGACGAAAGAAATTAAATTCAGACTTAAACCATTATTCCTTAAGTACCAGACTCGGTGTCAGTCGAGGACCAGAACAAAAACAACTGACATATCTCGAAGAGGTAGAAAACGACGTCTCTTATATTAGTTAGTCAGACTAAAGTCACAACTGGTAGACAACTACAGGTACACATCTCAGAAGAATGAGTTTATTTTTTGTTTCAAGTCGAGTCAGCGAGTCAGCACAGGTTGAGAAACACTGGGGTACTTAGTGTCGTACGGTCAAGAGGGACAGGTAACACTTGAGGGTCTCAAGTGAGTCTGAGTGCAGGTAAAACAGCCACTACGGTAGGTCGGTAAAGTAGGAGACAGCAGAGGAAGAGGAGGACGGGGGTTAGAGAGGGTCGTAGTCTCAGAAAAGGTTACTCAGTTGAGAAACGTAGTCCACCGGTTTCATAACCTCAAAGTCGAAGTTGTAGTCAGGAAGGTTATTTATGGGTCCTGACTAGAGGAAATCCTACTACCTGACCAACCTAGAGGAACGTCAGGTTCCCTGAGAGTTCTCAGAAGAGGTTGTGGTGTCAAGTTTTCGTAGTTAATAAACCGCGAGTCGAAAGAAGTATCAGGTTGAGAGTGTAGGTATGTACTGGTGACCTTTTTGGTATCGGAACTGATCTGCCTGGAAACGAAATTTTTCCTTCGAGAACCAAGTGTATAACGATTTCGGATCGAACTTCCTAAAACTCGTAATCAAACCATCGTACCCTTTACTCGTGTTAACATACCATCAAACTCGTAAGAAACCTTAAGAGGAAGAAACGTTAACCCTACTTTTGACTGGAAATGGTCAGGACACCGGTGACAACTCAAAAGGTTAAAACGACTGCATAACTCACATCGTGAAATTGTGTAGTATAAAATCCTAAAATTTATCGAGTCGACCTTAAGGTAGTGGAGTTGATCCAAACAAACATCATTACAAAGGACACCGGGTGGACTGAAGTGTGAGGTCCTATAGACCGAGATCCTCTCACTAGTGTAGTAGTACCAATAGACCCAGTACTTCTATAAATACCAGAACAAGAAGACACATAAGAACGGTGGAGAAGACTTAGAGAAGAGGAAGAGAATCCAGGAACGTCGAAGACAGGAAATAACAAGAACTTTACAGGAAATATGAACGAACTTTACAAGGGACCTATAGAGGTTAAAAGAACTCCTCTAGAGATCAGAAAGGGTAAGATAACAAAAGGAAATAAGGAAACGTAACAAGTAAATTCTTCCGGAAGAATAGAGACGACAAGAGACTTTGGGACGTAAGTCAACTTACATAGAAAGGGAAAGAGGAAACGGAAAGTGAAGAGAAGAAAGGAGTCGATAAAAATTCCGGAGGAGTCTATTGATGAAACGTAAGAACGTAAAGAAAAAGAAAAGAAAAAAAAACCGTAAAGAAAAAGAAACCCTACAAAAACCAGTGACGGGGAACATGTCACAATGATTAGAGACAGGTATCAAGAAGTCCGTAAGACAGATGGTCTAGATTAGGAAACTTAGACAAACAGTAGAAGTGACTTATTAGCGTTCCCTAAACTAAATCCAGTACGGACTTATCAGAATACTAAAAGGGAAGGAAAAATTAAATTCGGACTTAAAACGTTATTCCTCGAGTACTAGACTCGGTGTCATCGAGGTTCAGAATAAATACGATTGACATATCTCGAATAGATAGAAACCGAAGTTTCTTATATTCGTCAGAATAAAAAAACCATAACTGGTATACCACCATAGGTTCACATCTCGACAGATAACCGAACAACCTTTTCCCACAAACGAAAGTGGTTGTACAAGAAAACTGTCTTGAGACAATCGGAACCGGGACTAAGTAAAACATGAGGGTCCGGTTTGAACGGATAATAAGGTCCATAGAGAACTGAAGGATGAAAACGTAAGGTTGGGGGACACTACTTTTCCTGAAGAAAAAAAAGAAAAAAAAACCACAGTCAAGATCTTTCATAACATCCATCCAGAAGTATCTTGACCAGTCGAAGTTGTAGAAGTTGTCGTCACCTACTCTTTATCTGAACTTAATGACACTATAACCTACCAAACGGAACCTTTACTTGACTCTGGTAAGACAGTAAAAACTCTAACATGGGTTCATGATGTAAAGTCTGAGAACAACTAATACTCCCAATGAGGTAAAGAAGATTCTCTAAGAACGGGTGTCTAAATTTATATACAAGTGGAGTCAATTTAAGAGGGTAAGGACAAGTAAAAACAAGTCACTAAGGATTATACAGTTACAAGTCAGAAGGTAGAGAACGAACTAGTGTAGGTTAAATGAAACTAAATACCTGGATTGTAAGGTCCAAGGATACGTTATAAAAAGAAATGTCGTAGTCTGAAATGAAGGTAGTGGTCAGTGTAGATGTTGGTCCACATCAAAAACGAAACCGAGACAGAGAAGTAACAAAGACCTCGATAAAGAGGTGAGAAGAGGTCATCGTATAACCCATGGATGACTGTACCCTTCAAGTAGAAAGTCACAGTATAGTCATAACAAGAAATATCGTACCCTGAAATGAAAGTGGTGGTCTGTGTAGGTGTCGACTTGCAGTATAGGTAAACCGTGTTGGTGAAGTAAAAAACATCTCGACAATCATTAATGGGAAAGGAACGAGAAGGGGTCATCGTATAACCTGTGGAAGACTGGACTCCACGAATAGAAGATCATGGTATAGAAAAGGGGAAAAGTATGACAAATACCCAAGAGATACGTTCTTTCGACCTCACTTAACGGTAAAGTAAGGGGTCACCTGGCGCAAAACAGTCTTGAGAAGTGATACTGGACAGATAGAACTCACCGGGACGTGTCGTACCGAGTATCGAAGTTCAATGTATTCGGTGAAACGGGGTCGTTTCGACACTAGGTACTTCTCCATAATCGATACTCCTTCTAGGTTTATTTATAAAGTCACTCTATGACGATGTGTCGGTAAATCTTCTCGATATTAGTTCTTTGACCTGTTATGGATCCTCAATAATTCCTTGAACCTCTTTGACCTTGAGAGTGTACAACTTTACCCTTACATTTTACCATAACTGTAAAATCTTCTGACAAACCATCAAAGAATTATTTAATTTGTGTTTAAATGGTGTAATGAGTATTCAAGGAGAGGAGAGTTAAGGTCATAGATGGGTTTCACTTTTGAAAACAGGTAAGTTGTTGGACTTACATTTATAAGTATTGACACAAGAAGTATTCTCGGGTTTCCTGTTTGTGTTTCACGGGTAGTCGAACACTTAAGTATTTGTGTCACACATACAAATGTGTTACGTTATAATACATCCTTGTTTTTCTTTACTAAACGACTATGTACGATGTTGTGTCTACCTGGAGTTTAGTAACGTGATTCACTTTCTTCGGTCTGGTATTACAAGCGCACTTTAAAGATCTTTTAAAACAAGTACACTTTAAAGATCTATTCCGGTTTGATATTTCTTTCTTGTCATTAACGGACCCGAATTCCCACTAACGTTTCTTGTAGACATTTAACCGGGTTTCCTGTTAATACTAAACTACTTTTGCAAGTTTTTGTTCCAACACCACAACTGTCGTCTTGACAAATTAAATGATTTTTTAATAATTTAACACGTGAATGTCAAGAACTTATAAACCATACGTTTAATGTAGAGTCATTTAGACGAATTTTAAGTTCATCTAAAAGTTGTTTCCCGTTATGTAGTCATAAGTGTACGTACCAGTCTCATAAACTTTATGTTGAAATTAAGTGGGGTCTCAATACCATGGATTCCTCTAAAACGAAACGTCACGGAACAATTTTTATTTAAAAAATGAGGGAAGAAATGTTACTCTCAACTTTTTGGATGCAGTTATTAAAATTTTGTATCACAAAAAATTATAAAACTGTTTATTTATACACTAACTTATAAATTTTATCGAGTACTTTCGATCAATTAGTTCATAAAAAATGTACTGTAGTGGTAGATACTACAATTTTTACTTAATGAAAAAAAATTTACTTCATTGGTCAACGAACTCAGTTTATGTGTTTCGGAATTATAAAAGGGTCTTTTAAGGAAAGAAGTACGATAGAATCATAAAATTCTATTACTATTTACGTTTATTTTATACAATGATTTTAAAGAAGGTATTAGAGTGGTCTTCCCGTAAAATAAGTAAAATTAAAATCAACATCATGTTACGGGTGTTGTATTTTAAACGGGAGAATCACGAAAATATGGACACAATAAGTCCCTATAGTTCATATAAGTACCATGATACGATGGTAGTCGTTATAGGTAAGTATCTTGAACAAGTAGTACGTTTTGACTTTGAGACATGGAAAATTTGTTATCGACATTTAAGGGTGGAGGAGATCGGGGCCATTGGTGGTAAGATAAAAGATAAAGGTACCTAAACTAACGAGATCAATAGAGTATATTCAGTCTAGTATGTCATAACCAGAAAAACACTGACCGAACAAAGTGAATCGTATTACAGAAGTCCTAAGAAGACACAACATCGTTTACAGTCGTAAAAGAAGGAAAATTTCCGGCTTATTATGAGGTAACACACATAAATGATGTAAAAGAAATGGGTAACTAGACAGTTAGCCACGAACCTAACGAACATGGAAAACCAATAACACTTATTGCGACGATACTTGTTCCGATATGGTTATAGAGAAAGTTAAGAAAACCCATATATGGGTCTTTACCTTAATGACTTAGTATACCATCAAGATAAGAATTAAAAAACTTTTCGATGGTATTATAAGAGGTATCACCGATGTCGTAAGGCGTCAGGGTAGTAGTCACGTGTTCTTAAGGTTAAACGGATATAGGAGTGATTATGAACAGTGAAAGAGGAAGCAAATAATTTTATCATTGGTGGGAATTACACATAATACATAGAATCTTGTGTCTTAAGGACTAGGTAAAGTCATAATGATATAGACTGACTATCATTTGATAACGACTAGTTTGAAATACTTGAATTGGATTACCTTATATTGATTTTCTAAGTCAACAGTGTAAGTCTCATCACACAATCCAGGAACGTCAGGAACACCCTATACGATACGTGGTTGAACCTTTGTCATATAACCTCGTTATGAAGTGGATCTTTTTTGAACTTGAGATTTACCCTAGTCAGACTTTCTGAAAAACTTTGGTTTCATTTTATTTTAGGTTTTGAATAAGTTACAAAATTGGTACCTGATAAAGATTAGGGTATTTGTTTACTTCGTCTGGTTCAGTCTTGGTTCAGGTGTTTTGAGTATTTTAGAAAGAAATTTTTACTCCGCAAACTATTTACAAAACTTTATTTATTCTTAAATTCATTATAAAGTAAGTCCAGTTCAGAGACTTACTATCACTACAACCGTCAGGCTTAAGACCGACGTTTGGAAGGACATAGGGTAGGACAAGTTCGAATCTATAATTATGTACTTAATCGCACGAAAGTCAAAAAACGAATAATACCATATAAAAGTACCTTATAGTCCCTAAGAACCAGTTGTAAGTAGAAGAAACAGTCGATCAAAGGGGTATAGCAAAGTCAACTAGAAACAGAGGAAGTCGTAATAGAAGAGTACATTTAAATTAAAACTCTCAAGACAAGAGACAAAGGACCACAAGACAAAGAAATTTTAAAGATGGAAAAAAAAAAAGAACGGTTTTATCTCCATGAATAAAACCCCACAGTCCGTTGTCTAAGTATGTTTACGTACAACGACTGTTGACAGGATGGTTGAATGTCAGATTGTTTTTGAATCGTTATTCTGACTAGGACTACGGACTAATTGTCCAGAGAGGGATCACGTGTTCCGTTGGTAGTCGTCGTCTGGGTGAAGAGGGTCCTCTCACATTTGTGCTGTCATTTGTCAGATGTAGTTTCCGTAAAGTCAAGGCGTTGTTCGGAAAGACGACGCCCATTCACTATATGTGGGTTTGTTTTGTAATTAGTCTTCTGGGTAAAGTACAGGGAACCCCTTAGTTTCGATATCGTCCGATTAGGACGAGAGATTGACACTAAAACTTGTAATTTTCTCAAGGAAATTCCTTTACATTTCTGACTCTTTTCGTTGTGTTTAGCTTATCCCTAAAGTACTATTATACTTCAGAGCGACACTCATTTGTACTCTTGTAACATTTTTAAATCGAGAAAATTAATCCGGGTAGTTGAGTCTGATATAAACTCCGGTAGAGACTGTCCAGAGTCAACTGTTTCTCAACTCTTATCATCTCTTATACCGTAAATGTAACAAGGGTTATTCCTGGGAAACCGGACAAACTCACTTCATCAAACAAATAAGTAAACAATAAAGGACGATATTATATCTTAAATTTTTTTTTTTCTTAGTCGTCATTTCACACTTTCATTCTGTACGTCTTCATCGTAAACGAAAGGTCCGTACACCTCTCCCGATTACACTTTAAAAGGTCGAGAGGTGAGTACAAACCTTTACACCTAAAACTCACACAACTACCTCCGGTGGATTTTAACTTCCACGGATTAGAAACCAGACAGTAGGATTAAACATGAGATCACTTTTTGTTACCGAAGTTAGGTGGGCCATAGGACGGGAAATAAGAAGAGAAGATGATAATAGGGAGTTAGACATTTACAATTATGCGTTCTATCCAGGGTTCTCCCCATCTCCGACACTTCTAACACCGTTCAACATTACTAAACCGGAACACGAAAGGACTGACAGTATATTTTCCACTTTTGTTCTCCCATCGAAAACCTCATCGATACGAAAAGGAACTGACTTAATCTCCTCTCTTGTCGAGGATGACTCCAAAACTGTTGGGTCCTTCTTCAATTTCGGAATTTACGTTCAAGTGAACGGACGAAACGAATGCTATTCTACTATGACAATAGTATTCACAATTTTGACAGTATAAACACGATTTGATCGTGTATCCTCCACCCAATAAAAAAATTTCTCTCTCCGACTTCGAAGCTATTAAACCGGTGGACTACGCTTCTTGACTGAGTAACCTTTTCTGGGACTACGACCCTCCTGACTTCTGTCCTTCCCTTCCCCCACTGTCTCCTACTCCACCAACCTACTGTAGTGACTGACCTACCTATACTCAAACTCGTTCGAGATCCTCAACCACTATCTGTCCCTTCGGACCACACGACGTCGGGTTCCCCAGTGTTTCTCAACCTGTACTGACTCGTTGACTTCACTTGACTTTATAAAGGAGTGACACAAACATTAAACTTTTACTTACTTGTATGAAATTTAGAATTTTGTCTGCTTCAGACTCCAACCGATCTATACCAACAAGTAACAAGTGAGTGAGTCAGGACAGGTCAAGAAACACTGGGGTACTTGACGTCGTCCGATCCTAAGGACAGGAAATGCTAGAGGAACTTGAATGAGTTTGAGTACAGGTAACTGAGTTACTACGGTAGGTTGACAGAGTAGGAGACAGTGGGGGAAGAGAAGGAAGGGAGTTAGAAAGGCTCATATTCCTAGAAAAGGTCACTCGACTGACAAACGTAGTCCACCGGTCTCATAAACTCGAAGTCGAAGTCGTAGTCAGTAAGGTTACTTATAAGTCCCAACTAAAGGAAATCCTAACTGACTAAACTAGAGGGACGACGGGTTCCCTGAGAGTCCTCAGAAGAGGTCGTGGTATTAAACTTTCGAAGACAAGAACCCGAGAGTCGGAATACCAGGTTGAGAGTATAGGTAGGTACTGATGACCCTTTTCGTATCGATACTGACATACCTGGAAACAGTCGTTTCACTACGGAGACGAAACATTACGTGACAGATCCAAACAGTATCGAAATGAAGGTTCCTTGTTCGTAGAAAATTAAAGTACCGATGTTAGTGTCAGGTGTCACTAAAACCTCGGGTTCTTTTACTTTAGACAGTGACAAAGATGAAAAAGGGGTAGATAAACGGCACTTCACTACCCTGACCTACGGTACTAGAATCAAAAGACTTACAACTCAAAATTCGGTCGAAAAAGTGAGAAGAGAAAGTGAGAGTAGTTCTCCGAGAAATCAAGGAGAAACGAAAAACAGTAATCTCACTCCAACAACTATAACGAGGACTATTAGAACTAAGGTCGAACACTAAGTAGGTCGGACCGTAAAGTGTACTACATGAGACGTATCTATGCCTTCGTTATTTAATAAAAATCTTTAGTACGTAAGTATCTTTGTATTACTATCCACAGGATATTTCTGGTACTTCATAGAGAATGTGTCAATTACTTGTAGAAAAGAATTTTTGGTTTTAGTTTTGTCTTCAGAAAGATCCCTCCACTTAGAATAAGAATCATTAATATATTAGAAGGAAAACTCGATAATTATAAAAGTATTTCTTCAATGAGAAAAGTAGAGTATCATGACAGAAAATGAATCCTGTAAGAACTTGTGGGATTTCGGGAAGAGAAGGTTGGTTTGTTCATTTGTTCTTTGTAAACAGAGAAGTAAAGAAATAGAACAACATCACTCCTCCTCAAAGTACCTTTACCTCCTTTTTTTATTAGAGAAGTTAAAAAGGAATGGTTCCTTTATCTGTCCGGGTCTGAATCACTTGTTGAAAGTACGGTACTCAATATTTATAATTTATATAACATTTTTAGAAGTATATACGTAATTGTAGAAATAACGTAAGAATTAGCACTTGGTAACATGGTATAAAAAGAATTGAATAAGAATAAAGGAAATAGAAATTACATCTTCCTCTAACTAATGACTTCAGATACCATACTGTAAAAAGAAAATAATTATCACGTTTAAAGTTTTTTACGTGTAAAACTAATTAAAAAAAATGATCCAAAAACGTCTTTCGTTACTAAGGCAATATAAGTCTCGATCAGTCTATGAGTGACATTATATAACCAGTTCAAATACAAAGTCTGATTTGTAAAAACCACTGTTAAAAATTTATTGAGTTTCGTCTTTGTCCTCTTCTATATTTCTCAAACAATTATTCTAAAATTTCTTTGTATCCCATTGGACGTAGAGAATTAGAACTTTCATTTATAGATTCCCTCTAAATTACAGAAAAGTGATAAGATTTTGTTGACCTTTTTTGCACAGGTCAGATACTTTATGTTAACTCGATTTATTTAAAACAGTGACTCAGTCCAATTATGTATACTAATCAGATCGTTGATATGTGTCTTTTAGAATTTTACCGAGTCTCCTGTTATTTTATTCTAATGATAAATGTGACTTTTGTCTTCGACCCTGTGATTCAAATGACATCATCATACCTTTTAACGTGTCCTATTTAATAAGTTCTAAAGTGAAACAAACATCTTCTTTTTCCTTTCATAGACATTCCCTTTTTTTCTTACAGAGTAAAAACAATTTTAGGAACTAATTTTTTAGTCTATTATCAATAAATATAGTAATTGAGAAGAATAACAATATCTCTATTTTTATAGGTAATGTCATAAACTGTACCATATAACTATTACAAGTGTCCAGATCCTTTACGAACCAAAACTATCTGTCGTCAGATATATGAGGGACTCCCCTTTCGTCTTTTCTTTTTTTTTTTTCGATATTTATTTTACACCATAGGTCACAAGGATCGAGAATCCTTTACCACATGTAGGTGGAAGGGAGATTATAATAGATTATACAAAGAAATGTAGAATATCCTCTTCTGTCTCTCATTGTCCCAAACTCCTTAATTAAAAGAAATTCTATTTTAGGTTTCTTATAGATGGATTGGTAAAGTTATAAAGTTATGTAAATGACTCGTTGAGTCAAAGAAATGTAACGGAGAAGATTCGGTGTATCCTTCTTTATGATCCTGTCCCACTTGTCAGAACTTAAGTCATCATAATCTCTATTTAATATTTTATATAACCAGAACCGTATACGGATATTATAACTACCCTCATATATAATTATATTAAAAAGTGACCCCTTTATACTTTTATATGAGAGATTTTTCCAGTGTAAAAACTTTATCAATAAAGTGACCTTTTTTATTAAAGATTTCTATATATTCAGACTCGATATCAACTTTTGTAAAAAATCATCGGTTTGTTTTTTATTTCACAGGGTTTTTAAGTCGTTACCACTTTATCGAAAAATTTAATACCACAAAGATGGACTATTACAATATGTATTGAATGTTAATAAAAAGTTTTTTCTAATCTATACAACTTATTATAAATATCTCACTATCTTCAACTTTGTGGTTTGTGTTTTAATTTGTTATCCCATATTAATATTTAAATATTTTTATAACAATCTTCATCGATTTAGACATCCCACCCTAAACCCGAGAACAAAGAAGAATTGTACAAAGATCTCAAACCGTTACTTATACATAATCAAAGACTAGTCTTTTTTGTGAATAAATTTTTATAAAGGAGGTAGTTTATCTTATTATTCGTTCATTAGAGTGAACAACCGGGTCACCATTTCTTATGTAGACCTCTGTGTTCTCTTCACTCAAGTAGGAGACCCAGCCCTTCTAGGGGATTTCATCCTTTACCGTTGGGTGAGATCATAAGAACGGACCTTTTAAAGTACCTGTCTCCTCGGATCTCCCGATGTCAGGTACCCCTGCCTTTCTCAACCTGTGATGACTCATACGTACATAAAAGGGAAGGAAAGTTTAGAGTAGACACTATTGTATTTATAGTAACGTTCATTCCTTGAGACTTTTAGAAAATTCTGGACCAATACTTGATGTCCGTACGGTGTAGTTTAACCTCCGTTGGTGTCCTAAAGACCTACACCTATCTATACTTTCTCCCATCCGTTTTGAGTCTTTGGTTTATGGTTTTGTTGTCGTAGCCATGGGTATGTACTAATTTTTGAAGGTAATTTTTACTTAAATTTTTATCACTTGCAGGTTAGATCTCTCCACTTTGTTTTACGGAAGTTTCCTTTATAACTTTTGAGAAGAGTTAACTTGTCTTACGTTTTCATTTTTCTTCGTCTTTTTCTTACCATATATTTTTTGTGTTTTATATTACTATCATTATTGTTTATACAGGGTTACCATACGACGACGACGACAACGACGGTTCAGTGAAGTCAGCACAGGTTGAGACACATTGGAGTACCTACCGTCGGGTGGTCCGAGGAGGTAGGGACCCTAAGAGGTCCGTTCTTATGACCTCACCCAACGGCAAAGGAAGAGGATCACCATACGATTTTATACAAATTGTCGACAAAAGAAACCTTCTCATTTTCCGGGACCAAACATCTTAAACACTTAAAGACACTACATTTATTAAGATGGTACGACGGTACCGGATAAAGGTCATGATGACACTACAGTGATTTTCGTCTCTCTACACGTGTCAAAAACACGACAACATGTGTGACCTAGGACTTTGGTAACTCATATATACTCATTTGGTGTCATGTCATTTTCTCTTTACCTTTACCCTTTTTAAAAGGATAAGTTTCCATTTTTTACAATGGTCCATAGATGAAGGTTAATAAGAAGTATGTGTTCTAAACTTTTAATTCTCAATTGTATATGGTATTATATGATTAGTCTTTTTTTATCTGTTGTATACGTGACTCTAACTTTTTTATTTATATAGTCTTTTTTTTATGAGTTTAAAATGACATTTTACGTGGTTCCATATTTCCTTAATTATCTTTTTTTTCATATAGCGTATTATTTGTCAAGGGTCCTATAGTTATAGTGTTCAAACATGTGAGGATTATTATGACGGAGTTTTTCATGTTTCAGTCAAGATAACTTTGATTTTCCTCTCAAATTGTGTAAAGATAGTCTTTGAATATTTAGTTCATATATTTTGTCGTAGTCACTTGAATTTGATTATTAAAAAATAACTGAGTTATCCTGTGTTTTTGTAAAACTTTGTGTATTTTATAAATGTTTAAAGTGGTTCATCATCGAGTCTTTTTCTTGAGAATCGTATAAAGTTCTCATTTATTATAAGTCTTGTATAAATAGTGTTAAATTAATTTAAACCTTAGTTGTTAAGTTTCCACCATTGTAAAAATACAAATTTTTAATTTTCACTAGAAGATTTTTCGTTGATTCCTCCTTTGGTATTATTTTAATGTATAAACTTTGAAACGTTGTTATTTTATAAATGTTTAGTTTTGAACACCCTTCGTAGATAATTTCAAATAAATTTTCTTAAGGTTATATCCCTTGATGAATGACCTTTATTTTCTTCAAAACATTTCCACCTTTTCATATCACTCTTTTTCATTCCTAATCTTTTTACGAAATTTCTCTTTAACTGTGAACTCGACGTAAAACTTCTTATTTATCTTTAAACAGTCCTATTAAAACCCCTCCTGTCGTAAACTTCACTTCCCTCGTTGTATTCATCAGTCGTTTTATAATTTCTTGTACTACACAAACCCCTTCGTGTTCATTAGACCATAATACTCTGCAACACAGTCCCCTATTTTAACCTTTTATTCACCACTAGTACAACAGATTGGATTCAAATACACAGACTGTACGTCATTCCGGTTCGTTTGACTTTGTAACCGCAAACCTCGTCTCTTTCCAAATAACGTCCCGGATCGTTCCTTTCGTACCTGAACACGAGTTTTATGAATTTGAGGGACTACCAAAAATTCCCTCTAATAAATAAATAAATTCCTTCTAAAAAGTTTCCCTCTTCCACCCCAATCCCGACGTCCCTCCCACCACAAGGTCCCTGGAACACGAGTCGGATTTCAAGAGTAGGACGGAGGACCCACCCCCGAATCAAGGAAATCTTCTTGAGTTTCCATGTATAATTCATATAAGGAACTCCCCCTTGATCCCGAGACGAAACAACGATTTGATAACAAAGAATTGATGTAAAGGAAACAAAGACGTAAGGAAGTGGAGGGATTCGTCATTGGGAAACTTAGATGGGAAACGTTAAGTCTCTCTTCCAAATTCTCTGAAGTCTCTTCCGCTACCGTCGGGTGAGGTCATGAAAACGGATCTTTTAGGGTACCTGCCTCCTCGGACCATCCGACGTCAGGTACCCCAGCGATTCTCAGTCTGTGCTGACTCGCTGAAGTGAAAGTGAAAAGTGAAAGTACGTAACCTCTTCCTTTACCGTTGGGTGAGGTCACAAGAACGGACCTCTTAGGGTCCCTGTCCCCTCGGACCACCCGACGGCAGGTACCCCAGCGTGTCTCAACCTGTGCTGATTTCGCTGAATCGTCGTCGTCGTCGTCGTCGTCGGAAAAAGAACGTTTATTATCTACCCCTTGTACCCTTTCGGGGAGGGGGGGTGGGGGTTGGTCCCAAGACGAACAAGTTAGTCTGTAACTTCTAAAAAGAAAATCTTTTATGACTTAAAGAGTCTAAAAATGGGATTTCAACAACTATTGTGTAATCTTAAAATTTGTCCATGTACTGTCCCAGTCAAAACGTTAAACCTTCCTAGTAATACCTTGGTAGTACTTCCTCACTATCAACGTCTCTACTCGTACAATTCCTCCACTGGTCAGATTTCGTGGCACTAGTTCTTACTCCGATAACTTTAATAGACCTATACTATAATATACAGGACGTAATCTTTTCTCTGTCAGCTTAATCTCTTCCCTGCATAAACTTTCAGTCTCTCTTTACTGTCACTTGCTCTTGTAGTGTCAACTAATTTATACCTTTCATCTACTCTTCTTTCCCGGACCTTAATTACAAACCAGAGACGGAACCCACCAAACAATTTACTATCTCTTCAGAAGAGTCCAACGGGATTATTTTATGGTATGTGTCCTACTGAATTTGTCTGTAAATAAAGTGTGAAGACCTCCGACCCTTCAGATTCTCGTTCCACGGTCGTACCATCCTAAGAAAGTCTCCAGATAAGACAACCGAACAACCACCAACGATGTACGAGTGTACCGTAAAAGAAAACAAACGGACTTCCTCTCTCTCTTCTTTCGTTCGAGGGACCTCAGAGAAAATCTCCGTAATTTGGGTGGTACTCCCGGTGTAACAGTACTGGAGTAGATTGGGATTAATAGATGGTTTCCGAGATGGAGGTTTATGATAGTGAAATCTCAATCTCCAAGTTGTATACTTAAAAATCCTGTGTCAAGTGAGGAATCGTCTACAATTATACTTTTACACTTCTCTTTATTTCCTCCTTCTGTTAAACGGGTCCTCCTTATCCCCCATTCCGATTTCTCATAGTCAAATCAAAACCTATACTACCACAAATTAAAACTCACGAAAATCCTTTACGTCCACTTCTAAAGACCGTCTGTCGACCAATACATTGATCTTAAAAGTCTTTCACTACCCTCTCACTCCCCACTCTACACTAAACCTTCATAAATAAATAACGAATATATGTAGATTTCCTTGTTCACACTATTTTTCTCCCGGCGTCTACCTAGGGTACCCTTGTGACTCTACACCGGGTATGTATCTCTCTCTCACTTCCTCTGACCCTTCTCCGACTCCCTACCCTTCTCTTTGTTTAGACACAACAGTATCTTTGTTTTTTGCACTAACAATAGTCGGTATCTTACAAGTTTATTTCTAAAATAATTAGACTAAATCCGTAATCTTACAATAACCCCTTAATAAGGATCCTGTCATAGAGGTAGAATTTAATTGAAAGTAACTAAATCAATACGGGTAGAGAACGAGGTCCGAAGGATCCACCACGATCACCATTTCTTGGGTGGACGGTTACGTCCTGTGTTTTCCGAGTACCCAATCTAGGGACGAGCCCTTCTAGGGGACCTCCTCCCGTACCGTTGGACGAGGTCATAAGAACGGACCTCTTAGGGCACCTGTCTCCTCGGACCATCCGATGTCAGGTACCGCAGTGTTTCTCAACCTGTGTTAACTTTACTGAATCATGTGTGTGTGTAGGAAAAAAGGTGACACGGATTCGTACTGGGTCTTATCAGGCGGACGATGGGATCAAGACTATCACGTCTCTTCCCGGAACAAACGAGAATTACCAATCGGGTCTATCATCTTAGAGTACGATTTAGTCATGAAAAAGTCTACGGGAGACATTGGACTCCAACTAAAAGAGATTAGGTCTGGTGAAAAAACTTGTTTGGAGGACCTGGAAGACGAATCACGGGGAAAAAGAGACTAAGGGGTCACGACAGGGAACACGTAGAATAGGATGACGAAGATCTTCCTCTAGGGATGAGGAAAGACCTACGAAACATACAAACTATGTAAGACAAAGTACTGGACGACGTAGTAAGGAGACAAGGGATAGTGGAAACATCTCATAAGAAAGTCGTCTCGGAAGACTAAGGAATCTTAACGAAAATATTCCGTCAATGACGACCACAAACGTTCAAGTAGAAATGAAAAAAAACTTTGGTTTTTCCTTTTTTTTATTTATTTTATTTCCTTAGCCGAAGTCGAGTCTCCTTCGTAAGACCCTTCTCTTACGTCCGTCAGGACACTAAGACGTAGAATTTGTCCCCGGAAAGGAGTACTACTCTTAATGGAACCGGACCCGACTCGGAAGGGTTTCCTGGGAAAGGTGAATTCGAAAAATAATTTTTTCATTTAACCCTAATAACATAAGGGAGTGAAATGTAACTTTCATTTTAAAAAATTTAATTAACACCGGATTTGACTATCGTTTGTCTCTCCAAGATTATCGTTGGACCGCCGGAGAACAAATCGGTCGTCTCTAAAGTCAATAACGAAGACCCTTACCGAACCGACTCTATAAAAATTAAATGTAAAAAAGAAGGAAGATTACTTCCTAACTTAATACTGAATGCTCTTTTAGGGGTCACAGAACCTCTCTCTCTCTCTCTCTACAACTGATTGAAGGAGACTGAACTAACCTCACGTCAATAAATAAACTTCGATCAAAATTCAGTGTCCCCACCGTAAGACTTCCTAAAGACGTGTATCCCCTCGTGATAGGTCTTTTACAGCAACCGAGGGGAGTCCTCGGGTAACACGAGACTGAAGTCGTGTCACCCGTCACAACATTTTCTAGTCTTCCCAAAGAGACATGGTCAATGAATGTGAGGACCTTACAGGTAGGGCTGACCTGGTCAGTTGGTCCCAAGTATCAGTCTTTGTCGAGACCGGAGAGACTTGGACGGAGACGGAATCGTTCATCCCTTAAGGTTTACCGTCGGAGAGGTATATCGGTGGTGGACGATTCCCTTGTTCGGGATTGTCTGTCTTGTCTAAACATTTACCATTAGAGACGACATTGTTAGCAAGAGACGGACGATGTATCACCCTTACCATTTTTACACCTATAACGTTTTGCATTAATGACCGGACCTTTACAAGGAAGACACCGTCTACCATTCTAGTTCTCGTCTCTGTCTGTACAGGAAGGCGTTTGGTTCCCATTACCAATGTGTTATCCGAATCCATTGTCGGCGATCTCCTCCATCGAAATCCATTTTGAGTCAATACACATAATTTTCTTGGAGAAACTTAGACCTGTCGAGTTCCTTTTTAGAGAAAACTCCTGTGGCCCGAACTCAGGGTGATGTTCGTACCCTATGGGTCAAATGTCAAGTTCTTGTCTTACCCACACAGTCGAAACAGACACAAGATTCCATTACGTAAGATCCACAAAGGTATAAAGTCCCTTTCTTAAATTCTTCTTTCTTTCGTTGTCGTTTTGACTCTTGTCTTGAGCTCGTATTACTGGAACCTTTTCGTAAACCAGACACGGAGGTCAAAAGACTTTCGTCGAAAGTTGACGTTTTTATAAAAAACTTCAACGGCTAATCTCTTTAGACAGGACTTCGAATAAAGTCAAAGGAGAACGACGTCACGGTTGGTCATATACCATAGAGTACTACGTGCAAGGAAACAAATCGGGTGGAATATATATTGACAACGTGAAGGTCGGGAATGACGTTTCTATCTCGTAAAAGGATTCCTAACCTACTCTGCGTGACGTCTAAGTCAATTACGTAAAAAAGATTTACGCTCTTAAAAAAAAAAAGGGTTCGTGACTCGGTTCATTGTGTACCTTTTCTCGGAAATTACAAAACATCTTTTGTCAGGGGTAAACCATTACATGTGACGTTCAACTTTCTATCGTAGGACCGAAAAGGTTAGCCAAGATTTTCTGAGTGATAAAGGATAAATAACAAAGACAAACCGTCTCGAGTCTAAGAATTTTCGTTCTCCCTCTATTAAAGGATTTCTTTAACTTAAAAGAAAGACTATTAATTCCGGAACTCTCAGGTTATAAATCCTTTCGAGGTTGGTTTTATCCTTCTAATTTATCTTTGTAAAATAAAAAACTACAGTGGGTTCAATTCGGATTTTCTGTTACCTTTCATCAGAGAGAAGAGTATAACCACGTCAGTAGTTTAATAAATCTAGTGCACCATGTATTTATCAAAACGAGAATCTTAAAGAACAAACAAAGTCGACCTGTATAACCATCTGTCATTGATGGGTACTCTTGATGGTACCCAGAGAGTTGTAATATTTGAGTTGTCTACTAAACCGTAGTTGTTGTCTCACAATTATTAGTGACAAGACGTGTAGGCTACTGATTCATATTTTGGTGACTCTTCCCGTCAATAGGAACAACGTCAGGATTTACTTTCTCCATACTCACTCTGGTATCGGTTCCATTTATCCACGGGGTATGAGGTTTACGGTGTGTTCTCTACGGAGGTACTTCTAGTGTTTCTTTACTATTCGTACTTTGACACAGTGTGACTACAGTGAGTCACCACCAAACATACAAATACTCCTATGGGTACCATCATAAGTCCAAAATACGGTTAAAAAATTACTTAACCCTCGGGTACCAGTCCTAGTGTACAGTAAACCTTTGTTTTTACACATTACGCTACACCCATCGGGGAAGTCGACAAAACAAGAAGAAGTCTCTTCCTTTTGTACGAAAAGAGAAGCAAGGATATTTAGACGTCACATCTGAACTCTCGGACGAGAGACTAAGGAAACCAAGGAATGTCAGAAATAACACACACGATCCGACACGAAAATATAATACTTACTACAAAATTTCTAATTCTGAGACCTGTTGCACGGTATAGAATGAGTAGTACTGTCGGGGCCTTCGTCCCATTAACCCTCACCCCTCCGTCTCTCCCGACTCACTCAAAAACGGGTACCTACACTGAAGGATACCCATTTACTCGTACATTTTCGTCTTTGTGGAAAAGTTTTATCTCAGCTTTATGACAACAGTTTGATGGTTCGAATTTAAATGTGACACATTATAGACACTGACTGGATGACAGATTGACGAACGTTTACCAAAGAGGAGGTTCGTCTTCATCCATTACTCTTAAAATAAGGTCGTTAAGAGATAAAGTTTGTCTTAAGACATCCTCCACGGCCAGAGAAATATGTAATAATTTAGAGAGTGACTCCTAAAAAAAGGGGACTTTAGACTGGATTCCAAAAGTAACCTTTGATAACTTAAGACTCAACTAAACCTCACGGATCGTTGAATCTACTCGACGTAGTCAAACTCAATCTAAAGCACAAGGTACATGATTTCACACAAAGGTCACAGACGGTCTTTTTAGACCCTGGAAGACAGGAGACGGTCGGGGTGGAGTGACACGGCACCGACGCGAAACGAGTAGTCATACTTTACCCACGGGACAAAGGTCGCCTTTACTCATGACTCATCCTTCGGGAGAGAAGGGATGAAGGTACTAAGGACGGTCTTCTATGTACATGGATATCTTCGATCAGCAAACAGAAACGAGGTAGAGCAGGAAGACACAGGGTCGAGTGTGGACGAGATGTTCCTTACACGACGGTCAATGGATTTACGCCAGTCTCTTGATTTATCCTAGAATTATTTATCCCCTTTGTCTACCTCCGATCTTCGAAAACGTTTCAATTTTCTTACCACACGAATTATCTGATTTACGAATTATCGTCATTATCGACGGTTCAGTGATGTATTGAGTGATTATACGTACTTGACATCGTCGTTCTTTCGCTGACGAAAGTCAGAGTTCCTGAAAGGATTTTTAAGTTCCAACATTCTTGGATTGGATCTCTTATTAATGAACAGGTCTGCACTATTGTCTGAGACCGTCTTGTTTTTACTGTCGAACTAAGTGTCTGTTTATATTCAGCCAGAACCTACAGACCGAAGGTAAAAAGACTCCTCTCTATCTACAGAAATTTTTCGGAGTCGTCACTTGTAGGACAGTCAAATTTTCCAGTCTGTGACTTCACATAGTCTTCTCTACTACGACGTGTGTGGTAACTCTCTTTTCTTTAACTAAAGTAATAGGAGCAAGTAGACGATACCTAATTAAGTCAAGGGTTATAACACCGTTAATTCCGTGAAAACATACGACAGGACTGGATCAACTCCTCGGTCCATTATTTGTCGTCATGGTCCGTCCTTCCGTTGATACCGATTCAATTTTTAGGAATCTTTATTTACGGCAAACCTTGTCTCAAACCTTAAATCCGTAAGTTGACGTTCACTGATTCTTTTTTTCTCGTGTTTATTTTCTGTTGGGGGTCTTTGTGAAGGGACATACAGTCTTTCACTTAAACGTAAAACCCATCGGTCACTAGATGTGGTCCCGAACTTTTGTCAGGACATTCTCTGTAAAACGATAAGTATCCCCTGTCATATCTTCACTGACTCCCCCATATTTTTACGACGTTCTGACCATGGAAGGGTACAGTCTCCCGACTAAAAGACGGTCAGGTTTGAAGAGTCATCAAATTTACGGCGTAGAGCTTTCTCTTATATCGTCTAGGAGGATTTGGTCGAGGAAGACTAAAAGACAAACGAGTTAGTGAGGTCGAATTTTGGAAGTAGTAGTACAATTAGACCAGTAGATCCTGGGGAATTTAATGAACGGTCAAATATAAGTAAGACGAAGGTCACTCAAGTGTCACAGTAGAGAAGGAAAGAAAGGGGAGGGTGAATGTGTCAGGAGTGTCTTCGGGAATAATTGAGGAGTGAACCTGTTGACATTACCGAAAAATTGACAGAGGAGTGGATGGGAAAGGTTTGTGGTCACGTCAGATGAGTGTTGACTGTATAATTAGGACGATTTCAGAAAGGAATTAGTACAGTTGGAGAACGAGATTTTACAGTCTACCGCAGGGTTACTGATGATTTAATCATGGTTCAGAAGTGGGAACGTAAGTTGCGAGGGTTCCCATTCGGAATCGACGAGTAAACACGGACAGGGTAATCAGAAGGTACGGGGAAAACGAGACTAGTCAGGTCTGACACTCAGTCAGGATTCGGTGAAAAGGACTCATCGACGTAAACACAAAGACGAGTAAGAAAAGGAAGAACCCTACAGGAAAAGGGAAGGAAATCGAGTCTTAGGTTGGGTAAGAGGTTCCAGTCAGTACTTTGCGAAGTATCTCGTGAGGGACTGAAAGGAGATGACTTGTATTAAATAGAGACAATAAATATGGAGAGAAAACCGTGTCTAGTATTGGGGTACCTTGTCAATTTTCTAACGTTCCTGAATCTTATTCTTCTAGATAAGATGAAAACAGAGAATACTTAACCCCGTTCTGTACCTTGGAAAATTTTTAGAGTCAAATCTATCAGTTTAAGTTGTTTATAAATAATTCTTAGTTGGGATACAAACCTTACACAGTTACTTGTTTTGTTTATGGAATGTAATACCCTCCTCCTCTGTTTGGGTGTCCGTAAAGTTTTACATGTTTCATTCATTTATTGACCATACCGTACAACATTCTACTAGCAATCGTACTAAAAATTTTTCTCGTGTCTTCTACCCTCTCCGTCTCTGTCCAACTTTAAAATTAAACCCAATAGTCCCATCCGGAATAATGTTTTTATCATAACTTAGTTTACCAGAATTTCCTCCATTTCCTCAAGTGGTGTACAGATAGACCCCTTTTACGTTAGGGTCGTTTCTTTTGTCGGTCACGTTTTTTAATCCTCACCGACCTCACCTTACTCATTCCTTCTCTGATTACTTCCTTTTTAAATTTCTCTATTACTCTTGTCTCTTCTCTAAACTTCCGGAACATCAGGTAACGTTCCGAAAAATAAAATATGACAAACACTTTACCCTCGGTGAAGTCCAAAGACCGTATAGGTTCATTAGACTACACGTAAAATCTTCCCAGTGAGACTGAAGAGACAACACTGACACCACCTCTTTCACTTTCGTTCCTCTGATCAGTCCTCACATATATACTTATACCGTTCTGTACTACTACCAAATTCACTCTTGTTAGTGTTACCTTCATTCCTCTTCATCTGTTTTAGACCTACATTAAAGTTCCAAAGGAATACCTGACTTACACTATACCTTTATTTCTCTCCTCAGTTCTTACTAACGTTCTAAAGACCGTTTTACCGTATTACCTCAGCGGTAGTTAACTCTACCCCTTCTCACCCATTTCGTCAAAGTTGTACTTCCGTTTGTAGTCCCCAAGTCAAAACTTGGATGAACCTGAAACTCTAAAGTAAATCCGTAGGTTCGATTTTTTTTTTTTTACATCCGTCAACCTCCATATGTCGATACTTTACCTTTATCATTTAGAATGCTATAAGTTGTTTGTGTCAACTGGATTTCTACTTTATACTACTCTAATACGTACATTTAAAATATAATAAATGTATACGATAGGACAGAAAGGAAAGATAATAATAAATCAGAAAAACATATATTAAATACAGACTATACATAAGACTTAGAAGGACTTCGGTTTGGATACTAGTAAAATAAATAGTAAGTAAAACTTTTTTTGTACATAACAAACAGAGAAAAATATTTTTTATGTTGAAGTGACGATATCACTTCTATCACTGTCTACAATTGGTTTGAATGACACCACTAGTAAAAAGTTATATATGTTTATAGTTTAGTCATTGAAAACATGGACTTCGATTATATAATACAGTTAATATGGAGTTATCTTTTTACTTTTACATTTTTTATCGTTATTAGTATTTTTTCGTTCAATTCTTATTGATGGACAGTAGTGTAGTGAACTTCTATTTTTGACTATTATAAAACCATATAGAAACTTGAAATGAACTCATAAAGAACCACAAAGAATGAAACTCACATAAGGAGAGAGTACTATAAACAATTATAATATTAGAAAATGTGATTGTAAAATTTTTTATAAATGAGATAACTCAATTTTATATATAAAGTCCAAAAGTTTCCTATCTGGACAAATTTCCTCTGTATGTCTTTATGTATGAAAGGACTAAAGAAATGTTGGAAAAAACAAGGGAACCAATCAATGTGGTTTTGCATTTAGATTCTAAAACTTCAGTGTCAGAAAGAACTATAGTATAGAAGTTATAACTTTTTTTTTTTTTTTTCGACAAACGGGGGGTTTTGGATACGATTTCGAAAGAGTCATTAACGATGTATGTGTGACTAAGTCGACACACTAACAAAGACAGTCCTTAAAAATTGGAGTGAGGACTGAGATAAAATACACAGTTAAGAATAAAAAGAAAAAAGGATATGATGGATTAACGTAAAAAACACGGAAAATTTTTTTAAAATAAAAATGAAATAAAATGAAATGTTATGACATAACCAAAACGGTATGTAACTGTACTTAGACGGTGCCCACATGTACTCAAGGGTTAGGACTTGGGGGGAGGGTGGAGGGTGAGGTATAGTAGAGAGACCTAGTAGGGACACGTGGTCGGGGTTCGTAAGACATAGGACATAGATTGTATCTGACCACTAAACAAAGAATGTACTATCATATGTACAAAGTTACGGTAAGATGGTTTAGCAGGGTGGGAAAGGGAGAGGGTGTCTCAGGTTTTCAGGTAAGATTTGTAGACACAGAGAAAACGACAGAGTGTATCTCCCAATAGTAATGGTAGAAAGATTTAAGGTATATATACACAATCATATGATATAACCACAAAAAGAAAGACCGAATAAAGCGAGACATATTATCCGAGGTCAAAGTAGGTGGAGTAATCTTGACTAAGTTTACATAAGAAAAATTACCGACTCATTATGAGGTAACACATATGCATGGTGTCGAAAGAATAGGTAAGTAGACGACTACCTGTATATCCAACAAAGGTACAGGACGGATAATATTTGTCACGACGCTACTTGAAACCCCATGTGCACAGAGAAAGTTAAGACCAAAGGAGCTACACATACGGGTCCTCACCCTAACGACCCAGTATTCCGTCAAGATAAAGGTCAAAAACTTCCTTAGAGGTGTGACAAGAGGTATCACCGACATGATCAAACGTAAGGGTGGTTGTCACACTCTCCCAAGGGAAAAGAGGTGTGGGAGAGGTCGTAAATAACGAAAATCTGAAAACCTAGCGTCGGTAAGACTGACCACACTTTACCATGGAGTAACACCAAAACTAAACGTAAAGAGACTATTACTCACTACAACTCGTAGAAAAGTACACAAACAATCGGTAGACATACAGAAGAAACCTCTTTACAGACAAATCAGGAAACCGGGTAAAAAACTAACCCAGCAAATAAAAAGACCTTAACTCGACGTACTCAACGAACATATAAAAACTCTAATCAACAAACAGTCAACGAAGTAAACGATAATAAAAGAGGGTAAGTCTTCCGACAGAAAAGTGGAACGAATATCAAAGGAAACAACACGTCTTCGAAAATTCAAATTAATTCAGGGTAAACAAATAAAAACGAAAATAAAGGTCATAAGACCCTCCACCTAGTATCTCCTAGGACAACACTAAATACAGTCTCTCACAAAACGGATACAAGAGGAGATCCTCACAATATCAAAGACCAGAATGTAAATCCAGAAATTAGGTAAAACTCAAATAAAAACACATACCACAATCTTTAACTAGATCAAAGTGAGAAAATGTTCACCAACTGGTCAAAAGGGTCGTGGTGAACAATTTCTCTAACAGAAATGAGGTAACATATAAGAACGGAGGAAACAGCTTCTATTCCACAGGTATCCACACACCTAAATAGGGACCCGAAAGATAAAACAAGGTAACTAGATATAAAGACAGAAACACGGTTATGGTATGACAGAACTACTGACACCGAAACATCATCTCGGACTTCAGTCCGTTCAACTAAGGAGGTCAAGGTAAGAAGAAAGAGTTCTAACGAAACCGATAAACTCCAAAAAACATAAAGGTATGTTTAACACTTTAATAAACAAGATCGAAACACTTTTTATGGCGACCATCGAACTATCCCTAACACAACTTAGACATCTAACGAAACCCATCATATGAGTAAAAGTGATATAACTAAGAAGGCTAGGTACTTGTACCATATAAAGAGGTAGATAATCACAGGAGAAACTAAAGAAAGTGGTCACAAAATATCAAAAGATACATATCCCGAAATCAAAGAAATCCATCTATATAAGGATTCATAAAATAAGAAAAGCAACGTTACCACTTACCTTAACAAAGGGATTAAAGAAAAAGATGAAAGAGGAATAATCACATATCCTTACGTTCCCTAAAGACACACAACTAAAATATAGGACGATGAAATGATATAAGTAACTAATCGAGATCATTAAAAGACCACCTCAGAAATCCCAAAAGGTACATCTCCTAGTANTACAGTAGACGTTTGTCACTTACAAAATGAAGAAGAAAAGGTTAAACCTAAGGAAAATAAAGAAAAAGACGAGACTAACGACACCGGTTTTGAAAATCTTGATACAACTTATCATCACCACTTTCACCCGTGGGAACAGAACAAGGACTGAAATCCCCTTTACGAAAGCTAAAAAGTGGTAACTCCTATTATAACCGACACCCAAACAGTATATATCGAAAATAATACAACTCCATACAAGGAAGATAAGGACGAAAGACCTCTTAAAATTAGTATTTACCTACAACTTAAAACAGTTTCCGGAAGAGACGTAGATAACTTTATTAGTATACCGAAAATAAAAAGTTAAACAATTACACCACTTAATGTAACTAACTAAACGTCTATAATTTCTTAGGAACGTAGGGACCCTATTTCGGGTGAACCAGTACCACATACTAGAAAAAATTACACAAGAACCTAAGACTAACGATCCTAAAACAATTCCTAAAAACGTAGATACAAGTAGTCACTATAACCGGACATCAAAAGAAAAAACACCGTAGAAACAAGTCCAAAACCATAATCCCACTACCACCGGAGTATCTTACTCAAACCTTCAAATGGAAGGAGACGTTAAAAGACCTTCTCAAACTCCTCCTATCCACAATCGAGAAGAGCTTTAAAAACCATCTTAAGTCGACACTTCGGAAGACCTGGACCCGAAAACAAACGACCTTCTAAAGACTAATGTCAAAGTTAAAGGCACGAACCTACCCAGACAATTCTAAAAGATAAAGAAGGACCAAGTCAAAACCTTTCAACATGAAAAGATTCTTAAACAGGTTAAGAAGGTGCAACAGGTAAACTAACCGTATGTTAACGACTATCATCAGAGAATACTAGGAAACATAAAGACACAACAGACAACACTAGAGAGGTAAAAGTAAAGATTAAAATAACTAAACTAAAAAGAGAGAAACGAAGAACTACTCAGACCGATTACCAAACAGTTAAAATAAATAGGAAAGTTTCTTGGTCGAAAACCGAAACAACTAAAAACGATACCAGAGAAAACAAAGAAAACGTAAATAAAGACGGGATTAAAAATTCTAAAGAAAGGAAGATGATTGAGACCCCAAGAGGTTAAGAAGGAAAAGATCAACGAAATCAACATCTCAATCCAATAAATAAACTGAAAAAAGAACAAAGAACTCCATACGGACATAACGATACTTGAAAGGAGAATCGTGACGAAAATATCACAGGGTGTCCAAAACCCAACAACACAAAAGTAAAAGTAATCAAAGATACGTATAAAACTAAAGAAAAAACTAAAGAAGACACTAAACAACCAATAAGTCTTCACACAACAAGTTGGAGGTATACAACCTTAAAAATTATCAAAAAGAGGACATTAACTCTAGATTAGAATTACGTAATACCAGTCTTTTCTACGAACCTTACTAAAGCTAAAAAAACTTAAATAGTTCAAATCTAAATACCGGGTCCTACACTAGATAGGACCTCTTCCAAGGTACTCGTGAACTTTTTTTCCACTTTAAGTAACAAAACCCCACTTTACAGGATATCTATAGTTAATCCAGATTGACTAGATTACATAGTAAATTTCAAACGCAAAGAAACAATTAAAAGACAAATCAACTAGACAGGTATCCACACTCACCCCATAATTTCAGAGGGTGATAATAACACAATAACAACTAAAGGGGAAAGTATGAACAATCGTAAACAGAATGTATAACGCCACGAGGATATAACCCACGTATATATAAATATTAACAATATAGAAGAAGAACCTAACAAGGAAACTAGTAATACATCACCGGAAGAAACAGAGAAAAGTGTCGGAAACAAAATTTCAGATAAAATAGCCTATACTCATAACGGTGAGGACGAAAGAAAACCAGAGATAAACGCACCATATAGAAAAAGGTCGGGAAGTGAAAGTCAGACATACACAGGGAACAAAACTCCACCCAGAGAACATTCGTCGTATATCTCCCCAGAACAAAAACATAGGTAAGCCGGTCAGAAACAGAAAACCAACCCCGCAAGTTGGGTAAATGCAAATTCCATTAATAACTATTCATACTAGGGCAATGGTAAATGAAATAACAAAACCCAAGCCCAAATATGTGGGAAAAGCACAAAGGACAGATCTCTTATAGGAAATCTTAAACAACCTCTCGACCAAACCACCACGACTTAAGAGAGTCGAAAACGAACAGACATTTCGAAAACTAAAGAGGAAGCATAAACTTACTCTAGGAACGACCCATGTCATTAGACCCGACATCCAATAACAGAAAGTAGTGAAATTCATACAGAACGGTAAGGGAGGACCGGACTTCTCAAAGATAACTTTCTAGTCGACAATAGGAATACCCTTAGGGGAACACACAATAAACAACAAAAAGGGAACGACGAAAATTATAAACAAGAAACACAAACTAGAAACAATTAAATTAATTATACACAGAACCCAACAAAGTGGAACTCAAATAGGACAAACCTTGAGAGACCCAAAGAACCTGAACCCACTAATAAAGGAAGGAGTAAAATCCCTTCAAAAGTTGATAATAGAGGAGTTCCTAAAAGAGTACTAGAAAGAAAGACAGAAGAAGAAGACCCTGAGGATATTAAGCTTACAACCTCGCAAAGTATAACAGGACCTCNTAAGCTTACAACCTCGTAAAGTATAACAGGACCTCCAGAGACTCTAACAGGAGTAAAGAAAATTAAGCAAAAAGAACAAAGGAGAGACTAAGTATATAAAGATGGTAAGATAGAAGATAAAGTGATTAGGATAGAAGATGGAGGTAATAAGATGATAAACAACGGAGGTCTCACAAAGACTAGAGTAATATATAACTGAGAAAAAATAAAGAAAATCCAGGAACAATTTGGAAAGAACGTAGAAGAGGTCCGATAAATAGACACTAAGGTAAAACTAAAGTTCTAAAACCTAGTAAAAGTGATAGTAATAAGTCTTAAGAAAGAGTCCATCTAAGGGATAGAGAAGGAGAAAACAAACCAAAACACCCGTAAAGAGGACAAGGAAATGGACGACCCATAAGGAGACAGAGAAGTAGAACCAATATAACGACACAAACCCCACCGGAAAGACATAAGACCGTTAAACACCCCAAGAGAAATAATACCTCAAAGGAGTGACACCCACCCCAACATAGTCACCGAACAGTTCCAAAGAACCAATCCCTTCGAACACAGTCTCAAGACCACCCACCTCGACCTAAAGAAGAGAGACCTCACGTTACCTCACAGGTCATTACTCAATACTCTACAGATACCAAAACCTCATTCAAACTCGACGGACATATAACTTCGAGTCCCCACACAAGGACACAACGACCTCTTAAACGCACCATACAGAACGAGACCTTGAACAACCGGGAACCCACCACGAACCAAAGTCACATCCATACCTCCGTAAACTACTCGAGGACAACTAATTACAAGGGACCTAAGTCCTCAAGAGACTACAAGAGTCCTAAACCTAAATTCGGAGGACGAAGACCAAAAGTCAAAATAAAAATGTCATCAGAGTTCTGAAGAGGTAGATATGTCGTGACTACTATTTTGTAGATCCAATTTCTACTTTTCAAAGAGGTGTAACTCCCTGTGGGTCTCTCCAAGTGACTCAATGTACCTCTTCTCGTCTCCCTCTCCTATCAATCTCCACTGACCTTACTCTACTCCACCCTAGTTTTCTCCTCTCTCTTTCGATCGGTCATTAGTGCAGGAATACACACGAGGTGTCAGACCTGACGAGTCTCTACAAGTGCCTCAATATGTCCCTTCTCCTCTCCCTCCTTCATGTGTCTCCACCGGTCCTCCTATTTTCCGCCCTTACTTTTCCTCTCTATGTCTAGGTCGGTCATTGGTGAAGGGATTCTCAAGAGGTGGTGGACCTTGTGTGTCTCTAAGTCTCAACCCATCTCTTCTCTTCCCCCTCCCTCCTCCGTCTCTGTTGGACCACCTCTTTTTCCTCTCAGGTTTCTTCCTCTCTCACCAGTTCGGTCATTAGAGCGAGAGTCCATTTTAACCCATGACTTCTAACCCAAAAATTTACATGTTTTAACTATTGTTTATGGTTTTTCGTTTCTAATTTTTAGATCTCATTCCAACCTAAAAGTTTTTATGTTATAATTTCTTTTCTTCTTCTTCTTTTTCTTTCCGTACTCTTAATAATTTTTTTGTTGTTGTTGTTGGTGTTATATATATATATACCACAAACGAAATTTTTATCCCAGAGAAAAAAAAATTCATTATCATCCAATATTTTTAATTTTAATTTCCTCCTTATCTCCTGAATTTTAAAATGTTTTCAAAAAATTTTTTTTCTTCTTTTTTGTTTTGTTGTAGTTGTTGTTTTTTTCTCTTACCAGTATTTTTATCATTTCTATAAAGACACTGAAAGAGACTACAACACCCGTCACACCCCAGTGAAGGTTCCGCCAAGGGAGACAAATCGAAGAAGACAAACGACCAGAGAAGTCACAGACTAAAGACGGGACTGTGTTCCCCCCGCCACCACCTGTGAAAAAAGAAAAAAAAAATCCGAGTGAACAAGTCAGTGTGACACCCCTCCCTCCCTACGACGTTTGTTTATTGTGACCGCACACGAGCGTCACAGAGTCGGAGTGACCCGTACGGGGACGTGTGCCGGGTGTGGCGAGTCCGAGATGCAACGAGGAGACCCTTGGCAGACTCCGGTCGGGATCCGACGTACGTGGAGGGGCCAGATTCGGTGAGTCCGAGCGAGAGTCCATCGGGAGTCTCCGCGTCTAAGCCAACCCGGACGTAAAACACAGGAAGGGTCCTGGCTCATCGAGTTCACAAACCACTCGTGTCAGTGACGCTGAATAACGGAAAGGGCAGGGACGACGAGTCAAAAGAACCATATGGCGACCGCGGGGAACACTCCGCCTACCACTGACAGGTCCTGGGGTTCTACAGAATCGTTTCTTCGGACGAACGTCAAACCATCCATTTCAGAGAGGCCCCGACGCTAACGGGGGAAGGTCGGGAATGCCGAGACCGACGGACAGTGGCCTCCCCCTACCAGACGTCGGTCGATAAAGACAAAGTAGGAAACAAGACACGTGCCAGGACCACCACACAATACAATCTCGAAAAGTACACCATCAATAGGGTGTCAGACCATACGATCGGGTTGAATCAAGCGAGACCAATGTGAACGCCGTAAGGTCGGGTTAAGAATTTTTCGTGACGTCGGACGCGGAGGGACGGGTCGGGGGTGAACGATCACCGCCTACGTCCGCAGACGGGACGAAGAGACGACCCCCTCAGTGGCAACCCGAGTAGTAGACAACCAAAATTAATATATAAATAAAAAGAAGGGACAATACAACGGGAGACACGAAGGTTCCGGGCGGTGTCTGAACCGTCACTCTCACAAAGGACCACAAACCTTTGAAGAGAGAAAAATTCTGAGGGAAGGACCCGGTCCTGAGGGAAGGGCCCTGCCTCGAGGGAGGGATGGAGGAAACAAAGGAAAAAGCAGAAAATATAAAAAGGATGGACAAAAACTTCTGTTACTAGACGAAAAGACCCACGGACTAAGGAGACGGTCGTAAGTCTTCAACAAAACATCTTAAATGAGTCACAACTTTACAAGAAAACTACTTAAACACCCCCTCTTTCACCAGAGGGGCAGGATAAGGAGACGGTAGAATCCTGGTGGGGGGGAAAAACACGGAAAATTTCAAAGATTTTTTACAAAAAAACCTACTTCAAAGTTGGTCGGTTGGTTGTTGTCTACATGAACATAGTACCTTCGTGTTCGATCTATACTTACTGACAATTACCCGACATCGAGGGTCCGCTCTTCCTCCTTCCTTATACATACGTGTCTTACTACTGAAATTCATGAGAAGATCAAAATCTAAAGTATTCGACATCTTTACTACATTAAAACGAAAGAATCTAAACATAAAGAATCTGACCGAGTAACACCTTGTTTTTACATAAGGTGTTAATAAAAGATCACCCTTCCCATTTTTATTACTGATTAGCTTGTAACGATATTTTCGGTTGTGGATACAACCGACGGGTTCGACGTCACATAAATAAATAACAGTAATAATTATACTAATATAAACATAAAACCCGTCATTAAACCGAGTCATAATTGAAAAAGAAAACCTTCTCTCTTTCCAAATAACGTCCCGGTTCGTTCCTCTTCCCCCGTTGAAGTCATAATTGTCAAATTCTATTTTCACAGAGGTTGGAAAAAAGGTTAAAGACAGAAGACCGTCTTTGGGATAAGTATCATGATTTAATAGAATATTATATCCCTAATAATACATATCATATATTATATATAATACGATATAATATATATGATATATTTTTAGATCATTTTAATATTATTTTATATCCGTCTGTCCATTAAATGAGGATCATCAAACCAATAGGTTTATAAATTATGAAGTTATTTTCGTCCACAACTTAATCACTTTTTTTATTAGAGGTCAGGAGTACCCAAGAAAGACAAACCTATATTTATTAATTATAAATACTCCTTTTATTTATCTATACTTGTAGACGTGTTTTATAGTATATATGAAACTTTCTTTTACTTCAGATTCGGATCCCATCGTTACCTATTCTTTATCCGTTTCCTTTATATGTATGTCTTGTGTTTGTAGTAGAGTCTCAGAAGAGGTTGTGGTGTCAAGTTTTCGTAGTTAAGAAGCCGTGAGTCGAAAGAAGTGTCAGGTTGAGAGTGTAGGTATGTACTGGTGTCCTTTTTGGTATTTACTCCCAGGTATTAATAATTTTAATTGAGACAGAGATACCGGAATGTGATGGATAACGAAAACGTCTCTTTTACCAGAACTATTTCGTCGTTTTATATTATTTTTAATAGGACGCTACTTATAACAGTATAACCCAAAATGTAATGAAATTTTACACATTTTATTTCCAATTTTTCGCCATAAACCCTTTTGTTTCAGTACTCTTCAAGTAAAAATTTCTTGTCCCGTTGGTCTAATTCTCATTTCACTGTCGCAATGATAACAAACAGTAATTCTAATAATGTTGTCAACGACATGCAGAACTGAGTGACAAAACGAAGTATGACTTCGTAGTAAGAAAAACTCGTGGTGTTTACCATGTTAGTCGCCTGTTTCTCTGTTGTGACGGACTTAGATTTAGTGACCGTGACTTGAGTCCCTCTGGTGAGTACCTCGTCTGTTAAGTAAGAGTAAAGATCAACCGATTTAATGGACCCCAGTTGTGTTCCTGTTTTTAATTTTCTATATTACTTACCATATAAGATCTTATACACCAGACCGTTTGTCTCAAGACTCACAGTCATCGACGTAATAACGTTGTCCGTTGTTGTAATTACACGAGGTACAGATCCCCCAAGGTCGATAATCAAACCCACTGTCGAGGGAAAACGGTTATACCTATCAGATGTAACTCGTCCTGACGATCACTTTTTAAAGGAATCGTAAGAACTCCGTCCATCTTTTTTAGAGAGAAAGATTGGACGATGGTAGGAACGGATAATAGGTTCTAGAAAAAGATAGTTCAAACTAAGACTAGGGGACAGTGTTGAACATCTTTGTAAAGTTTGTCACACCAGATTTATACGAATTACCATAGAAGTTAAACCTAAGTTTTCCTTTCAATGAATTTCTTGTTACAGATACTGAAGTCCCCGTATATATCTTCATCTTTATTTACCGGAAAGGTCATCTAGTTTACGGTTTTGATTTAACTTCATAAAGTATACGACCTCTTTTTACATTAAATATTGTATACACGGTGTCTAACACCACTTTCAAGACCATTATTATTCAGTTTCGGTGACAACCAAATTTACTGTATAACAAAGGAAAAAACAACTCCCAAGTATAAAAAGTAAATGACTTAAATAGAAAAAGAGGACATACTCCTTGTCTACTTAGTATCAAGATGTTCACGACGGACTTGATTATTTTTGATTATTACGGTAAACGTTTTACCGGTTTTCAAAACAAAAAAAAAAATTCTAAAATTAGAATATACGGACGACGGTTTAAGTTAGTACAAAATTTCGTTCGTGATCCATACCGAAGAGAAGTGAGTTCTCATCTTACTATTTTTAGAAACATGAGGTTTCACGTGAGTCTTTTAACCTGTCAGATAGACCATCTTGACCTGTGTAAGTTGTCCTAGACGTGAGGTCGTCTATGTAACCAAAAGACGTACCGAGTATTTACACGGATGAATGATGGAGGGTCTTTTTAACGGTCTTCACCCGAAGGACCTTTCTGAAAGGAATAAAGTATCTTTTAATCTCTATGGTTCCCTTGTAAAGTACGTTTCTACACGAGTTATTTCCTGTCTTTACCATACCTGGATTGTCTTCGTCTTCTATAATTCTTCTCCACCGTTCTTATGTGTCTTATTGACATGTTTTTTCTAGAAGTGTTGGTTCTATTAGTGTTACCACACTAGTGAGTGGATCTCGGTCTGTATTACCTTACACTTGAGTTCACCCGGAATCTTTCGTAGTGATGTTTGTTTCGATCACCTCCACTATCTTAAAGTCAACTCGATAAAGTTTAGAACTTTCTACTACGACACTTTCACGACGTGAGTTATACGGTCGTTTAAACCTTTTGAGTCGTCACCGGTGTCCTGACCTTTTCTAGTCAAAAGTAAGGTTAGGGTTTCTTTCCGATACGGTTTCCTACGAGTTTGATGACGTGTTAACGTGAGTAGAGTGTACGACCATTTCATTACGAGTTTTTAGAGGTTCGGTCCGAAGTTGTCATGTACTTGGTACTTGAAGGTCCACAAGTTCGACCAAAATCTTTTTCGTCTCCTTTGTCTCTAGTTTAACGGTTGTAGTCGTCCTAGTAGTTTTTTCGTTTTCTCAAGGTCTTTTTGTAGATAAAGACGAAATAACTGATACGGTTTCGGAAACTGACACACCTAGTGTTATTTGACACCCTTTAAGACTTTCTCTACCCTTATGGTCTGATGGACTGAAAGGAGAACTCTTTGGACATACGTCCAGTCCTTCGTTGTCAATCTTGACCTGTACTTTGTTGTCTGACCAAGGTTTATCCTTTTTCTCAAACAGTTCCGACATATAACAGTGGGACGAATAAATTGAAGATACGTCTCATGTAGTACTCTTTCTACCTTCTTCGTTTTCGACCTTAGTCCTAACGACCCTCTTTATTGTTATTGGAGTCTATACGTCTACTGTGGTGGGAATACCGTCTTTCACTTCTCCTCGATTTTTCGGAGAACTACTTTCACTTTGTCCTCTCACTTTTTCAACCGAATTTCGAGTTGTAAGTCTTTTACTTCTAGTACCGTAGGTCAGGGTAGTGAAGTCTACTGTGGTGGGAATACCGTCTTTCACTTCTCCTCGATTTTTCGGAGAACTACTTTCACTTTCTCCTCTCACCTTTTCAACCGAATGTCGAGTTGTAAGTCTTTTGATTTTAGTATCGTAGGCCAGGGTAGTGAAGTACCCTTTATCTACCCTTTGTCACCTTTATCACAGTCTGAAATAAAATCCCCCGAGGTTTTAGTGACGTCTACCACTGACGTCGGTACTTTAATTTTCTGCGAATGAGGAACCTTCTTTTCAATACTGGTTGGATCTATCGTATAACTTTTCATCTCTGTAATGAAACGGTTGTTTCCAGGTAGATCAGTTCCGATACCAAAAAGGTCACCAGTACATACCTACACTCTCAACCTGACACTTCTTTCGACTCGCGGCTTTTTAACTACGAAAACTTGACACCACAACCTCTTCTGAGAACTCTCAGGGAACCTGACGGTCCTCTAGGTTGGTCAGGTAAGACTCCCTCTAGTCCGGACCCAAAAGAAACCTTCCTGACTACGATTTCGACTTTGAGGTCATGAAACCGGTGGAGTACGCTTCTCAACTGAGTAACCTTTTCTGGGACTACGACCCTCCCTAACCCCCGTCCTTCTCTTCCCCTGCTGGCTCCTACTCTACCGACCTACCGTAGTGACTGAGATACCTGAACTCAGACTCACTTGAGGTCCTCAACCACTACCTGTCCCTCCGGACCGCACGACGCTAAGTACCCCAGCGTTTCTCAGCCTGTACTGACTCGCTGACTTGACTTAACTTGACTTGACTTGACTTGACTCCACTCATAATCCTACTCATAAAGTCTATTGACCTTCTTAAGTCTGATGGTGCGTGAACTAACCTTTATTCACCGACTTGTGTAGGTAAGGGGGATGGTGATTTTACTATTGTTATTTTGATATGTTCTTTAATTATTTAGATATTGTAGACACCGTTATTCGTTCTGACGGACTTTACAGATCCTGTCAAACTTGTTACAGACTTTTGACCTTTCTCTGGGTTTTAGGTATACCGTTTTTTAATAGGGTCCCGTGTCCGGTTCAAGGAACAACAAATCAACGAGTCAGTAAAAACAGAGGAGACACTGGGGTACCTAACATCGGGTGGTCCAAGGAGAATAGATACCCTAAAGGGTCCGTTCTTATGACCACACCCAACGGTGACTGAAGAGGTCCCCCAGAAGAACTGTCCCTAACTCGGACGCAGAGAATCCAGAGTACACAACCAACCATCAAAGAAATGGTGATTTGGTGGTCCCTTCGGATCCTACGGAATTAATCCCATATTTTTCCTTTATTTCTTTTTCCGTTCCATTTGTACAACAGTCGTTATGGGATCGGACCACTATCGTTCTTTTTCTTAAACCTTCTTACGTCGTCCTCATATCTTGTTGTACAAAGTTTATAACAATCATACCTTTGAAACCTCACGACACTACTATCATATTTCCGTGTTCGATGTAGAACCCCGAAAGGAATGTATCGTCATGAGAGTAAGACCTCTCGACGTGACTGGTGACTGGAAGTCCTTCGGACTCACCCCTTAAACACTATGTTAGGTCTCGACACAGGTAAGTGAATAGGAGAGATAGAGAACTTGTTACTGGAGATGGAGAAGAAGTGTTGTAAAAATGATAGGTTAATATTTGGTCCTATCTTATTAACGATTTTACTGGTTCAGGACTCAGTGTCAGAGACCTAAATTAGATTTATAACGGTTGAATCATCGACACGTTGTGATGTACTAATGAATTCGAGAGAAATGAAGTTACAGGAAAGGACATTTTACCTAAATATAATCATAGATGATGATCCCAATAACATAAAATATTTGATCATATACATGAGTCGTGTATCTATTCGTGACGTACAAGTAAAAAAAATAATATTACCTTAATACTAATAATTAAACTTTCCTTCTCAACTCTTTGAATCACATTCTTTTATACTTTATTTTCTCTTTATTACTTTATCTTCTCTAATTTCTTCTTTTCTCTTAACTCTTACAATTTTCTACCCCTTTTATCCAAGTAGATACATCAGTCTCAAGGTGATCGTTTACCTTCACTCTTTTAATACTTTCTTTATCTTTTACAGGGACTCAACTTATAGACAATAATTTAATTTTCTCTAAGGACCTAAGTTTCCTTATTTTAAAATTGTTCTTTGTGTTTGACAGAATACTTTAAAGTCTTCATATTCTTAGTCCTCCTTTTTTTTAAGACTTAAAAAAGTCTTCTTTTTATTGTCGAATGGATTTGTACTTACTTTTAACTTGAACGAACTCCGAAGAGTACTCGTTGTAACCTTCGGTCTCCAGTTACTACGTAACGGAAGTTTCAAAAAGTCCATTTACTGAAACTTTCTTTTATGATACAGGTCGATTTATAGTTAGTTTGTACCGTTATCTATATGTATGTGTGTTTGTGTGTGTGCGTGTGTATGTGTATATATAAACGTCCGTATACTGAGTTCTTCACATGCAGTGGGTTGAGTCTACATAAAAAAACTTCTATTCGAATTCGTTTCTCTTTTTTCCTTAACTTTATTTTCGTTCTATATTCTCTACTTCTTAACTCCTCATTTGGATCTAACAGTACTCTCCTATAATACTTGACTGTCAAACAATCATCTTCAATGTATATCGTCTTTCAGGATTGACCAAATTTGTTATTCTTTTAAACAATAAAGTTTTTACTCTTGTAATACTCAATCACTTGGAGGTTCCAACTAATTAAGTAACCAAGTTAAAACGGTGGTTCTTAGGTTAAAGAAAAGTTAAAAGATGAGACGGTGGAAGACTTTTAAAGGGGTGATCCTAGTGTGCTACCGGTCACGTAAAGTCTACAGTGTAAATCTATACTCGTTCAGGTCGTCCCCTTCCCCTCTCTCTCTCTTCCCTCAGAGAAGGAGACACAAGTGGGGGAAAAGAGGTGAAAATAAGTCATCTATTTTATAGGGTCTTCGGAGATTGTATAAGTGAAAATAAATAGTAACCGGTCTTATCTCATAAATATATAGGGATTCGGTTAGTGATCGTTCCTCTTATTCTAATAGTACTAACAAATTCTCTTTTGTCTTTCAAACACATACATCGTCCAGGTTCAAGTAGTTTGACACATGTTATTTATACACGTTAAAAATGTAGTTATTATAGAATTATTTAGACAATGAAAATTTTTAAAATACATCAATTATAAAACTTAAAAAAATAAATTTTTCAAGAAAACCAACACAATCAAAAAGTAACGACACGTACCCGAAAGAGATCAACATTGTCGGCCCGTGACGAGAAGTAACACCCAACGTCCACAGAGTAACACCACCGAAGAGAACAACACCTTGCCCGAGATCCCGTGTACCCAACGTCATCAATGTCGTATGCCAGAACCGTCAACAACACGTACCCGAATCAACGGGGTGTCGTTCACCTTAGAAACACCTGGTCCCTAACTGGACGCGGGGGACGTAACCGTCCACCTAAGGATTGGTAACCTGGTGGTCCCTTCAGGGACAATGAATTTTGTTTTGTTATTGTCGTTGTTTATACTGGAAAAAGAAGTTCCTTGTATCTTTTCCTATCTACAATCTGATTCTTTGTACTAAATGTTAACTTTAACCACGTCTACCTTTTTTAAGTCGACCATGTACAATCTTGGGTTTCAGTCATTCGGTATACTTATTATAAGAACTGTTATTTTAACTATGGAAATGTATCCAAAAAACTAAGTCTACTAATACTAATTACTACTTCTCTTCTTCCGTATACGGAAAAGACATCTCTTATTCTTCTCTCGATCCCTCAATTTTTAAGATTCTTCTTCCCTCTTTTTTACATGTTCCAGTACAAAGTCTATACTTGTACTATTTTATACCAGACTTAGATTCACACCCTTCACAGACTGAGTCACAGGACTTGGGTTGGGGTAACCAATCCATTAAGTCTCTTCTGACTGTTTATCGACTCAATTACTCATCAGCAAACCCTAAATAGTCAAGAGGTACTAAATAAAAAAACCATGAGACTTGGAGTAAATAGAAAAAATATCCTATAAAACAGATGTATAATTAGTTAAAGAAAAAAAATTTAGTAGTACTTTCATTCACATTCAAAACTTTTGAGAAGAAATGTTAGTTTCACATTCATTCATTCACAATCAGCGAGTCAGCACGGGCTGAGAAACGCTGGGGTACCTGACGTCGGGAGGTCCGAGGAGACAGGTACTCTAAAAGGTCCGTTCCTATGACCTCACCCAACGATAAAGGAAGAGGTCCCCTAGAAGGGTTGGGTCCCTACTTTGGGCCTAGAGAACGTGACGTCCGTCTAAGTTTTGTTAGTGTAGTTTGTCTCCAAAGTTTAACAAACTATAAATATAGTGTATTCGTGAAAGAAGACTAAAGAAACACTATTACCTGAGTCAAAATGAGGGACCTTGGAATTTGATAATTTCTTTATGTGTCAAATTTATTTTTACTTGAGTTTGATACTAGTATTGAAATTCTTTTTTGAAAATTCTCAATTATAGATAACACAACTTCTTTGTTTCAAGTCTGTAGAAAAAGTTTGAATGATGTCCAAAAAACGATATTGATTTGAATTATTTCAAAGGGTCCCGAAGGGACCATCGAGTCTACCATTTCGTAAACGGATGTTACGCCCTCTGGGCCCAAGTTAGGGACCCAACCCTTCTAGGGGACCTCTTCCTTTACCGTTGGGTGAGGTCATAAGAACGGACCTCTTTGAGTACCTACCTCCTCGGACCACCCGATGTCAGGTACCCCAGCGTTTCTCAACCTGTACTGACTCGCTGAAGTGAAGTTTGAATTATTTTAATTTTTGTAAAATAAAAACACTTTTATTTTTTTTTAAGTCAAGTAACCGGCCGTGTACAGACGTATGGACACCACATTGAATAGCTTTGACTCGGAGAGTTGATAGAATTATTTCGACTCATAGAATAATTCCGACGAGAAGAAAAAGTCGACACTAAAAGGTGGACCACACACCCAAACTGAGTAGTACTGGAATCTATAACGTCCCCTATCAGATATCTTCGGTTTCTACTGACCAACTGAAGTACCTGGGTTCGTTTGCTCTGTGATGACCAAAGACGGGAGAACTATTGAATATAGATGGGTTGTGTACATTTTTTAGTATGTGTGGGTCGTCCCCTTTCGGAGAGGACGTGATTGGTCCAAAATTTCCTAATCAATCTATAGGAGATCTATCTATCCGATCCTTTATCTCTCATCCAACAGAGATAGTTTTGAATTCAAGTTTCCAAAGTAATCACTCACTTATGTCACTCAATTTTCTTTTGTATATCCATACACTCATAATTTATTGAATTCTCGATGTATTTGATTTTTGTGTAGATAGAGTACGTTTGAAAGACTTTATTAGGTACATTTTAACGAGACCTTTAACATCTTCTTATGACAATTACATTAATAGTATAAAGTTTATATCGATCTAACAGTCTAGTAAATTACATATTCTTACTTTTATAAATTAAATAGAACTTTAGTGAATAAATCTTGATGTATGGTGTTTCAACTTAATTACATGAAAAAAAGTGTAGAAAAATCTACTTACTCAACATTAGTTAAAGTCAGGGACAACGTGTATTATTGTTAATCTGGAATAATGACGTTCCTTCCGAACTTATAAAAAAAAGGAGAAAGGGGGAATTAAGAAGTGTCTCTTTATGGATTTTACAAAGAGTCAGTACAGGGAAGGATGAGTAAAGTAATTAGAAGAAAGATCTCAAGTAGTCGCGTAGTGTGGATTTGATTGACGGAGGGTCACAGGGCCGAACCGGAGGAGAGGTAGTCAAGAAACTAGGTAGAAACAGTACCGATCAGTTTTTCGTTAAGACTAAAATAGTGGGGTTGATAAAACGTGTTGGTTGCACCATTCTTCCTTTAACATTCGTATCCCCAGCCTTAAACTTCCTTCTTCCGTTTTAATAATAATAAATACCTACTTAACCTTTTATAGTCACTCGCAACTGGTGTGTCACGGAAGGACTTACCTTCGGTATAAGTCACAAAATAAAGACAACGAGGTAAAGACTCCCATAGGATTACTGACAATGTCCCATTAAGGGAAAGGAGAAGGAAAAAGAAGGTTTCTATTAGGACTACAAAAATGAAAGGTGTTTTTCACCCATTTCACTATTGACATTACTCTTAATAATAATTCGTAAATTTATGTATCTGAGAAATCAATCAACATGTATCTTAATCCTTTTCGTTCAGTTTCATTGTCATAATATTCGACAATGTTTCTCTCCCTGTCTCGTACCAAACAGGAATCCAAAAGAAAGTTTTAAAAAAGATACATCAACCACGTACTAAGAAGATTAATCGTAACAAGAATGGTGTTTATTGGACGAAAGAAAATTTAAATATTCGTACAGTAACGAAGTACCCTTATCGTCTCGTAAAGAGACCGTAAAAATTAACAAATAAATATTTAGATTAAATGAGAGGTTAGAACACTTGACCGATCGATGGAAGAGTCTATCGGAGTCGATTCCGTATTATCCTTTATTTTGTCGTTTATAAGGAATCTCTCTTCCGACGTGTCTTGGACATCCGGTAGTGGTCATTACTAGTACTGATTTCAAATTACACACACATACATATAATTATTTCATGTATAGATATATAAATTTAAAATACACTTTAGTGCGAGTACTGTGAAATTAATCACATGAGAAATAATCAGTCTCTATAGGTCTCTTTGTCTTGGTTGTCCTATCTATATATATATATATATATATATGTGTGTGTGTGTCTGTGTATGTGTGTGTGTGTATATATATATATATAAAGAATGAAATAAGAAGTAGGGGTCTACCTTCTTAAAGGAGAAACTACAATTCTATAGATTCAACAATTGTGGTTCTTAGTATCAGAAGTCTCGTTTTTATAAAATTCCTAATACACAACAATATCCCGAAGGGACCACCGAGTCTATCATTTCTGAGACGGACGTTACGCCCTATGGACCCAAGTTAGGACCCCAGTCTTACTAGAGGATCTCTTCCTTCACCTTTGGGTGAGGTCATAAGAATGGACCTCTTAAGGTACCTGTCTCCTCGGACCGTTCGACGTCAGGTACCCCAGCGTCTCAGACTGTTCTGAGTCGTTGATTGTGAAGGTGAAGTACCTAAAAATACAATTAGTCGCTGTCATTGAGATAATTTCTGTAATCACTTTACAAACTTTGTCAAGTAAGCACACGGGAAGTTTGGGAGAGTCGGGGTACAGAAAGAGTTCGGTGGAGTCACTACTGGTCCGGGCACACCCGAAACTCTTCGAGACACGGACCACGGCAGACCCAGACACAGCACAGGGAGACCAAAGGACGAGGTCTCGGAGACTAAGACACAGTGTTCGTCAGGTCCTTGGAGGAGTCGTGAGTACGTACACGTCTGGTCTTCGAATACTCGGTGGAAACAGGCAACCCCCACCCCCCATCCCTTACAAAAGGGGTTTTCCTTGTGGTATTCTACGAAAAGTATTCTACGTTCAGAATCATGGTAAACGGGGCACACCACCACTTGACCTTTTATGTTTGAACATAGTCGACACTGTAAATAACGGGAAGTAAGGAAGATAAATTGGCGGAGGAGAGTCCATGTGATTGGTTTGCCGGATATATGTCGAAAGAGGTGTTCGACGCGAAAATTCCTATGGGTTCAATTCTATATTTAGTGAATATAAGGGTATGGAACCAAAAACCTTGAGACACAGAACTGATTTCCTTATTCACATAAGCAAAGACCAAGTCTCATATATAGTGAAACATTCTACTATGGAGTCGAAGTGTTCAACAAACGTCGACTGTGAGTTTATATGAAATTATTATGTAAGATGACCATATACGGTGACCAACAAAGACCTAGTTCGTCGTTTAATACTGTTAATGGTAAAATAACGGAATTAATACAAAATTCGTATTCAGATTCATTAGTGGTCACGATACACTCTGTGACAACACACCATATCCCATAAGTCATTAAAGTACCTACTAACAACTTTCTTTGTAACATCCACCCTCTTTTTTCGAGTTTGGTTATTATCGATACTCTCTCAGTTAAAGTTCCATCCAACTATTCTTCAGGGGCGAGGGGTTGTTCCTCTCTCCCCAGACCCCGAAAACTTTTCCTCTATCCCCAGACCTTAAGCGTTCCTCTTTTCCTGTTTGTAAACAAACAAACAAACAAAAAAGAAATTCGGGTCTTGACTACTAACGTATTGTTTTGTTGAGTAGAACGAGTTCCTATATAAAAGGGAATTTGAGACATGGATACTAATATATTGTTGTTACACAGGACGAACTCCTGTACAAAGAGGAAGTACTCTTGGAAGACTGATTAGGACAGTAGAATTTTATATATAATAACCCAGACCACTCTGGAAATGTTGCAACTCTGTAAGAAAACTAAATAACATTATTGGTTAATTTTTTCATATATCGAGGGAACGATTCTGATCGCTCCCCCCGTGAGAGACGGGGGAAAGAGACAGGGAAAAGTGACATTATTTTAAAGACGGTTTCTTCTCGGGACTCACCAGTTCGGACCAGAGACCAGGGTTTCGATTTAGAAGAAGAAACCTCTAGTACTTAGGTTGTAGTAAGTGGTATTCGATAGTCGATAGACAAACTTATACCTTTTTAACTTCAAGGAAAGTACCAATTTATTTAGTGTACATTAGTCGGACTGCAGACCGTAGATTTACAGGTAGTTCTCAATCCCAACCCCGATAACTGTTTACCTTTGAGTGGCTATCGTCGTCGAACTAACTGGATTACCTTTAAAGGATTTCCTTTAGGTATAATAACTTGAGTACGGTTCAGAAGTAAGAAGGGTCGTAGTAGTGAAGTTTGGAAAAGAGAGAAAGACAACACCTCATGGTTGAATACCATGCCTTAAAATGTATCCAGAATAAAAGTTCGGTGTTCTCGACAGTCTCAAGGACCGAGTTTCAGTTTTCGAACAATTACTGATCTTAGATCTAGTTAATGAATAAGGGTTCCACCTACTCTCGGGTCCTCTCTTCACAGACGATGAAAGTCGACATAGGGTTTCGACTATGGGTTTCGTCACGGTGACCAAACCCTTAAGGGGTTTGTACTTTCGTAAGAGTGTACAAGTGTTGGGTTTTTCTTCTATTGTTCAAAGGTGACGATCCTAAAGGTCAAAGAACAGTAACTATACCGACAGGAAAACCCAATTTTACGTTATTGAAGAAAGTTTTTCTTATTAGGGCGGAGTCCAACAAATTTCAACCCTTTGGAAGTCATGTGGGGTCACACTTCCATCGTATATTATTTCTTGTCCTAATGGAAAGGATTGATGTAGTAGTAGTAGTAAGTGTTCAAAAATAGCTAACGGAGAACGGTCAGTAACGTAATTCCTGTTCTCGTGTCCTTCTGTCTGTTCCGGGGACCCGAACTCCTGGAATGTCAGATGATCCTCCCCTGGAGTGCTAACTAATTAATGTAAACACCGTTACAGAACTTCCTTCTTATATTCTGTGATACTTTCTTTTATTACTCTTTTGTACCGAACAGAACGACCCAGCACCGTACTAGGAACTCCTTGATATAAATATTACTTAGGACACTTTTATCTTTCTACATAGTTGTGACTCTTCCATACAAACACGGTCTCAGTGTCTTAGGGACTGATAATAGGAGACCATCAAGTTCTTAAAGGACAAGGAAGTACAAATAAATTATTTCCTATACATTTCCATACATAACCACAAGTCCGACCTGAGTTAAATTGATGTAACATTTTTTATTCACATTTTGTTTTGTAAAATACGATTTCCTTAGTGGGTATACCTCACTATAAAGGGAACAGGGTCGTAAAGACACCTTTACCTATCGAGATCGAATAACCTGTCCTCTAAAACAGTAGACTACATCACAGTCACGAGAGGAGTCACTCTCGGATTACATGGTAGGTTTAGCAACGAAATGACGTTTATCTTTCAATTTTAACACGACTAAAAAATGAGGAAGACGTGAAAGAAAGGTAAAACCGTCGCACCGAAAGACCGACCAATGAAATTAGTAAAATTCACGAACTTGATTCTTGGGTAAATTGTGAAAGGTAATTATTTCTTTTTACACCAGGTCCTTATTGGTTGAATCTTAGAACCTCCAGGATATTAAATTGGAGGTAGGTTAAGTCCCTTGAGACGCAGTGAACAGACTGTCCACCAATGAGTCCTAGTTGAATTTTGGAAGGGCTCTACCTCTCAGGACATTGAAGTGTACCTTTCCTTCCCAGGTTTACACAACTTGATCGTCTTAGTCAGGATCTTAGACCTGTAGTGTGTAGACATAGATAGTCCGTCCAAGTACACAGCCACTGTCTCGTAGGGTCAGGTTACTTACCACCGGATTTGTGTGGTTATGAAGAAAATTAAAATACATTTTTTACGGACCGTCTACCGTCACCTCCCGATAATACCTTTAAGATGTTTCAGCAGTCCCTGAGTCCTAGAATCCGGGGAAAGTCAAGGTCCGACGGTCTGGAGCCGGAAATAGATGTGCCTGGGTCTACCGAGAAACTCGAGGTCGAGAGTCCAAAGTAAAGGTCGACCGTACTTCCCACTTCCCTGGTAGGAAATTCTTTCCAAAGTCTTTCGACCTTGTTTTAAGAAGATATATACAGAGTGACCGGTCTTATGTCAGTGTCCTTTATGGACTACGTCTCCTATGACTCTTTACGTCAGAAATTCGACGGCATACACGTCTATTGTCAACATCCAGGATGATGATTCCTTCTACCCCTCCCACTCTGAATCTCATCTTATCCACAACTATCTGTCCGGAAATGACGTTTTCCGATCTATCATTTATGAAAGTCGAAACGTCCGTGATACTAGAGTCTACGTTTATGAGTTGAGACGACAACATCACGTTTTCGTCAGTATCGGTTATGTATTTATTTACATCAACACAAGGTTCTTTTGAAACAAACGTTTTCGTTCGTCGTTGCTCTAAATTGGGTCAACGGTTGAATATGACACTCATCTGTCTAAAGGACCCCTAAGGATGAGGGAGAGGCCTAGGGGTCCGACTCTCGGACTACACCCCGGAGCTTGGAAGAGTTGCCACGTTCTTGAAGAAACTATAATAACAAGAGGTCAAACACCCAACGGGTGGGTCGTCAATGTCCCAAACCAAAATGGTACTAACGTGGGGAGGATGATAGAGGGACGTCGAAGAGGAATCAAGAACCTACACCTCATAGAAAAGAACCATCCAAGATCACAGAAGGACAACTACCAACAAGTTGTCGATCAACGCTAAAATCACGAGAGTGTCTTCTACTCTTGTGAAAGATGAGACGGTAGAACTTGGTTAGTACTCGTCTGTTTATCTTTCTACAAAGTGTAACTAAGTACATAGACTTCTGTCGTGAATGAAACAACTATCGGAAATAGTATAACAACCCAGTGTAATTATACAATCGTTGATCTAGGAACCAAGGTAAAATGTACGTTACGATTAATTCGTTACCAACAAAAAAAAATTTGGAATACAAACCGAAACTAGGTGACCCAGAAAAGACGACGGTAACCACTTAAACAATACGGAAGTTGTAGAAAGTTTAACTATCCGTACAATGTCCCTAAAAAGAGGTGTTAACTTGAGTATCTACTTGTTTTGTGAAACCCTTCATGATATAGACACCAACCCCCCGCAGGGTCCAAGACGATCACCATTTCTTGGACGGACTGTTACGTCCTCTGTGTCCTCTGAGTCCAAGCTAGAGACCCAGTCCTTCTAAGGGAACTCCTCTCGTACCATTGGGTAAGTTCATAAGAACGGACCCTTTAGGGTACCTGTCTCTTCGGACCGTCTGATATCAGATATCCCAGCGTTTCTCAACCTGTGCTGACTTCGTTGAATACATATAGACGTTAAGAGTTGTGAATTACGAGTATTTTTAGTGTACTTTTATAATAATCTCCAGATTGAGGGTCTCAATGACGTCGGTATTTTAATTTTCTGCGAATGAGGAACCTTCTTTTCAATACTGGTTGGACCTATAATATAAGTTTTCGTCTCTGTAATGAAACGGCTGATTTCAGACAGATCAGTTCCGATACCAAAAGGGACACCAGTACATACCTACACTCTCAGCCTGACACTTCTTCCGACTCGTGGCTTCTTAACTACGAAAACTTGACACCACAACCTCTTCTGAGAACTCTCAGGGAACCTGACGTTCCTCTAGGTTGGTCAGGTAAGACTTCCTCTAGTCAGGACCCTAAAGAAACCTTCCTTGCTACGATTTCGACTTTGAGGTCATGAAACCGGTGGAGTACACTTCTCAACTGAGTAACCTTTTCTGAAACTACGACCCTCCCTAACCCCCGTCCTCCTCTTCCCCTGCTTTCTCCTACTCTACCAACCTACCGTAGTGACTGAACTACCTGCACTCAGACTCACTTGAGACCCTCAACCACTACCTGTCCCTCTGGACCGCACGACGCTAAGTACCTCAGCGTTTCTCAGTCTGTGCTGACTCGCTGACTTGACTTGACTTGACTTGAGGGTCTCTAAGATCACAATTCACCCCAAACGTTAGAAATCAATTTTTCGAGTGGTCCATTAAGAGTGGTCCACGTAGGTCCTAATTCTTGGTGATGAGACCACATAGCCTCTTCCGTTATCGTCGGGTGAGGCCATGAGAACGGACCTCTTACGGTCCCTGCCCCCTCGGACCACCCGACGGTAGAGACCCCAGCGTGTCTCAGCCTGTGCTGACTTCGCTGAATCGTCGTCGTCGTCGTCGTGAGACCAGATACCCCGTTAGAAGATTGAAGGATGTGAATATCCATTTGGTCCGTTATCCTTTGTCGAGTCGCTCGTTGAGTCCGAGACCAGGACTTCTAGGGACGTTTTCTCACTCCCTCCTTCTACATACCTTTCGTATCCTCAACCCCTCTCCTTTAAGTTAGTTATAACTCTCCACCATTCCTACATTACATCTGTGGAGCCGAGACAGGACGGATTTATTTACTTTTAATTTGTGGGAAATTTTTTAACATAAAGAAGATTCGAATGGTTTAACTTCCGGATTCTAGTAACAGAAAGACGGGTTCCGAGAGAAGTCACACGGTAATAGAAATTGATAGCATACCTTTCAGTAAAAAAGTCTTACAGTAAGTAAATAAATAAGATCATAGAATGACTCACAAAGGGAACCTATCAAACTACACGATCTATTCGTTTTTGAAAAGAAAAATAGTACAACGTATCTCCCTCTCTTTTTATTTCTTTCTTTGTTCTATTTTAACATAAGTAGGTCAGGGTCACACACCTACAAGATGGACTTTATATAAATTAGGAATTTTAAGACTTTCTCTTTCTATCAGTAGACACAATGACTACTCCTTTGACGTCGTCTGTGACATTAGATTGCCTCAGGTAGGGATGGGAAAGAGATGTAGGAAGCAACTGTAGGTCTCGATACCGATCACGTCAAAACAGCTACCTTACACTGTCTTCATCAACTGTTAGCCGTGGTTTTACTCGCCAAAGATCTACGGTCAGTGACAAGACACATAACTCTTCGTTGGTCGGTAAGTAAAGACGGAAGAGCGTAAATACTGCTTTAAATCCTCTACTCTACGAGAAAGAGAGTGTGTGCTTTTGATTTAGTATCGTCTTGTACTTACTATTTCACGATTTATTCTAGTCTATAATTTCTTACATTTTACAGACAGGGACTCTAGAAAGAATTTTCGTTTAGAGTATTACAAGGAAGTTACAAATTTCAGGAAGTTGACGAAAGTTAAATAAGATCCCACCAGGTGTTTGATCCAAATCTTATCCTTTGGAGAAACCTAGTGTAGACAGAAATGACAACGGTAGGGTATGGGGTGGGTCGGGACATAATGAGACCGGAGTAGGTCGGGCGTACAATGGAAACGGTTCTTTGACAGAGACCACTGTATTTATCGGTGAGAAGGAACAAACTCACGTGAGTACCTTAGAACCAACGTAAAGAGAGTATCGAGACTGTTGTGCCTTAATTCGTAAAGAGTAATAAATACGTGAGAGGAAGAGACACGTTAAACCATTTGAATTTAAGAAGGTCCTCTGTAAAAAATCATCTGTATCATCCGACGGGTGAGTTATGAGTAATTGAGTCAGAAAGAACAGTTGTGTTTGATCGAAATAGATTCATAAGTAGAAAGTCCCTTTCACATAAAAGTAAAGTCCTCAGTTAGGATCTAAACATATAACCAAATGACGGTCATTAACCAAATCCCTACCTTTTCTTTGTGTTAAGACCGGTTGTTCTGTACTTTCTGACAGTTGACCTACTGTTTTCTGAGGACTTCTCTAAAGAAGAGAAAACTTTTCACTGTCTCCTTGTCTCAGAAAGAAACCTGACGTAATACCGACCTTAAAGACATCCTTTTACACCGTTGTCTTTATATATTTCTTCGACCCAAAAGAGTCAGAAGTAATTAACCCACTTATTGTTTGAGATCTCGGTGAGACGGATCCTCCTAGAACATTGGACGTCGACCTTCATAGGTTTTACTATGTTTTGACGGAGAAAGTAAAAAGGATAAAACAAGACATATTCGTTCAATTCCCAAGTTTTATCAACTGAGGGGTCAATTAGTGATCCGGATACAAAAAGCTTGTAATTTATAGTCTCTAAATTATAATAGGTCCCTCTACAATTTCAGTCGTTACAGTAGTCAAGGTCAACGATCAAAAATTCTAATTTGTTACATTTTTATGTAAATTTTTTTAAAATTTACTTCTTTGACCTCTTGGAGACTTATGAAAACTCTACTCCTAAAGATGGTCAATCATTTCGGGTTTATTTTACTCCATCGACTACTAAATTGATATGTCATCTAGAGAGTAGGTTAAATCACGGTAGTACTATTAAAAATCAACATACTAAACAAAAATCATTATATAATTAAAAATTGAATATAGGTGTTACTCGTAAACCTATCTAGTTTCTCTTTATTCCCTACGGTCACGATTTCATGTTCAACTACCCTTCATATTTTTGTTATGATTGATGTTTAAACGAAGCACCCAAGATGCGTTCTAGGTAAAGGTATACAATGTAAATAGACAAGATTTAAGACGAGTCATAGCTTTCTACGGAGATCATGATACCTTTAATTTGTCTATTTAAGATCACTACTAATATAGATTAAACCGAAAAGTAAACATCCCTTATTTTTGAGAGGGGTGGGTGTTAGACAATGAACTTCTCTTCTCGAATATTTAGTGTCAAATTTTAAGAGTAAAAAAAACAAAGTAGTAAAAATTTCTCACCTTTAATATTCGGGGAACTAAAAACTTCACATTTTACATCTTACGATTCGTTCAAGTACTTTTCGAAACTTTTGAAAATACAACATATACAAATGACAGGAGAGAACTTCATATCTCTCGAAAAACCAGTAAAAAATTCACAAATTAAATCTAGATTAAAATCTGAATTTCTTTTAAACGTTTACGTTTCATCATGTGTTCTGATGGGTCTTACGGGAAATGGGTAGGAGAATGTGAATAGATTGGAATCTTATTAATAGTTTCCATTCTTTAGTTGTGACCGTGTCATGATATTTGATCTCTGAAAGTAGTGTAAAGTGGTTAAAAGGTATTTACAGGAAAAAAACAAGGTCCTAGGTTAGGTTCTAGAGTGTAAATTAAATCAACGGTACACAGGAACCAGAGGAGATTAAACACTGCTAAGTAGTCCAAAAAGAAAGTACTGGACTACAAAAGAAAAATAATCTAACTCAGAGACATTATAACCCTTCCTATTGTCCATGAAACATGGACAGTCCTCATCTACTATAGTTATATATAAAGGTCATTGTAATTGAAACTAGTGAATCTATTCCACCACAGACAGTCCAAAGAAGTGACATTTTAATGATAAAAAGGTAAATGTCAATTATTCATAATACCTCTCTATGTCGAAGTGACCATCGAGTCGACCATTTCTTAGGTGGACGTTACACACTCCGGACTTAAACTAGGGATCCAACCCTTTTTGGACCTCTTCCGTTTCCGATGGGTGAGGTCATCCTTCTCCATGTGAAGTATTAATTGTTTATAAACCCCATTTTATCAATAGGACAAAGACATATTTAAAAGTGAGAGACATAAATCGTCGGTAAACCACCTACAAAGAACGTCGTTAATGATGACACCATAGGGATGGAGGGGTAAATAAATACATAAGTCGAAAGAAACATATAGAGAAACCTAAGTACACATGGATACAATACGAAACCCCAATCTATCGTTATAAGTAACAATAATAATAAAAGTGAAAGTCTTTTGTAAAAAATATCCTAGAACGTGTGAAGTTTTTGGTTTATCTTTCAACATTGGTACAGTCTCTTGGACTTATAGGTATCGTTATACTAATATTAAATTATAAGTGACTCATGGTCGTTATTCGATTTAAAAAAAAATTGAGAAATAAAATATGACCTCATATCAACTAATACCTCTTCCTTTACCGTCGAGTGAGGTCATAAAAACAGACCCTTTAGGATACCCGTCTCTTCGAGTTGTTCAATCAAGTACCGCAGCGTTTCTCAGTCTGTGTCGAATTCGATGATTTGTTGTTTTATCAACTAATTGTTACAAGTCAATCAAAGTCCACATGTCGTTTCACTAAACCAATATGTCTATATACATAGATGATAAAAAAGTTTAAGAAAAGGGTAAACACAATAATTTATTGTAACGTGTCTCAAGAGACACGATATGTCATCCAGGACCAACCAATACGTAAAATTTAAATCGTCACACATGCACAGTTAGGTTTGAGAGATTGATAGGGAGGAGGGTGGGGGGACCGTTATGAGAATAATAAATAAAACGACAAATTCAACATAGATCAACCCGGTAGTACTCAAGTACAACTATGGAGACTGATGTCAGATTTTAGTTGATGTACTAAGTAAACCCGGAGGGGAAAAACGGATAGATGTTGAAGAAAAAGGATCCTACTCTTGGAAACGACTGTAATAGTTCCGTATAAATGAATGAACGAAACATATAAATATCAAATTCTTGACTATTTGGTATGAAGACCCTCTTTTTGTAAATGGTTTATTTTACACTTCCATCATATTTTAATAAAGATAGATATATCGAAATATCTTAGATTAGTTTAGTGAAAAATAGTTTATATGAATGGACTCAAGTAAAGAAAGGGTAGGAGAAATAAGTAAACATTGAGTCCTAAAAGAAGATCTGATAAAAGACCCTCAAACTATTAAAATGTATAATTGACATCCGATTCTCCTTGATTTTTCGGAGAACTACTTTCACTTTCACCTCTCACTTTTTCAACCGAATTTCGAGTTGTAAGTCTTTTGTTTCTATACCGTAGACCAGGGTAGTGAAGTACCGTTTATCTACCCCTTTGTCACCTTTGTCACAGTCTGAAATAAAAAGACCCGAGGTTTTAGTGACGTCTACCACTGACGTCGGTACTTTAATTTTCTGTGAATGAAGAACCTTCTTTTCAATACTGGTTGGATCTATCGTATAAGTTTTCGTCTCTGTAATGAAACGGTTGTTTCCAGGTAGATCAGTTACGATACCAAAAAGGTCACCAGTACATACCTACACTCTCAACCTGACACTTCTTTCGACTCACGGCTTCTTAACTACGAAAACTTGACACCACAATCCTGAGAACTCTCAGGGAACCTGACGTTCCTCTAGGTTGGTCAGGTAAGACTTCTAGTCGGGACCCTAAAGAAACCTTCCTTACTACGACTTCGACTTTGAGGTCATGAAACCGATGGAGTACGCTTCTCAACTGAGTAACCTTTTCTGAAACTACGACACTCCCTAACCCCCGTCCTCCTCTTCCCCTGCTGTCTCCTACTCTACCGACCTACCGTAGTGACTAAGTTACCTGAACTCAGACTCACCTGAGGCCGTCAACCACTACCTGTCCCTCCGGACCGCACGACGCTAAGTACCCCAGCGTTTCGCAGCCTGTGCTGACTCGTTGATTTGACTTGACTTGACTCTATCAAGTGAAATCAAAAGTATATCCAACTTTGAAAACAAAACGTATGTTTACAGGTTGAAAAGGGTGATGTCGAAAACTTCTCTGATCAGAAAGAGGTAACTTAACGTAAACACGAAAACTGTTTTTAGTTGTTGATATTGGATGATATAAACACATATAGATAAAGACAAAGTAACTGGATGTCCGGAAATTTTTTAACAAAAATAGCTTACGTAAACTTAGTCAAAATTATTCCACTTACTTGTATCTCGGATAATATATTCACTTCGTTCAGTCTTCTTCTTTTTTATACAGTGTATAAATGAGTCCGTATACCTTAGATTTTCCTACCAGAACTACTTGGACTGAAGTCCCGTCGTTACCTCTACGTCTGTATCTCTTGTCCGACTACCTGTGTCGGCCCCTTCCTCTCCCACCCTTCTTACCTCTCTCATCACTCCTTTGTATATGTAATGGCATACATTTGTAATGGTATGCATTTTGTATATCGGTCACCCTTAAACAACACACTGAGTCCCTCGAGTTTTGGTCACAAGATATTGGATCTCCACACCCCACCCCACCCTCCACCTTCCCTCTAAGTTCTCCCTCCCCTGTATACATATGGATGCCGACTAAGTATAACTATATACCGTCTCTGGTTATGTTATAACATTTCGTTAATAAGAGGTTAATTTTTTTATTATTTATAGTTATTTTAAATCTTACTGTCTTTTTTGGGAAAATAGTTACATAATATAACTGTCTTTTTTTTTGGGAAAATAGTTACATAATATAGAAGTCATATGTTTAAGTTGTGTGTGTAACAACCTACATATCTATTGTGAACCCCCTAAAATAAATTTGTGCAAAAATTTTAAAACTTAACGTCAGTAAGTACCAACTAGATATCTTTATTATAACTAAAAACATATAGTTAGAACACAGGACTTTAGAACGAATGTGTGAACGAACAAACTTGTGTAAAAATATTCAGGAAAGCTTAAGAAATGTATCAGTAGACACTTATTTCTGTCAAAATAAAGTAGAAAAGTGGAAGGAAAAGAAAGAAGAATGATATAAAAACATGACCCATCTTGAAGGTCAGGTTGCAACTTACCCTCGTAACTCTTTTATAAAGGACAGAACAAAGGTCTACCTCTATCACGGAAGTGAGAAAGTGGTAAGTCAGACTACAATAGACGTTGATGGAATGTCCATATGAAATGGTATAATTCTTTGCAGGGAAGATAAGGATCAAAGGAATCTCAAAAATAGTACTCCAAACTACAACTTAGAATAGTTTATGAGACACAGAAGACTTCTACTATTACTCAAGAGAAATTATTTATTAAAAGTGAGAATACAAACAACAAAAGAAGGAGGAAACCAAAATGAGACGAGAGGAAAACAAACAAAGAATTCTATCTTCGAATCTAATAAATAAACTTTGTAAAGAAAAAAAGGTTATATTTTTAAATCTCTTCACTGTAGTAGTTCTACCACTGTATCCGGTAAGGGTTGAAGTCAGGGGTAGTGTTTTTTCTGGTGGACAGTTGATAAGTATCTGGTCTGTGGTAAAGTTTTTAGGGTCTTGGGTTTCTACTCCGTCTGTATGGAGGGTCTGTTGTGTCTGGTTCCGCCTGACACAGTCTTCCCATTCTCTTTGGTAGAGAGGGTCCGGCAGTGTGGTGACGTGGTTCCCCCGAAGAGATTCGGTGTCGAAGAAGTCACCCTTTTTTCTCGGGTTCCACCTGTGAGTCGAAGGAGTCACAACATCCTGTGAAGGGTCCTCCGAGTAAACAAAGTGGAGAACCCTTGGTGATCTCCTTCCTTGGATGTCTCGAACCGGTAACCCCTAGGGTATCTCTGAATCTTGTCTCCGTCTCGAATGGTATTAGTCTCAAACCCGGAAACGACTGACATAAAGACGAAGGTCACCACGGACTCGTCTCTAGGGTCGGTGGTCGAGATGAGTAGACGTCTCAGTTCACTGGAGTAGACCGGGTCTTCGAGTCAACAGTCAAGATAAACTAAATCTAGGGATCGGTCACTCGGTATAGTTGGTACCTTGGGTAAGATCCAAGGATTGGTCATTCTTCTCGTTTAAACATCAGGATAAGGTTACGACTAGTATCGAAGGTCAGGACGGGACCGTCCTTCGTACCAGACCGTCGGTACCTCGTATAGACTTCCGGACACACAGTTCTTCGGTTCAGTCGTTGGGACAATTGATAACTTGTATCGGAGACCGTGGTGTATTGGTCCTTTAGACTTGTCACTGGGACTCATCGGAACTTCACGTCGGATACCATGGAAACTCGAGACCTTGGATCAGATGTTGAGGTAGGACGAAGTCTCGGATCGTTCACTATGACGATCCGAGTTGGAGTCTCCGAACCCTGAGACGTATCGGACACCGGAGTGGACTGGTTCCTCTAGTCTGTCATTGGGTCGGACTGTCACTTCGTAGAGGTCGTAGTAGGTGAGACCCTCACCCGGTAACTGGACCGGTAACTCAAGTGGGTTGTCTTCTCGTACCTTATATGTATATAGTTTAGTAATACAACATGTGAAATTTCTATGTGTCACAAAATACGGTTAATATATACCGTTGGGTGAGGTCATGAGAACGGACCTTTTAGGGTACCTACCTCCTCGGACCATCCGACGTCAGGTACCCCAGCGATTCCCAGTCTGTGCTGACTCGTTGAAGTGAAAGTGAAAAGTGAAAGTACGAAACCTCTTCCTTTACCGTTGGGTGAGGTCACAAGAATGGACCTCTTAGGGTCCCTACCACCTCGGACCACCCGACGACAGATACCCCAGTGTGCCTCAGTCTGTGTTGACCTCACTGAATCGTCGTCGTCGTCGTTTCGAGTTCACTCCTTTTCTTAAATAACGATAGTCAAAGATAGATTCGCGACGATGTAACGTAGACAGTTTAAAACTTTACACCATGAAAATAAAAGTAACTCCAGTTTGTAAATTTTTAAAGGTAACTTTAAAGGAGTCATTGTATACCCCCGTAATCTTCATACAACAAACAAAAGTTGTTATAAATCCCCAAATAGTCTATTAAAAAACAACAAATATAAAGATCAAACTGAGACAATATTAGTTCGCATATGAACCGTAAAAAAAAGATCATAAAATTCAAACACCTACAAACAAAATGTCTCTGTTATACCAGATAGAACCTCTGACAAGGGTCACGAGATCACTTTTATATATAAGACGTTGGTAAGTCATCTCAAAAGATGTTTACACTTAATCCAGATTAACAAGAAATATTGAAGACATAGAAATGAGTGAAGGACATATGAAATAGACGGTATAAGAAAACTTTCGGTCTACAGAATACATCAGTGACCTCTAACTGTATTTATCAAATACGGATCTTTATTCGTAAGGAAGAAGAGACTATCCTGGAATCACACGTCTAAACTCACATAATATAAATCCTCAACCACACCCAACTTCCAGAATATAACGATATCAATAGGGATCCTTGGTGTCCGTAGTCTAAGGACATCACTGACACAAATGTCCGGTTCCTCGACTAAACTGTCGTTATAGATGAAATGGAAAATCCAGAAAGGGAAGTTGATAAGGTTCTGTCCTAGAGAAAATCCAGATAGTCGCCATAGATCGACAATAAAGGAGGACGTCCGAGTAGTCACCCTATCCCCCTTCCCTCTCGGTACCAAGTCTCCCTCACCCCTCCTAAAAGACAACAAGACTAATTGGCGGTGAGACTCCGTCCGTGGACAAGGACCACGGTAAAATCACGAAAAGGGACTAGGGTGGTGAATCAGGACCCGGGAGGTACATAAGGACAGGGAGTACTTACTATCGTCTCTTCCGTCACCGTGGGATGAGGTCATGAGAACGGACCTTCTAGGGTACCTGCCTCCTCGGACCACCCGACGTCAGGTACCCCAGCGATTCTCAACCTGTGTCGACTTGCTGAAGGGAAAGTGAAAAGTGAAAGTACGTAACCTCTTCCTTTACCGTTGGCTGAGGTCACAAGAATGGACCTCTTAGGATCCCTGCCACCTCGGACCACCCGACGGTAGATACCCCAGCGTGTCTCAGCCTGTGCTGACTTCGCTGAATCGTCGTCGTCGTCGTCGTCGTACTTACTATCTCTATAAAGAGAGGGACAACGAAAAGGGTCTCAGGTACTTAAAAGTGGATCCAGGATTCCCATTTTTACAAACAACTGGAAGTACGGTGTTTAATTCTGAAAGAAATATCCCTTCTATTCCCTTTAACAGATCCACCTCAGAATTTTATGGATAGGACGTATTCGACGACAAGAGGGACAGATGGTGGTGACGGTGTTGTTTCAGAAAAATTCACAATAAAGGAGTAATAAGACACTTTCGTACTACTCCAATTACCTCTTCTTTGGACTCACAGGAAGTGTGAGAGGACGGTCGGTGTATGTGGGAAATGGTGACACACTAGATGAGGTCGACTTGAGAGGAATGCGACCGGGAGATGAGGTGCATTCCTTAGTAAGTGTAGAGAAACGAGGGAATCCACGGACACAGAGGAACCTAAACACTGGGCACATAACGGACACGGAGGAAAGAGGTCACCTAAACTTTTTTTCAGTATGTAAACGTGAAAAAGACCTAAAAATTAATAAGTAAATAAAAAATTAATAGTCCCACTCTTTCTACGAGAGTGTAGGAACTCGTCTTTGGTCTCGGTAAATCCTTCGAAAATTCCCTGTCAGACCAACTTTCGTCCTTGACACCTAGAACAGAATTTCGACACTGACATATCCTAAAATAAATACTCATTCTTTAACAGAGTTTAGTTTTACCCCTCCTCCTCGTCGACTATCCTTGGTTTTCCACTTAACTGTTCAGGGAGGGTGGGACACGATAGATAGTGAGATGTGTCGACCCAGTGACACGGGTGCGCTGAATGTCTAGTTTTGCGACAATTGCAGGAGTAAGACCGGTAGAAGCAAAGAGAGAGTGGGTGGAAAACGTCAAAGATAGAGACGACAATAGAGATAGACAGAAAGAGAGGTGGTATTGGGCTTCATTTTACCGGTTTTGTCCCAGCGTGGGGAAACAGAACGGTTTGTCACTTGAAAGATTTGTTACCCTCGTTTTATTACTTTGAGACAGGGACAGTACGGAACCCCCATACCAACTGTTAAAAACCTAAACAAACCAAAAATTGAAAGACAGTACTCGGTGGAACAGAGGTAAATCTTTAGGTGTGTTCTCACCGACAGATCAAGAGGAAGGGCGGGAAAGAGGCAACCTTAGGGTGGTCTACTATGACAAGTTTTCACTAGTTTAGTGAAGTTTTATAAGATTCCTTCGAGTACTGACATATATATTGACACCTTTCCAAATATTCAGTTTTTTATGACATCTGCCATCTCAGACGGACGTTACGTCCTCTAATGTTCAGCTAGGGACCTAGTCCTTCTAGGGGACTTCTTCCCTTACGGTTGGGTAAGTTTATCAGAACGGACCTCTTAAGGTACTTGTCTCCTCTGACCACCCAACGTCGGGTACCCCAGTGTATCTTACCCTGTACTGACTCACTGATTGTGTGTGTCTGAACATATCCGAAATCCTTTTACACATCCAACAGAGGTTCAAAACTGAAGACGAGTGAACAAGACTGGGAAACACGTCATCACACTATTACAATACGGGCTTAAATTAGACGTGACGTTCACAAAGGGGTGACCGGAAAGTACCAACATATATGACAAAGGAGAAACGAGACACTACCAAAGAGTGAGGGTACGACACGTAAGTATCCAGGTATTAACGGGTAAGTATCCAGGTATACGGGGACAAGTATTAACGGGTCCGGAGGTCCTTGGATTCAGTTCAAGTCTCCACAACGGAGAACATCAGATCCTCTTCTCAAACCCGTAGTCACAGACGGTGTACTACGTGGGAGTAATTCTCTCATTTACACACTGACTTATTTTCTTGTTCGATTGTTTGATCGGCCTCAGGGTCGGTATTTTCTGAAGAGTATTTCTTCATTGAACTCGATTCAAAACTTCCTACAAATATAGATTCTAACCATTTCTCCACTTCGCTTACGGGATTTTTTTATGTATTTAGTAGGAGATATGGTTGTGAGGGAAACGACGGAACGGTTCTAATTGTAGCACAGTCATGTAACGACCGTCGGTCACAGTGGCAGTAAAAAAGGAGGAGACTAGAGATGGAATAAAGAATCTATGAAAGCAAAACGAATACAACTATTAAGTTATGACGTCGAAGGAGACACAAAGATGACACGTCAGTATCTCGAGTGAAAACTAGAACGTAGTCGTCGGGTAAGTGACTACTTACGGACTCTGGAAAGTATAGGAAATATGGACAATACTAAGTGATAGAACCTACGTACTATGAACGAGAACTTAAAACACTTTTGAAATAAAAAAGTCGCAAAGAGTGAAGTAGGTTTGGTGGACAAAGAAGGTTCTAAGATGGAACCCTACGAAGTCACGACTGATTGGTCGTGGGATCATAGTACCTGAGAAGTCATTTGACCGATTTCTTCCAATAGGGTCCTTGTGGGGTGATGACCTAGTAAAGATAGTAGACGAAACGTAGTCGTGGGACCGACTATAAAATAAATATAGATATATATATATACATTATATATACCCAAGGGGACCATCGAGTCTATCATCTCTTGGGCGGACGGTCACGTCCTCTCAAGTTAGGCACCTAACCCTTCTAGGAGACCTCTTCCCTTACCGTTGGGTGAGGTCACAAGAACGGACCTCTTAAGGCACCTGTCTCCTCGGACCACCCGATATCAGGTACCCCAGTGTTTCTTAGTTTGTGTGGGCTCGTGCGTACGTGTGTAACTCTTGAGACTGAAGTAAAATATGCATTCACATTGAGGTACACCGTACCCCCTTTTGAAGTATTTCAAAAAGAGGGATTGAAAGTTTTTAATACAGAATAACAACCCTAGAAAAATGTTACATACGTAATAGTTTAGTAGTACATGTGAAATTTGTATAATATTGAAACAGTTAATGTGGAGTTATTTTGACTTTTTTTTAGACGAAACGTGAAAAACAAAAAAAATGAAATGTTATAACATAACCAAAACGGTATGTAGTTGTACTTAGGCGGTACCCACATGTACACAAGGGGTAGGGCTTGGGGGGAGGGTGGAGGGAGGGGTATGGTAGGGAGACCCAGTAGGGTCACGTGGTCGGGGTTCATAGGACATAGGACGTAGCTTGGACCTGATCACTAATCAAAGAATATACTATAATATGTACAAAGTCCCGGTAAGAGCGTTTAGTAGGGTGGGAGAGGGAGAGGGTGTCTCAGGTTTTCTGACAAGATATTTAGACACAGAGAAAACGACAGAGTGTATGTCCCAATAACAATGGCAGAAAGATTTAAGGTATACATAAGCCATCACATGACATAACCACAAAAAGAAAGACCGAATGAAGTGAGACATATTAGCCGAGGTCAAAGTAGGTGGAGTAATCTTGACTAAGTTTACTTAAGAAAAATTACCGACTCATTATGAGGTAACACACGTTCCCACGGGTGAAAGTAGTGATGAATAAGTTGTATCAAAACCTTCAAAACCAGTGTCGTTAGTCTCGTCTTTTTCTTTATTTTCCTTAGGTTTAACCTTTTCTTTTTCACTTTGAGAGTGACAAACGAAACGTGAAAATTTTTGTAGAGACTTAATAGAGGTCGTTTCACTTTCCATCCCAAAAGTACAAATTTAAACAGGGGGTTTAAATGTATCTGAAATTTAAACTTGAACTTCTCATATGAAACTTTTTAAATTACACATTAAAGTGTCGTAGTTCGTTGTTCTATATTTCATAAAGGTAGTGGATAGAGTCTTTGAAGTGAGAAGGAGGAAGAGTAGTTAGAACGGGGATTTCAGTGGTTATATAAATAAAAATAGTGGTATCAAACCGAAACGACAAGAGCTCACAGTACTTTCACCTTTGTATGACACAAATGAAAATCCGGAACGACGAAAACGAGTGACATTGGAAAATCCCTAACAAATCACGTAGTTAATTTACAAGAAATTTTTTTAAAAAAATTGTCAAAAGGTAAGATTATTGAATGATGATAACCAAATAGGTGAGGAGGTTACTATCAACAAAGATCAAAACCAGAGAAGACTTATTTCGACAAAGTTTGTCAGAACACGTTCACATAGCACTCGTATATAAAAGTAAACAAAATCCATTTATGAACACCATCCGTCTCATTACCGGGGAGCATATAGGTGTAGGGGTCTAGGTCACTTATTCAACGTTCCGCTCCCTTTAAGACCATCCTCTACCTTCATTACAATGATTAGTAATCGACTGGATTTCCCTCGTCCCGAAGGGTACACCGAGTGACCACTTCTTAGACGGACGGTTACCTCTTCTACGTCCTCTGGATGCAAACTAGGGACCCAGTCCTTCTAGGGGACCTCCTCCTTTACCGTTGGGTGGAGGTCATAAGAACGGACCTCTTAAGGTACCTATCTCCTTAGACCGTCCGATGTCAGGTACCCCAACGTCTCAGTCTGTGCTGACTCGTAACCCTCGCGTTTCCTCGTACGCGACCTATAGGTCCACACGGGTTATAATAGTGATCGTAGGAATATAGTCCATCTCTTTGCGACCTCTCAGTCACGGTCTCTCTACACCACACCCTTTCTTCTCTGACCTACAACGACCGAAATTTCCATCTTTCTTCGACATTTCGGTTCTTTACGTCTGTTAGAGATCTTCTTCCTTTTCCGTTCCGTGCTTTCACTTAAAAGAGAAACTCGGAGATCTTTCCTTACCTCGGGACCGCAGTGGAACTAAAATCGGGTCACTCTGGGTAAAACCTGAAGACCTAAGGTCTTGCCATTCCATTAGTGAAACAAAACTGAAATCGGTGATTCAAACATTATCAAGGTTGTTGTTCTTGCAATGTAGTCACTTACTTTACGACTCAGTATCCCATCCGGATATCAACTGAAGTATTCCTTGATGACCTAAAAAAGTTCGTATCATTAAATGTAAGAGAGGGTAGTTTTTACGTATTCTCAAAGCAACGAGATTTTGGAACGGTTGTAAATCACAACAAGTAAAAATTTAAAATCGGAAAAACAATCCTCATTTACTAATAGTGTAACATCATAACTGAACTACTGATTACTATAACCCGTGTAAAAGTACATGAACATCAGGTAAAGATTCAGAAGACCCTTTATGGACAAGTTCTGGACCTGGACAAACACCTCAAACGAATAATAAACATTCTCAAAAATCATACAAGATCTCTATTTAGGAAATAGTGTATGTCCATAACAGCCATGTAAGGAAGGTGGACACAGAACAGAATTGTAAAAGAAATCCCGTAGCAACCACTCGTCTATGAAAATTTAAATTAGTTTAGATAGAAATATCAAATTATAAATCTCAAACAACAAGGTACCGATTTTTCGGAAAAACAGATTGGGTACCATTATTATAATGAGACAACACATACCATCGTGAAAATATCAAAATCAAAAATTAAAAACATACACTGTACTTCACCGTTAGTGACAAAAGGAATGAAAGTAACGTTTGACAACTTTACTGAACGAAAAGGGGTAATTTGACGTCACTGCAGTAATCTGGTGCATTCATAAATAAAGACGTACAAGATAAACGAAGGTAACTAGATAAACAGATAAACACAAAGTCACGACGTGACCAATAACAGTGAATTATCATTACGAATTTTAATTCATCATAATTAATTAATGAATTAATTCGAAAGTTTGGAAAGAGAGAAAAAAACTACTAACGAAGTAGATAAGATCTAGAAAACTAAAATAAACTCAAAATCTTAGTCCAACAGTCATAGATACGATACAGAAATAAGAGAAAATGAAGTTAATGAAACTTAGAGACAAACCTTTCTTACCCTTAGAATTTTTATGACTTAAAAGTTAAGTAATTATACCGTACAAAGAAGAAATTAATCCAGAAATTTAAAAGAGAATTTCTAAATATTAAAAATTATATCTTCTGAGTTTATATAGAAAGTAATTTACATAAGGATTCATAAAACACCCTAACAAACCACGACAATTTAACACACCGAATAATTATAGAAGGTCAAGAAACGACCATAATTTTAGTCAACTAAAGACATACAACTGGAACATAAGATCCTAGAAAGAATGAGTAATCAGTATCACAGAAAGACCCAAAGTATCCTAAAATATGTATGTAATACTACATTGATACAGTAGATACGTATCTGTTTAAATAAGATAATGCGACGAGTTACCTGTACCCAAACCCACCTGAGGCCCTAAACCACTACCTGTCCCTTCGGACCGCACGACGTCAAGTACCCCAGGGTTTTCTCAGCCTGTACTTGACTTGTTGACTTGACTTGACTCCTCTAAATCATGTCGAAACCTATCTTACCATATTCACTTATGGAAGTGTAACAAAAACTATCATCCCTTTTTCACCTCATATACAGTCAAAGTTGATAGTACAATTTCCTACCAAAAAGTGTCTACAGTAAATATTAATTTTACGAACGGATACGAATCAAATTCTTAAACAGTACTTGCTCATAATTTACAATAGACGAACAAGAAAACGAAGTTAATTCCATTAATACTAAAAATAAGAGACGATTACACTGAAAAGAGAAAAATTAGAACAGTGTTGGAATGTTAGGCCCCTATTTGAGGCAAACGAAGAAAAATATATTACGATCTAAGGTAAACGACAATTATAAACCAATTCTTAAAAATAATCATCCAACTATTCTTTATAACCAGACATTAAAATAAAAATAAAATTACAGAAACAAATCCGACGAAAATTTCAAAGTATTTTTCTGTATCTTTTATGACGGTGTGAAATAAAAAGATTTACTAAGTACATTTTATAATTAGTAATAATTTATAGTCCATCTTAAATGGTCACTTCAATAGATCTGGATTACAAAAGAAACACCCTTTTATAAATGGATACTTAATGTAAAGAAATTATTAGACTCTTCGTAAGTCCAAAAGATATAAATAGTCAAAATCTTTTAAAAAAAAGATCTTAAAAACAGAAAAAGTAGATTGAACAGTTTAAATAAACACGATTTAACATGTATCATTATAAGGAAATTAACTCATACTACACGAATGTACGATAAAAAATCTGAACCAAATGAATCCCAAATAACTTTGAGAACCTAGAAACACCATGATAAAAGGTGGTTTGAAGCCCAAAAGTCAACAAATGATTCATAAAAACAGACTACGTAAGAACTATTAAAAGGGAAGGACCATGAGACATGAATATAAAGGTGTTATAGTAGAGTACCCATTAACTCTAAAACGACCACAAAAGTTATAAAAAGAAAGGGAAGTCAAACTTATTATAATAACTAGGAAATTGTATCACAGATTAGATAACAGATTATAATAGATTAAACAATCTAATCTATCTATTAAATTTGGTAGGTCTTACGAAAATAAACTATAGTGAAATAAAAATTGAGATCTTAAAGGTAAAGAACAATCAAAGATAAAGAAACTCTAAACAGGTGGAAAAGTAAATTTAGGAACTCACACAAATATTATCGACAAAATTTTAGACATAGACGATAATGAGTATAGATAAAAATTTTAATAAAAAGAAGAACTAATACCCGTTGTAAAAGGACGAAAACAGAGTATTGAAAGGTAACATATATAATAAAGCACCTCTCAAAGTACATGCAATAGAAGTAAAATCAGGACCTGTGCTGACTTCGCTGAATCGTCGTCGTCGTCGTCGTCGTTCAAAATAGACTGTTGACTGACTAGTTAACAAAACTAGGAAATTTGAACCAAAACACGAAACATCCTTCGCCACTGAAGCCCTGTAAAAAAGAGTTAATCTAGATCCCATAAAGGAAAGGAGACCCAGTACTAAAAAGGTCTGAGAACTGACCTATAGATCTAACGAGTGACTCCGGACAGATGAGATCGACCAGGTTTAAGACTGGAGAAAATCAGGACACGTTATAGGCTATAGTGAAGACGAGAACCGGAGGAGTTTCAGTGATAGACGATCCGGAGTACCTGTTACGGGACAAGTACTCGTGAACCGAGAGTCGGTTCCTGTCTTTCACTTGGGAGTACGTTTGAAGGTCCCACGGGAGGGACATGTCCTATGTTCTTCTTATGAAGTGAAAGGTAGGACACAGGGAGGTCAAGGTGGACGGAACCGGTGAAGTCTACATTAGATGTTGAGGAGGGGACTCTAAAGACGAAAGAGGACCTGAATGGAGTAATGACGTTTCAACACCTTTGACAGGGTATATCTGCAAACCCTTATTATTCGGATGGAGTACCTAAAAGGAAAGAGAGTTCCTATTATCCCGACGAGTCAAAGGTTACGAACTTTCAATAAGAGTATAAAAAAGGACAAAAGTATTAATAAATGTATCCTCTCATTCAAGTTTTGTTCAATCAATGTCAAAGACCTTCGGTGTCAAGAGATTGTATGAAAAACTCAAGGAAGATACATATTTTATTACACATATAATAAATACCCCGTCTTTATTTCAAAAGAAGGTAGACTCTCTATGCTTCCCAGGTATATATTGATGTTATACTCTGTTCACTGAAAAAATTCAAGGACCTTACGTGGTTCTGTAAAAGGTGGATTATTGAATCGTTCAGGGACACAGAGTTTATGAAGGGAGAAGGGAATTGGACTTATTGAAAATAAGTAGGTAGTCTAGAGTCGACTTTACAGTGAAGGAACCCTTCAGAAGAGACTGAAAACGGAGACATAATAAAAGAAATTAGAATAAGAAAGCGTACTATCGGACATCAAAGGGTTATGTTGAGAATGGTGTTAAAGAGGAATATGTATATACACTAATAAAGACATAAAGTATTTACATTCTGATTCATTTAAAAAATGATGATATAGGGATCTGGATAGTGTCATAATTTCATTATAATATCATTATAATTTTATTCTGATATTCTATAAAGAAATTACCTTTTACTTCCGTAATATTAATAGTATTAGTCGTACCTTTTATGAATATAAGAGAGACTGTAAGTAAAGGGTAACCCATCTAGTCTTTCCCAGAATTCTCTACCTTAAAATTCTCAGTCTCTACCCTTTCCCCCGAAAGATCTGTTCGACCGTACCCAAATCTTGTATTTTCAGTATTACGTACCCAAATTTTGTATTTTGAGTATTAAGTTTTCAGTATTAAGAGATCTGGACAAAAAGATCTCTTAATTAATCTTACTTAAGTAATCCTACTGTTTTTCTTTATTTTGAACCTTCCGTTTACTCAAATCTCAGGATTAGAATGGTGGAAGTATTATTTTTGGTTACACATTTCGTATTTAGAGACGTATAATGGTTAACATACATTATAAATAAAATTGATAAATTAAATAGAAATTTTTCCATCATAATGTATCCTTAACGACACTTATTAAAGTATTCTTCTATAACTGACTTTTTTGACTATGGGTACTTAAAATCACGGAGTTAAACTTTACGTCAAAACAACTCTTCCTATGGGTCTTTAGTCGACGAGACAGTCTGGGTTATTTCGTATTTGAAAAGATGGGTACTAAGTATCGGTACAATCATAATTTATTTGGTGTCCTGCACACTGCACTGTACCTCTACCCTAGGAATTCACACACCCTATATTATGTCAAGACCTTTGGATGAACATTAAGTGGAGAATACGGACTTCCTCTTAGGAACCTTGGTGTTTACTTACGAATACTCCCAAGGTACTTTTGTTTCTCGTATCAACCCCACCCATGACCCTTTTACCTTAGGTCTACGGTAGGGGTAGACTCTGAAAACCATATACGTACGAGGTCAATAAAGGGGGTAAACGTCAATTCGTGATTGTATATTTACTCACCAGATAGGTAACGGAGTACGACAATTAAAAACTTTATCAACGTCGACTCTGAAAGACGTTTCGTCAGTTTCGGTGGAGGTCCTTGGTCAATCAGAGAAGGATAATGGGGTCTGGATGATCACTTTGGGTGAGTCAGTATCCCTAGTACTAGTTGGGATAAATGTCCAGGAGGAACCAGGTGAATTGTCTTGTCTATACTAAAAGGAGTAGAAATGAAAGAGGTTCGTAACAGGATATGGAACTTTTCACCTCACTGAGATATTAATTCAATGTACCAGTCACACTCGTTAAGAGGTGGGTTTGACCAGTCATTGATTGGAAAGACGTTCTCCTAAAGTAGAGAGGACTGTGGTGGTATCACACCTTTTCGGCTCCATACTGGTCGTGAGAGAATAGACCACCGTAATCGACTTAAACGTAAAAGTCGAACGATTCAAGGGTTTAAGAATCACGGGTTTTCGACTCGACTGAATCTGACCAGGAAGAAAGGTTGGTCGATTCACGATGAACAGAAAAGAACTGAATTTCGGTAAAGTAACCCTCCGGAGGGGACTTTGAGGTTTGGTCTAGTTCAAGAGGACGATATAAACAGAAAAACAGTGTGACGATCGTAGAACTGTCGTCTTTTCACCATCGTAAAGTGCTAATTCTGACACCGGAAGAACCCTCGGGTTGACGGACGGAAAGTTGGGATTGAGTTCAATATAATCGTCCATTGTACAAAAATTGAAGAGACACAGAGTCAACGAAGTATAAATTCTACCTCTATTACGTAGATAGAGAATCCCAACAAAAGTTCCATTAAAATACATTAAATATACATTTCGAGAATTTAGTACCCGTAATAAACAGTTAATAACAGTGTTGAAAACTAATAAGTAAATAAACATGAACCGAGTAAGTAATTTATCAGTTAAATCATTTACGGACGATACACGGTTCGAGTGACAATCTATATATATATATATACACACACACACACACACACACACACTTATTTTAGAGACGGAATTTCTAAAGACAAGATCACAAGATCTATTTTTGTGTTTATTATTGAAACTTGTAATGTATCATATACTCTGTCACTAAGAATTTTTATCTTAAAAATAAGATAACCTACCTAGATCTCCGACAGTATCTCACTCCATTCAGACTTTTTACACATAATTGTGTATATACACCTTAGATCTTTTTGTCATATGTCTACTTAGATAGACGTTTCGTCTTTATCTGTCTACTTCTCTTATTTGTACTTTTGGTTCCCCTCTTACCCTCTAACTTATTTAATCTAACCTTAACTGTATATGTATTGATGATACATATTTTATCCATTACTCTTGGATGAGATATCGTGATCTCCTTCTTTTCCATCAGACAAACATCTTGTATATAATTTTGAATTTTTACGTAAAGTCACATGAAATCCACGTCTGTTTATGACAAACTAAGGTGAATCTGTTCCATGGATCTTATCATTTTAAGTATCAGTCTTTCATATGACCTTAATTTATATATATATATATATATATATAACCATCCAAGGTCCCTGACCTCCACTCCCTCCTCCGTCTTACTCCTCAATCATAGATTACCCATCTCAAAGTCAAATCCTTCCACTTTTTAATCCCGTTACCTACTACCACTCTCAACATGTTGTTACATTTACGTAAACGACGACGACGACGACGACGATTCAGCGAAGTCAACACAGGCTGAGACACGCTGGGGTATCTACCGTCGGGTGGTCCGAGGGGGTAGGGACCCTAAGAGGTCCGTTCTTGTGACCTCACCCAACGGTAAAGGAAGAGGTTACGTACCTTCACGTTTCCCTTTCACTTCAGTGAGTCAGCACGGACTGAAAAGCGCTGGGGTACTTGACGTCGGATGGTCCGAGGAGGCGGGTACCCTAAAAGGTCCGTTCTCATGACCTCACCCCACGGTAACGGAAGAATCACGGTGATTTAACATATCAATTTATACCAATATTATCATACAAAATGTAATACACTGAAAATGGTATCATTTTTTTTAACAAAATGTATTTATGTTTATCTTTTTTTATCTCGGTTCATTTCTCTTAACCCTCATGAATCTCTTACCTAACATTGAAATTCACTCACCGGTACCTTCCGGAGAATTCTCTTACATTGTCACCTCCTTTTTGTCTCGTCTAAAGACCCACTTCTAACAAGAGTACTGTCCTGTTTACGGTTCCAAGACTCCCTCCAGACCCACACACACCGGACACCTTCCCTTTCCCTCCGGCTACACCGACCTCTTACTCGTTCTCTTTCCTCCTCCTTTACTCAACCACCGGGTCCGGGAAATCCGGTTACATTCCCGAGGATGAGAGCCATTTTACCCTCTACAAAGTCTTAAAACTCGTCTCTTTATTGTCAGACTGAACACAATACTTTCGTAGTAAGAACGAGACAACTCTTATCTGGTACACACTCTCACTGTATTGAATTTTTTGTCTTCTGGACAATCCTCTGGTATCGACTTTAGGTGTGCGCTCTTCTGATACCCATCGTCCCCTCTCCACTTCTACATTAGTCTAAGACCTATGGAACACGTTTGTCTCTATCGTCTGAAGAACTGTTTGACAACTGTTCCCACCGTATCTCTTTCTACTATTAGGTACTCTTTTAATCAGTGCTGGCACAAGTAACAACAAAGAAGTTTACTTTTCTACGGACTACATACCAACAGTGGTAGTAAGTTGTCTTCATCCAGTTGTCATAAGATTCTCTACCTTCAAATTCGATCTCAAAGTTAAGTAAGAATTAGTTTAGAAAAGTTTTAATAAGAATTGGTCTTGTGAGGATAAGGATTCTCTAAGAATCATTAGTCATCCAACTGATTACCATCGACTTTAGTCTCGTGTTCCTCCATCTCATGAAATTATCTTTAAAAATAATGTTTATGTGTATGTCAGTTTATCGGATAAAACGTATCATGAGGAGGGAACTCCGGACTCAGTGACAGTAAGAAGGGACATATGTGTAGTTTATGTGGACCCGTGAACATCGTCAAAAGTGTATGAGTAATCTATACACTATAATAGTGGAACGGATAGGTTCAGAACAAGAATCTCGGTGAGTTAAATTTTAGTAAAAACGCACATGGATTAGGACAAATGAAGATAACCAAAAATAATTCAAAACCTTCTCTCCGTGTGCCTGATCCTCAAATGTAGATTCTCCCATACAAATTAATAAAACGGGGGAAAAGTTAGGAACAGGGAGATGTTTACATGGTTCTTCGAAGTTCTTCTTCAAGATCCTCGACCTTTACTAGAGAACTGAAAGGGTATCAAATAAGGATAAATTATAGTAGGACACAGTCAAGAAATTAACAGAAGTATTTTACTGTATTACGGATAAACTGTTTTCCATCTTTTACACTGAAGTATCCAAAGGAAGAGGAGGTCACCATTTAATCTGAAAGGAAGGGAGAAGTGTGACACTGTACCAGGAGGACCACTGGGGTCGTGTGTAAACACATAAAACTTCGACCCTTGTCTTAGTTCCTTAGGTCCAACTTGGTTATGTAAACCGGAGTAATCGTGATTATCGAGTCCTGAAGGAGTATTGACTACCCCATCGTGAAAAAAAAAAAAAAAAACCTATTACCTTGTTTACGGTGTTTTAAGTGTGTATGATCATAAATAATTTGTGGAAATAGAAAGTATCTAGTAAAAAACTGATTAAGGGATCGTTCAGTTTTTGAGGTTTGCTTACCGTTTGAAACGAAAATGTTGGTCGGTCGACTGGTCTTCAGAAAAAAAGTTGATAACAAGTTGATAACATTGGTCATTTTGTTCTGGTTAAACTTTGGATAAATTAAATTTTGGTTTTCCGTCCATAGAGTGTGACTCTTTAGACCGTAGAAAATTTACTAATCGAGAAACCCTTTCATTCATACAAGACATTTGAGTATCTTAAGACTATAGAGAATTCTCGTAACCTTTCGGACATAGACTCTCCTGAACGGAGGATGTGTATTACAAAAAAAGGAAACAAAAATTATTTTACGGATACCTGAATTTATCCGAAGGGACTATCGAGTCAACCATTTTTAGGTGTATTTATCTCCCTATATTTTGTCGACATACGTCTTTATGGGTTTCGGTGGAGTTTATTTCTCCACAGTCGGTATTTTAATATAACTAATCTTCACTTTTGTGGAATAATCCACATTCCAGTAAACCCCCCGAGTGACTGACATTTACATACAAGGGTCGAAGAAGTTAATTTATTGTTCCCCTTTACCTTTTTGTGTTTTTAATAGTAACGACCCCACTCTTTCTACACCACATTATTACCCCCCTTTTTAGGAACTAATTTACGCCGTAATGGTACGTAGTTATCGTAGTAATCGACAATCCGAAGTCCTAAAAATTATTCCTTAGTTTCTGGTTTTACTCTTACTAAATCTTAGATAATAAGTCCTCCGTTCTTTAACCTTACTATTAGTATGGTTTACTCGGTTTTTATTCCCTAATTCTTTTCCATAAATTTTCACTCATTCTTATTTTATATGTTTAAATTCGGTTTCGTTCGATTATGGAGTAATGTTACTGAACTGTAAATTTCGTTCGTGTGTTAAGGTTTAGGTCGAGATACTTTTAGTGAATAATAATTATTTTAGACGATCTGTGAGAGACACCAACGTTCATGAAATCTTCACTGAATTGATAAAACTATAGATTTAAACTGTCAAAAGGGTATTTGTCCTTGAAACGTCTCTCCGTGTCATGTCCGTTCTGGAAAAAGATGATTTTTAGGATTCACTACTGCAGATACATAGCTGGGTGGATGGACAAACAAATGGATAAATAGAGAGGTAAGTTTATCTAACGTAGAGACATTATACGGGTGTGTGGTTTTCTTTACGATGTTTGAGATTTTTAGTGGATTATAGAAACTCTTGTCTACCCAATTTTCTTTGGGAGGTACCTAGACACTACACACCCTGAAATTACGAAACAAGGACACGTTGTGTGTTCTTCATTTAGTTTGTAAAGTTCATGACCTGTAATTATTATAGGGGTAGGAGTTTCCTCCTGGGTGAGGATTACCTTTCTAATAAGAGGTTTGGAGTAGTCGTCACGGTCGGAGTTCCACTGAGTGAGAGGGTGGACTTGGACGTCGTTAAAGAAGGAGGTGACGAGAACGGTCTGTAATCGACAACGGTAGGAGGTGTTTCCCTGTAATTATCAGAACTTCCGTTATACGACAAAAACAAGAACGAAGGAACAGGGGAGGGAACAACGAGTAATTGAATATAGACGGGAGATCCTTATATTGATTCATTAGTAGATTCCACTCCATCTCTCGAGAACGTTGAAGTGTCTATTTCTTATCTCCCTTTTCCAAAAAATTTCATTTAATAATTTTGGTTCTATTGAGTAATAAGTACTTGGTCTCTAGTCGATGAGGTTTACAGGAATTTCAACCACTAGCAGTTACAGCATATGATGTAACCTTGAGTAAGACCTAAGTCTCACGTCAATATTTACGGTGAAAGAGTGGAGAATTTTACAAGTCAGATAACTGTCTTTTGTGCATGTTCCAATCGTCTCTACTGTTTTGTACAACTCTATTGTGTGTTTGTCGAACGGGAGACCCAGCAAATTGTACCAAGGGAAATCACGAATTTTCTCTCGTAAAGAAACAAAGAACGTCCCTTCCAACCGATTTAAGTTCACATAGTATATAAGTTCGTTTATGTATGAAACGGCACCACGCACCTGAGAGACGAAGACACAGTCTGAGACACACTGTGATACCTGACATCGGGTGGTCCGAGGAGTCAGGAACCCTAAGAGATCCGTTCTTAAGACCTCACCCAACGGTACGGGAGGAGGTCCCCTAGAAGGACTGGGACCCTAACTTGGACACAGAAGATGTAGATGGACGTAACTGTCCGTCCAAGAAATGGTCATCGTGGAAGTGAAGAGAACCTCACCTCTGTTCACCTCTGTAAGATAGGACGTTCTGACGGTCTGAGAATTCACTTAAAGTCCCAATGACTTCCCCAATTCTGATTTAAAAGACTTACATTTTTTATTCCTTTTCCTTTAGAGAACCCTCTCGTCGTACGATACCGTACCGTTTGGGATTGGGAGGATAGGTAAGAAGACATTTAAGGACGTTGCACCCCAACTCAGAACGAACGTTTTACGGTACATCCTTAAAAGTGAAGGAGACAGTTGGTCATTTCTTGAAAACCTGTTCGACTTGTCTTTTGAGGAAAAGGTTAAGGACACAATACAATCTATAACCTAAGTCACAAGGAAAAACTTTTACGAAAGAAACTGGGGATCGGTACTGTGTGAGGTAAGGTTAAATATCAGAGGAAATATGTGCCTCTTCTTTTACGTCACTCAACAAGCTACGGATAACAGACCCGACATTACTACTAAGTCGATTCCAAACGGCTCCCATAACTGTAAGAATCTCCTTCCCGTGACTTCACGTTACGTGTCCGGAGACCCTTTAGAGTTAGAAAAGGAGTACGTTTCTATGAGAGTCTATGAAGTCTTGACACCATTATAATACGGAACCTTCTACTCCTTTCACGAAAATAAAGGGACGTCCACCCTGTTGTAGAACTGCTGATATTGTCGAAAATGTCTCAAAGATTTCTAGTTTAGGTGGTTTTCTTTTTTTTTTAGAGAAATAGGATTTTAAAAGAATAACTTTCTTTGATTAGTACGACGGGACGAGGAATATTTGGAGGTGAATTCCAAAGATGATATCAGTGAAAAGAGATTACTCGTGTCTAAAGGAAAATTTGAGTGTTTTTATTCTACATCTGGTATAATTACTGACCCGTCTTCTTGACCTCAAATAAAAAACCATTGTATAATGTCTTACGTCTTAATTCCCGTTGTCTCTTACTCTACCAACCTACCGTAGAGACTGAGTTTTCAAACCCGTTCGAGGGTCTCTATCACTTTCTGTCCCTTCACACCACACGACGTCAAGTACCCTAGTGTTTCTTAACCTGTACTGAATCGTCAACTTGTTACTATAACGTCTTATAAAGAGAAATATTAAAAATATCGTTTTCATCGGATTGAAAAACGATGAGACTCGAACCAACATACAGGTCACTGACGATTTTCGTAACCATTAACTGGTCCAGTTAAACCTAAGCTCGTAGACCCATCCTCCGACCGAAAGTCTTGATCTCGTTTTCCGGTCCAGTCTTTCTAAGTTTGATGTGGAATTTTTGAACTCAAAAACACCTCTACTGTAGCTGTTGTTCACATAAGAGTGGATCTTTAATATAAGGGTTCCTATAAAAGATTCATAACTAAGAGAAGAAAAAAAAAGTAGTTTGGACAAGGTTACGACGGTACGGACTTTTCGTTGTATGCATGAAACGTTTGCGAAGAATTTAATACATACAGGGGATTTATCAGAGGTATGGAGATTCTCATAAAGAGAAAACTCATATCAGGTCCTTAAAAAAAAGAAGAGGTAAACTCTCTAAATTCTTTTAGATATTATTTAGTGAAAATCAGTAATAAATTGGAATATGACACCATAACAATGGATCTTAATTCGGGGGGTGATACGAAGGAGGAACTTCAGCATACGGAACAGAGACATAACATCGTTGAAAAAGAATAAAACCGGTTCAGGTGTCGTGGAAATTTCCCTGGAAAGAATGGAAGAATTTCGTCGTGGACCTTCTAAAGGAAAAAGAGATGGAGGGTGAGGTGGGGAGAATGGAGGAGAGAGAGACGGTGTTTCTTAAGAGAAGTTAGAGTATTCAAGTGGACGGGGATAATCTTTTATTTTCCGATGTCAGATAGACCTGGGAACCTTTCACTGCTTTCAGAGATAAGGTCTCTAAAAAGGTCTTACTCAAAAGAGTAAGGTGGACTTAGGACCGAAATGTAAAGAACAGGGTAGATTGTGTTTCCTCTAAACGAAAGCTAAGAAGAGTCATTGTCCAGTAGTCCATACGCCATAGGTCAAAGTCTTGACTCGGGAGTACCCTCTTAAATCAAACTTTCTGGTCAACACTCTTGGACGACTTATGGAGACGGCGTACAGATCCGTATGTTCTGGCACATACATACGTCGTTTTGATTCCTTTACCCCAAGACTACCTGTATACTTTCTTTTCACACCTGACTCACCACCTACACACACAAAAAGATTTGAAGACACACCCTCCTCACACACTCAGGTCAATTAAGATGGGGACAGACAGAAGACGACACTATTACCTCTACCTTCAGGTCCAAGAGTAGGTGGGTCACCATGAACTTTACATCGTCACGGGAATTGTCAAGTAAAGGATAAGATCTTAGATTGAAAGAGTTGACTAACACACGACGCACCCTGATTGTATCACAGGACAGACTGAGTTCATGGTTGATGTATAAATTAACATGAAAATGACTAAAAAAACAGACTGAATAAATTATGTCTAAAAATTTTAAATTACCATTTTGAGAGTGAAAAAACGGATTAGGTCAGTTTACATTGTGGTGTTTTCAAATGACTTAATGGTAGGTTTAAGGAAAGAAGGGACCCTCCTTATTGACCTTGATATTTCGTTCCGCTTATATCGAGAACATTAAGTGACATCGAGAGGCTATGTGTATGTCATGTCTTTTACGTACTGACAAATATAGTACAGTGTAATTTTGGTTCTTCTCGAAATTTACCCGTTCTAAGACTCCTATCACTCTAACATAACACATGACAAGTAGAGACTAGGAAGAGAATACCAGGGAACCATAGATGTATTTTCAAAAAAGAAAATATTAAATCCAATTTTTTGAAGACACTTAATTCCTCGTATAGAAGTTTACGAGTCATACTTCTCTACTAACCAACTGACCGGTTGTAGGTCAAGAAAGTATGAGTATCGACTGTACAGAAACGTGGATTTTTGGACACCACGATATCCGACTTCAGTTATGGATCACTTGGTGAACCCTCACTCCGACCTTTAGAGTAGAGAAAAAAGAATTAATTATCGAGTGAGTAATACTTAGCAGGAAAAAAAAAAAAATAAGAAGTAGAAGTACCGAATCGATAGTGGAACGTATACGTCAGGTAAGACAAAACACTAAGGAGACAAAATTATTTGAGCTGGTTTAATGTTTTTATACTAAACCATGGTCAAAAGAAACCTTTTATTTGTGGTAAATCTTATATAACCATACTTTGTCCGACAATACTCAAACGGACCTTTGAGAAGGACTCTCTTTTACTTAAGTTTCTAAGTTACAGATTAATGTTTAAGTTACAACTTTACATTTGGTGTACATTCAAGTCCGTACGGTTCACTAAAAAAAAGTCCGGGATAACGAGAATGTTTCCTTTCTAATAGTGAGAACCATATATAGTAGTGGCTAATCCCTGTATTAGTCTCAATATAATTGGGGTCGAGAAGTACGTCCCTCACACCGGAGTTCTTAAGCTTAACGTAGGTAGTTGAGAAGAAAATATTTCATAGATAATTTGTAGATAGTTATACCCACGGTCAATTTTTGTTTTTAGAACTCGAGTCGAGACGAATGAAAAAGTTTGGTGCCAGAGAGGTGGGGGATGTCTTTTTCCTCTGTATTATCTTAAAAAGCTCACCTGTTACTGACTTATACATTAAACCTTTAGAGAAGCCCGTCAAGACTCTTTGAGTAGGTATGAGTAAACTCTTCGGGACGAGATATAAGAAAGACAACCTTTAGAGCAAATGAGGGTACCGAAGTTTATTGAAATTATACGTTTGTTGGGAGTTCAGACATGAACTTGTAACAAAAAGAGGGGACTTGAGGTGTTGGAAGACGGAGATCTAACGGAGGAAATTTCACCAAGGAGTGTATTTTGAAGGAGTTTTAGTTCGAGTCCCAGTCGACGAGGTACATAACTTAAAAGGGGACCAAAGATAAAGTAATCAGTAAAGACACATATATTGATGACGATAACCTTCGAATTTTAGTAGTAGCAGAGAAGGGAAGGGACACAGTAGCTTGAAGCACAGAAGAGGCAGACTCAGATCAATCAAGAAATGGCTGTCACAGAGATTAGACAGAGAACAAGAGGTAGAAGTAGTAGTGGGGAATCTCTGTTTTGGGGATAACCGACCATAGACTTGTTGACGGTTAACGGCGTACCGTTAGGGTGGGGACCATGTTCAAGAAGTCAATGGTAAGATTTTGTTCTTTATTCTAGTAAAGTGAGCCAAGAAATTTGAAACTACCATAAAAACAGTGGATGGTCTAATTAAATTTGATATTACTCACTATATTGTGAGAAGTCTAACATTGACAAAGTATTGGACGGTGAAAGAAAGAGGGAACTTGAACTTCGTATATTTTACAGAGACCTAAAGACTTTTTGGAAAAAGGAGGTCATGGAGATGTATGGACTTCGCTGAGATCAAGCATCCTGTTGAACCTAAACATTACGTCGAATTGAGCGATTGGAATCTAAGTGTCATATATTTAATTCTTATCGTTATCGGTAGAATGTCTAAACAATCTTCTAATAATTCCCTCCACAAAGATTCCGGGACTTATGTATAGGATCATGTTTTAATTACAAGTCATTCACCATCGACAAATTACGACAAACGAACATGGACTGTCAAAATTAAATCGTAATATAACACTTATAAAGAGGTACGATAGTTTACCAGAAACTTTTATACTAATATTTGACGACGTATCTTTATTTAATGTACCTATATGGAATTAAATAATACGGTTCACGGATAGCCGTCTGTACATATAACAAAAGTTGAGAAATGAAAATATTTATTGTGATATTATTTGTAGTCGTATGTATTTAGAAACTCCTGTGAAGGTTTATAAAAGGATCCTATTTAATGACCTTCATCTTGTAAAATTCTGAGATCTTTGAATCAGTTTGATGAAAGCTCTCTCTATCGTTAACTACCACGGTAATCGTCACATACTCTCGAGAAAGTGAACGTGGGAAAGTTTATATGTATCATATAAGAAAGAAGAGAAAGTCAGAGAAATGATCATATTACTATAGAGTGAATAAAAACAATGTTGGTTTGTGAGGAGGTATAAATTAGGTGATCCGAGAAAATCATTGTCCTTGTTTTGGGTAAACGGAACTTCTTAGAACCTTCCAAAATAACTGGACAGAAAACCGGAGCACCCTCATCTGAGACATCTAAAGTTTGAAACAGGTTTTCCAACAGAATGGAAGTAAATTGGTGTAGAATTTAATTAGTGGGGATGGTTAGGGGTTAACCATTAGGATGGTTAGGGGTTATTGGTTGCACAATGAAACGCACGAGTCAGTACAGTCTGAGAAACGCTGGGGTATCTGACATCGAACGGTTCGAGGAGTCAGTTACCCTAAGAAGTCCGTTCTTATGACCTCACCCAAAGGTAAGGGAAGAGATCCTCTATAAGGACTGGGTCCCTAGTTTTGTTCCAGAGGACGTAACGGTCCACCCAAGAAATGGTGATCGCGGTGGACCTTTCGGGATTGATTTATATTTTCGGTAAAATACTAAAGAACTGTAAGTAGGGAACATGGTGCGGGAGTTTTATATTTTTAGAAATAGGGCACTATTAATAATCCTCATTATCTTCCCTACTCTCATGAATTGGAGTTTTAAAACTCGAGTCAGTTCCAAGACAAGCTTAGTGACCATAGTCACCGGGAATAGACCGTAGTTCTAGTCAATTTGTGGTTTTTAATGTAGTTAGGATGAATAGGTGACCGTCTTTTCTATTTACATTATAATAAAGTATGTGACTAATGATCGATTCCTTTACAGTCTACTATATCCGATATATCAAGTTATCCTAATATAAAATATCAGCAACAGAGGGGTTCCAGTTCGTATGACATTAGTGAGTTTTTTTTTTTTTCAACTTACCTTCTTTTCTGCGTATATTTGGTCTAAACTGAAAGTTGATGAAAATGAAAAGTGAATCGATGAAAGTGAAAGAACATTGTCGAGAGTTTTAAGACTAATTTGAAGGAGAGTTTTACACATCAAACGTACATAACTTAACTATTATCTATTTGTTTCAAAGACTAAAGTAATAATCGGAAGTGTATAAGAGGTGAGGTCATAAGAACCCGAAGTAAACACCGAGTCGACTATTTCTTAGACGGACGTTACACCCTCTGGACTTAAACTAGGGACCCAACCCTTCTAGGGGACCTCTTTCCTTTCCGATGGGTAAGTTCATAAGATCGGACCTCTTAAGGTACCCGACATATCAGGTACCCCCATCGTTTGTCAATATATACTGACTCGTTGAAGAGAAAGTGAAAATAAGAAAACACTTTATAGTATCGTATTATACGAAATTATACAACACTGTATACAAGGTACATAGGACATTCGGTCGTTCAGACGAACATTAAATTGGACTCTTTTATTTATATCTTAAGGTCTTTATCTTTTACTTAATTTATAAGGTCACACACAATTGTTCGTTTGTCCCCTCTTTTCTTTTTTAAGTATATAAGTTTGTATACCTTAATTAATTTATATGACGTCTTGTAGATGTGAACTCATGATAGGTCGGTAACTTTGACCACAATATTTTCTTACAAATTCGTGTGTCTTTGATAAAAATTATTCACTTTTGTAGTCCAGTGTGTCGATATGTGTCTTATTATAGGACAGAGGGACAAGAGAGAACTTGCACAGTAGTCACTAAAATGGTTTACTATCCTTCCAATGATTACTGAAGACACGACACTTGACAGGTCACGAGTCAAGAGTCAGGAGAAGAATGAACTGGACAACCGTAGTAAACTGGATCTACTGACGTGGGAGGAGGAGCCTTACCTGAGTCTTGAACTGAATTCCTCTCGGTACACAAGAAGTAAGAGAAAGGAGTTTCTGCAGAGAAGGAGTCGGAGGTAACAAGTAAAACACACAGTATAGAATTTTATACTCAAGGGTCAGGAGTCAGAAACTAAGAAAGATGAAGTAGAAATGAACGGGGATCCACTAAGGTAAGTCAGAATACCGAAATTTGCGGTAGACATTTTCGACTACAATCGGTTTAAAGTCACGATCGGACCTGGAGATCAGACTTGAGGTCTGAGCCGTGAACCGACAGATAGACTACAATGATCGATTTATAAATTTTTCGTCAAAACTAATTTGAATCTTTTACTTGAGGACTACAAAATAGGAGTTTGGATAACGAGGGTGTTAGAAATGGAATAGTTTGTTACCGTTGAGATAAGAAGTTTAATTCACCACTATTATTATTGTCTCACTTCACCTAATCCCGGGAGTCCCTACCCTCTCCCTCCCAACTTCTCTTTTCTAAACGTATAAATCAAGAGGGTCAAAAGAAGATTTAGACAAACTTATCCGGTTGTAACCAACCTAGTAGCTTTTTCGTTCTCTCAAGGTCTTTTTGTAGATAAAGACGAAATAACTAGTACGGTTTCGGAAACTGACACATCTAGTGTTCTTTGATACCTTTTAGGACTTTCTCTACCCTTATGGTCTGATGGACTGGACGGAGAACTCTTTGGATACACGTCCAGTCCTTCGTTGTCAATCTTGACCTGTACCTTGTTGTCTGACCAAGGTTTATCCTTTTCTTCATGCAGTTCCGACATATAACAGTGGGACGAATAAATTGAAGATACGTCTCATGTAGTACTCTTTGCGACCCGACCTTCTTCGTCTTCGACCTTAGTTCTAACGGCCCTCTTTATAGTTATTGGAGTCTGTACGTCTACTGTGGTGGCAATACCGTCTTTCTCTTCTCCTTGATTTTTCGGAGAACTACTTTCACTTTCTCCTCTCACTTTTTCAACCGAATTTCGAATTGTAAATCTTTCGCTTCTAGTACCGTAGACCAGGGTAGTGAAGTACCGTTTATCTACCCCTTTGTCACCGACTGAAAAAAGTGACTGAAAAAAGATGAAAAGGGTCACTAAAAAAACCCGAGGTTTTAGTGACGTCTACCACTAACGTCGGCACTTTAATTTTCTGTGAATGAGGAACCTTCCTTTCAATACTGGTTGGATCTGTCGTATAAGTTTTCTTCTCTGTAATGAAACAGTTCTTTCCAGGTAGATAAGTTCAGACACCAAAAAGGTCATCAGTACATACCTACACTCTCAACCTGATATTTCTTTCGACTCGTGTCTTCTTAACTACGAAAACTTGACATCGCAACCTCTTCTGAGAACTCTCAGGGAACCTGACGTTCCTCTAGGTTGGTCAGGTAGGATTTCCTCTAGTCAGGACCCACAAGTAATATTCCTGACTACAACTTCGACTTTAAGGTTATAAAACCGGTGAACTACACTTGTCGACTGTGTATACTTTTCCGGGACTAAAACCCTTTCTAACTTCCGTCCTCCTCTTCCCCTACTGTCTCCTACTCTATCAATCTACTGTAGTGGCTGAGTTACCTGTACAACGACGACGACGACGATTCCACGCAGTCAACACAGACTGAGACACACTGGGGTATCTACCGTCGGGTGGTCCGAGGAGGTAGGTACCTTAAAAGGTCTGTTCTCATGATCTCACCCAACGGTCATGGAAGAGGTGTTACCTGTACTCAAACCCATTTGAGACCCTCAACCATTACCTGTCCCTCCGGACCTCACGACACCAAGTAGCCCAGCGTTTCTCAGCCTGTGCTGACTCGTTGACTTGACTAAGTACTCCAATTCAAATCCGAAGTCATCGTGGTTGAAGACGTTAAAGGGAGAGAAAAATCAGCGATTCAGTACTGGTTGAGAATGCTAGGGTACTTGACATCGGACGGTCCGGGGAGACAACTACTCTAAGAGGTCCGTTCTTATAACCTTACCGAACGGTAAAGGAAGAGGTCATCTAGAAGGACTGGGTCCCTAGCTTAGACCCAGAGGACGTGACGTCCTTCTAAGAAATGACTGACTCGATGTTCAGACGTTATAATTGACAGTTATAAAGAGTTTTTTCATTAAGGACTTAACTGTATGTTCACTACATCTAATTAAATTTTTAGGTTCAGAGTTTTATAATCCGAATAAATCTCATTTTTAAGATGGGATACCATTTTTCAAGGTAAGTCAGTGAGTTAACACAGGTTGAGAAACGTCGGGGTACTTAGTGTCGTGCGGTCCGGTGGGACAGGTAGTGGTTAAGGGCCTCAAGTGAGTTTGAGTACAGGTAACTCAGTCACTACGGTAGGTCGGTAGAGTAGCAGACAGCAGGGGAAGAGGAGGACAGGGGTTAGGGAGGGTCGTAGTCTCAGAAAAGGTTACTCAGTTGAGAAGCGTACTTCACCGGTTTCATAACCTCAAAATCGAAATCGTAGTAAGAAAGGTTTCTTGTGGGTCCCGACTAGAGGAAGTCTTACCTGACCAACCTAGAGGAACGTCAGGTTCCCTGAGAGTTCTCAGAAGAGGTTGTGGTGTCAAGTTTTCGTAGTTAAGAAGTCGTGAGTCGTAAGAAGTGTCAGGTTGAGAGTGTAGGTATCTACTGGTGACCTTTTTGGTATCGGAACTGATCTACCTGGAAACAACCGTTTCATTACAGAGACGAAAACTTATACGACAGATCCAACCAGTATTGAAAGGAAGGTTTCTCATTCGTAGAAAATTATAGTACCGACGTTAGTCGTAGACGTCACTAAAACCTCGGGGGGGTTTATTTCAGACTGTGACAAAGGTGACAAAGGTGACAAAGGTGACAAAGGGGTAGATAAACGGTACTTCACTACCCTGGTCTACGGTACTAGAAGCAAAAGACTTACAACTCGAAATTCGGTTGAAAAAGTGAGAGGAGGAAGTGAAAGTAGTTCTCCGAAAAATCGAGGAGAAGAGAAAGACGGTATTCCCACCACAGTAGACGTATATACTCCAATAACTATAAAGAGGGTCGTTAGAACTAAGGTCGAAGACGAAGAAGGTCGGGTCGTAAAGAGTACTACATGAGACGTATCTTCAATTTATTCGTCCCACTGTTATATGTCGGAACTGCATAAGGAAAGGGATAAACCTTGGTCAGACAACAAGGTACAGGTCAAGATTTACAACGAAGGACGGGACGTATATCCTTTTCAATTTTCGTAAGATTTAAAGTGAAATCCTTGTACTCGTACAGATACTGACAGAGTAGATTAAGTTTTATAACCTTGAGGACTTATCGTATTATTCTGTTCTTTTTCCTCGTTTTAATATTCCTAACCTCACTTTATTTTGATAAAAAGTTTCTAAAGAGGATGTAAGTTTTGAGGTTTAAAAGATATTTAACAGACTTAATTATTCTCTGATAAAATGATGTACTTTCTAATTACACAGGTTTTTTCGGTAAACGTAAAGATCGACGGTCTTATCCCTATCTTTTATATTAAAATGATTTGTCTGATTTATAGGATTACTATAATCAAGAAAGGTTAAGATAGATTTATAAGTAATGTCAAAATCAGTATTAGAGTTGTTTTTAAAATTTTAAATATCCCTTCTTAGTGGTTCTTTTTGTAATAATAACTTTTCTTACGTCTATTACCTAATTTCTGAATGTATATTTCCGTTTTGAATTTAAAAACTTTGTTATATCTTATAAGACAAATACGAAAACTCTTTCCCTTTCTAAATATCTTATTTGGTCTTTTCTTTGTTAGCTATTTTAATTGATATTATTTTAATTCTTGAAGACCAAGACTTTTCATCATAATTTCTTTCGAAATTTACATGTTGATTCCTCCTCTATAAATGTTGTATTGGTGGTTTTATGAGTACATGTCTTGTATTTTTGTTGAAGGTGTTAAATTCTTCTTTTATTATAGGGGGTTTATTGTGTGTCCTTTTTTTCTAAAGAATATCCTTCTATGTTCTTATTTTTCTACGAGTTTGAGTAAACGTTAGTGTGGACTTTTGAATTTTTTTTGTGTGTGTGTTTTACTCGATGGTAGGGTGTGACCCGAGTTTTTTAATATACTGTATCAATTCTCAGCCATCCCTGCTCTTCGAGTTATCTTTGAGAATTTACACTGAGAACCCTCTTATTTAACTACGTTTTAATACCTTAATACATTATTTTAAATTTTATGTGTATAAGACAGTGGGTCATAATAGTTAGGATCCATCATGTAGAATCTCTTTGAAAACATGTACACATGGTCCTCTGTACTTACTTTCGTTAGCATTAGTGAATTAAAAGTTGTCGTTATTTGATATTCACTTTACACAGGTAGTTTCCTCCTATTTATCAATACTTTATAAGTGTACTATTTTGTGAGATAGTGTCATTTTCATTTGTCAAGACACGTGGTTTTACCTACTTAGAGTCTTGTGACTCACTAACATTTTGTTCAGGACAATTATACTATGGTGGGTATTGTTCAAGTTTTTAACCGTTATAATTTATATATATATATACAACCAATCCCAATTTTAGTTGAGATACTTCTTTTCGTCCTCTTACTTTGTCAAGTCTCATCACAAACAGAGACCACTTATAACCTCCTACAAAGGTCCCTACCATGTGTCTCTTTGAAGTGACACTCCTACTACCAGAGACATTTTACAATGGCCAAGGTCCACAAGTAAACATAAAGAAATACTCAATGGGTTCGTGACGTATATATGAAAATATACAAGACACATAAAATACATACAATCTTGTAAACCGGTTTCAACTGATGTAAAACAATTTTGTTAGTTCATGATTATACAGGACAATCAATATAAGAGTCCGTCCTCCTTCGATCCTATATCAATCCTACCGGGTGAATGAACATAGGAGTAATGGTTGAAGAATAGAAGAGTTACACAATCCACTCTTAGAGTACGGTCCATGGACGGTGAACGGGGGGAGGTGGGAAGAGACGAGAGAAGGGTCGGTACCCTCCCAGTGGATATTTCCGGTTCACTTACCGGAGATAAAAGAAACCGAAGACAAAACGAACCCAGTCACCTCGCAAGATTTTCCACTAACCCACCTCCCTGTTGTCACTCTAGTTCCATAGGTAGTGGAAGTAAGAAGGGGTGGTCTTAACAGAGACCAACGGACTATACATATATACACTTTCAGTAAGTCAGCACAGGTTGACAAACACTGGGGTACCTGACATCGGATGGTCTGAGGAGACAGACACCTTAAGTCCGTTCTTATGACCTCACCCATCGACAAGCGAAGAGGTCCCCTAGAAAGGTTGGGTCTTTGACTTGGGTCCAGAGGACGTAACGTCCACTTAAGAAATGGTAGACTCGGTGGTCCCTTAAGGGATCGACGGACTACGAGCCTCGATTTACAGTGACGAAGAGAGTTCCGACAGTCGGAATGTACTGGAGAGGAAGATCCAAGACTCTTCAAAGAGTAGGGAAGTCTAGATCTCTCGGACTATCAGTTGGAGTATAAATTGTCAACCCATTGACACGCTTTATGTACCAAGAGACTTTGGACGTGGAGTTACTCTTTGGGGAAACATTAATTTGGGAGAACTTCATAAGACTCGCATCGTAGATTAAGAAAAATCCTGGAACGGGCCATATTTAATTCTCCATACCCTTCTTTTAATTTCCTTTACCGTATATTGTTAAAAAGAAAATTCATAAACCTCCTCGTAACTTATCAAAAACAAATCTGAGACTGTTGATATAATTGAAAAAAATTTACTCTCTTTTTCTCACTATCTCCAGACTTAATTCTCGATAAACAAGTGAATAAGTGGTCCCTATACCATACAGTTTGTTACAATCCCCTTCCGTTAAGACCATCGAAATACATCCCATTTGACACCTCGTTCCAAGTTCTTCCTTCTTCTGGTACTGAATCGTCCGGTCATCCTCGACCGAACCACTCTACCACACTCTTATGTGTAAACTCCCCGATAGGTCCGTCCAGGGAAATACGAGGATCAGGGTGTACTGCTGACATGTGGGACTAGAGTAGACCGCACGGAGCAGACACTCTACTTAAGACAGACGTACAGTTCGTTTCCCTATTGTACTGTACTTTTTTTTGTCTTTCACTCAATATGTCGAGAAAAAATGACGGTTATTATAAAATTAAACATAGGAATAGTAGCGATTAACAATAGTGGGACAAGGTCCGGAAATCGTCGTAAAGTATAAGGTGAAATCCACATGAAACTTGGAAGTAACATCGTTGTGTTTATGAGTAATCACACAACGAGACGTAGGAAAATTTAGCTCAGAAAAATATAACAATGAAACGGGTGTCACCTGAGACTTTACAGACAAATCGTGGTAGACGCCTAAATTAATTACACGACAAAACGAGTAGAAGACCTACTACTTATTTCTACAACTTATTTTATCTCGAATTATGGTATTACGGACCGTGGGACATCGGTGAAGGGAGATTTACTTGAGGTCACGTCAAACGAAAATATAGACGAGTACCGGAAAATTCTATAAGAGTTAGGTAGATCTTTCACAAGAACGTAGTATAAACCCAAACGTTTAGATTTAACCTTCAGAGGGAGTCTTCGTTATTGAGTAGACACCCAACGTAATGGACGTGTAAAACTCGGATTCGTCAGGTACACGTGCAGTCAATTTGCACATCTAAAGATAATACTCCTTTGGATGGGAGAAGATTGTGAAATCTTTAAGAGAATTTACAAGAGTGTCAAGGAAAATATTAAACCGGAAAAGTTGCTGGTCACTGGAATATTTCGTCCATCTAAAGATATAAAGAGTACTCCTCGAGCTCTGAGAACTTTAATTAAATGTCCTTTGATTACTATCAAGGTCGAAATCCTAAGACCAACTATGGACTAAACCATACGATTGACCAACTTTATGTGACGGAGTTCAATCTTTAAACCCCCTTCCTGAAGACGATGATATAGAAGTTGAGTCACAAACCCTCTCTTTGAATCTAGAATATTTCCGGGTCGTTGTATGTAAAATTAAAAAGAGTTGTGAGAACCCCACGAAGAATGACTAAGAATCGATGTATGATTCCGGTTTACTTACGGTTTTCCATCTGGAACATTTATAAGAAAACATCCGTCACATATGAACATCTATACGGGTGTCTTTTCGACTTCGAGGTCATGAAACCTGTGGAGTACTCTTCTCAACTGAGTAACCTTTTCTGAGACTACGACCCTCCCTAAACCCCGTCCTCCTCTTCCCCTACTGGGTCCTACTCTACCGACCTACCGCAGTACCTGAGCTACCTACACTCAGACTCACTTGAGGCCCTCTACCACTACCTGTCCCTCCGGACCGCACGACGTTGAGTACCTCAGCGTTTCTCAGCCTGTGCTGACTCGCTGACTCGACTTGACTTCGAGTAGAAAGACAATCGAATTCTCTTACAAGTGCCATTACGTCTCAGTCGACCCGATTCAATAATTACGGTCAAATAATGAATACTCACCCAACAAGGTCGACTACAAGACGAAGTATCCTCTCCAAATGATTGGAGGGAATCCGATCCAGGAGAGGGACGATGACGAGTTAGTAGTTGGGGAGCTTAAGTAGGATTCCGGTACGTCTGGAGACCGGAGATAATCGGTCGTGAGCAAAGGAGATGTCCCCTTTACGGTCCCCGACTGTCGTGTAAGAAGTGAATTGGAACGGAGACCCGACTAACCGTCACCCCCCAAAGAGTCGAATCGAAACGACGACTAAAGGTTGAGTGGTGTCCCGAGGAAACACGTACTCTGACAGTCCTCGAGGACCCATACCTATACACTCTCTGGAACGACCCGGGTCGGGTTTTTACTACTATTTCTCGACCTACATCCTACTCCCGGTATTTGTCGTTTCGACTCATAAAGAAGTCAAAGAAAGAGACCGATCAAGAATCGTGTGACAATGCTAGTTAACATTCTGGGAACCCGTTCAACACATAGAAGTCAAAAAGAGTGGATATTCCTTTTATTGTTTTCATCTTTGAAATCAACTGTGTTATACATTACATGGTCTCTTCATTTTACGTATTTGTGTATAAGAATGTACCATCGAAAGGAAAGATGTAGCATTCGGTAACTTTGAGATGTGATGTTGACAGATAGTTTAACAATATTTCTGTGTGTGGAAGAATTGTTTAGTCACATCGTGTTGTATATTCGTTTGTTAATAAAAGCCACATCAAAAATATATAGAAACTTATTAGTCTTTCATTTCATAAAAAATCGAAATACAATTATTTGAAAATTTACTTTCAGTAATAATTGGTTCTATTTTTACCTTTCTTTTACAGAATACAGAGTCCCGTCAACAAATTTCATGTTCCATCCCAAACCACATACTTAACATGGTGAGTGGTGAGGGGACATCCGGTTCAGAAGTAGGGTCCCAGATATGTCCTTTCGACTTAGTTTACACCTAGTCTGAAGTCGATCTGACTCACATTTCGAACTAACTATCATTTTGAAATAACCTGTTACACAGTCTCTGAACTCCGGTTTTATTCTGGAGGTAGAGGAAGTTCCTACTGGACCAGGTGAGTTGGACTATCACCGAATAGTGGGTCTATAGTCTTTATCCACTCGGTGACATGGACTCCCTACCCACCCCATTCTTGTCCAGCCCCGTTCCCCTCAGTCACTTCCTTTTTCCTTCTTTTTTAACCCCTTAAAAGAGATCATTCTTATAAATTACCTCTTGGGTAGGAAATAAATTTTCAGAGATTCTATAAGTCAGGGTACTCAATATTTCCTTCACACTTATCATTATCAATAAATAAATCGTAGTTAAAGTATGGTCCGTGAAATGTATATAATAGAATAAGAGAAGGATAGGTTTAGTATACTATCTATGACAGTGTTTGTAGAATGACTACTTAGACTATGGTTCCGTCAATGGATCCAGTGTATCTTTCTCCATCTCTGTCCTGACTCCAGGTCAACACCGACTAGAGTTTCGACAGTCTCGTCTGACGAATACAGGTCAACCACTTTTGTTTCTGTCTGTGACAGTGTACGAATATTGCATATTAGTCGGTTTGACACCTTGACCCTTTGCTCAGACCGACTTTTAGGGTAAGTAAAGGGTTGTTCATAAAGAGACTACGTAGACGGTAAAGTACCGTAGAGAGGTACGAATAAACTTTAATATTAAAAAAAATTTGGTCTCGAGTGGTACAAACAGTCCATAATAGATTACTATGACTCATGGTGGGTGAGGGAAGATTCGAGAAAGTCCTTCCTCGATTTTAAGTCCTTTAATATAAGGTGGTTGAGTCATATTGACTCCCGTCCACACTCACTTCCGACTCGTACGTACCGAAGGTCCGAAGGAGGTTTTATGTTTGGTTTCGTTGTACCATCTATCAGTTCTAGTAGAGAAAGGAACCCTGAGGACGGGAAGATCTATAAGACTTTCGGTCTCAGGAGTAAAAGGCAGGAAGGAAAACCGAGAAACTTACGAACACATACGGAGATTAAAAAATACAATCTAAACAAGGACGAAACAATTAGATGGAGTTTTCACTTTTCACTTTCACTTTCAGAGAACCAGCACAGGATGAGAAACGCTGGGGTATCTGATGTGTCAGGTACCTTAAGAGGTCCGGTCTTATGACCTCACCCATCGGAAAGGGAAGAGGTCCCCTAGAAGGGTTGGGTCCCAAGTTTGGGTCCAGAGGGCGTAACGTCCGTCTAAGAAATGATCGACTCGGTATTCCCTTCGGGTTCTTATGACCTCACCCATCGGATTAGGAAGAGGTCTCCTAGAAGGGCCCCAACCGTTTACTCTCGGGTACCCTGTTAAGACTTAAGACAAAAACATTTACTCTAAATCTTCCTGGGTCGGTGTGGTGACCGTTGGGTGAGGTCATGAGAACGGACCTTTTAGGGCACCTGACTCCTCGGACCATCCGACGTCAGGTACCCCAACGATTCTCAGCCCGTGCTGACTCGCTGAAGTGAAAGTGAAAAGTGAAACTACGTAACCTTTTGCTTTGCCGTTGGGTGTGGTCACAAGAACGGACCTCTTAGGGTCGCTGTCTCCTCGGACCACCCGACGGTAGACACCCCAGCGTGTCTCAGCCTGTGCTGACTTCGCTGAACCGTCGTCGTCGTCGTCGGTGTGGTTGACTAAAGTGCACAACGGACACCGACAAAATGGAGACGTCATAGTCTCATCTCTTTAACGTTGTTCTCTGTTTCCTGGGTATATCACCTGTCTTATTAACGGAGGTTTCTATGGGAACAGGATTAAGATCCTTAGACACTTACAATTGAATGTACCGCTTTCTCTGAAACGTCTACACTAATTCATAAACTCTACCTTTTTAGTAGGACCCAATAGACCCACTTGGGTCATAGTCCCAGTCCTCTCCTCTCCCTATATTTCTACAACACGATGACCGAAACTTCTCTCTTCTTCCCCGACATTAGATTCCTTACGTCCACCAGAACCTCGACCTTTTCCACTCCCTTACCTAAGAGGAGACTTCGTAGGTTCTCCTCGTGTCGGGACGGTTGTGACCCTAAGACCCTGAACACTGGAGGTTTTGACTTAACACATCAAAAGTCGGTGATTCAAACACCATTAAATAATATCCTCGTGATCCTTTGATCACCGACATTTCGGACTTTATAAATGATAGACTAGGAATGCCTTATTCAAACGACTGAGGTAAAGACAGTTTATGTTTACTACGACTAATCACTATCTTAGAATAATAGACCCAGTCTCTTGTTTGTTCCAAGAGTAACCCGTTTCTGATAGTACAGAAAGTAAATTTCTGTACTGACAATGGTAATCATCGTTAATGGGTTTAGAGTGACCTTTTCGTGAAAATTTTTTGGAAAATGAGTATGTATAGAAGATAAATTAAATTATACTTGGAAATTTTTAAACAGATAAGGTAACTAAACATCCTTTATAAACATATATAAGACTTATCATTAACAGACAATATGTACAACGTTTGTTGAATGTAAAAGAGTAGAAAGATACAAGTTGTCATATAAAAACATATCTTTTCAAATATGAATAATACCCTTTTATAGTCGGAACACAAAATCCTTTGACAAAGTGAAGGATTCCAGTATTATAAAAGGACATTAATGAAGATCATAAAAATTTACACAAAAAAAAAGTACAAATCTAGAACTTTTATTACTTTTCGTAGAAAATAACTTTATTGTGAAAAGAGTAATTCATTTGTCAGTAATTTAAAACCAATGACGTCATAACTATCCTTTACGGTCAATACCGTCAGAGCGACCCTTTAGTAAAACTTCATAAAAAAAAGGGTAATTAAGAAGTTGTATACATAAGAAAAAAAAAAAATTGTAAGTATAAGAATCAGGGAGAATGTAGACACGTCAATGACGTAAGAGTAGTGTCCACAAGAGGTCGAGGTGGTAAAAGAAGGTAAGATTACGTAAGTCTAGCAGAAAGAACAAGTACTGGAACCAGTCAGGGGAGAATGGTAAACGAAAGTAAAAGAAGACTGTATTTTCAGTCTATTAAGTAATTGGTACGTCATACTGAAAGTCAATAAAGGGTGGGGAAACAGAGAAAGAACGTGCAAAACAATAGGTAGTACAAAGAAGGACAAAACGAAAGATGACTAAGAACGAGTAAGAAGGTTTACGAAGTGTTAAAGGCTTTTCGGACATCATACGTTAAATCTTATCGTATGTGGACGGGAAAAGACTCGGAAGGAAAGGACGGTTCTGAGAGATAACCGATGGCTTTTCCTTCACGAACCCACCGTATAGAAACTTAATATGTCCTGTCGAACCGTCGATGGTTTTTAAAAGAGGAGTCTCTAACTAACAGAGTCTGTTAAGATTTTTGTGTAGACAGGGGTCACTAAATTAAACGCACTATCATTTAGGTAACATTAGATGAGTCTATTGTTGAACGATAAATATAGTTTGAGCATAGGTTAAGACTCTACAATTTATATCCTAAGAGATGTAAAGGACTGTGAGCAAAGATTATTTGGTACCGTATGCGCTCTTACTTGTAAATTGAAATATCTCGGAGTCGACGTTCCGTTTTCCCAAATTTCGTGGTCCAGTATTCTTTCGGTGTTCTTTCCGGAGATAAAGATTTGATTTATCTCGTAATTTTTAAAAAAGTCTCGATCCTTTCTGGAATGTCCAGTATGTAACGTTAGGAAAAATAAAATCTTTACTCCCTCGACTGTATTAACCCCTGAGGCTATTGAGTTTCAGGGTATCGGTCGGTCCCCCTCTTGGATCAATCTTAGAGTCCAAACAGTGAAATCGTTTGTCTAGTCACGAGCAAGACGGGACGGTATGGGACTTTGTCGTGGTCTCGTAGGTGATACCTGCGGTCCCCAAAGTAGGTAAAAGAGTTTTGTTTGTATATGAAAATCTTCGAGTCTTTTTATCAGACATGAGATAGGTGGTGTATCGGTCGGGACTTACTACTACTCGTGAAAACATACACTTTCGTGCAGTCACCTCCCCACCTGTCTTACTGGGGACGTTTCTTGGACTCCTGACCTGAAATCTTATACTCCTCCTTTTACAGAATAAAATAGTTTTCTTTTCAGCGATCGTTTAAAAGATTTAGGTTACAATTACCTATTTATCGGATTCAACCCCCACAATGTTTTAGATTTATCGGGTACCAGAAGAACAACTAAAAAGATAAGTAGAGTTCTCAGAAACGTTTCTCTGTACCAAGTGAGACTTGTCCACAGTTGCTGTAATTAATTCTTTTTGATCACCTTCTTCTTTTGATGTTACCATACAACAGTGACCAAGACATTATAGAATTCGTAAAATAGGTTACTCGAAGAAATGGAAGATTGAATCTAGTTTCAAATGCCAGCTTCTTGTCTACCCCTAACGGTTGTATTCCTTTGTATTAATGTAATACCTCTGTTATCCATTTTTGGGTACTGACAACAATTCAACTTATAAACTGATTTGAAACTGGTGTATATCGTATCTGATGGCAAGTCTACAGAGATGTATGATGATAAAGTGAATAATACTTGTTGGTAAGTTACACCGGAGTGTGCACATTGTCATTCCTCTCTTTAGTCACAATGTTATTAAAGGAATTGTTTTACAGTAGACTCATTAAAATACTGATATCGTCAATCGAAATACAGAGTTTTTTTATTACACCAAGTAATTAATTAAGTAATGAGTAACTTTTTAATTCGTGTAAATATCTGTCTTTATGGTCCATGTTTTTGTTACATTATATTCAGTGTGAAGTGATTTTACTATCTTATGTCATTTACAAAATACAATGTATAATAGGGAGTCAATAATTTGTCATAGGTGGATTATTTTAATCACTTCTTTTGGGATGAAAATATAAAAATTTAAAGTCTTAGACTTCAATAAGTTCAAAAGATTGGAAAAAAACCTTTTATGACTCACTCCTAGACTATATACGGATTGTTGTACGGACCGAGACCCCTTTTTAGTTCCGTAATCACGTCACAGACGTAAGTCCTTGTCGATTAAGAAAGACGTGTAACATTGGTAGGTACCAGAAAAATTCTGTCCAAAGTCGACCGGATTCGGAGATAAGTTCCGAACTACCGTCCATCTGCCAGACTGGTTCTCCATACACTTCAGTGTGACATGTCAGTCAGAGGGAGTGATATATCTCCTCCTTAAAAGGTAGATTCACTCGGAAATTCAAGAGAAGAGCTATTTCCTCTAAAATGAAAGTATCGAGATGTAAAGAGATACTTAATGTCCGACAGAAGGATGAAAACTCTCACTTCCTGTACGTATATTTGATTCGGACAGGGACCTTTTGGACCTGTATGTGGGTAGAATCAAGAGGGGGGTCCCAGACGGTAAATATTTGATAAGTACCCACTTATTAGTCTAGTTCTATGAGATGAAGAATTTTACAAGGAGACTGAAAGGAAGTAGTAATCCTATCTTAAATTTTAAGAAACGTTCCGGACGTACCGGGATCTCACTTAGTCTGGGGTCGGCGGAGAGAGGAGGAGTGAAGGGCAAGAGGGGCGACGAGAAGTCGGACAACTTATACAAGTCCGAGTCTCATTGACTACAGAAGTACCGAAATTTGTAAGGAGGGTCTCTCGAAGTCCCAGGAAAGAAAAGAAGTAAGTCCAGAGAAACTTACGCTGGAGAGTCTCCGTGGAAAGGATTGTAGGACATATTTTGTCGTTGAGAGGTGTGTTTATATGAAGACCATGAGACAAAACAGAAAGAAAAAATATTAGATGATGAACTGAATACGACGGACGAACAACTAACCAACGGAGATGAGCTCCTACAATCTATACACTTTAGTCCCTGATGACGAACAAGTTATAAAGTAATACAGAGGTCCTGGATGTTCTCATAGACCGCAAAATCGCCGTGAACTATTTATAAGGAATTTATTTACAACTGACCTAGTTTTACACGTGTCGTGACTGGAATTGAGGAATGTCATATATTATTCCTTTGACTTTATGTACAATAAATTAAAGGTCAGACGCCTAGAAACGTATTTACAACCGTAACTTAATTCATGTCACAAATGTCCTCGGAATTCTCGGAGAGTTCCCAATGGACAAAAGGCTACGAAAAGAGTCGAAAACGTGTGTGTCTGAGACATGAGAGTGTCGATTATGTCTGGAGTTAATATCGAGAAGAGTGTGCTTGGTAGTGGTCAGCCTTTTCCTAGTTCTGTGGTCTCTCGTTTCACGTGAAACCCTCGATTGATCATTCAGACCATACCCGTCTAGCCCAATTAAACTGTCACCTCTATGTCCGTCTTCAATCTAGAAAAGCATTCTGTTTAATCGTTAAACATAAAATAGGATTCCGTTACTCACCAGTAAGTTCTTAAAATTTGACTCCTCACTACCCTAGTCTCCACGTAAACGTTTCCCATTTAGACCGACCGCACACTTTCTACATCCCATGGTTCTGATCGGAACGTCTTTAGGAGTTCGTAAGTGACGTCAACAGGGTAGAATTTACTAGGACCGGACCGATTCCGACCACCGGTACCCCACTTCCGGGGACCTACCTAATGGAGAAACGTAGGGAGTGCGAAAGGAAAATTACATAACGAAGAGATCTGACAATATAACGGTGCTCTCCTTTCTTTTACGGCTCGTCAACAGACATCATCTATATCGGTTTCGGCTCGTTGACTCATTGACCTAATCAATTAGCTTTAAGTACGAAAGAAAGGTCTAACATGGTTTAATGGAGAAAAATTTTTACTTTAAGGATCACTTCTTCTACTTATATAAATTCCATCTTCTATTCTGTTACAATAATATCAAGGTTCAGTAATCAATTGTAGTAAAATCATAAAACACTTGTAAGACTACGGGGTACCTGGATGATTTCCCAGGTCTCTTGGAGATGAGGTTTTCTCATCACCACTAACTTACGGACCAAGACTCATCCACACAAAGTCAATTCTGACAGTACTATCCTTAGTATATCGTGCACATGAAGTTACAAATAGACTCGTCATGAACGAAAGAGTGGGAGAGACCACGGTTCAAATGTCGGTCACTTAGAGTCCCACTTGGTGGGACAGAGTAGGAAAGAGAAAGAGGCGAAGACACAGAGGGTAACACATATACACACTATTTGCACACTAAATACATACATTCACACAGATATATGTGTATAAAACTCTCTCTTTAACTCTGCCCCCTCTCTTATACGAGAGAGGACTTATCTTTCTACCACATACTGTACACTTTACTAAATCTCTACACTTCCAATAGGATATAGGACTGTCATGGACCGCACACGTACGTACGAGTCAACGAAGGCAGTACAGACTGAGAAACGTTGAGATACCTGACATTGGACGATCCGAGGAGACAGGTACCCTAAGAGGTCCGTTCTTATGACCCTACCCAACGGTAAAGGAGGAGGTCCCCTACAAGGGTTGGTTCCCTAGATTGTACATAGAGGACGTAACGTCTGTCTAAGAAATGGGTGACTCGGTGAATCCTTCGGACTTTCATGAACCATACAGGTGGTAAAAGTCTCAGAAGAAAACGTTCTGTTTCAATGGTCAATTTTACGCTTTCTACGACCTCCCGATGATGATCACCATCAGAAAATGAAATGCATCAACTAATATAATCAAGACAGAAGACACCAATCCCCCTGAAAGTCCTATTTACCACATTTCCTTTATTAGACAATCTTGTTATCACGCATAAGTGATCTCTTATAAATCTTTTGAGTCAATTCATTTTTCTCCTTTTGAATTCAGTAAATGTTAAAGTAGTGAGTTCTATATTCGTGAATATGAAATTATATGAGATAAAATTAAAGTATAAACCAGAAATTTTAAAAAAGACTTACCGATGTCTTATAAGGTGAAAGATTTGTATGGTGTTCATACATTTGTTAGGGATATGTTTTGAAATATAACGAAAGTCAAAAATTAATAGTATTTGTCTTATCGCTATGAAAACAGTAATTTATATTTACGTAACGACACACTTTCTTAAATAAGTGTTATTCTAGGGATTATGTATAATGTTTTATCCACGACAGAGGAATCTTGAGTGGTCGTCACACACTTTTCCGGGTAAATCAGTTTAGAAACAATTTAAACCCCTCAAAAGTAAAATTTTGTTACGAACGGTTCCACCATTACGTTCACCATGAGACGTAAAAAAATTTAAGTCAAAGAAACTAACGACTACTCTGACTGTATAAAAAATTATTCTACGGCACTACCACTTCATCGTCTTACTGACGAAGGGAGGAAGTTCTGATTCAACTCCATGTGTGTATTGTGGAGACACTCTTTGGGTACCCACTTCTCCGACAAGACCGACCACAACCTCCTTATGTCGAAACTGGACTCCGTTCTCCGTCGTTCCGTTTCGACACCCCCAATGATTCTTTTCCTAACAATCTCCAGTAGGACCGAAGAAGAGGAAATAGGAATGAAATCCTGTTCTTTTTCACGAACAACTAGAGATGGCACTGTTCATTCTAGTCCCGTTTCACATTCCACGACTCTCTTAGATCACGCCTAACCGGTTGAGTCCGTAAGTACGGGGTCTCCGACCAATTTACAATATATTTGATATTATTTATAGTCCCTTAATTTGAATTGACTATGTCGACACGTCTACTTCGTATATATTTTGGATTTCTTTTTTTACTTCTCTTCCTATCTTTTGTTGTATCGTCAGTTTACGATTGGATTTCTTTGATGACGTTTGCTCATAGTCTACTCATTCGAATGTCTTTTTAATGTGAACGTTTCCTCGTACCGTAGCACCATTATAAAGTTAAATGGTTTCTCTATATCGTTGAAATTTATAGAAATGTCGGTTGTTTTATCGGACTAGAAAAACATTTATTCACAATAAATAATTGTGAGACATACAAAAGTCTCACAATTATTTATTAGTACCTTTTTCGTTCTCTCAAGGTCTTTTTGTAGACAAAGACGAAATAACTGGTACGGTTTCGGAAACTGACACACCTAGTGTTATTTGACACCTTTTAAGACTTTCTCTACCCTTATGGTCTGGTGGACTGGACGGAGAACTCTTTGGATATACGTCCAGTCCTTCGTTGTCAATCTTAACCTGTACCTTGTTGTCTGACCAAGGTTTATCCTTTTCCGACATATACAGTTCCGACATATAACAGTGGGGTGAATAAATTGAATATACGTCTCATGTAGTACTCTTTACGACCCGACCTTATTCGTCTTCGACCTTAGTTCTAACGACCCTCTTTATAGTTATCGGAGTCTATACGTCTACTGTGGTGGGAATTCCGTCTTTCACTTCTCCTTGATTTCCGGAGAACTACTTTCACTTTCTCCTCTCACTTTTTCAACCGAATTGTGAGCAGAAGTCTTCTGACTCTAGTACCGTAGAACAGGGTAGTGAAGTACCCTTTATCTACCCCTTTGTCATCTTTGTCACAGTCTGAAATAAAAAGACCCGAGGTTTTAGTGACGTCTACCACTAACGTCCGTACTTTAATTTTCTGCGAACGAGGAACCTTCCTTTCAATACTGGTTGGATCAATCATATAAGTTTTCGTCTCTATAATGAGACGGTTGTTTCTAGGTAGATCAGTTCCGATACCAAAAAGGTCACCAGTACATACCTACACTCTCAACCTGACACTTCTTTCGACTCGTGACTTCTTAACTACGAAAACTTGACACCACAACCTCTTCTGAGAACTCGCAGGGAACCTGCCGTTCCTCTAGTCAGGACCCACAAGCAACCTTCCTGACTACGACTCCGACTTTGAGGTTATGAAACCGGTGGAGTACGCTTCTCAACTGAGTAACCTTTTGTCGGACTACGACACTCCCTAACCCCCGTCCTCCTCTTCCCCTGCTGTCTCCTACTCTACCGACTTACCGTAGTGACTGAGTTACGTGTACTCAAACCAACTTGAGGCCCTCAACCACTACCTGTCCCTCCGCACCGCACGACACTAAGTACCCCAGCGTCTCAGCCTGTGCTGACTCGCTGACTTGACTTTGTCCGTACTTTGGTAATGGTCATATCTTCCAGACTTGTGTAAAATTTTGAACTAGATTAACTGTATAGTTTTCAAGACACGTTTTATATAGTATATATACTATGTATAACTATCTATGTAAAGTATATATATTACCCATACATCCTTTCTCTAGATCAACTAGCTATATCAGAACAAATTTCAATTATACTTTTCTTATTTATCTTTGTTTTCGTGTTGTTAAAATATACAAAGTACACAGTTAGACATCTTAGATTATTTTCTATAAAGTTCCCTTTACATATCAGTATTCATAATATTAGGTTTAACTCTACGACTGACGGTATTGATGTCTATTTCAACCGTAATATCTCACGACAGTTGTCAGTAGAAGGTTACAAAAATTTTGAATATAAATTTTATTTTAGATTTGTATTAATTCAACATCGACTATTTATTAGTTCAATGATATGGAGTCAGTTCACACCACATAGGGTCTGTACGTTCCGACCTAATCATAATCTTTTTCGTATACTAGTACAATATCTACATCCTGTCCGTAAGACAAAATAAGAAATAATTTGAAAAATAAAACATAACCTCATCTTGACTAATCGTTACGACACTATCAAAGTCCACTTGTCGTTTCGTTGAGTCGGTATTTATCTGTACATAGGTAAGAGGGGGTTTGAGAGAGGATAGGTCCGAAGGTGTATTGTAACTCGTCAAAGTACACGATATGTCATCCAGGAATAACCAATAGGTAAACTTTACATCACCATACATGAACAGGTAGGGTTTAAAGGATGGATAGGGGGGGTAGGGACGGCCGTTGGTATTGTAGTAAGAGATCAGACACTCAGACAAAGACAAAACATTTATTCAAACATAGTATATAAAAATCTAAGACGTATATTCCCTACAGCATGTTACAAAGACGAATAGATCCTGTCCATAAAGTGTATTAATTTGTGAATTGGAGAATCATTTAATCTTCTTTAAGGAAATTGGACTATCTCTCCAGAACAGAAAAATTTGTCTATGAGAAGTTCGTAGTAGAATTTATTCCTTTATAGTGCTCATAACGGAAATGTTAGTCCTTTCTCTGTTCGGGTGATAGGGGTAAAAATAAGTTCTATTATTCGAGGTAAAACTTGAACAAATAAGTTGTTTGTACTTCAAACTATTAGGGTACTATCTAATACCTACGTGTGTTAGAGAATATGTAACTAGTAACTGAACATTCAATCACTTTCGTGAAATCTTCTATCTTACAGGATAGAGGTTCAACTTATAAGTACATGGAATCTTGGGTCGTCGAGATGAGGATCCATACGTCTACTACGGCACGAGTTGTAGTGTCCTCTCTCCGGGATCTCATAAGTGTCATCGTGACAAATGTCATCGTTCTTGGACTTTTTTATGTTTACGTATACTTCCCCTGAAGGGACCACCAGGTCACCGATTCTGAGGTCCGAGAGTTACGTCCCCCGGTCCCAAAACTAGGAACCAGACCCTTGATCTAGGATGTACGACGTTGAGTCTCAAACGTACGATTTGATTCCGGACCACGTCGGTTTAAAATTTTTTCCGTTTTGGTTATGTTATAACATTTCATTTTTTTTTATTACTTTTAGTTATCTTCGTTTTTCTTACGGGATAACGTTATTTCGTACCATAGGAAACATCCTTTTATTTTTGTCATTTTAAGACAAAAAATCTTTAGTTCATTTACGTTACTTTATTTCGTGGTGTATTTTCCTTCGTTCCTTTACTGTTTCTATTCTAAGTCCTACTATTTTAAGCCCACCACTATCTCTAACCTCTCGAAGGTTTTGCTCTAACCTCTCGATATACCATAAAAGTACAGGATGGAGAAAACGTACCACCCAAGTACCTACGAATAGTGTAATAACTTTTATTAATAACGTCGATTTATTGACTTTTGTATCGTATATACCCAGTTACTACTCCCATATATTATTTAAATACTAATTAGGTTAAGACACATTGACTAAAAGTTCCTCTTTACACATTCTAAAAATCGATAAACTCACGGTCTTTTACCACTCCATCGTTTTCCTGTGTCTATTACCCTCCCTGTAACTTTTGTTTGAAAAGAGTAACTCAAACGGATTATAAATGGGATGTATCTCGTGAGTCCTATAACTACTGGTGTCGTCCGTATTCACGTGGCGGGCAGTCACGATGCACTTTATCGATCGGCTTAGAGAGACTGGGAATCACGAATGGAGTTTGTATGTATTTATTTCATATACTTTGTAAAATCTTCCTGTTTATCATCTCTGAAACATTCCATGATATTTATTAATACGTAACCGAAGTTAAGTCAAGTCAGTGAGTCGTACAGACTGAGAAACGTTTGGGTGTCTGACGTCGTGCGGTCCGAAGGAAGAGGTAGTGGTTGAGGGTCTCGAACGTGTTTGAGTACAGTTAGGTCAGTCTTTTCTGGGACTACGACCTTTTCTAACTTCCGTCCTTCTCTTCCTCTACTGTCTCCTAGTCTACCAACCTACCGTAGTGGCTGGGTTACTTGTATGCAAACTCATTTGAGGTCCTCAACCTCTACCTGTTTCTCCGGACTACACGACGTCAGGCATCCCTGTGTTTCTCAGGATGTGCTGACTTGTTGACTTGACTTGACTACGGTAGGTTGGTAGAGTATGAGACAGTAAGGGAAGAGGAGGACGAGGGTTAGGGAGGGTCGTAGTCCCAGAAAAGGTTACTCAGTTGAGAATCGTACTCCACCGGTTTCATAACCTTAAAGTCGGAGTCGTAGTCAGGAAGGTTACTTGTGGGTCCTGACTAGAGGAAATCCTACCTGACCAACCTAGAGGAACGTCAAGTTCCCTGAGAGTTCTCAGAAGAGGTTGTAGTGTCAAGTTTTCGTAGTTAAGAAGTCGTGAGTCGAAAGAAGTGTCAGGTTGAAAGTATAGGTATGTACTGATGACCTTTTTAGTATCGGAACTCATCTTTCTGGAAACAGCCGTTTCATTATAGAGACGAAAAATTATACGATAGATCGAACCAGTATTGAAAAGAAGGTTCCTCGTTCGTAGAAAAGTAAAGTACCGACGTTGGTGGTAGACGTCACTAAAACCTCGGGTTCTTATCAGAGAGTGACAAAGGGGTAGATAAACGGTACTTCACTACCCTAGCCTACGGTACTAGAAGCAAAAAACTTACAACTCGAAATTCGGTTGAAAAAGTGAGAGGAGAAAGTGAAAGTAGTTATCTGTGAAATCAAGAAGGAGTGAAAGACGGTATTCCCACCACAGTAGAAGTATAGACTCCAATGACTATAAAGAGGACTTTTAGAACTAAGGTCGAACATGAAGTAGGTCGGATCGTAAAACGTAATACATGAGACGCATATTCAATTTATTCGTCCCACTGTTATATGTCGGAACTACATGAGGGAAGAGTTAAACATTGGTCAGACAACAAGGTACAGACCAAACTTGACAACGAAGAATTGCACGTATGTCTAAAGAGTCCTCCGTCCGCTTCCACCAGAACATAAGGCTCGAGAAATTCTTAAAAGACGTCTAACAACACTAGGTGTGTCAGTTTCCGAAACCGGATCAGTCATTTCGTCTTTATGTACAAAAAGACCTTGAGAGAATGTAAACGGATAAATGATTATGTAGGTTTTTCGTATATAATTCGGTCTTTAGACATAGGTCTATGTAAACTCCGTGACTACTACTTTTCCACCCCTCAATATCGGGTATAAGGTCTCCTCGGGGTGACACGTGTCCTCTAGTGTAAAACCGATTATCATATTTTGGTTTCTGGTATTATTGAAGATCCCAGTTGATAAATTTTAATCTTGTAAAACTCTTTTACATCTCCATCTGTAGTAGCAACATCAATATGATCTCCGCTGATATTACCTTGTATTCCTTACTGCTGGACCCTATCAGTCTCTCCCGAAGTAATACCTTCACTGGTACTAAGAAACCACCGAGTCTACCATTTCGGAGACAGATGTTACACCCTCTGGACCCAAACTAGGGACCCAGCCCTTCTAAGGGACCTCTTCCGTTACCGTTGGGTGAGGTCATGAGAACGGACCTTTTAGGGTACCTACCTCTTCGAACCACGTCCGATGACAGGTACCCCAGCGTTTCTCAGTCCGTGCTTACTCGTTGAAGTGATAGTGAAAGTACTAAGAAACATCAATAGAATAATTTACTAGATTTTACATCACATTTCTTATTTAACAACCGGTTGGTTCATTCTCTTCCGTGTTATACATGTTTTGGTACCTCTACACACTCGTACACCATATAGGACCCTCAAAAATATGAGACGACACGATTTCGGATCTATAATACCCCCCCTCTCATTATCACCTTCATTCAATACGATCGGGAAGCTACCAGACCGGGTCGGGTGGTGGAATAAAGTTTCATCGTAGGGATAATCATTATACTTCTATCTATCATAATATATGTCCGGATGAGAATCGAACCAGGGATGATGATTTTATGAGAAAAAGGGGTCAATTTGATAATAACAGATTTAGTGTCAAACGGAACCCCTGAACTTATGATACCAACTTCAAAGGATGGGAAAAAGGTGCGACTGAAGAGTTCGAAAAGGTACAAAAAATTTTTATGTAGAATTGACAAAATATTTACTTTTTTACTAAAGAGTATTGTCGAAATTTAGATCTTGAGTCTGAATCAAAGTAGGTTATTTTCTGTAACACAGTTTTGTTGAAAACTACGGGAGGTTTGGTCGAGTATTAACTTTCACACCCACGCACCATAGTTCACTCCTGGAGATTGTTTGGATAAGGTGAGTGGATACATCATTGTCTGGGCACCGACGACTTTATGTGAGGTATCCAGTGTCCCTCGACATGTAGTAAGTAACGGTATGGAGGCGCTGATCTCCGACGAACAAATGAGGGTCTCGACTGGACTTAAACGGATCGTTGTCCTACAACAACGATCACCATTGGTAAGGTACCCCTTTATAAACAAGACCCACAAACCCCAGAAACAGAAATGTCTGTGTACCGTGAAACTATCTGAAATACTCACCATTACAGAGTAGTGGATTGTATGAGGTAAGAAAACGGAGGACACGTACATGTTGAATCTTTACACAGTAAATCTTTGTCTTCGTGTCAAATGAAAAATCCTAACCGTAGAGGAGACTAAACTTATTTAATAAAAAAGTGGATCTGGTTTTTATCCACAGAGTGGTTCAGAATAACCTTAACTGACGGGAGGGTGTGTTTGGGCTGGACACTCAAGAGTCCACACCGGTTGTATTCGGTATCCCTTACTCGCGATTTGTTTTAAAAATTTCATTATTAAGTCTTTCGTCTTTTTAAGTAAACTTTTACACGACAACTCCGTAAATTCAATAGTCGTACAATTTGACTCCAAGTTTCTAGAAGTCAAACTTTGTTAAACGAAATCTCGTTCTAAAGAATTAGAGTCGTGAGGTGTAAAACCGACCTATCGAGAAGTAACACCTCCCGACAGGACCCGTGACTTCTGACAAATAGGTAGAGAATACAGATGGGTGATCTTCGCTCGTCCTCGGATGGAGGATCAATACTGTTGGTTTTTACAGAAGTCTTTAGCTGTTTACAAACACTTGGGAACCCCTGTTCTAACTAGAACCAACTTTTGATAATTATCTAAGTTAATTTTCTTTTTTTACAAATCTACATCTTAATAATCGGTTTGTTCGTTTGGTCCGTAGTAACTACCTTTCTACTTACTCTTAACTTTAAATAAAAAAGGTTCAATCACAAAATAAAAGAAATTTATGTGTCTTCGTCCTAACGATCTAGTATCCTATCGAGATAAATATTAAAAAAGTCCTTGGAGGTATGACAAAAGACATCAACGACATGGTTAAATGAAAGATTAAAAATCTACATCTCAGTAATCGGTTTGTACGTTTGGTTCGTAACTACCTTTCTCCTTATTCTTGCATTTAAAAGAATTCAGAATCTTTTGTCGGGTTTTATGGTTGTGAGTTAATTTCGAAGATAACACGAAATCTCCTGAATTTTTTTTTTTTTTTCTGGTTACACACTGTTCGGTCACGGATTTTAGTACAACTGTTAATTTATAAATCTACTTAAAAAAAAGGTGCTCAAGTACACCTCAGTCAAAAACAGGAAACGGATTCGGAACAAACAACAAGGTCAATACTACTTAAGACAACTAATAATGGTCGACCAGCCATCGAAAGACATAGCACGGTATGAAATTCAAAGTTGGTCCTCAATATATATTAACTGGTATACTCCTTTGACTCTATGTGAGTTAATTGACTTCATACTATGAGGGTATTAAAAAATTATAACCACCAGTGTAATACCAATATATCTTGTTACGGAACCAAACAACCTATGTACGGTTTCATAATCCTACCACTCCCAACGAATAGTACTAATATACCCGTTGAATGAAGAGATATATTAGTAACTCCTTTTTTAAGAAATATAAAACATATATAACATAAATATATAACATTGTAGAGACATTGAAACTCTAATAAAACTCATAAAATTTTTATATTTTTAAAGTGAGACATGTATCCTTCTTTTTCCATCTCCTTCTATTGTATATATTACACCCACGACTGGATCTACAGGTAGTCTACTTACCTATTCGTTCGACATCATGTATATGTGTTACCTCATAATGAGTCGGTAATTTTTCTTACGTAAACTTAGTCAAGATTACTCCATCTACTTTGACCTCGGATAATATGTCTCACTTCATTCAGTCTTTCTTTTTGTGGTTATGTCATATCATTGTGTATATATACCTTAAATCTTTATACCATTGCTACTGGGACATACGCTCTGTCGTTTTCTCTGTGTCTACATATCTTGTCAGAAAACCTGAGACACCCTCTCCCACTCCCACCCTACTAAACCTTCTTACCGTAACTTTGTACATATTATAGTATACACTTTGCTTAGTGGTCAGGTCCAAGCTACGTACTCTGTCCCACGTGTCCCGACCACGTTACCCTACTGGGACTCCCTACCCTACCTCTCCCTCCCTCCTCTCCCTAAGTCCTACCCCTTGTGTACATGTGGGTACCGACTAAGTACAGTTACACACCGTTTTGGTTATGTTATAACATTTCATTAATCGGAGGTTAATTTTATTTAATTAATTTAATAAAAAATTTTTCCTTTTTTTATACATTCCACTTTTTTTTTTTTTTCTTTATGTGTGGACATTATAAATCCCCATTTCTTCGTGTTACAGAGGTTTGTTGACAGTTTACTAAGTCTTTTATATATAAGTCTCTCTCTCCTTCCCTCTCTCCCTGTTTCCTTGTCTCCCTCTCTGTGTGTCTCTCTTTTACCTACTTCCTTATGACCTCATTAACCGTAAAACGCCCCTGTTGTAAAGACATTTAAACTTTAATAAAGGTTTAATTTTAAAATTTTTCTGTTTTTTTTATTACACCCACGACAGTGATTCAGCTGAATTAGAATTGACTCGTACTCGTCCCTTTGGAGTTATGTAATAAGAGAGTGATCCAAAGTGAAGGATATACTGAGAATGTCACACTTGTAGAACTGTGTAAATGTAAAATGACCGTTAAAGTCATTAATAGTTCCCATTAAAATAAAGAAAATTGATATACGTTCAAAAAGAAATGTATAACGGAAGTCTTCAATAAGAGTATTACTCTACGTTGGTCCTTTCTTACTTCTTTTGGCTTTGCTACAGTTACCTTTAAATTCCTTAGAATTCTCCTACTTACACATGACTCCTCCGATTTCCGTCGGATCCCGTTACTCTGTGTCGTGTTGTAACCTCGGCACGACCAGACTTTGGACCCGACCGAGTAAGAACTCGAGGAATCCTTTCCAGTAGATAATTCCCCTCTTTGAAGGTCTCAGGGGTGATACAGATCAACAGAAAGGAAAATAATCCCCGACGATTGATGAAGGAACAGTACTCAAAGGGTCCACCGGGTCACCATTTTTTGTTTTTTAGGAGGACGGTTACGTCCTCTGCACCCAAGTTAGGGACCTAACCTTTCTACGGTACCTCTTCCTTTACCGTTGGGTGAGTTCTTTAGAACGGTCCTTTTTAAGGTACCTGTCTCCTCGGACCGTCCGATGTCAAGTACCCAACGTTTCTCAGTCTGTACTGACTCACTGACTCGTACGTGCATTGGTGGAGGTACCTACCACTCCTCTAACCCATTTACGTCGTCCTCGAATCCACAAACCCTAAGTGTATATGTGTGTTGAAGATACGTCTCATGTAGTACTCTTTGCGACCCGATCTCCTTCGTGTTCGACCTAGTTCTAACGACCCTCTTTATGGTTATAGGAGTCTATACGTCTACTGTGGTGAGAATTCCGTCTTTCACTTCTTCTTGATTTTTCGGAGAACTACTTTTACTTTCTTCTCTCACTTTTTCAACCGAATTTCGAGTTGTAAGTCTTTTGCTTCTAGTACCGTAGACCAGGGTAGTAAAGTACCGTTTATCTACTCCTTTGTCACCTTTGGCACCGACTGAAATAAAAAGACCCGAGGTTTTAGTGACGCCTACCACTGGCGTCGATACTTTAATTTTCTGCGAACGAGGAACCTTCCCTTCAATACTGGTTAGATCTATCACATAACTTTTCGTCTCTGTAATGAAACGGTTGTTTCCAGGCAGATCAGTTCCGATACCAAAAAGGTCAGCAGTACATACCTACACTCTCAACCTGACACTTCTTTCGACTCACGACTTCTTAACTACGAAAACTTGACACCACAACCTCTTCTGAGAACTCTCAGGGAACCTGACGTTCCTCTAGGTTGGTCAGGTAGGATTTCCTCTAGTCAGGACCCACAAGTAACCTTCCTCACTACAACTTCGACTTTGAGGTTATGAAACCGGTGGACTACACCTCTCGACTGAGTAAACTTTTCTGGGACTACGACCCTTTCTAACTTTCGTCCTCCTCTTCCCCTTCTGTCTCCTACTCTACCAACCTACCGTAGTGACTATGTTACCCGTACCCAAACCCACCTGAGGTCCTCAACCACTACCTGTCCCTCCGCACCGCACGACGCCAAGTACCCCAGCGTTTCTCAGTCTGTGCTGACTCATTCACTTGACTTGATGACATATATTTTATCTATTAGTTGGTCCTGGACAACATATTCCTTAAGATTATAGGATATACCCTTTTTTTAGACTTTTTCATGGTCATTTACTTACATATTAAATAAGACTGGTTATTTACTTACATATATCGACTTAGTGAAACGACACCTGGACTTTGATTGTGTTACGATATTTAGTTGATATGAAGTTCTCTTTTATTAAAAAAATTTTTACGTGGTTGTCTTGGTAGTTACCTTACCTTTTCGGAAAGTCTAATCATTGAAAATCAGTTTTGTCCCATAGTCACAGAAACTGGTCTTGTTAAGGTCGCCCCAGTACCGTCACCCAATTTCTCTATTGCTACGTCACTGGAACGTACCGTGGTCTAACCCTTCTCTCTTTCCCCATCTATTGTCGTGACCTCCCCGTATTCTAATTGTCTTCGTAAACAAAAAAAAAAAGAAAAATACTCTACTCTCTTCGAACGTACGTACGAGTCAGTGAAATCAGCACAGGCTGAGACGTTCAATACCCAACATCGGGTGGTCTGAGGAGACAGGTACCCTAAGAGGTCCGTTCTTGTGACCTCACCCAACGACACGGGAGGAGGTCCCCCAGAAGGACTGGGTCCTTAACTTGGGGATAGAGGACGTAGAGGACGTAACGTCCGTCCAAGAGATGGGTGGTTCGGTGGACCCTTCGGGCTCTCTTCGAATTGACACAAATTTACACCACTCTCTTTTTGGGTGTCTCTCGTTCATCGTTGAAACGTCCGTTCATCAAACCTTCTTGTTAGATCTTAGCTCCTTTGCCTCGAGAACTACTCAGACTTCGACTTAGGGTCATTCTTCATTTCCCAAGGATTCGACTTTCTCTTTACTCTCAGTTACCAAAGTTCCTACTTCGTCCAGATCGAGACACCTTAAGATACAGTTCAATCTTCTTCCTAAGTGTCATATCGGTTCTGTCACTCCCCATACCCTGACTTTTATACTCCCTATCTCACCCAGTGGATGTTTCGGTAACAAATATTGAGGATCCACACTGAAGACACGGACTCCATTACTTCTTTTTGGGTACTGGTATTAAGTCGAAAGGACACCCTTAGGAGACATCTCAGGGACGACATAAGACGAGGGACAGACGTTTCTAACCGATGTAAAACAAAGACTATGTTACCAAGAGATACAATTAAAAAGAACCGAGTCCTCTCCAAAGATTAGACTGGATCATCTGTAAAGAATTTCGAACAAGTCATGTTGATGTCTAAGACTGGTAGTGGTGGTGGTAGTCTTGATATCTGGTCGAAACTCTTAAGTGAATAATTATCAAGATGTCTGTCGTCAAACCTTTCGGTACAAAGTTCGGTATTATATTGGATCAAGGGTTTAAAGACCTTTCATAATTTATAAGTGAAAGTTTGTTGGTGGAAATAAAATATAGAATGTGAAAGTGAACAAATACTTTAAGGGAAAATTAAAAGTACCCACCTCGGAATCAGTTCACTGAACGTTTCGGGTCTCGTATTGAAAGGTTGGACCACTAGGAACTCTTCCCCGATAAAACTCCTTTAACGAAAATTTTACCCTAAAAACTTTACGACGACTGACACCACGAAATTTCAAACATGAATACGGGAAACCGTTTCTCACAAATCCTACAGGTAAATAACTAGATTTATTATTTATACTCCTCAGTCAAACGAAACGTAATTTATTTACACGGTAAAGACGAATTTGTACATAGAGTTTAAGTTCGTCTATTTAGTTTGCACTTCCCTCTTAGTTCTGTTTGTTGTCATTTTTAAGGGTCTCACCGATTACTCCTCGTTCCTCATCTACTGGAAACTTAGAAAAGTTCTACTAATTTGTGGTGTAGGAATGTTACTCTGAGGAGGTAGGTGTGTGAGAAGTCACTCCAACCCACAACACGGTAATAGACCCCTTCAGTTTAACCTGAACGGAACTTAATTTAAACAAGAAACCCAGGACTGTAAATAGTTATGTCTTACACAAGGGATCTTTTGGTTACAGTCGTGAAGGTCTGGGTCGTCGTGACTTATCAAGGTGAAACGAGACCTCGTGAACAAGTAATACCGACTATATGAGTCTCACTCCAACCCCCACGCACGTACGTGGCGTTTCCATTGACTACCTCCGACCTTTCTCTTATCAGTCTTTTTAGGTTCCTGAGTACCTCTTTTCTCCTTAGTCGGGGGAATTGAACACATCCACTCTCGGTCAGGGGAGGAGGGTAAAGAATAACACAACAGAATACATGTAACGTTGGGTGACCCATCTCTAACATCGACGAATTATAAGGTAAGTCTTGGACGAAGTGTCAACCGTAAGTTATGTACAATTTATTGTTATTATTGTGGTATATCTCGGAGATTAAAGTCTTTCACTCCAGCTTTAACGACAAAACTTAGAGGCATAATTACCGTGACCGAGACCTACGGAAGAAGGAGAGGGTTGTGACAGACAGAGGGCGACCGACAATGTGTAACATGCGAGTGTTTCGGCGGTGATGATCGGTTAGTAGGACTAGTCGACAGTGTTCCCAGTCTTACGTAGTCGAGAGAGGTGCACGGACGCGTGTGTGAGGAGACACGTGTCCTACTGTTTTTCTTCGGTGACGGGAGTCTTCTTGTCGAGCCTAGGTCGACGATTGACGTGTGGTAGTGGAAACCGCACACGCGGGTGACGGACTCGTGTCTGTACATGTCCTCCCGTAACCTTACCTCTTTAGTACTTAAGAAGGGGTCGAGAAAGACCAGTGGTTGTCACAGGTCGTTCGCTCCGTCCTCAAGACGGATGACCAGTCGTAAACGAATTTTACCAACCCAACTTAACCTACACCACCTTACGGAAAAAAAAGACATTTCAACCAGTAAAAGAAAGTATTCTTTCTAAAGAAGAATAAACTTCGCGACGGACCGTTGACTCTCTCTCGTCAAATCGAAGTTTAATTTTATCAACGACAGTTAGTCTTCGATTGATGTTCCGATCACCTGTCAAAAAAAAAAAAATTAACTTCTATAATTATCTAAAAGAAGTCGATATATTCTTTCCCTTTACGTAGACATCCTCCCTCCGTTACTTCCTCAGATCCCTCCCCCGTTTCCTCCTTCCCTTCCTTCCTATCCTACACTGAATCCAAATTCCTCTTCATAAGTCTCCCGTCCCACTCCTTCCCTTTTTGTGAAAAGGCAAAACAAAAAAAACCAATGAAGAAACAGATAAAATGGTCGAGACGAATTTGACTGAATCACAAACCTTCTTATATTAAGTAGGGTCTTCCAAAAAGATTACCCGTTTTGTGATAGAAACAAATACAATTTACACCATCTCTATCTATTTACAAGATTAAATATAAATATTAACTGAGAAATGTTACCGTTTAAAATTAAGCTCCTCGTACCCCACTGGCAAAGTCGTCACACCCTCGAGGTAGTCCGATACGGAATTGAGTCTCCTCCTCAGTCTTCCACCCGTACCCGACCCTGATATATTATTTATTATGATTTTCGTGACTCACGAATGATGTACGGTTCAAGATTTACGAAACGTACTTTAGTAAGGACATTTAAGAGTGTTGTTTAGTCACTCTTCCCCCTGACAAGAAAGATAGAATGTGTCCTCCTTTAACTCTGTGTCTCTCTGATTCATTGAATAGGTTCCAGTGTGATTCGTTCAGTAGTATGGTCTTAAAATCGAGTCAGCAAAATTTAAGGTCCTCGACACCAGAGTTGACGTGTAAGTTGTAAATTTTTTCCTGTCTGTACAATGTATGAACCACATTAAGATAATCGATGTGACTGCGGTCACTGTATTCATCTTGGAGTACGCCGAAAAGCAATGGACGTTCTATTTAAGGACTGAGAAATCGTCCGTGTGGCGACTTGAGACACACAACTTCCAGACGGCACCAGGTCTGTGTCGGAGTAAAGATCGGACAAAGTCAGAGACGAGAATTTACCGGAGGTTGGTTCGGTAGAGTCAAATGAACGTCGACCCAAAAAGAAAAGGGGACACGACGGAGTATAGACGTTTGTGAGTAAGGAACGAAGACAAAGGGTCTCAGAAGTGAAAGAGAGAAGAAATAGACTCTCTAAACGGAAAGCTTACCGTCGACTCTGAAACGGAGGAGACTCTTCCGCATAGACTTAAGAGGTAGTCCAAATTCCTAGGGAAGTAGACATTAGAGTGTTGTGGATCTGTGGAATGACGTAACGGGACAGCGATAAGAAAATGTATAAAATGAGACAGTAAACTTATATTGGTAAGTCTCTGTTATGTTATGGAATAGGTACGAAAATACGGACCACAGAAATTTTCATGGAATGTTCACTCACAATCGACGAGTCAGAACAAACGGAGACGGTGGGGTACCCGATATCGGACGGTCCGAGGAGACCGGGACTTTATAAGGTCCGTTCTTATAACCTCACCCATCGGTAAAGGAAGAGGTCCCCTAGAAGGACTGGTTCCCTAGTTTGTATCCAGAGGACGTAACGTCCGTCTAAGAAATGACAGGCTCGGGGTGGAATACTCACTCTCCGTAAATCATTGATGACCACTTACTTACGCCTCACTCGGAATAAGGAGTCCGAGGAAAAGTGGGTACTCCAGAGTTGGATTTACAGTCAAGGATACACTCAAGAAAATACTGGCAAGGGAAGTAAACGGGAGACTCCATTTGATTTCTAACGATTTAATAAACGGTAGGAAAGGTAATTCTTCACCCACATTTGGAAAAGGGAATTCAGACTCGTCTTAGTACTGACGAATTGGTCACCTTGTATCGGATTTACTACGAAGAGACCCACAGGTCGAGTCCGATAGTCTCTGACCGTTGATGAAGAAGGACAGACGACCCCACCAACAAAAAGTCAACGATTCAACATAGACTGAGAAATATTAGAGTACCTGACGTCGTGAAGTCCGAAAGGACAGGAAGTGATAGAAGACCTCAAACATGTTTGAGTACAGGTAACTACGGTAGGTTGGTAGAGTAGGAGACAACGGGGGAAGAGGGACGGGAGTTAGAAAGGGTCGTAATTTCAGAAAAGGCTACTCAGAGGACCCCATACACGAGTACCTAGGGTCGAAGGTACGACACTCCTTCATGATACTTTTCCGGGTGTGCCTCTTGTCGGGTGTCGGTCACGATTTAACTTAGGTACGTTCATTTCAGTCGATGATGGTAATTCTTATTCTTACTTGACAGGGTCGATTCTGGACCGGTTTAGCGTCAAACAACCGTTTTATTTTCCAACACGATTGGGTGAGTCATATCCAACTAAAAAAACTACAACAAGTCGTCATATCTCGACCTTATAAGAGATTGTGTAGTAGGACAACTAAAAACGAACAATGTTATGTAGAGTTAGACTTTCCCCGTATAAATAGTGGAGAGAGGAGGGTCAATGGTACGCACACAAACACGATTCAGTAAAGTCAGTACAGGCTGAGAAACGTTGGGATACCTGAAATCGGGTGGTTCAAGGTGACAGGTACCCTAAGAGGTCCGTTCTTATGACCTCACCCAACGGGACGGAAGGAGGTCCCGTAAAAGGTCTGGGTCCCTATTTTGGACACAGAGGACGTCGATGACGTAACTTCAGTTCAAGAAATGGTAACTCGGTTGTCCCTTCGAGAGGGTCAATGGTGGGAGTCAATTTTCCACCATAGGATAGACAGGATGGGTGAAGATGTTTACCATGATTATACCTTATGTGTGAACCATTTAGGAAGAACTTACAAGAAGAACCTCGATACAATCTTCTTTCCACGGGTATCTACTTTGGTCCCAGGAACCTGTAAAACTACTTTAGTAAATAGAATACAACTTTCAATGTCGTATGAAAGTTTCTATTGACGTAAAGTTCAAGGTACAATATCCGTTACTGTTAATGAGGGAATCTGACTGAAATGATTCCATTCCATATGTAAAATTTTTAAAAAATTATCTAACAACAAATAGAATTTGGTCTATACAAGATCATTCCACTCCTAACCTCTTGTCTCTTACTACCATAGTACCATCTTTTCTTACAAACACAAATATCCGTTTTATTAAATATTTTCTTTTTTTTTGACTTTTGAATTTTCCTTGAGTAAAAAACAACCTGTTAGGAAGATCTCTTGGGTCGTAATTAGGTAAAGGAGATTTTATACTAAAAAATTTGTTAACTGGGATTATTCGATACAAGAAATTTTTTAGGACAGTACAAAATTAAATCAGAATTTATTAATGTGTGTCGAGAAGTTTGATGTCTAGTATTTTGAATTTTTCTTTTTAAGTGAAAGTGTCTCCAATAAATTTATTTTCTTGTTTTTCTACATTTTCAAAATTACCGTAAAAGGGGTCATTGACCCGTGAAAGAAGATTACTATTCTCCCCTTAGAACCAGAACTATATGAGTAAGGGTCAAGGTACTTGTTCACCCCGTGAAATTCAGGTACACCCTTTATTTCATAGTTTACTAGTCATTCTTCGACTTGAAATTTAGATGTTCACGTGAAAGGTAAGGATACCTTTAACGTGTAAGACACCTTTACATGAATCTAACAGTAACAGATCAGTTTATGCCACTTTTACGTTCAACTTCCTCGTATTAATTCCAATTTTTTTTTTTTCTACGTTACTCTTACCGACAGAAAGTACTTCGGATTAGTCGTGGAACCTGCACAGATACCCGTGTTCTTACCAGTCTGTGTAAGAGGACTTGGTGACCAGGAGTTAATAGTAGTAAACACCGAACAATACATTCACATACGTGACAAAGTCATAGGAACGAATCCATTAGACCTACGAGACAACTTATCTTTAAAAGGACCTCACCCGAGGAAGTTTAGGGTAACGGATCCAGATAAAGAAACTAAAGTACGTCGAACAGTTCAATAGTTATTTCGTCTTTATGATGAAAAAACTTTCTCTCTCTCGAAAAAAAAACCTTTATGTCAACCACTTAAGATTACAATCGAAATTTCTTCTGAACATTTTTATGGTTTATACGACAATATAAAAACACGTAGGTGTCTCTATCCTTATTATCTTTACGTGACTATCTTCTTAATCGAAACGTGTCGATTTAGAGGGTTACAGTTTAGAGAAGATGTCTTACTGTACTTTATATTAATTTGAACTTAGGTGTTCATAAATAATAAATAACTTGTCGATTCTACGGGTTCCGTTACCGTATGCAAGACATTTCCTGTGTCACGTTAGTTGGATATCAGGATTAGTCGTTCATCTAAAGTAACACACAATTATAGAGTGGTAAATCCTTTTACTTATATTAAAATATATTTACCTAAGTTTCTAACATTTCTACAGGGGTCTTTGTACCCCTCATGTCAATCTGGGAGTTTAAGTTGAAGGGACACGGAATGCCAAACCGATTCGTCTTCACCAATCCATCGTCAGGGAACTCTTTGTGACCCACATCGGGACACTTTTATCGGAGTCTTTATTTAAATAAAAGGATCATGAAAAATGATCTTATAAGGATTACAGTGGATCACCGGTTTTTAAAATTACTTTAAAATTATTAGATTTTACCAACGTTTGAAGGTTACAGGACAGATCGACGGAACGGATGTCCTGTACACTGCCCGAGTGAATAAAAAAGATGAATTTCGATAAAGTATTTGAATTCTCCGTCTTGTGTAGGGACTCCTCTATTATAAGTTTTCTTCTATAAAACCTAAAGTTCTAAGTACATCCGGTATTTCTCCTGGTCCCCTTACGGAGTTAGTATAGAAGGATGAGGAGGGGTGACACACACACACACACACACACACACACACACACACACACAAAATTGACGTCTTCATTCATTGACAGAGAAAAGCAAACATTTTTACTAAACTTTCCAAAAACGAAAGAATAAATATCTTAGTTCAAGTGTTTTAGTTTAAAGTCGTCTACCCATCCAAACATCAGTAACACGACACAAAACAGAGGACAAGGATCTTACGTTAAGACTAATAAAGTCTTCGAGTAACTGACATCCTATATTTACAAGGCATGTGAAAAGTGTAAACAAAGTTCCCGTTTAAAAGAACGTGTGTTTACTTTTGTCAAGTAATAGAACTTTTTGAGGACCGTCTTGCGTCTATATGGAGTTATTTTTGGACAAAGTGCAGTACTGTCAGTTTGGGTTTACACATCTTACAATGACAATAACCTCGATTCACATTTTCGTAGTCCCAACTCTACTATTTCATAATACGTCCGTTACGGTCCCTTGCACCTACAAAACGAATCCATTACCCTTGAAAAACTTGTCAAAGTTCGTCCCCGTATCGTGTTGGTATAAAAGTCAATTTTTCTAGTGGTCTTCATCATACCTCTTTCTTAACCTCCTTTGTTCTGACCTCTGGTTCTGTCGTAAAAATCATTAGAACGAATCTCTTCTTTTCTCAGACGTAACTCCATACCGGTACTCTTACCCTTTCTCTTTATCTCTGTCTTGAAGTTCTCTCTATATGTTTCGTCTTAGTAATCCTGAATCACTCACTGATTCACACTCTCCTTTTCTCTACAGTATCAACAATAAAAGTACCGAAAACCGAAACTCTCAACCTATTCCTAAACACGGTAGAGTGTCTTATTTTGTCATTACTATTTCTTCAACACTAAACCTCCTCTGTTATTACTCAACTTCTTGGAACCTTTGTAAGAAGTTTGATCCACGAACTTTATCACCAAACTCCATTGATCAAGACCCTTTAGTCCTTCTTTCCAAAACATTCAAAAAACACAATTTAAAATTTATCGGGAATCAAGGTTTGACAACGTCCCTTCACAATTAATCATATATGTCCTGAACGTTTTATGATTACTATATAACCACCGTCAACTATTCCAGTGACTCCTTCCCATCCGTCTCCTCTTTTTATCTTCCGACTCTTCCTTTGGTAGTATATTTCTTCTCATCTATCTTACCTTCAGACGTACCCCTATACTTCCTTTATCCTTTTAATAAATCCTCCTTTCGACAGGATCTTCGGATCGTTTCTTTTACAAAGTTCATACTGTCAATGGACATCATAGTTTACACTGGACTTTCTCTTTATACTAGTTTCGAACGTTTATATGTTTATATAATAACACGTAAACTATTAATCATTTTGACAAAAGGTACCCCTTCCTATGCGATACGTGGGTAAACCAGAGATTATGAGGTACATTTTGAGTTGGGGCACGTACTTGTGAGAGGAATAGGACGAACCCAAGATGAAAGGACACGGTTCAGTAGTGGGGTCTTCTGGCAGGGGGGACTACCGATGTATGAGGTCGTCCGTCGTTGATAAAGAGGAATCTCCCCTTAAGACCTAGGTACGTTTCTATCTTTCACACTATACGGTCAAACCGACCGGTCTTTTGAAGTTTTACAAACAAATCTAAACAGTGACCCTCTCACAGATACCAGAACCAATCTTGGTAAACCGACAGAAGTAGACGTATAAATTTACAAAATCTAAAGTTGGAACCAAAAATAAAGAAGACAATATATAAAAAAGACATCTAGAAAATGTTTGATACAAGAAATTTAACTATCGATATTAAAAGGTCAATTTTAGAAGGTATTAATGGTCTAGGAATAAAGGTTTATTAAATATTAGGGGTAATTTACGAGGTGTCCACTGGTTATTACAAACTTTAAATTGATGACAGAAAGGGGGGTTGGGACTGATTAGGATGGTAAAAAGTGAAAAGATACTTACCATAGAGAGAAGAGGACCGGTAGGTTCAAGTTTTAGAATGTGATGAGGTATGAGAAAGGAGAGAGACTAAGGAGTTTGGGTTACAGATTCTGGACAGTAAAACTGAAGCATCCATTTAGAGTTTATATAGGAGAGGAAAAGTAAAAGTGATAATAACGGAATTAATTTACAACACTAAGTGTAGAGACTAGATGTAAGTCTGAATTCCTTGAGTAAGGAAAACTATCGATCCTACAACGGACGACTACCGAGTGACTATTTTTCAAGGAAGGTTAGTTCTTAAAAGGTCTTTCCCTCAATCGATGAAATGGATTCCAATGTAGGGGAAGGGTCCTCGTTGAATGTAGGTGACTGATGACCAACCACGTCTACATGTTTCTGGAACTGGGAGGAAGGTGTTAGACGTTGTTGAAACTTGTCGGTAGGGTCACTGACTCAAAGGGACACCTTACTAGTCCTTAAACAACATTAAGGTAACGTCAACTTACAGAGGGTGAGGACTCAGGAAGTTCGGGAGTGTCCACAACGGTTTTCGTATGGGTTTGAGAGACACACTTGTTTGAGAAGTAGAGTGTCAAACAAAGGATCCTTTAGACTAACGTCTGTATTCCTATTAACTACGAATCTCATCTGGTTCCTCTGTCTTAGATGTTTCGTCCAATGGATGGTCAGATGACCGTTCAGACTTTCATCCGAATAGAGCCTGTATGACCTGCTTAAGTTAACCAGTCTGAGAGGTCACCCTTCAAGTATAACATACCAAGACCTTCCCTTACGTTATCTATGACGTCACGTAGTCCTTAAACGCCCTAACTCTCACTCATTAGTATTCCTGTTACCCCAACTTATTGACAACGACCACGATCCATCAGTGACCTCTTTTGTTTCGAACCCCTACCAATTGTTTCACAATTTTAGTCAGAGGAACTATCGACTATTTCCTTAAGTGTCGAGAACGTCGAAGTCAAGTCAAGTCAGTGAGTCAGCACAAACTAAGAAACGTTGGGGTACCTGACGTCGTACGGTCCGAAGGGACAGGTAGTGGTTTAGGACCTTGAATGAGTTTGAGTACAGGTAGCTCAGCCACTACGATAGGTTGGTAGAGTAGGAGACAACAAGGGAAGAGGACGAAAGTTAGAAAGGGTCGCAGTCCCAGAAAAGGTTCCTTAGTTAAGAAGTGTAGTCTACTGGTTTCACAACCTCAAAGTCGAAGTCGTAGTCAGGAAGGTTACTTATAAGTCCTGACTAAAGGAAATCCTAACTGGTTAGCCTAGAGGTACGACAGATTCCCTAAGAGTTCCCAGAAAAGGTGTGGTGTTCAGTTTTCGTAGTCAAGAAGTCACAAGTCGAAAAAAATATCGGGTTGTGAGTGTAGGTATATATTGATGACCTTTTTGGTATCTAAACTGATCTACCTGGAAACAACCGTTTCGTTACAGACACAAAGAATCATACGACAGATCCAACCAGTATCGAAAAGAAGGTTCCTCGTTTGTAGAAAATTAAAGTACCGACGTCAGTGTAGATGTTACTAAAACCTCGGGGGGGTTTTTATCAGACGACAAAGGAAACAAAGGGGTAGATAAACGGTACTTCACTACCCTGGCCTACGGTACTAGAATCAAAAGACTTACACCTAAGAATTCGGTCAAAAAGGTGAGAGAAGAAAGTGAAGTAGTTCTCCGAGAAATCAAGAAGTGATAGACGGTATTCCCACCATAGTAGACGTATAGATTCCAATAACTATAAAGAGGACCGTTAGAACTAAGGTCGAACACGAAGTAGGTCGGGTCGTAAAGCGTACTACATGAGACGTATCTTCAATTTATTCGTCCCACTGTTATGTGTCGGAACTGCATGAGGAAAGGACTAAACCTTTGTCAGTCAGACAACAAGGTACAGACCAGGATAAACAACGAAGAACTGGACGTAAATTCAAAGAGTCCTCCTTCCATTCCACCAGACCATAAGGGGAGAGTACTTCTTAAAAGGTGTCAAACAAAATTAGGTGTGTCAGTTTCCGAAACCGGATCAGTTTGTCTTCATCTACAAAAAGACCTTGAGAGAACGAAAAAGTTAATAGGTCGACTACAACCGTTAAACTAGAGACCGAAGAGACGGAAAAGATTCGGGTCGAACTTATAGACCTTCAAGTACCAAGTGTATGACAACTCGGACCGAACCTCTTAAAACTCGTAATGAAACGATTACACACTCTACTTACGTTAACACGACATCAAACTCGTAAGAAACCGTAACCTTACTTTTGACTGGAAAAGGTCAGGACACCGGTGACGACTCAAAAGGTATAAACGACCATATAACTCACGTCGTGAAATTGTCGTAGTAGAAAATCCTAAACTTTATCGAGTTGACCTTAAGGTAGTGGAGGTGGTCGAAACAAGTATTACTACGAAGGATTCCGGGTGAACTGAAGTGTAAGATCCTACAGACCGAGACCCACTCACTGTGCTAACACCAATAGACCGAGTACTTCTAGAAAAGGCATATCAAGAAGACATATAAGAACGGGGGAGAAGAATTATAGAAGACGAAGACAATCCAGGTATGGTAAAGACAGGAAATAACACGGGTGGAAACGTAGTGTACAAGGGAACTATCGAGATTAAAAGAACTTCTCTAGAGATCAGAAAGGGTAAGACAACAAAAGGAGATAAAGAAACGTAACTAGTGACTCCTTCCGAAAGAATAGAGAGGAACGATAAGAAACCTTGAGACGATTTAAGAAACCTTAAGTCTACGAATATAGAAAGGAAAAGAGGAAACGGAAATCGAAGAGAAGAAAAGTGTGGATAAACATTCTGGAGGAGTCTGTTGGTAAAACGGAAAGACGTAAAGAAAAAGAACCCCTACCAGAACTAGTGACGGAGGACATGTTACAGTGCTTGGAGATAGGTATCAAGAAGTCCGTGAGACAGATAGTCTAGATTAGGGGACTTAGATAAAAAGTAAAGGTGACATATTAGTATCCCCTAAATAAAATCCAGTATGGACTTACAAGATAACCAAAAGGGATAAAAGAAATTAAATTTAAACTTAAAACGGTTTTCCTCAAGTACTAGACTCGGTGTCAGTCGAGGGTGAGAACAAAAACGACTGAAATATCTCGAAGAAGTAGAAACCGACGTTTCTTATATTAGTTAGACTAAAGCCATTTCCGTCTATTAGAAACCTAGTCTAATCTTAGTGAATATTTCTATCACCACGAAACCATTTCAACTTAAGGATCGGTAACATTGAGACGATACGTCCAAAGTTCCGTGACCAACCCTTCGAGACTCCGGAACTCTGAACCCTATCCGTATAGATTAGCTACATGAGTTTAGAAATTAGGGGGTCTAAGAGACTTAGAAAACTCCGAGGTCACCGGGGTAGGAGGGGGGATATCCGATCGTAAGAGGAAGAGAAGAAACTTTTACTACGTCTCTGTAGATAAAAATTACTTTTTTTATATATATGTGGGAGTTGGGTTCTAGAGAGAGAAGTATAGAAGAACGGTGGTTTGGTCATTGATCTTAATTCAGGGTTCCTACGAATCGGTCCCTTTGCGACCCGACCGATTCCAGTCTTTCTGTGACATTAACTTCTTCAAAGTCGTGGAGTCGTTGTACACAGTTGTGTTCGATTCCTTCGTATATTACCCTGACTTAGGACCCTAGCTATATAGTTGTTCCCGTCTTATATATTAACCTCTCTTCCCTCAAATAGTTGTCATTTTGTGAGAAGGTGACACATCTTAAATTATCGTAGTACCTTCTCCGTGATTTGTCGGTTCTTCAGTTTTCTTACCGAACTGGTCAACCACAGTCGGTCTGGGATAATCGGTAACGTCACGATTTTTTAACCTACATACTTACCTCCGCGGTACCCGGTCGGTCGTTCCCGAGGGTGATTGGTTCCTACTGAATCGACAAAGGTGACAATTTATAGGTTGTAATGTCGTTGTCTGAGACTATCACTACAGGGTCGAACGGTGGTAGGTGACTCCTCCGGTTGGTCAGCGAACATGAGACTTTCTCCGTCGTTCTGTATGACTTACCTTAACTGTGTATAAGGTCCATTTTCAAATGTAAAGGATGGATGTTGTGGTATACCCTTTTTACGGACTGGAGTGTCTCGAGTGTAGGATCGTCATATCCTTCTGTTTACAATCATTGACCAGACATTAAGTGGGAAGAATGGGATCTCTGTTCAACCCCGAGTCACCCCTCTTACCTCCTTCCTTTTCTTTCTTCACTATACCAGTTATAAAAAAAAAAAACTTTTATACGATTAGTCTAAAAGACTATCATAAATGATTACCTCTGGGAAATAGTAATCATCCACCACTCATTGTGTACGGTCCACACAGATCCAAGCGATTATCATTAGACCAGTCTTTAGAACCGGTGCCTCTTCCGTTACCGTGGGGTGAGGTAAGTAGAACGGACCTCTTAGGGTCCCTGTCGCCTCGGACAACACGACGGCAGATACCCCAACGTGTCTCAGCCTGTGCTGACTTCACTGAATCGTCGTCGTCTTTAGTACCCGTCCAAGACGGTACAGGCATAAGAAGGCACACTTGTTGGTACGGACGAGAGAAGGTGTAGAGAGATGACGGTGTCTTGACTCATCAACGACATCTCTGGTAGACCGGACGTTTCGACTTTACGAAAGACAAACTGGAAAGTCTTTTTTTTCAAACGATTAAGGATCATATCTGTCCCGGGGTGTTCGTAGTAAATCTTTTGAGTATAGAATTTATATACGGTATCGAGTAGAATACATCGTTCTTATTCACGGTTCTACCATATTAAGGACATTTAGCTTCCTTCTTTGAGAAAGATCTACCTTTGTCGAAACAAGTGATTCTAAAGAAGTATAATTGTCTCGATATGGAGTGTGGAAGGACACTAAAGTAGATCCATTTTCAGGGAGAACGAGGGAGTTAATTTTCCATTACCCTAAGACCGTTTGATCCTCTGAAATAGAGAACGGAGGAATGACAAGGAACTGACTTCACCCGTTCACCACGGACCATAAAATTACAACTTGACACAGACCGTACGTGACGTCTCAGGGAGTTCCAGAAGATAACGAGGACTATGTCATTAAGTAAAAGATTAAAAGAACATCAATCGAACCGTAAGAAGTCACCTCCAGAAAGTTTAAGGAAAATTTTCTGTATAGGGACAAATCTTCTCTATAAGAACTTCAACTGAAACCTTGTCGAGATGAATTTTGTCTCCCAATTCCCCGGATCGTGGGGTAGGTGAGGAAGAGACCCCAGAGGGTCTTACTCAAAGGACCTCTAGGATCTCGAGTCATCCAGTCTAACTTCATAGTGATTTTATCCAGTTGCAATTCCAGAGGAAGTCAACATTAAATAATGTTGAAAATTCAGAACATAGGACCCGAGTTTCCTAATAAGAGGAACGAGATAGTTGAGGAGATACGAGAAACTCTCTTTATGTATAACGTACAAGTTTACACAGTTCCCAAAATAGTACAAAGTTTTAGGACCGACAGGTGATACAATCTACTTTCCAAAGAGTAAGGAGATGAAAAAGTAGAATGTCTCCTCCTTTGAAGACGATTATCAGATCGGGAAGGACATCTGCCTCGTTGACCAGATTGCCCAGTTTCAGGTCCTATAACAGACTTGGTATAAAGTGGTCTCGAGTACCGGGAGTGAAATTTCGGGTTACCCTCATGAACGGACGAGAAAATGGAGAACACGGGTCCATGGACACCGGTGAAAGAAGGAGGACTCAGGTGTACGGGTTTGTCCCGGGTCCCAAACAGAAGACCTCTAGACACCACATATAATAACGTATAAGGTTTGGACATTTAGGATTTCTTTAGTTGGGACTTATAAGTAACCTTTCTGATTACGACTTCGAGATTATAACACCGGTGGACTGTCCTTCTTGACTGAGTAACCTTTTCTGGGACTACGACCCTTTCTATTTTCCGTTTCCTCTTATTCCGTCGTCTCCTATTCTACCAATCTATCTTAGTGGATGAGTTATCTGTACTTAGACTCGTTTGAGGTCCTCTACCATCTCAGGTCTCCTCGGACCGTACGAAGTCAGGTACCCCAACGTTTCCGAACCCAACCTGTACTGATTTACTGACTTGTTGTTTATCGTCACAATTTACCTGAGAATCTAAGTTTTATTATTCCCATTCCGGAGTAATTCGAAGAACCAGGTCGTTTTAAATTGTCTTCGTGTCGTCAATTCCTGAAGGTTCCGTAAGTGGACGAATAATTATTTTTAAAACTTTGGGATGACCAGTGTCGAGATCTTCCCTCCTCTTTACTTTCTGTAGGAGTTTAGAACGTAGGAATATTTGGTCGTAAATACTTGGTTTACTGAGGCCACTCGTTCTAGGGATTTCGGTTATACCATTATCAACGAACGACCATGACTTCACATAAATCATTCATATTAAACACTATCAATCTATAGTTTCATAGATACCGACCCAGAGATCTAGGACCCAATGACTACACGAATCGTTTTTACTTTTATTTATTTATTTTTATCGTCAGTAAACTCCGTATCCCTTGGTTCAAACGAACAGTCTTAGTGTCTGTTTTCTCTTTCCTAACTTTACAGAACCTATCTCCATCTCTGAAGAAAGGATCCTTATACTTTAGTCTTCCTTTTACTTCAAAGAGAAGAGGCCTTACGTGATGTTTGTATGAAAAGTATTTGCACGGACATTCTGTATTCTGGGCTTCATCAAAAGAATTGAGGCCCCGTGTAATCTTAGCATACCCCTCAAAATTTTTTATACAGACTAAAGATTCGGGATGTTGTCTGACTAACTATTGTTTCAGAGATTACCTTTCCCAGGTTTGTAGACATTAACAATTTTCAAAGGGTCTACTAAGATTACAGGTCGGTCTAAACCCTTAGTGATCCGTCACATTTACAGAAGGGTCCACTGAGTCGCCACTTCTTAGACGGACGATTACGTCCTCTTTGTCCACTGTTCAGAAGCTAGGGACCTAGTTTCTCTAGGGACCTCCTCTTTTACTGTTGAGTGAGGTCAATAAGAACGGACCTTTTAGGATGCCTGTGTCTTCAGACCAGCCGATGTCAGGTGCCCCAACGTTTCTCAGCCTATGTTGAATCTGACGGAACAGCAACGAATCAGTGATTCATGACGTCTTTACGTCTCCCGTTCTACAAACACGCGAGTCACAACATTCCGTCTTTAGATTATCCAAAACGACAAGCAAAAATAAGAGTGACTAATATACAAAGTCGGTCCCGACTCCCTGTTCCCCTCCTTTCTATCTGAAACCCACGTGTTCCTTTTCTTCCTTTATCGAAGGACACGACTACCTTCCCTCTGCCAAATTTGAATGTTTCGTCTCCTTTTCGTTTCAAAACCTCTCTCCCCGAGTACATCTCTAGAGTAAACCCAAAACTTCTTGACCTTAAACAAAACTTCCAATTTTACTGTGTCCTCTCCGATTTTTCTTAAAACAATTGGGAGTATAAATAAATCTAAGGGGAAGACTGATCGTAAATGTTTTCACACGACTACTCTATTTCTTATAAGGTTTTAGGAGGGGTGAAAGAAGGAAACAAGTGAAGTGTATCAAGTCCTTCCATGGTGTTCCTTTTCAGTTAAAAATTTAAAGTCCAGGTCGGTTTAGTAATTTTATCGACCCCACCGAATCACCGAAGTATTTTTAATTTAGTCCGTGTGTAAAACTCATTCGAGTAATACCTTTATTCCTTAGGTGTCTCGGTAAAATTTCAACTACGATCTAGGTCTTAGAAAGGTAATGGAATATACACACACAGATATACACGACCTTACAGGTCATGCACCAATATATTTTTACGGACTACCGTCGGGGAGGCGAAAGGGGTCACCTATAAAACTAAATACGGCGAAGGTCGAAATAAGCTGAAGGTGACTAATCAAACGTAAATGTAAAAGTATCGTAGGTCGACGAGTCGTAAGTACTAAATGTAAGTAGGTTACATTAATTTCATAAACAACACCCAAATATTCGAAAAATTACCAGATATAAAGACGTAAAACACAGAGAGGAAGAGGTTTAAATAAAATAAGTAGTTCGACACAGGATTTTTCGTCATCTTTGTTAATGGAGATTTCATACAATCATATGTCGCACTTATTGCGAGTGTGACCTAAATTTTGATGGGAGTGGGCTTAATGGTTAAGTCACGACTTTTATTTACAGAGAGAGAGGTCTTTAATCTTAGATTAATACATGTTATTTGGTGTAATTTATTATAGTTCCCAGATCGGATTTGGTTGTTTCTGAGTTTGTAGGGGTATCTTTCGCCTTGACAAGGACGAGTGTAAACAAGAAACCCCGGTTCCAATAAAAACCTCCAGTGTCCGTGACAACTCTTGGACAGGTCCAAAGTTCCTCTATCTTGACTTCACGTGCGATTTCTTCATCGTCGGACAAGAGAACGGACGATGAGAGGTGTTTGGTTAAACCATTTATGAAAACAAACTCAGGGGACATTAATTATCCATTAATCGACACTGAGATCCTGTTTTGTCGTTTTACTGTTGTTTCGGTAAATCTGAAAATCATGTTTACTTTAGAGGGTTACGTCAGTTATGAAGTTATACTAAAGTCTTCGACTTTATTAGAGGTCCAAAATTTAAGGGTAACTGGAGATTTAGTTAGGACTGAAGATTGAAAATTCAGAGAAAACCGTAATTAGGGTGGGGCATAAACGAAAATAGAAACCTATATGAGGACATTTTGGGATCTTAGTCGATTGGAATAGAAGAGGATTTGAGTTAAGAAAGTCGGTGGAGAGTCGTAAAAAGGTTCGGATATATTTTAAGTGGTTAAATGGTAGAATAATCTACGATTTGGTGTGAGAATTAGACAAAGTTCAGTATCCAGTTTCGATTGTAAAAAATTTTTGGGACGGGTCAATTATGACTCTTAAACGAGGGTTGAAGAAAAATTGTATAACTTTGTTAATAAAATGGGAACACAGACAAATAGAGAAATCATAAGTGTACACATCAAAACTAATAGAGTAGAGGGGACAAACCAACTTTTCTCTCCCATTCTTTAACGACAAACAAAATTAACCACGACTTTTCTTATCGAAACTAATTTTTTTTTTTTTTTCAAACCAACCCTCTTCTTTCTCTTTAACCATTACCATTTACCCTGAAATAGGGTTCACCAAAGAGAAAACTTTCTTTATCTTTTGTATATTATTCTACCAATATTTATGGAGACTATACGATTAATCTTACCGTCATAGGTAACAGGCATTAGAATCGTACGACCAAATATGATTTTATTTAATTTTTATCGACGTTTTGTACGAATCACGATGTAGAGTTACATCTGAAAATGACTGATCGGATGACTCTAAGACCACATTAATGAAAAATCAAAAATACCGATAAGGTATTGAAAATTGAGTTTGAGGTGGAGCCTTACAAATCTGGTTTTGTCGATTTTCTAATATGAGAGAAATTTTTTATGGACGGTAATCGAAAAATTTTTTGAATAAAACTCTATTCGAGTCTGAAAACCTTTTCAATATTCTTATCACATAAGTAAAGGATGGTTTGTTGTTGTTGTTGTGTATAAAACAGAGTCCCACTTCGGGTTCCACAGTCGTCCCGATGTAAGGAAGACTTCTTGGATTTCCTCTTAGACAAAGAACAAAAAAGGTCGAAGACCTTCAGTGGACGTAATGAACCGAGTACCGGGGGAGGATGTAGAAGTTTCGGACGTAACGTCGTAGAAGGTTAGACAGAAATTGAGACAGACCGGAGACTTTAGGGAGAAAACGAACACCTACAAACACTAATAAAACCTCGATAGACCTATTAAGTCCTATTAGAAGGATAGAGTTCTAGAATTGAATAAGTGTAGATGGAACGGGGGAGACGGTTCAATCAATTGTATTGGTACACAATTCCAATTCTACACCTGTAGAAAACCCTCCGAACCCGTAATAAGACGATGGTGTATACCTTATTTCTTAAGAACATATAAGAAAAGGATCTCAGGGGTCTACAATTTTAAAATGGTGTAATCAGAGATATAAAGAGAAGGAAAGAGAGAAACGTATACGTATACTAAAAAAGGACTTGGAAATCTCTTATGCAACGTCTGTGCTATGGTGAAATGGGGACTTATGAGTCACATATCAAGGATTTTTGTTCAAATAAGAGAATACGTTGGGGGTTTAAATACAATTTAGTCTTTTAGTTGTAACCATTTTGTGATGATCGATCAGATTTCCAGACAAAGTCTAAAACGGTCAACAGTATTATTACAGGAAATGTTATTTTCTACGGTCTAGCATCCGAGCCTAGTACGACAGATTGAACAGAGAAATCCAAGGAAACTAGACTTTACCAAGGAACAAGAAAGAAGATACTACACCTACTGAGATTCTCATATCCAGTCAATAAAACCTTTTACAGAGAATCAAACCCATATAAACAAAAGAGTACTAATATAAGTCTAATATGTAAAAACCGTCTTTATAGTTTCTGTACTTTGACACAAGAAATGTCACGTAGTATAGTCCTTTGTGGTCTTTACAAGATATAGATTTAAGTCAGAGTAAAATTATTAGTCAAGAATGTAAATTTCTTAAGAACGACATACAGACGTAGGCTCGATTTGTGAGATGTATATAATAGGTTAAATTAAAAGGTATAAACAAAAGTGATATTGACTTACCTCTCAGTGTAGATCACTCTATTTTCAGACCTTAAATTAGGGGAACAGAAAAAACAAGGTTTACGGTACGAAAAAAGTGAAATAAATGTTATTTCCCTCAAAAATTCATGACTTTTGTTCGGAACTGGTTCTGTCGGAACCAGTTAAAATGTATCAAAGTCTATCTAAGAAGGATTGAAATCCGGGTGGAAGGAAAAGAAGGTCATAAATGAAAACTTTTGAATTTTAGTACTTAAGAAAAAGACTGGGGAACTCTACATTGAGAACAAGGTTGGAGAACGGCCAAAATGTCAGGTCTTTACCGAAAGAGTTTCTGACTCTTGGTAGAGAAATTTTACAGTAGTTCTTTCTATCACGGGGGAGGGTGAGAGACACCCTCCAATCCTCGGATTTAAGTTATTCTCGGTCAATCGTTTGTGGACCCGGTTGAAGGGACGGTTGAAGAGGTCGTCAACAGGTGATTGAGTGTGAATGTGAATTTTTGAGGAGAACTGACCACAGTGTTGAAGTGGTCATCGAGTCAGCCATTTCTTAGGCGGGCGTCACGTCCTCTGGGTCCAAGCTAGACACCCAGCCCTTCTAGGGGACCTCTTCCTTTACCGATGGGCGTGGTCGTAAGAACGGACCCTTCATGATACCTGTTTCCTCGGACCGTCCGATGTCAAGTACCTCAGAGTTCTCAGTCTGTACTGAATCACTGATTTGGTGGTAGACGGAACACAGTCACCTCAACTCAAGTTAGAGAGGGAACATTGTAATTAGAGAGAGGGGATAACGTTGTCAGAACTTATTTCAGTAGAATAGGTCCCGTTATAAAAAAAAATGTTCAAATATGCCCTTTTCTTTAATAAAACTAGATAACTTAGTTCAAAAGGGGTTGTTCATATTAAACCGTTACTGCTCATGTCGTCAAAATCAAGAATAAAGAAACTACGGTGGATATAGTGTATCAGCCTCTTCCGTTACCGTGGGGTGAGGTCATGAGAACGGACCTTTTAGGGTACCTATCTCCTCGGACCACCCGATGTCAGGTACCCCAGTGATTCTCAACCTGTGCTGACTCGTTGAAGTGAAAGTGAAAAGTGAAAGTACGTAACCTCTCCCTTTACCGTTGGGTGAGGTCACAAGAACGGATCTCTTAGGGTCCCTACCCCCTCGGACCAACCGACGGCAGATACCCCAGCGTGTCTCAGTCTGTGTTGACTTCGTTGAATCGTCGTCGTCGTATAGTGTATGACACTACACTATCGAGAGTGAAACTGTGTCGGTACCAGAACAAAATTTGTCTCTTCATGTGGAAGGACAGAACAGTGACTTTATTTTCGAATTCTAACGGACGATGAGTAAAAGATCCCTGTCGATAAGTGTACCCGATTACCCTCGACGGTCCAAGTATGGTCGTTATAGAGGAATGAAATAGAGATTTTGTCAGGAGAGAATTTTGAGAAAACGTTTCATTTCTCAAGATGATTACAAAAATAATGAATTTTACATAAAAATGGGGGTAGAATCATTTAAAAGACAAACTTTCATGTGTATTCTCACAAAAACCGAGAGCTCTTTGAAATCCTGTCTACACTAAATATAGAGACGTACGAGTGAGATAAACCGACATACGTGACCCCAATCCCTCTTCCTTTCCGACACGTAAAACAATTGTCACTAAGACCATAGGGTCACCTTCACGGTCGACTCATATAAATGATGATTAGGAGTCTAAGATTAAGGTATTAACGGAACAAAACACAAATCGAAATAAAAACGGAAGGTCCATGGGTTAACAGTCAATGATAAAGTATTTACTTTATAGAAAAGAGTAGTAAGACTCTTATACATATGAAGGGACTTCCAAAAAGAATGAGGAAAGGAACCGAGATAAAATAGGTTCAAAGAAATAATACCAACAGAGTATCGATCATCTCAATAAGAAGTTGATGGACCATTTTGGATCGAGGGGTGAATATAAACTTTCACCTCATGAGTTTTCGATCAACCTTCCACACACAGTCAGGGACTCGAAAGATGGTTGTCTTGAACGGGTACAGTAACCTCCGGAAGAACTGTCGTAATAGAAGTTAAAGTAAAACACTCACTCCCTAGGATATTGAAGAGTGAACACCCACATTCGGACCCTCGTCTTGACACCTACTACTTCCATTCCAACACATATTCCTCGATCCTTCGAGTACTAAGTTACACATCTGACTAAACTAGGGGTAAAAGTCAGGAGTAACGGGGACGGGACGTCCCACAATCTACACGATTCAGATTGTGAACCGAAGAGACCAAGATAAAGACCGAAAAAGACCAAGACAAAAAACACACACACACAGAATCTCCTCTTTTCCCCATTTTCCGACCAGTGGACAAAAGTTCATGACCTCTTCTTTTTCTCCCTAGGACAATAAGGAATATATATGAAAATCGGAAAGAACGTAAGGACCAAAAGAGTGAAACCTCAAAAAGACCTCAAGACGTCGTAATCGACCGAACGAGAACAACCAAAGATGAATGTGTCTATGGAACGGAGAAGAAGGTAAAGAGAAACAGGAACAACTAATTATAAAAAATCTTTATGAAATGTGAGGATAGTCACTTAAAACCCCTCCCATGTCTTTATTTATGTCCTCAAGTCGGACGGTAGAGATTGACAACAATCCAAAGTAAAAATGTAAATCTAAAGAAAATTACGGATACAGAAATATCGTAGAGAAAAATTTTAACTAAACGGGAGACATTTTACCTATATGACAGGATTTACGGGAACACACACCGTACATACATACACACATACCATAAACGTCACTCTAATATTATTATACTCGTGAATTGTATACGGTCTGTGACTCTCTTTGTGTAGTGTACCCAATTGAATAAATACGTATTGTGAGAGTAGAGTATCTATTATAATAACACAGACTAAATGTCTACTTCTTTAGCTCTACGAATTTCCAATTTATTGAATGGTTTTCTAGTGTTTCGATACCTCGACACTAAGTTTACTTCCGTCAACAGAGTTCCTACACGATAGTCTGGAGATGATTTATAGGAGAACCAATACATCGAAAATACATACACACACACACACACACATATGAAGAATGTTCACATGATGGACGACATAAAGAAAGAAAAATAAACATATCGGTAACATCATTGACCCTTGTCGTAAACGGAATCTTGTTTGAACAGAGTAATCTCCTACTTGCAACGACTGTGACATGACATGGGATAGAGTACGGTCGTCGTACGAGGCAGATATCCTTTTAGAGTCATTTACAGCTAATAAAGTGAAATAAGAGTATGAGTATGTATCCAGTAACATAGTTATTAAGCTTGAAATACTTTTAAGAAGTCAAATGTTTATAAGAACGTAGATTTTACATTCATCAAAAAGGAACCCACCCCCCACCAAGTCCCCTACCGAGAGTGTCTCGACTATAAATGTATCCTCAACAAATGAAGATCCAACTTTACTTCTTAGATAATATGTTGGGTCGACAAGAGAAGGGTATTGGTAAGACGTAAATCTACACACGATAAATCCAGGTGACATACACTAAGTTCAGTAAATCCAAATCTACCCGGGACCTGACATAGACTATCTCTTTCTTTTTATTTTGGTGGAAAAATTTTTATCTCGTGATTTGAAGACGTGCACGACACACTTGCTTTAACAACACCGAAAGAAACGTACTTTCTGTCCTGGGATTCGGGAACCGAGTCTTTCTACACATACATATGGGGAAGGAGACGGGAGAGGTTTGCGTGATGTGGAGAGTGTGTAACAAAAGTCCAAGTTCCAGTGTCACTTCCGATAGAAAGTCGAACTACTTACTATTGTTACTTTGTCTTAAGGAAAACAATGACCCAGTTTATGAGGTCTATAAGAAAGAGGAATGGAACGATCCTCTCTCGGTGACAAAATTTATTCTTTCGTCACTCTAAGAATTGAGACATAAAACTGATCTCTGAGTTAATCATGAACTAAAAAGTTACTGACTACTAGACGGAAGTGAAGTCTTATCGGGCCTCGGTGGTTGAAGAAAGTTTTTCGTATGGACTCCCAACCGTCATCCGTCGTCGAAACGGTAGTAATGACTAGAAAGTTATTAAGATTTATCTTGAACATGAACCATAGGATAAAGGGTAGGTGAGACAAATTTTTTTTTTTTTCAAAAGATCATTTACTAAACCTTAATAGATACCTGTAAGAAGTCTCTTCCGTTACCGTGGGGTGAGGTCATGAGAACGGACCTTTTAGGGTACCTGCCTCCTCGGACTACCCGACGTCAGATACCCCAGCGTGTCTCAGCCTGTGCTGACTTCGCTGAATCGTCGTCGTCGTACCTGCAACAATGATGTTCTCTCCCAATCTTTTTAATCTTGGTCACTGGAAGACCCATTTCCCATGTTTTGGTCTGAATCAAAGGAAAGGTAGACCTGTAACTCCCGTGTAAACACACACACACAACATATACAACAAAAGACGTGTCTACCAAACAACATTAATCTACTGTATTTCGTTTATACCTTGTCTAAGAGGAATTTAAGTTCTCTACTAAAGGCCATAAAGTTTCGTCACAAGTCTTATTCACCAGTGTCCGTGTAAATTTAAGACGAAGACAAAATAAGAGAAAGAACGGAAGAGAGTAGATATATACATTGACAAGAGGAAAGAGATAAAAGAGTCATGCAACCAAAATAGAGGAGATACAGGGAGAACCAAGGAAAAAATTTTTAAAAAGAAGACCACATATTAATTTAAAGTACTTTATTTATACCTAAGTAGGACGACTTACCATTATACGACTTGAGAGGATAATCGAGTCTGGTAAACCCCTTACAACAGTTTTAGAACACCTTAAAAGGGTCTTGATTATCCTAAACTTTTCTTTTTAGGTGGGTAAATGAAGGGTCCAAACAAGCAACAACCAAAGAACTACTTTCTTTCACTGGACAAGAACTACTTGAACTGTAACGAATCTGAGTCTCAACTCCCCGGAAGGGTCTTTCAGTCCCCGGTGTGCTGTTTGTCTAGACTTCGTTCTTAGATCAAAAGTAAAAGTCTTAGGCAACGGCACAAAAATAAGACGTTTCAAGCTGAAGTGGAAGAACAGGAGAGGACAGTAAATCCTTCCCTTGACGGAGTTGTGGACACTCTAGACACCGTGATCTTTTGAGACATAAAAATTTTGTCGTCACAGTAAATGTATTAAGGGAAAGGGTGAATCCTTCAAAAGACAAGGGAGAACCACTTTAAACGTAGAGTTAGAGCGAAGGAACATTCTCGGAGGTTTTTGGGAATTCAGTGTCATAAAAACTTTTGTACTTTCAATACTAAACTGAAAAGGTAACGGACAAATAGGTAACCTAATCACTAAAAGTAATTGGAGCCCTTAAATTCCTCCGTTTCAAGGACTGACTCTTATCTAGAAATAGCACTTTAGTTTAATAGTCTACTTTGGAATTAATCCTAAACGTGACGACTAGTTTCCTTGTCGGTTCCCTAATACACCGTTTTTTTTTTTTTTTCCCGTTGAGTATTCGATGGGTCACGGTTACCTACCTAAAAGAGGTACTACGAAAATACACATGGTTTCAGTCTAAAACCTATATACCAGGTGATTATTTGATCTTTATGGTTAGACAATAAAAATTCACTCGGATGATTAAATAATAAACTCGTAGTTAGACTTCTCTTATTATTTTGAACAGGTCTATTTCAGTTAGGACACTCCAGGCATTCACTTCACTTTTAGTGAGTCAGCACAGACTGAGAAACACTGGGGTATCTGATACGGAAGGTACCTTAAGAGGTCCGGAACAAAGTAATGGTTCCTATTCTGTCGGTTTCCTTCCATCAGGGTTCTTCGAACAATCTAAGGTGTGTCTAGTCCCGGGGTTCTTACCCGTTCTGACACAAGTAGTAGGATCCCTATTTGTGTTCACTTATTTTCGGACTTCAATCCAGTCTCTAAGGTCGAAACTCGGATTTTAGTCGACACGGACGGACCCGTAGAAACCGGTCGGTGACCATAACGTATAGAAGATCGATGTCTAAATTAGATTCCAGGACTCGGTCCCTTTTGGTACAGACAGTAATCTGAACAATAGGAGGGTGGTTGTCACTGAAACCTTAACCGGGTACTAGAGGACGAGTCTACTAGGGGGACCCTGAGTAAATAAGTTGAATATAAACAACTGGTGGAAATACCCGGTTGACGGAACTCTCCAAGACCCCTTTGTTGTCACTTTTTGAATAGTAAGGAAGGAAATTTCTTGACAGTAAAGTGATTCCTCTATTTTAACTTTGTCAAGATTATTTTATATCGTCCACGATACAATCTCCATTTACACTGTTTCTTACGACATCCTTATACTTCCTACGGGTTGGTTCAACCCCCCATCCCCTCCTTACCAGTCCCTTCTGAAAGTTCCTGAAATTTTATAAAATGACTTCGTAGTCCCTATACAGACTTAAGACACCAACCCTTCGTTCGACACTCCACTTTTCCAACCGTCTCTGGTTTGGTCTTTTCGGAAATATGGGGTGTGATTTCACCAGTCTGAAGTAGGAATCTCGTCGTCCCTTATGTGCCTTCCAAATTTCGTGTCCCTTCTGTACTGATCTACCCTCACGATCCTTATTCCGACTCAAGTGACACCTCTTACCACACCTTTGCTCGTGCCGACTTCCGTTAGTAGATCAGATAGTTTTCGGGTTCGGAACCCTCATCATCTTCCCTACCCTCTCAAAGTCCCCGATAATTTCTTTGTCTTAACATTCTAATTCCCTAACTAGTCTATTTCCACTCCCTTTTAATTGGTCTACATATTCATTTTTTGTGGTTCAAAGAAAGGACCCGTTTATCCATTTACCACGATACAAAATGACTTTATTTATGATATACTTGTCATCCAAAATACTTCTGTCATATACCATTCAAGTTAGACCCCTGTAAATCGTAACTTCAACCTCTTCCGTTACCGTGGGGTGAGGTCATGAGAACGGACCTTTTAGGGTACTTACCTCCTCGGACCATCCGACGTCGGGTACCCCAACGACGCTCAGCCTGTGCTGACTCGTCGAAGTGAAAGTGAAAAGTGAAAGTACGTAACCTCTTCCTTTACCGTTGGGTGAGGTCACAAGAACGGACCTCTTAGGGTCCCTGCCCCCTCGGACCACCCGACGGAACATACCCCAGTGTGTCTCAGCCTGTACTGACTTCGCTGAATCGTCGTCGTCGTAACTTCGTAGACGTCCGTAGGGTTTCACCTCGACAGGTAGTCCAACACCAAGATCCTCAGACTTGAGTCCAGACTTGATACTGTAAACCTCCAACAGTTGTATCTCTACCATTTACTTCAGTACTCCTAACTCTTATTTCTATCTTCCTTTGAACTTCGGAACCTCTCTCTCTCTCTCTCTCTCTTCAGATAGAACCCTTCATGTAGAGGTGAGAAGGAATCACAGAACCGTCTTACCAGAGAACAGGACCAAGGGTAAAGGGTAAGGTCAAGGGACGAACTTACCAACGGGACGAGCTTCGGGACTCTAATGGAACAACCATGGGTTTTTCAGTCATTCGGGTATGGTTTGTTCGGGAAAAATCTTCTCCTGTGAAAAGGAAATAGTAGTCGACTACTGACCTCAGGACGATGTTGGGTCAGTAAAACAGGACCCTACTTCGATGGAAGTTCAAGAAAGACTTTTGAGTATCTCGACCCAGGGAAGGTGTTTGGTACCGATACTTATGGTAAGTTCTAACTTGAGTTCTGAGAGTCCGAAGGAACCGGGTGACCGGTCGGGGAAAAACGTAATTCGTACAAACTTAAAACCCCAATCTGTTTAAAGTCCAATTTTAGACTGAAATGACGATCTTATACTTTCAAGTACTGTGACGAGACATTTAATTATGTGTAACGAAAAAGATATAAAAGGGTCGAACTAACATTGATTACACTCTTGTCATACTATTTCACCCTTATTGTTTACGTACATCATTTCCGAATTTACAAGAATAAAAATCTCAGAATTTTATCTAAAGTTTAATGGAATGAAGTCACACTCACTACAATATATACCGTCAAGAAAGACTCGAAGTCAAAAGAACAAACATTTTACTCCTATTATGGACACAATAAATGAAGTGTCAACCGTATACGGAGTTTCTATTACGTACAATGTCGCGAAACTATTGATCTTTCAAGAAAATTCTACATTTTATAATTCGTGAAGTAAAGGGAGTATCCTCTATAATTGTTTGAATAAAAAATATAGCCATATACTTGTGCGACCTGTAGGCTTTGAAAACTGGTCTTTTACAATTACATAACGATAATTTAATAAACTTAATGGATGTTTTTAGAGTGAAATTCCACTGAGTTCTAATACAAAAAATAACGATATCTAGAATCAGATGTTTGTAAATAACTCGTGAATAGTCACTTTCTGTGACTCGATCCAGGATTCTTTGTCTCTCCTTTATAGGTTATCGACTCAAAGTCTCCAAATGTAGGCTCCAGTACGACAACTTTTTCTTGGGTGGACGGTTACGTCCTCTAAGTTCTCTAGGTCCAAGTTAGGGACCCAGATCTTCTAGGGGACCTCCTCCCGTACCGTTAGGCGAGGTCATAAGAACGGACCTCTTAGGGTACCTGTCACCTCGGACCACCCGAGTTCAGGTTTCCCATCGTTTCTCAGTTTGTGCTGACTTCACTGCCGCACGTGCGTGTGTAGGATCTTTCTTCTACCAGTTTATTAATGGCATACCTGGATGTTCCAAGCTTCTAAATCATCTACATCGACGACTTTCGACTTCCCTAGCCCCTATAGAAGAATTTCCTTGACTATCGTACGTCGCAAAACTTCCTACTCATTCTCCTCAATCCCCTAGTAAATACTCATCTTTACCTTCAAGAGCTCCCATAAGGTCTGTCCTCGTCGTCGTTACTGTTTCTATTCTCATAAAATTGTGTTAACTAAACGTAAGCAAGTTCCCACCTCTTTCCACCCACTCTCTCTCCTTCTTTGTTCTAAATTCAGGTTTTAACTCGGTCTCCATCTTTAGAACGGTACCTTTATATAACTCATGATCCAAGGTGTACTACTCCTATTGTAAATGACACATATAGGAAACTTCATCTCGTTAAGACCCCCGTCCCTCTCATGACCCCTCCCCTTTAATAACGTCACTCTGGATTGTTCCGACATTAGATTTCACTACTACCACCCTTTCCTCTCGATATGGTTCATTTTGAAGTAATTTCCTCTTCTGAACTAATGACCCCGACTGTACCGTTCACTTCCCCTTCTTTGTTAATTGTATAAGACTAAAAAGACTGAACATGTCCTCCTGTCACATCCGATATGTTTTTCGATTTCCCATCTCTATCCGTCATGACGACCTGTCCCCTGCTCCACTTCTCTTCTCGTACCTTATAAATGGAAGTGTCGATTTATGCCCATCCATCAGTTCGGGTCTTCTGTTAGAAATAGTAATAATCTTTTGAGGTTCCTATATTACATACGATACGATTCAGTGAAGTCAGCACAGACTAAGAAACACTGGGGTACCTGATATCGGACGGTCCGAGGAGACAGGTACCCTAAGAGGTCCACTACTATGACCTCACCCAACGGTACGGGAGGAGTTATCCGATATATGGAAGGGTAATATATGTGATAGTAGGGAAGAGAGGGAACAGAGGATTGAGTATGATAGAGAAACCGATCGACATCTCTTAAACTTTAAGGGAAATTTATATGAACTATTTTTTAGATGCTTTTACGGGACTTTTTATATAACTAAATTGAGTTAACAAACTATAAAATTTAAGACCATCTCCCTTCCCTGGGTTCTGAGAATTTTTTACTATTAAGAATTGGTTTTTTATTGGGGTAATTATTCGAAGACTAAGATTGAAATAACTTAATTCAGACGGAGGGACAAAGTATTAGAAAGTCTAATGGTCGACACCTTGTAACAAATTAAGAGAGTATAAGGATAACAATAACGAAATCGCCAGAATCGTGTCAGTTGGTTCCGAAGATTTTTGGTAGGTTTAGACTTTAGTAACTTCTTATTACTATCATTTTTATTATTATGTTTCAGACGTAACAAACGACACAGTCCAAGTTGACGAAATTTGCATTTGAGTACTAGTGTTTCTAATAAAGATACTGTGATCTTTATAATCGTGACAGAGATAAAATTATATTTCCTTGATTCCGTTCTCCTTTAAATTATTGAAAGGGTCATATATGTATCATTCATCTTCTCGTTCTTAAGTTTAAATCCGTCAACCCTTAGTCTCCCTAACATGAAGTAGTGGGGTGGTAATTTCCATTCCTATTAAACTGTTCCCTGACATGTAAATCGTTTCGACCGTGAGAGCGGGAGATACCCCAGTCTTATGTCATAGTATATACATATATAGTTTAGTATATACTTATATAATTGTATAACTATGACCCGTATAATTTTGGTGTTTCCGTTTTAAGAGTTGGTCCTTATATTTCTTATTTTAGTGTGTAGTGTGTCGGACCCAAGTATAGGGTCAGACCGAATCATGGAGTTCAATGGTTCCAAACTTAATAATGTTCAACTCACTGATACCAACACAAGTCAACGGACCAGTACAGGTCGAGAAGTACCGGCGTACCTGATGTTGTACAGTCCGGAGAGACAGGGAGTGGTAGAGGACTTCAAACGGGTTCAAGTATAGGTAAAGTAGTCACTACGGTAGGTCGGTAGAGTGGGAGATAACAGGGGAAGAGGAGGACGGGAGTTAGAAAGGGTCGTAGTCGTAGGAAAGGTTACTCACCCGAGAAGCGTAGTCCATTGGTTTTATGACCTCAAAGTCGAATTCGCAGTCAGGAAGGTCTCTCATAAGTCTCTACTAAAGGGAATTCTAACTGACGAAACTAGAGGAACGTCAGGTTCCCTGAGAGCCCCCAGAAGAGTTCGTGGTGTCAAACGTCCATGGACAAGAAGCCACAAGACAGAAGAAAGGTCAGGTCGAGAGTGTTGGCATGTACTGGTCCCCCTTCTGGTGTCGGAACTGAGATGTCTGGAAACAACCGTCTCTTTACAAAGACGAAGAGTTCTGTGACAGATCCAAACAGTGTCGAAAGGATAGTTCTTCGTTAGTAGACTAAAGTACCGACGTCAGTGGTAGACGTTACTAAAATCTCGGGTTCTTTTCCTTTAGACAGTGATGAAGGTGGAAAGGGGTAAGATAAACGGTACTTCATTACCCCGACCTACGGTATTAGAGTTAAAAAAATTATAAATCAAAATTCGACCGAGAAAGAGAGAGGAAAAAGTGGAAGTAGTTCTCCGAGAAATCAAGGAGAAGTGAAAGACGGTAATCTCACCATAGTAGGTGTATAGACTCCAACAACTATTAAGAGGACGGATAGAACTAATGTCGCACATTGAGTAGGTCGGGTCGTAAAGAGTATTACACGAGACACGTATCCAATTTATTTGTTACACTGTCATCTGTCGGGACAACATGAGGAAAGAATTAGGACTTGGTTGGACAACAAGGTATGTCCCAAGATTGACAACGAAGAACTGGGTGTTTATCCAAAGAGTCCTCTGTCCATTCTACCAGACCATAAGGGAAGAGAGATTCTTGAAAGGTCTCAAACAATACTAGGTGTGTCAGTTTCCGAAATTACGTCAGCTACTTTGTCTTCACCTACAAAAAGACCTTAAGACAACGTAAGAGATACTAGGTCTCTTACAACTGTTAAATTAGAGATCAAAGAGACGGAAAAGATTTGGGTCGAACCTACAGACCTTCAAGAACCAAGTGTATTACGATTTCGGATCGTACGTTCTAAAATTCGTACTGGAATGGTCGTACGCTCTACTCAAGTTAACGGGTCACCAAACTTGTAAGAAATCATGACGGGAAGAACCCTTAACCCTACTTCTAACTGGAAAAGATCAGGAGACCGGCGACGGCCCAGAAGGTCTAAACGACTGTACGACTCACGTCGTAAAACTATCGTCGTAGAAAATCCCAAAACTTTTCGAGATGACCTTAAGGTAGTGTAGGTGATTGAAATAACTGTCGTCACGAAGACTTTCGGGTGAACTGAAATGTGAAATCTTACAGACCGAGACCCACTGACCGGTGTGGTAGTATCAATAGACCAAATAATTATAGAAAAAACATGTTAAGAAGGTACATAAGAAAGGTAGAGAAGAACTAGAGAAAACGTATATACTCCAGAGATGTTAAAGACGGGAAGTAACACGGGTAGAAACCTACTTTACAAGGGAACTATAAAGGTCATAAGAACTTCTCTAGAGATCAGATAGTGGAATACATAAAAAGGAGATAAAGAAACGTAACAAGTGACTTCTTACGGAAGAACAGAGAGGAACGATAAGAGACCTTGAGACGTAAATTAACCCACAATTCTGAGACTACGATCCTCCCAACTCCCGTCCTCCTCTTCCCCTACTGCCCTACTCTACCGACCTACTGTAGTTACTGAGCTACCTGCACTCAAACTCACTTGAGGTCCTCAACCAATACCTGTCCCGTCAGACCGCACGACGTTAAGTACCGCAGCGTTTCTCAGTCTGTGCTGACTCGCTGACTTGACTTGGCTTGACTTGAAAGGGAAAGAGGGAACAAAAAACGAAGAGAAGAGATTGATAAACATCTCGGAGGAGTCTTTTCGGGAAACGGAAGAACGTAAAGAAAAAGAAACCCTACTAAAACAAGTGACGGAGGTTATGTTATAATGTCTGGAGATAGGTATCAACAAATGATGTAGCTTAGGGAACTTAGATAAGTAGTGGAGGTGACGTATAAGTATCCCTTAAACTATATTCAGTATGGACCGACCGGATCACCAAAAGAGATGAAAGAAATCAAATTCGGACTTAAAACGATACACTTCGGCTACTAGACTCGGTGTCAGTCGAGGTCTAGACAAAAAACAAAACAAAACAAAACAAAACGACTGACACATATCGAAGAAGTAGAAACCGATGTTTCTTACATTAGTCAAACTAGAGTCATAACTGGTAAACCACTACAGGCACACATTTCAACAGAGAATATAACAACCTTTTACCACAAACGATACTGGTTACGTAAGAGAACCGTCTTAAGTAAATCGGAAACGGATAGGTATCTCGAACACCGAGTCGATCATTTCTTAGACGGACGTTACATCCTCTGGACCCAAGATAGGGACGTAACCCTTCTAGGAGACCTCTTCCCTTTGTCCATGGGTGAGGTCATAAGACCGGATGTCTTAAGGTACCTGATATGTCAGGTACCCCAACGTTTCTCAGTCTGCGTTGACTCACTGAAAGTGAAAGTGTAGGTATCTCGTTGATACTTAGACAATCAATTAGAGATAATCTGAGTAAATGATTAGACATTTTATTTACATTATATTGGAATAATGTCCCTATACCATTTCCAATTTACTTCTCTTACACGGACTTTATGAGACGGGTATAAATATAGGATGAATGAGACTGTAGCACGATATACGGAAGTTACGAGAGTAAGGAAATGTGTACACTTGAGTAAATTACCAGGGTTTTTCAATACTACATCTGGGATAAAAACAGTAGTATCAGTAAAATGTCCACTTCTGTGACTCCGTGTTCCTCTAATTTATTGAACATGTTTAAGTATGTACATATAGTGACCGCCGACACCGACCAGACCGAGAATGCGGGAGACAGTCGCCGGTACGATACGACGGTGTGATTCATATCGTGTGTCCACAGAATTCCGACGGTGGAACGGTGGGTTCACCAAGAACAGGAAAAACACCCGTTTTAATAAAGTAGAGGGAAAGAGTATACGTTCCTTATCGGGGACTTTGTGATGTCCATTGACAATCGAATTATTCATTCTTTTTTCAAACACTCTACCTTCTTATTTTTTAAAATTTCCCGTCGATACCTTCCTTCTTAGAGGGGAGGAGTTGTTAACCAACCTTCAGTAGCGGAGAGGTTCGTGTACGCCCCCAGCACAAATACTGACTTGACCTACAATGGGTTACTAGCTAATTACTAGAATCCGTAAATAATAGAGTTTCTCGGGATTTTGGTTTATTTGAACAAAAACGGATACATATACCATCGTAGATCGAGTACACTATTTTGAGAAATATTCTTTTTTTGGAGTTCGAAAGAAAGAAAGAAAAAAAAAAAAAAAACCACGGTCCAACCTATCAGATAACTACACATTGGTGAATCTTCACTTCAGACGGGTGGTCACAGACTGGTACACGAGAACCGGTTGGTCAACAAAGGGAGAGTCAAAGAGGTGACAGGTACCAACGACCTATTACAATAATTATACGGGTTTGGTCCAGACAAGGTCTTAATCGTCAGTCCTTTGCCACCGATAATAGTTTTCACTAAAGTTTTTCGGTGATTTGAAAGAATCTTTTTAGATTAGGGATTCTGAAGAAAAGGACAGATATAAATCGTAACCAAAAAGATAAAATTTCGGTTTCTAGTATAAGGTAAAACTTCAGATTGTTTAAGATTAGAGAGTCTTCCAAGTTTGTTATAATAGTAAGTGATACTCAGACTCGTCAGAAAGAAAGATGAAACGACTGTAAAACCCAACTTAATTAAGGTAATGTCGACACGTAGAAAGGAGAGTGTCGTCAATAGGTGCGTTAACTCTTAATACCTGGTGTGTTTAGTCCAGTTACTTTTCAAGATTAACACGAGTCGACCGAAGAAAGATATGGAAGGAAATATTACACCATTGTTGTCTACACTAACGTCGGTGGTAGGGTTTTGTCACCCCACTGGGGCTGAGAATTGATAAATGTACCAATTTCCCATTTCGAAGGGTCTTACAGGAAACAGAGAATTTTACTTCAACGAAATCTCGAAAGGATTTATTTTCGGGTGCCACGTAATACATGACACATAAAGTCCGTTTATTTTTACAAATTTAGGTGTCTGACTTTTACTAGAAGTGTGTATTTTACTTTAGACTAGTCAAATGTCGGGTTGTACTTGTCTTGAGGGTTTAATCCGTGAAGGTTTAAGTCGTGTCGTTTGTGACGGTCGGTGGTTTCCTTACCCTCTTTAGTTTCGGGAAGATTTAGAAGGAAGGTACTGTATATTTTCTGAGTCGTCTCATCTCCAGTTTCTTATACTCCCCCTTTTCCATATTTCCTTTTCTTTCTATCGACTAAAAAAAAAAAAAATCATACTTCCCTATCTTGGATTAATAAGAAAATACGTCTTTTAGGGAAACCGACATGTGTACTTATTCTCGTGAGTTCCGTCGTTGTAAAAAGAATATTAATCTTCTTTAATACTACAGAGAGAACTTTCCGTCTTAAAAGGAATAGTACTTTTTGACAAGAAATAGTAGGAATGAAAAATAATCTCGGAAGTTTTACTCCAAAAGAACTCGGAGAACTTTATTTAGGTAAGGTGAAACTTGACGGCCTTGATTGATAATTTTGCACCGGACTAAGTAGGACTCTTTACCGGTATACGTGTGAACGGACGCTAGTATTACTGACGATCCACTCTATATTTCTTGTGGCTTAAGGAAAGAGGGTGTTGGACTTGATACGGCTCAACCTTTTACATACCTAATGGGGAAATTTATCCGACCATACAGAGTAGAAATGTACGTAAATAAATAAAAAAGTTGTACATAAAGAATTTACCGTGATACTCGTTTCGTAAGCCGTGTCCCGACTTAAACGACACCGACGAACCTTTGATCGGATTTGTTTTGTGGCGTGCACTTTCTACGATTAGTAGTTCCGTACTTCCCTTGAAAAAAAAAAAAAAAAAGGCCTATGTTAAACTTCCGTAACCCTTCCATTGTCATGAGAAATTAAAGTATGGTTTGGAAGTACCCCTTATATGTGTGTCGAGGTTCAACAATAGTCGTTGACTTCCTTTATAACTGTGGTCCCTACGTTTTAGTGTCACGTCATCGACGAGACGAATCGACAAGAACGACTCAAGAGCCCCCACTCGGAAAAAGATCCTATCGAAGGCGTGTCAGACTGAATCGCCGAACCGAAAACCATGAACCCGAGTGAGAGAGGCAGTACTTGTGTCACTCACATACGTCCAGAAGGGTTCCAACCAAAACGGGTGAGTAGGAATATAATAAAGGAAATAATAAAAAAGAATATAAAAAGTACTAAGAAAAGGCGAGACAAAAAGTGTTCGGACTTCGTGGAAATCTCCCAAACTTTTCCTCTCCTCTTATTTACTTTTTGTTAAGGTTGTGAACACGGGGATACTCAACGTCATTTCTGACTCAAACAGGGGTCGTAGAATTGTGCGTCGGGTGAGGTCACAAGAACGTACCTCTTAGGGTCCCTGCCCCCTCGGACCACCCGACGGTGGATGCCCCACCGTGTCTCAGTTTGTTCTGACTTCGCTGAATCGTCGTCGTCGTCGTCTTAATAGTCGTACGGAGGAAGATAATCTATCGGAGGAAGGTAGTTCTTGAATGATATAAGATACACGAGGACATGGAAATTGGTAGACTAGTGGTACCATCCAGAAACCTTTCATTGAATTTCAACTTCTTGACTCCAGAAACCACAGAAGGGAATACAGGAGATGTTTTTGACATAGGCTAAATAAATTTGATTTATAAAGATAAAGATAATATAAAGAACATGTACTGAGATCAGTCCATGGTCTGTGACACGATGTACGCGGTCCTTTTTTTTTCTTTTTCTTTCGGTAGAAAGCTTTCCAGATTTCCCTTTTTGTTTCACCTACACGTGATTGACATTATTTCTACTTTCGAAACCGAACCCCTTGTCTCAATCTTGTTCTTAATCTGAGTTCTTATAATACTCAGTAAGAAATGAAAGGACACACACATTAGTACCCGTGTATGCATTTTCTGTTGTAATCAGTTGAGGTTTCTTTTGTTTGTAGATGGCACTGACGTGGTGTCGGGGTGTGTGCTCGGCATTCATACGTCACTGATCGAAAATGTCAAGTCTCCCTCTCTTCTTCGTATAAACCGACTCCCTTCCCAAAGAACAAAACAAACAAAACCGGTGCGACACACCGCAGAATCAAGGGTTGATTCCCTAACTTGGACATGGGGTGGAAGATGGTGGGCGGAGGGGTGGCACGTAACGATTGTTCCGTAGAATTAGTGGCCTCATAGTCCCTTAAGGAAATTCCTCCATAATAAAAATTACTAGGACGTTCCTACTTACTTTACAGTAATTCTATCTTTACATTAGAACGTATACCCCCTTTTTTTTTTTTGGGATCCTGGTAGTCTTCAAAACTGTACGTCCCCTTACATTCCTTCTCGAATCAGGAAACTCAACAATCGAACCGGTCCTCTGACCTCACCTTTTAACTATCCTGAGATAGTTTCGATCTTAGGGTCTTCGACATGGTGGTGACTTGGAGTTCTTTACTTATGAAGAAGGATCTAAAAGACATCTTCGGGGACACACTGTGGTCGACCACCAATTTTGGAGTTTACCCAAAGAAATCCTCCTTCCTCAAACTCAGTCAACATAGGTACAGAACGTAAGAAGTATTTGACTCAAATGCAATATATGGTTCACGAGTTATTAATAAATAACTGTCTGATCACTCGGAATATTTAATATGATTTATAGTCGATGTTTGATTTTTATTCAAGTCTCGGAAGAGACTATAAACGTGTAATCGAGTGTCTTTGGTCTCGAAACTTTGAGGAATCGTTGGTATGGTCTGTCCTCGGACTAGTTTTTATTTAATCCAAGAACCTAGGTCAAGGTTATACACATACAACCTCTCGAAGAAGTGTGGTATTCGTTAAGAACCTGTGACCGTCTTACAGGCTCTTAAGTTGAGGTTAACACTGTAATAGATGGACCTTTATCGTAGTCTAAAGTGTCCAATTCCAGAGTCGGGAATGTTTTGACGGTGGAAGGAGAGTGGGTCGGAGGGAAGTCCACCGTCATTTTTCGGGTTTAAAATGGACACGAAGACTGGTTGACCGATATTTAGTCTTCAAGGGTACTGGGGGAAGAGCTTAATCTAATTAAACGATTACGTCGAGTGTATTGAGTCTTTATAAAAGGAATGATCTAGTGGTCAAATAATATTTTCTTACATTGAGTCCTTGTCAGTTTGCCTTCTCTACGTCTCCCGTTCCGTACCGTTTTTCCGTCCCTCGAAGGTACGGGAGAACTTCGTATGGTAATAAGGATATAGTGGAACACAAGTAGTCGTGTTTTCGAGAAACTTGTCACAGGTAAACCCAACAATGTCTACGAAGGAATGTATCCACCCTAACTAATTCAGTAACCGTTAACCGTTAGTCGAGTTGGAGGTCGGGGAGAGGAGAGGGGTCTACAGTCTCCTACCTTGTTTTCAAGATTGGGAGTTTAGTGTGCCGACCGAGGTGACCGTCGGTTGGGGGTTGATGAAACCTTTCATCCACGAAAGGTTTTCAGACAAGTAACTATATTGTTTTCTGTGAAAATAATGAGAGTTGTGAATCTTTTAGGGTTCCCAAACCTCTCAAGCCACGGTCTTAACCATGTTACCAGTTTATATATAAAGGATAATATTTAGTGTTATAGTGTTATATCAAAATCTTTTCAAATCACAGAAAGGGTTCAACGAAAAACACACTCTAGAGATCTTTACACAATAAAATAACATAACATATTAAAATTTTTTTTGACCGTATCAAATTCTTATGTATCATATAATAGGATCGTTAATTGATGAATATGATAATAAATGTGTACACAAATAAGTTTTGTCCGCATAACTTACGGTTTATACTCAATCCGAGATTTGTTCCAACTCCACTAATGCTTCTATTGACTCTATCCTAAGGACGAATATTTCGAAGTGTTAAATCCTACGCCCCTTTTTTTTGTTTGTGTTACCTTCAAAAAATGATCCCTTTGTAGTTAACAAAGTTGTTTATGACGGTGATTGTCGTAACTTTGACCCATTAGGGAATAAAAATTGTTAACTTCCTGGACTCTTAAGTTTAAAAGAAAATCTGTTTATATAAACGGTAAATCATAAAATAGTTTTATAAATAACTAAAATATTATTCTTTTTGTTGTCGACGTAAACATTTAATATTAGTGACCTGGATCTCCTATTTTTAATTGTTAAACCTTTCTTTATAAAATTATTTTGCTAGTTACTCTTATGTACTTGTCTGTTTACTAAAACAATTTTTTTAACGAAGAGAGTTATTTACAGTATTAACTTGTGTTTACGTAATAACGATTTAGTATCTTTATTAATGCTTTTTTGTGATTAAATACAACACGAAGAAAAAATTGTTAAACTTTATTTAGGTCCGATATTAACCAAAACTATTAAAGGAAAATCTTGATCCAGTGTCCTAAATTTCTGGTGAGACCATCCGATATAGGAGTACTGACGGTTCTTACTTTCATAGAAATCTTAGTGGTTTACTAGTAAGGTATGTGGAAGAAGGGTAAAAGTTACTAGACTCAAGAAATACATCGGTATATGCATTTGGTGTATACATGGAGCAAAGAAATTATAAAAAAAAAAGTTTTTACAAAAAGTCTAGACTACGTTTTATTTTCCATAAATTGGGTGTCCCACTTAAAGAAAGACAATATTAAAGTCACGTCCATCCTTCTTACAAACTTTTACGGTCACAAAGAACGATAGTAAAGTGTAGGTGTTCAATCTCCAAAGTTGTTTCCCAGAAATATCAAGTGGGAAAACCTGTTTACCGACCTAGTATTCCTCAATTGTATCAAATTCTGAACTTTCTCTTTTTACAAGGATCGTTTTTTTCCGAATGTCGTTTTATTACTCACGGTTCCAACTTCGACGAGAAAGAACGAAATCACGATCTCGACGTAATAAGTGTTGACGGTTAGTCGATTAGACTTTTCTTAAACAAGAGGTGACGTAAAGAGGAAATAACGAGGGTGGGGTGACCAGACCACATGTAACGGAGGTCGATCCTCCCAAATCTTTACCGATGATTTGTCTGTTGTTTACGACAAGAGACGTAGTTTCCCGTCACCTGTGACACCTCTCTTTCCCGAAAACGAGTGGGGGTAAAGGAAAAGTGTAAATCGGAAACGGTGACGTTAGGACTTTTGGAGTCCGGTAACGTTTTCCTCTTTAACGGACAGTGAAAGACTTTTTAAGTTATGACTCGAAAGTGACTTCTAAACCCCACGACTTGACCAACGTCGAAGAACTTTATGATCGTCGTTTTTTTAATTTTTTAATTCAGATGTTATTTGTTTCAAATTGTTTGTGACACCGGTGACGGATTGGACCAGTGGTAATACATATTTCACTCCTTTAATCTGTAATGTTAAATGTGAACTTTTGTTTCTCAGAATACTTCCACTCTCGGTCCAAGACGTCAATGGTGACACAACTGCAAACCTCGTAGGAATGTTTACGACCGGTACAACAATGTTGTTTACTCGCATACTCACGTACGTACTCGTTGCAATCACCTGTATATTTTTATCTAAATACATATTTATGACGTCTACATAGAAAATTGGTCGTACCTCATCATAGAACCGTTTAAACTAATTACGGGGTCCCAAGAAAAAAGGGAAACCATATAAGTACTTCGTGGTCAATTCTTCCAACCTTAAATACGTCCAGATGACCCCTCATTAATAGTGAGTTACGTAATCGTCACTTTTTAGTCTCTAATAACGGTCGAAAGGAGTGAAGGTTCCGTTCCGATTTGTAAGGGAGTCTGACTCGGTTTACCAGAAACAATTAAAGAACGTGATTAAGTGGTTCACCGTTACGTCCTCACTGTAACCAAAGACAACGTCCATAAAGGTATGACTCCTTTTGTGTCAAGACTCTTTGACTTAAAAACTTGGTAAGATTTGGTCTTTAAAGACACACGAGGTCTGCCCGTGTGTGTGGGTTCCCTACAGATCGAGCATCCGAGAACTATCCACTTCCTCCACACCTAACCTGGACTCTACCCAAACCAAACGACAACAATCAAGACTCGTCTTCACGTGTCTAGACTAATCTAATAGCTCCGTCCGACCTCCCTCACTTCAGTGGGGTCTACTACTTGAGTCTACGTAACGAATTAAGCTGGAGATTAGGGTATGACCAAGTCAATCTGTGACCTCGAAGAAATGGTCGACGTCATAGTGGTAGTAGGGGATCGTTGTCCGGGTCGTGAGGTCCGGGTCGTCTCGGGGACTCGACGGTTGGGTTGACGGAAAAGTGACCAAAGGACGGTGTAAAGGGGGTCCGGGGGTGTACGTGATGGCGTTTGGGTGGTTAGACGAGGGACGGAGAGGTGATTAGGGTGACGAGGCATAATTAAGTCGGAGGATCCCTCATCACTCTCGCGCCCAAGTAATCCACCAGTCTCCGTGGCGTCTGGTGTCCGGTATCACGTCTCAGTCTATGGTGACTCGAAGTTCGGTCGGTCCGGAGTCGTATAGACGGTTGTCACCCCGTTCTCAGATGGACCTACGTCGTAGGTCACAAGATTATTCTTTATATATGTATATCTTAGTGAACTGTCTGGGTTATCGGGGACTTACAATGCAGTAAAATAAAACCTCAATCTCTGGAAAGTAAACAATTCTAAGTCGTAACTCTTTAGGTTCCTTATGTAGTAAAATACGACGACTTTCTTAAAAGGAGAAGACGGTGGCACTCCTCATACATATTATGGTAAGTTTACACCAAAACAGTGTTTACTTGACATAGGTGCACTGAATTCACTTGTGCGTGTGTGCACATATATGGATCTCTCTATTTTCTCACTCTTCTCTTCCCCACCACCCCCGCCCCGCGACCTCTCCCGTCCGCGTACGCGACATGTTTTCCCCCAACCCGTTGGTTTCCTGAGTGACGTTACGTCAAAATGTATGTCCGGACATCCTCGTTGGCCTTACAATAATCTGGTATTTTCGTGTAGTCCGACTAAATACCAAAGACTAGTTCCAAAGACACTTTTAATGAGACGTAGTGGCCGAGTTCCACTGACGATGGTAATTACACACCTTTTATTTACTCTACCCCTGCGACTATCGTCTCCTTCCCTTCCTTCGCGTTCCGTCAAATATGTCGTGTCCAAGGGGTAGAACAAAATGTCACGTCTCTTCGGACAGTAGTTTTACTAACGACACCCCGTCCTTTCCGTTAAGACCCATTAATCTAGAATGCCGCACATCGGCCACGAAAGAATGTCGCTTACCTAGTCCTACCAGCCCGCTTACGGACGAGAGGCGTACGGTAGAAAAGATAAAAGACGAGTATAAGTCTCTCACATCAAATTTAAATCCTCCTCTTCATACCGTTATGACAAAAGGACTGAGGTAAACTGAGATTATCATAAGTAAGGGTCAGATGGCAAAAGGGCTGAGATAAACAAAGATTATCATAAGTAGAGAGGGGTTATTTATTAGAAGGTTTAACCTCTGAAAGGTTCTCTTAACTACAGACCCTTATAAAATATACAGTAGGCTACCGTTGTTTTCTCAAGACGACCGGAAAAGGTAAGGAAGGGACAACTATTAAGTAGTGATTTTGTAAAACATGTACTTTACGGGATGACGGACAAAGTCATATTTGTTTATCGTATATGGGGTTCTAGAAGAATCCTCTATCAACGACACTTTCCATATTTGAGACAAACGAACGTTTTGCGGGACGAGAAGGAGGAAAAAGGGAAACAAGAAAATCAGTGACACTTGAGACGGACGGACTCTTAAACGAACATAAGGCACAGAAGTATAATCTCAATCCTTACCGTGAGAGAAGGTCCTAAACTGAGATGTACGTTCATCTGTCGGGATGGAAAACCTTACGAACCCTTTTTGACTCATCTACTTTTCTAAACGTTTAGAAAAAAGAAAGAAAGAAAAAAAAAAATTAATCTGGGCAAAGAGATCGATAGGATTTTGAACGGGAGACTACGAAGACAAATCGTAGGGGGTAGACCTTGTCCGGTCACAGACTAAAGGGTCGACGAAGACGACGTGACTACCGGTGGTTCTCCGTACCGAGGTTCCTTTGGGTGTCCGGATCTCTTGTTAGTCGGGTAAATCGGTTCTTTCTTGTCTCCGGACGTAAAGGGGGAGTGGGCGACAAAAATTCATTCCGAAAGTGAAATCACTGTGTAGAATGAGAATTCACGGGTACAGACCCACTATCGACTCGACCTAACTCTGAAAGTAGAGACATGTGTGTGTGTCTGTGTGTGGGGCTTTATGACGGAGTCTGTCGTCTAACCACGACGAATGGGTATAACAGTTCCTAAGACAAAGTTTTTGAGTTGTGTCAGAGATCCACTAGGGGTTTTATGGGTCATGGGTTTTCCAAATTAACTTCGTTCCCTAAGATTATAGGTATGTCGTAAAATTTCAGAAGTCTTTTCGGAAGAAAGTGTGGTACAGAAAAATAGTAGTGGCGTCATCGTTCTCTAGTGATTCCACCAGTAATTACTAAAGACAGAAGCCTTACCTTTTACGTTCGAGTCTCTTCGGTGAACAAAACGGACTTTAGTAAAGTAAGTGTCATCACCTCGGTTGAGAGTAAAAGAAATGGAAAGAGGTTCATCCGATGATATCAATGTTTTTTGTTTTGCCTTTTTTAGTAGGACCCTCTTTTGTCTGACGATAAGAACATCACTGAGTCGATACTTGTTCTCTGTTCTGCGGTCTGTTCTGAGGATCGAAGAAACCAAAGGAACTGAATGAGTTGACATACCTTTGGGTGAGATCATAAGAACGGACCTTTTAAGGTACTTGTCTCGGACCGTCCGATCTCAGGAGTACCCCGGAGTTTCTCATCCGGTGTTGACTCGCGTACACGGGCATACCTGATCTTTAACAGATATCATGGAAGATCTTGAGAGAAAAAGATAAAAGTCATAGAAAGAGTCTTGGTATGATACAACCCTTCGTGTAGGTCAGTGACAGTCGTAGAACCCTCTTTTTCTTTTCCTGACAGAAGGGTCAATGGGAAGGGTAGAGGTCACGAATGGATACGTGTACGTTCGGGGTAGAAGGGAGGGGTGTCGGTAAGACAAACCTTCTCTTTTAAAACTCTGCTCTCTTCGGTCGTTAAGAATCCTCGTAAGAATCCTTATATACTCATAGGATTCTACGGACAAAGTAAAATTCTAATTTCAATTGAGACGTTTATTAATGATTTCAGGTATACCTCCTCTCCCGTGTAGGTCTCCGAGGTCTCTTTGGACACGGTTTTATCTCGTAGTAGACTCTACGACGGTCTAGCGATAACGAAGTACCGTCACCGTGTTCGACTTGCTTAGATTAGGTAGAGGGGAGTACACCCCAGTAGGGGAGTATACCCCAGTAGGGAGGTAATACGTCGAAGTAAATTAAACCGACTATGATGGAAAATGACGTTTACTAAGATGTCAAACGATCAAAGAAATCGAAGTCTACCTAATAAATCAACTGGAAGTCTTTCGAGGTAAACATTTGAGTTCCTATTACCGTCTTATAAACCTTAAGTCGGTGAATACTCATATACCCTTATAACACCAACCCCTTCGGTGCAAGGACGAAATTTTTTGTTAACAAAACGAACTCTCCATTTCTTGACTAACTAGTGTCTAGAGTGGAAGAAGTTTTTGTAGAAAAAGTCTTTTAACAGGGACACTACTGATATAACAAATGACCTAAAGACACCGGACAAGGACGCTATTTTGGACAGACCCCAAAGTCATTGACGTCATCCAAATCACCTTTCAAAACTCAAGGTCTACACCATTTTAGGGTAAGACTTAGGACAGAAGGGACTGGTTTCGGGTTTAGGGGTCCTGGTTTCCCTTTGACTTTGTGATAACTCTTTTTCCTGATATTCAGGGTGTCTTTTATAAATCCTCCGGGAGTCCTGCACTGGTGTGACTGATCGCCAGTATTTTTCCATCCCCCTTTTATATCACGGTGTACTCACCGAATCAGGTCACTGGTCGACGAGACTTCAGTTGGTTAATGGGAGTCCAAACGAGGTCACCTAGTCTTAGTTAACAAAATCGATTATTATTACTTGTGACATATAGACTGAAGTGTGTTTTCCGTGATTTTAGTTGACGGTCCGACTCTCTTGGTGTCTTCACAGGACCACTGTGTGCACACACAAAATCTCCTTGTTCACTCATCCTTCCTCTACCCCTGGTGGAAAGAAGGTGTATTTTGAACTCGACCGAGAAGAGGAAACGGGGGTCTGTTTTTCGTCACATCGATTTGACGAATTCAGAGTCAAGAAGCATTATGTATTTCGTCTGGAATAGAGGGAGGTAATTTTTAAGACGGAAAGGAAAGTCTATTGGTCGATCTTGATTTTACGGTATAAAAGAAAGGAGATTCCTTTGTATAGTATCATCCACACAAATTTAAATCCCGCTACCTACCTTTGTTAAACGGAGAGCCGGGAACTTCGGGTTTAGGAGTCCTGACACGTAAAGGACTCTCCTAGCCACGAATGTGTTATCGGAGCGCAAAACAGTCAAACCAACATTTTTATGGACCGTTAAAGAAATTCATGACGTTAAAACTTTTAAAGGTCTTCTGTAGTAGATCCTCGGTTAGTCTGTTATCTTCGTCCTTCTTACTGTTTCGAGAAGTTATTTGTCTTGTCTCAGAGAGGTTTGAAATGTACTATTTATGTCAACTGGTGTTCCTTCTAAAGTAACAGGAACACAAGGGATGAATAAATCATTTGAGAATCTCTTTTGAAAAGATCGATGTGAGAAGATCGAGAATACACACGTTCTCTTACATAAACTTCTTCGTGGGAACGGGTGTCGTCATACTTCATCAATAACGATCATTGGTAAAAATCCTGTTGGATAACACCGTACAACACTTGTAATTTTAAACAAACCTAAGTCTTTAATTTGAAAAAGAAAGGAAGGGAGAACGTCGTCTTCAAACAAATTTTAAATCACAAAAAACGGAAGTTCCTCTTCCTTTAATAAAAGACTAAGTGAAACCAATGTTTCACAGCCGTGTTAGACAACGTTTCCTTACCACTCCATAATACCCTTTCCGTTTTTTCTTTCCTAGTTTCATGAATTTGTTTTATAGAATCTGTTTTCGTCTCTCCTTTCCTCGAGGGAACAGTTGGATCTTTCTCTAAGACGGACCGGCTCCTTTTCCTTTTCTCTCTCTTACTCCTTCTCGACAATACTATCTAGATCTTTTAGGTCCGACCTACGGACTCACCTACGAGCAAAATGTTCGTACTGACCATCCCTCGTAAACATAGAAGGACTGTCTGTGCCAGACCCGTAGGTCTTCGACAGACCCTTGATCTAATTGTGTCACCTGGTGAGTCGGTAGGGTACGTGGTTGACAGTCTGACCTCATGAAACAATAAAGACCTCTCTTAAAGAGAAATGAAGATTCGTTGTTGAACGGGTCTCTATCGGGTCGACCACCTACGAGTAGGTCCGGGTGTCTATACAACCCAGAGGTGATTTTATTTAGAAACTCTTGGTTGGGGAGAGGGGTAAGAGGTGTCCGTGGTGATCCTGGGACTAGTGGACTCCAAAGTTCTGTTTCGTCGTGCCCCAGTACTGCATGTCCTTCCGTCGTTACTTACCTTGGTTTGTCTTTAGATGAACTCGGATTCCGTTACTAGAACGGAGAGCTTCTTTTATTTAATAACTTAAAGTGTTTATCGAGTCGGGTAAACAGTCCTGTCTTCTCGATCAACCCCAAACTCTTGTCCGCTACAAATAAACAACACGTACGGAGGTGACCTTTAAGTGAATATACCTTTGAATATACTGGGATAACCCACTTCGGTATATTTTAGAAGTTTACGAAGTGGTAAAAATCAGATGATTTTACCGTTAAAATACAACAGATTGTGTCAGTATCTGAGACCCCTGAACCCTTCGGTCAATCGTTACCTTAACGATATATTCTGTTGTCTTAAAGATATATTCTGAATCTTCACAATAAAACCACCTCCCACCTCTGTACATTCTTTGAGTGTCCCTTCGAAGTAAACGAATCGTGTGTATGACAAAAATGAATCAAGTGCGTAAATGAACCTTACGAGGGGAGGGTGAGAAGAGTGGATCGGTAGGAACGGTGAACTAGGGTCAGTGACTAGGGTCAGTAAGGAAGATAGTGTATGTATTACTTTTTTATATATACACACACACACACAAATTCTAAAACGACATCTCCAAAATAAAAGAAAGTCAAGTGGAGAAGGACATGGTGTTACTGAAAGTAATAGTGTGGTTCTATACTCTAAGGGTTTAGTTGTATATGCAAGGTACGACGACCAGTCAGAGAGTCAACACAGGTTGAGACGTTGGGGTACCTTACGTCGTACGGTCCGAAGGGACAGGAAGTGAAATAGGACCTCAAACGAGTCTAAGTACGGGAGACTCAGTTACTACAGTAGGTTGGTAGAGTAGGAGACAACGAGGGAGAAGAAGGACGGGAGTTAGAAAGGGTCATAGTCCCATCAAAGGTCAATCAACCAAGACTCGTAGTTCACTAGTTTGGTAACGTCGAAATCGAAGTCGTAGTCAGGAAGGTTGCTTATAGTTCCCAACTAAAGGAAATCCTAACTGACCAATCTAGAATGACAAGTTCTCAGAAGAGGTCGTGATGTCAAGTTTTCGTAGTCAAAAGGTCACGAGTTTGAACAAATACCATGTCGAGAGTGTAGGTATGTACTGATGACTTTTTGGTATCGAAACTGATCTGTCTGGAAACAACCGTTTCACTATAGAGACGAAGATTATACGACAGATCCAAACAGTATCGAAAGGAAGGTTCCTCGTTCGTAGAAAATTAAAGTACCGACGTTCATGGTAGACGTCGCTAAAACCTCGGGTCGCAAAGAGTACTACATGAGACGTATATTCAATCTATTCGTCCCACTATTATATGTCGGAATACATGAGGAAAGGGTTAAAACTTGGTCAGGTAACAAGATACAGGCCAAGATTGACAACGAAGAACTGGACGTATGTCCAAAGAGTCCTCCGTCCATTCCACCAGACCATAAGGGTAGAGAAAGTCTTAAAGGGTATCAAACAACACTGGGTGTGTTTCAGAAATCGTATCAGTCACTTCGTCTTCATCTACAGACCTTAAGGGAACCAAAAAGATACTAGGTTGCCTATAACCGTTAAACTAGAGACCAAGGAGACGGAAAAGATTTAGGTCGAACATGTAGACTTTCAAGAGTTAAGTGTAATGACAGCCTCGGATTGAACTTACTAAGTCTCGTAATGGAACGATCGTACACTTTACTCACGTTCACACGCCATTTGTAAGAAACCGTAACGGGAAGAAACCCTAACTTTACTCCGGACTGGAAAGAAGGAGTTTGTAAGGAGGTTCGAATTTATACGTATGTATATATATGTATATATACATATACATACAGTGATTCCGGTTATACAGGGTAAGGTTTGAGAGGTCAAAGAGTGAATAAGTTTTCTCTCATCAAATTAAGTTCGAGGTAATGTACCGAGGGTTCAAGTAAAAAGACTTGAACCGTAGAGGGTGTCTGACGAGACTGTCGAGTGTAGTGAGGAGAGGATCAGTGGGTACACACACCTGAAGTAAGTCCAGTGAAGGAGAGGGTAGTCGGGAACACGGAACAATGGTTCAGGACTTAGTGAGATTAAAGTGTTTAGAGAGTAAAGAAAAGTCATTAAGTCGTTATCATTCACGAAATACACGGGGTAAGAGAGGGACTGGTAAGGAAAGATAGACAAAGAAGGGGATTTACGACTCAAGTCCGGGTATAACGCAGGGTGTCAGAACGAAAGATAATCTGGTAGGGGAGTAACGACGGTTTAATCATAAAAGTAGTAAAAATATAAAACACTTAGATTAGGTTCTACTTATTGAGAAATCGTTTATTCTACCCCTTTTTTTTTCTCTTTCTTTTTACCTTTGACGGTACTCCGACTAGTGACTTTCGTTCTGTCTTGGGGTGTCTATACCTCTTTTAATACCACAGGTAACAAAAAGTTCTCCTACCGTTCAAGTCAGTACTAAGCCCGTACCTGTCTTGGTCTTAAAGGTCCTCCCTTTTAATCCAAGAGTAATCTTTATTTTTACCCTCACTATCCATTGAGGGTCCCCAGTATCTCCCACCGGTTCCGATTCGAAGTGACCTAAATCCCCATCTGTGGGACTATGACAACAATATAATGAACAAGAAAATACATTAGACCATACTCTTGAACTCGTCCTACACAAAGCTCCCTCCTTCAATGTATCCAGATCAAAAGACCTTGATCCCTTTATTAAGTCTCTGACTATTTACATGATAAAGAGGTGGGGGATGTGTAAGTGAATGAAAAATAACAGAAATTAATAGTTACTTTAGGAGTGATACAGGAAGTCGGATAGAAAGATCGGGTCGCAAACTGTCGAGAGGATTCCTATGGATCATTAGGTAGGTTAGAACTTTACCGGTGTGAAAAGATTAAGTACTAAAGGAGAGGGACTTTACGAGAATGAAGGACCACACACGATAAGTTTTATGATGGGTATGATCGGTCGGTAAGTCACGACCGAGTCTAGGGTTGAGGAGGGTTTTCAGAAAGACTTAGTCTAACTAACTTAACGAAGAAGGAGACCTGAAACATAAAGAGTATGACATACGGACCAACTTTGGTTTAAGATTCCTAAATTGATTTACAGACGTGTATCATAGGTCTTTTTTATGTGACTAAGGGAAAACATGACCTGTAATGTGGTACAAGTCCATGAGAGTAGATCACGAAAGATACTTTAATTTTTAGAAAAAGTCTGTCTCCCGTAACGTAAGTGACTAATTACGAAATTCCCAGGATAGTACTACGAAGCATATTTTGTCCGGAGTCAGTTCCAAGTAGATTAAATAACTTAATAGAGTAATATATAATTCAACACATCTAGTTCATACCTCGTAAGGGATCTGTCACTTATATTTACAAGACGGTAAGTACAAACGTAAGTTTATAGTTTCTAGGTTTATATTTTCAGAGTGGAGAACTTCTTCCATCCTCAGATCAAACATCTTAAAAGAATGTAGTAATAAAGACTCTCAGAGGTTGTCACGGTTGTTTACAGACTTAGACGGTACTGCCAGTGACGTACGTTGACGAAGGACCATTTATGGTACGTCGGATCTGTGGTGGTAGGATGATTCCTCGGGAAGTTCCGACCTTAAGATAAGGATTAAGTTAACGACGGTGACGGTATTAACCCTCTAGTCTTGAGGAAGGGTAACCAAAAACTTCACCCTTCCTCTTAGAAAGAAGACGTAATACGAATTGATTTCCTCACTTCCGTTCCACCCGTACTCGGGAAATTAATCTTATGTCTTAGTGTTTCAAAATATCGTCGGTAGTTATTGAAAGTGAGTGGTAGTGTCGATCATTCTGGCACCGAATCGCGAGGTCCAAGACAATCAGGGTGTCTGTACGGTGAATATAGATCTGTAGATCGGGACGAGGACGAAAGTCCACGAACTAACGGATACTGAATCGTGGTAACGACCCGAAGGGACCACCGAGTCTCCCATTTCGCAGACGGACGTTACGTCCTCTGGACCCAAACTAGGGACCCAGTTCTTCTAGGGGACCTCTTCCTTTACCGTTGGGTGAGGTCATGAAAACGGACCTTTTAGGGTACCTACCTGTTCGGACCATCCGATATCCGGTACCTCAGTGTTTCTCAGTCTGCACTGACCCACCGAAGTGAAAGAGAGAATCGTGGTAACGACGACTGTTGATAAGGGAGGTAATCAGGAGTGGTGTCGGTGGTGGTGTCACCGACCTCGACCGCTTGGTTACTGTGGTGGTCGTAACGACGATCACAACGACTGAGGGACACCAGTAAACTCATTTTTTCCACGATGAACTAGTTTGACGGATAAAATTTAGTTAGTTTGACGGAAACGATTTATAAAACAATAAATCGAGAGGTGAGTAAGTGAACCCGTTTCCATTATGTCATTCTTTGGAACAATTATAATACAGGGGAATTTTACACAGGGGTCGTTTCAACAGACTTTAGGTAAGTCGAAAAAGCTAATCACACACGTCCATCGATGTAAGTCCAGAAGGGGTGAGGTAAGGATGGAGAGTGGGTGGTGCACATACCGACCTAATCTTACTCAAGACCACTGTCGGTGCGTCGATATACTCTTAGTCATGACGGAAAGAGAGAAGTCGGGTGAGACAAGTCAAGTCAAGTCAGTGAGTCAGGACAGGTTGAGAAACGTTGGGGTACTTGGTGTCGTGCTGTCAGGAGGGACAGGTAGTGGTTGAGGGCCTCAAGTGGGTTTGAGTACAGGTGACTTAGCCACTACGGTAGGTTGGTAGAGTAGGAGACAACAGGGGAAGAGGAGGACGGGTGTTAGAAAACGTCGTAGTCTCAGAAAAGGTTACTCAGTCGAGAAACGTAGTCCACCGGTTTCATGACCTCAAAGTCGAAGTTGTAGTCGGGAAGGTTACTTGTGAGTCCTGACTAGAGGAAATCCTACCTGACCAACCTAGAGGAACGTCAGGTTCCCTGAGAGTTCTCAGAAGAGGTTGTGGTGTCAAGTTTTCGTAGTCAAGAAGTCGTGAGTCGAAAGAAGTGTCAGGTTGAGAGTGTAGGTATGTACTGGTGACCTTTTTGGTATCGGAACTGATCTGTCTGGAAACAGTCGTTTCATTACAGAGGCGAAAAATTATACGACAGATTCAACCAGTATTGAAAGGAAGGTTCCTCGTTCGTAGAAAATTAAATTACCGACGTCAGTGGTAGACGTCACTAAAACCTCGGGTCTTTTTATCAGTCGGTGACAAAGGGGTACATAAACGATACTTCACTACCCTGGCCTACGGTACTAGAAGCAAAAGACTTACAACTCGAAATTCGGTTGAAAAAGTGAGAGGAGAAAGTGAAAGTAGTTCTCCGAAAAATCAAGGAGAAGTGAAAGACGGTATGCCTACCACAATAGACGTATAGACTCCAATAACTATAAAGAGGACCGTTAGAACTAAGGTCGAACACGAAATAGGTCGGGTCGTAAAGAGTACTAAATACTCTTTGTAGTACCGAGTGATAAAGTCTACAGAAAACAGTACTTTAGAGAGAGTTCCCCAGGATAAAAGAAAGGACTTTTCCTGAGGCAATCTCAATGTCACCAGGTGAGCTATACACTGATATAGGAACTTGTAGTGATCCCCAGTCCAGTTTCATAAAATAGAGGACTCTAGGGGGTAGGGTTATATTTAATCACTTACCTTCACTATACCCTGTGTTTTACACCGTAAACTCGGGAAATAGGACTGGTATGGTCTGTAGAGATAAGTGACGTATAGTTTTTAATAAAAATTTCAAAAGATTTCAGAAACGTCTTCTGGTTCCTTAAATTTTTAAACTGGTGATGAATCGATAAATCTTATCAAGAACAGTCATGTAAACATACTCTATAATTATTGATGGATTCTGTGTCCCGACGTGGTGGGTTTTTTCTCATTTGTCGCGTCCCGTGAGTCTCGACTATTTTCACGGACAAGTATCATCGGTCTGACCTGTGTGTGAAGGTTGTCGTTCATTACATTTTAAGTGTTGACGGAAGGTCAGTTTCGGATACTTTGTCCACTCCTTTGTAATTTCATACTGGGTATTACTTCTCTTGTAAGTAGTTTTCTTTACCCGTCTTAGCCATGTATACAACTTTAATCGTCTCCCGTAACTTTACAATAATATTGACGTCAAGTCTACAGGTCTTTCAATTCATCTCTATACTTTCGATATTTTTTCCTAAGTTTGTTTTGAAGACATCCACTTTGGAAATTGTAGACTCGATTTTTAATGGACCCCACCCTGATCACTTTCAAATCTGTAACGGCTTCTCTTCTGACTTTCTAGTTAATCGAACTTGTGTATGGTTCTCTTGATTAAGTTTTATTTTATGTTAGTCAAATTTTACTTGTTACTCGATACTCTTTTGAACTTCAATGGTTTATATACACACTAATCTTAAGGGTTTTCCTTTTCCTTCTTTACAACTTTCTGCACTATCGACTGAAAAAACAGGTGGAAACTCCCTTTGATATTTGGGTACCAAGATTCGAGTCACTTAGACGTCGTCTTCTTTGTACTTCTTTTGAGGTGGTTCTATATATTATTAGTTCAACGGGTTCTCTTGTCTGTACGCCTGTATCTGTCGTCATCTAAGGTACAACCTTTGTTATATTCAAGTTCTTCTTTCGCCTCGATGTAGAAATTTCATGACTTTAAATTTTTATCATTATATGCGTGATTGAATCTTAGGATATGGGTCGTTTTTATAGAAAGTTTGGTTTTCACTTAATTTCTTTAAAATTCTTTATATTTCGGAATCTTTTAAATACTACTCTCCTACACCTGAATATTCTTTAGAAATTTTGGAAGAAGTCCACTTTCATTTCACTATGGTCTGTCTACACACCCGGATGTGTTTCATTACTTCTCCGACCCTTGTCGTCGTCTACCCGTTTACGTACTCTAAGAGAAGATTGATAAATAATAGAAATTTTATATTAACTGATAAATTTGTGTACATATTATACATATTTTCATTTCGTATTCTGTTGTCATCGTATCTCCGGACCTCCCCTTTTTACCTTTACCTGATAACATTCATAGAATATGACATCCACTTCACCGTATTGTGGTGAACTTCCATTTGACATTATTTAAATTTTACATATGAATTGCGGATTTTGTGATCTTATTGTTTCATATAAAAATATCCATTATTGGGTTTGTTTCTTCTATTCCACTTTAAAATTTTATAAGTTAATAAGGTTTTAATCTATCTTTGTCTCTTTTTCTTGTCTCCCTCATTTATCTTTATTCTCTCGTTTTACCATCTAAATTTAGATCGAAATAGTTATTGGTATAATTTATATTTACCAGACATATAAGATTAGTTTTCTTCTCTAGAGAGTCTAAACTAAAAAAAATTTTTTCTGGGTTGAAATATGAGACATTTTTATCTTATATTTTTCATTTCCTTATATTTTTATGTTGTGTGTCTGTGGTTTATTCCGTTCTCACCGATATAATTATTGTCTGATTAATCTTAAACAGAGAAGGATATTCAAAGAGAAGGATTTACGGGGTGTCCTTAGAGTCACTTGCACAGTAGAAAGGGGGTTTGACGGGGGAACGGACACAAGTGAAGGGACAGTCTACTGAGAAAGTAATTGAATTGGGAAAACGAACTTTGATCTGTTGCTACCCGATTCGCGTCATTCGAAAGTCTAAAGCGTCGTCTGGGACGGAAGTGTTATACGAGATGTCGGACTAAAAAAACTGAGCTCTACTACTGGATTAAAATGGACGTCTTGGAGTCGTACAGAAGTGGTATCTGACACCTCCCTCCCAGTATTTCTTTTAGTGGTACAGGAACCTTCTAGTAGGACCTAAAGGTCATCGACCGGTAAGTTCCGAGTAAGGGAGAGTGGGGTGGTAAATAATGGTCTGATAATTTTATGAAAGGATTGGTCGAAGAACCGAGGTCAGAGGTATATAAGTCGCATCTGTGGAGAGAGGAGTAACGATTCATATAAAAGATCCTTTTTTTTTTTTTTTCTTGGTTACTGAATCCTACGACACACTCTAGGACGGATATCCCATAGAGTATAGATTAGATAGATACGGAAACGGTATGGAATAATAGATTTGAACTATACAACCAAACGGGAGGTCGAAAACGAAGTAAGTAAAGAAGTCGGATTTTACGTGAGAAATGGGGAAAAGACTCGAAGAGACAAGTCTACCATTTCTTAGACGGGCGTTACGTTCTCTGGGTCCAAACTAGGGAACCAGCCCTTCTAGGGGACCTCATCCTTTACCGTTGGGTGAGGTCATACGAATGGACCTCTCAAGGTAGTTGTCTCCTCCGACTACCCGATGTCAGGTACCTCAGCGTTTCTTAACCTATACTGACTGACTGATTGTGAAAGTGAACGTGGGGTAAAGATGTGTGGTTCTTTTTAGGGGTTAATAAAAAGTTCAGAATCTGTTTCGTAATAGAGTTACTTTTACAAGACTATAGAGAGGGATAAGATTAGTATCATATTGAGTACAGTAAATACGGTTTGACGATAACAAAATGCACACGCTCGGACGAGTCAACATAGAATTAAGAAACGCTGGGGTACCTGACTTCGGTCAGTCCGAGGAAACAGGTACCTTAAAGGGTCCGTTTTTATGACCTCACCCAACGGTAAAGGAGGAGGTCCCCTAGAAGGGGTCGGTCTCTAGTTTGGACTCAGAGGACGTAGTCGTCTTCCTAAGAGATGGTGACTCGGTGTACCCTTCGGGGTATCGTGGATACTTCGCAAAAATGAAACATACTTCTTTACGGAACACCAAATGTGTTGAAGATATGAGTCCTGGGTCGTGTCCATAGAGTTAGAACCAGGATACTGTAAAATCTGGTCTATTAAGACACAACACCCCCGATGGGACACGTGACAGTCTACAAATCGACGTAGGCAACGGTAATTTATCGTGAGAAGGTGGAGTCAGCACTGTTAGTTTTTACGAAAGTCTGTACCGGTTGTAGGGGGATACCCTTTTTAATGAGACTTACTCTTGACAACCGGATTATATAAAAACAACAACAAGTCAGTGATTCAGCACAGACTGAGAAACGTTGGGGTACCCGACACCGTACGGTCCGAAGGGACAGGAAGTGATAGAGGGTTTTAAACGAGACTAAGTACAGGTAACTCAGTAACTCCGATAAGTCAGTAGAGTAAAAGACGACGGGAGAAGAGGAAAACGGTAGTTAGAAAGGGTCGTAATCTCAGAAAAAGTCACTCACCGAGGAGTGTAGTCCACTGGCTTCAGGACCCGTGTGTTTTCGTACACCTTATTCTAGTATACAACGAAATGTCCTGACCGTCTGTCATTCGTCCTTTTCCATCTTGAATTGGATAGGGTGTAAATCCGAACTCTTCTCTCCCTATGTCACCCATTTCTCTCCTGGTTCTTTTTTCGATGTCATCGGACCAGAACCGTCAACCACCCCCCCACCGCCACCTTCCTTCCCGAGACACACGTTAGTTTCCACCTAGTTTTGTACTTACACAGGAGAGAAGAGAAATGTTCTCTTCAGGTTCGATCAGTCATATCTCGGTTTGAAACTTCAGACCAGGAATGGGACTTAGTTTTTCTCTTGACACACCTAAGAGGTTCTATTTATACTAGTTTCGTCCGGTCAGATGTACGTATAGGTCTTACCCGTCCTTAGACGAGATTATAGGAGTGGCTTTACGTTTGCCTAAAGTGACCAAGTACTTCCACTCGTCAATCTATAGAGGAGGTATAACTAGTGACGGGAGGATCTGTGGACTCTTCGTTACTATTTGTAAGGTAAGGTTACCTTATATTTACTCCATCTTAGAGGAGAGAAGGGTCAAGACCTAAACCAGTGGTTCTAAACCCTTTGTGTACGTCTTGATGTCTCCCTAGACCCAAATCTAATCGTCCCCAAAAAACAAACAAACAAAAACCTCTCCAGTTTATATAAAAACGTGACTTTACTTCTTGTACACTCTCAGCATTATCTTTACGTCCTTAGTATTTATCGTTTCGATTACGGTTGTGTCGTCGTCACGCTCTCTAGTCGTTTCTCCGTACTGACTTACAATTTTTATTTTATCCAAGACTTGTCTGTATGACTTATATCCTTAAAAAACAAAACAAAACAAAGACCTTCGGTCACATTGTTTACTACCATTATCATTGAAACCGTCCGACGATTTTTCGACCCGTAGTGTTTTTTACTAAGAGAAAAGGGAACGTTTTTAATACTTTTACTTTGACCCTACAAATAAAGGGAAAAATTGTGTCGTCCCTAGTGCATGTCGTTTATTCGGATTGTTGCGAGATTACGCCCTCCGTGACTACGACAATTCTTCACTGGCAGCAGTAATAGGTGTGTTACGTAGTCTATGGGTTTGACACGGAAACAGAAGGAGGAACCGGAAACTTCACGACAAAGAAAAAGGGATATTTTAGTATTTTACACAATAATTTTTTGTCTCACCGTCCAGGAGTTGATAGGAGAGAGAGTAGAGTAGGATACGACTCAGGGTCTTTCTTTCTTTGGGGTTTGTACATCAAATTTCTAATCATGTGTCTTTAACCTTCTTGAAGAACTAAGTTGTTAATTGTAAAAACAATAAGTCATAGAGGTAACACAGTTCTGAAACATAGTCCAAGACACGGTCACTTTTGCATATATGTTTCTTAGGTTCCTTTGTAACAAAAAGACCTCGAACTCTTAACCATTTCTCCTGTTATCCGGTCCTTCGTTGACATACAAATGTTTCGTCCGACGAATCTCGTCTGTCGTCTCCGTTTCGTTCCGGGCCTTAGAAATTCCCTGGAGTTAGTTACTTCCGAAAGTTCCTCTTACAGATTAACAATTTCCAGGGACTGTCTGTCAATCTTCATCTTGTCTGGGAATAGTTGGACTCTCTTTTAATCTAAATTGTCGTGAATTTTAGTCTCCCCATTTAATTTCCCGTCGGTACTGTTACACCAAGGTAGAGAGACTCGAAGTAAAAAGAGTGAGCATGTTACAATGTCTTCATTAAGGAAGATGTATCCGTCCAACACGTCGAATTCACTCCATTACCCGGAACGAGTGCGTGTTACTTACCTCAACAACGATGATAATAACGTTGCGTAAGGTACTTCAATTTTAAAAACCTGTCCTCTTGTTTGTGGTTTAACTAGTTTCCAATAACAGAGAACTATAACCTTACTCTACATTTAACTGAAAGGATGAAAAGACGTAAAAGACATAAAAGATATTACTCGTATGTAATAAAATAGTAGTCATTTTGTAGTCGGAAATTTTGTCTAAAATTTACATTTAAATTAGTTTACTTAATAAACCATCTTATTAGTTACAATTAGGTTGAGTGTATTAGTTCATCGAAAACTTACATGTTTAGGAACTAATATAACACGGTTTGTAACAGGAGTCGGAATATGTCTTTATCCCTTCGTACGAGGACCCGACGTCCCTCTAATCAGAATACTTACAGAGGAAAGAAGATAAAGAGGTAATTTCGTTCATTTGACGTCAATGTATGTATCTAGACGTACTTTTTAATCGTTTCAGGTTGAGAATTTCCAAATCCTAGCCTTTAATTTACTACAGTTAAGTTCACGACTGATTAAAGATCGTCGTAATTAACTGACGGATGATACACGACCATGTAAAAGATCCGTACCCCTTTTATCGTCAACTGTTTATACATCGAAACCTACACCAGAACATTAGAAAGAATGGACAGGTTACCTTTCTTTATTTACTTTATGGTATCACAGGTCTTCTTTCATTTGTGTGTCGTAGGAACACATAACTGAGAATGGGTAGTCGTAAGTTTGCATCACATTCAGAGGGTAAAATTTTATTAGTAGGTCAATGATGTGAGGGTCAATGGGTAAATGAAAAAGAGATGACAACGTACTGATGGGAGTTCGATTCACGACAGGTATGAGTGACAAAGGTTGAAGAGGGGAGGGTAAGATACAACTTGTGTAAGGTTTTTCCCTAACCGGGTCTCGGACGAAAACAGTGGATCCTAAGTCGATCATTTATGATACGGAAACACGTTTGATCTTTTACCGTGGGCGGACGTACCCATGTAATATTTATCGACACGGGAGGTGTACGTACCTCGTCTCCGCCTCTCTCGAAGTACTGGTAAGTGTGTGAACTTGTCTGTGATAACACGTTTCTGTACGGTCGGGTAGGTGTCACGACGAAGACACCGACGGCCACCAATTCGGATGGCTAGTCAAGAGTCGGGACTACAATGGACGTAACGGTCGTTGTATCCGGTCGCACCTGAGGATGGACGAGAAACTTCGTGGAAGTAATGTCGTGTAAGAAAAGAAAAAAAAAAAAATTAAGAAAAAGAGGAAAGACGGAAGAGAAGGGGTGGGGGTCAAAATAACTCTATATTGACTTTATTTTGTAACATATTCAAGTCCAATATGGTACACTACTAAAGTATGTGTATATATGACATTTCACTAATGGTGTTATTAATTGTGGAGGTGGTGGAGTGTATCCATGGTATACACACATACACAAGTACACGGACAATCCACTCCTGTAGATTCTAGGAGAGAAGATCGTTGATATTATGTTATGACCCTTAATATTAATTGTGTGACATGTAATCGAGGGGTCTTGTATAAGTAGAATATTAACCTTCAAATTGGTCATAGAGGTCGTGGAAGTTGGTCGTAGAGGGGTAAAGAGGAAGGCCGTTGGTGGAAAGATTAGACTGAGACACTCATTTTATAACGTGTCATAGAATATACGCCTTAGATTTTTACATTTTCGTTTTTATAGTTTGACTATCCTTGTCCCACCTTCTCCCTGATTAACAGTCCCCGACCTCCTTTACCCCTCTACAACCATTTTTCCATGTTTGCAAGTCAATACTTTAATTATTCCAGACTCCTAGATTATATTTTATGTCACTGATATCAACTATTGTGTAATAACACTAAAACTTAATAAAATTGTTGTTGTTTTTTGCATAAACAGAAAGAGACTGAAGAAAACGAACCATATTGCGTGAGTTCCAAGTTGATAAAAAAAACGTACTGTCCTAAAGTAAGAAAGAGCACCTATTTATTGTAAGACAACAAAATGTATATACACATATATGTATATATGTGTGTGTATATATTTCCACCACACATGTATACATAACATGCGATAGAAAAAATAGGTAAGAAGACAGTTACTTGTACATTCAGCAAAAGTACAGAACCGGTAACATTATGACTTTATTTATTCCCTCATGTCTATAAAAAGTTCTTTGGTCAAAGTAAAGGAATTACTTATATGGGTCTTCACCTTAACGACCTAGTATACCATCGAAAAGTAAAAACTCTTTGGAGGTATGACAAAAGGCATCATCGACATGGTTGTCACGTGTTCACTAGTTAAAAGAGGTGTAGAATGGTTGTGAATAGAGAAAAGAAAACTATTATCGCATAAGACTATGTAGACTCCACTGTAGAGTAATACCGAAATTAATCACTACAATTCATGGAAAACCGACAAACACACAGAAACCTTTTACAACAAGTGAAGGAGACGGGTAAACAATTAACCTAATAAACCCCAACAAAAATTCAACAGACTAAAGAAATATACGAAACTAAGGGAAAAAAAATAGAAAACATATATGACATCCAAGAACAAGACAACAATGGTACCCCATATATATTTTGTAGAATGTTTAAGTCATCAGATAAAATACAACTATACCTGAATCGAAGTTAGAGTATGTTTTTAATGAGAAAATGAGTGACGGTAAAATACAAAAACTACAGTGTTAAATGAAAAACATAATATATAGGTAATTGACAATATCGATATAAACATGTGAAAACAGGAAATTAAAAATTTGATTTTTAATTCACATAATTCACCGATTTTGTACCATAATCACAAGATTTAAAATTGTATACAAAAGGAAATGACCACAAAACATATAAAAGTATACAAAAATACAATGTTCAGTCGTCGGAAAATAAATTTTGTACTTATTGAGAGATAGTCGTAACCTTCCGGGATTGGGTACTTGAGAACATAGGTAGACGGAGAGTCAGTAAAGGGAGACCCATGAGTTATCTGTAGAGTTTTAATTGTTCTGGTTTGATTCTAGGTCAGTGAAGAGATTCGGGTTGTAACAGAAGTCAGTAGTAAGATTAATAAGTCTACTTTTTGAAACGGAAAGAAGAAACAGAGTATGGGGGTGTAAGTGGATATTCGTATAAGTAGTCGTGTTGGAAGTTCACAACTTCCTTAAGTTGTTACAGAATGATGGAGATGCTGAGTACGAACTAGGTTTCGTTTTGGTGGTAAGTAGATAATAAAGTTAACGAAGGATTGACAACTTAGAGGAAGAAAAGACCAGGGGGAAGTTAGATAAAAGGTGTATTAAGTCTTACTCGGACAATTGGAAGTTCAGCCTAATAAAGTGGACAGAGAACTTTTGGAGGGTCACCCAAGGACCGATTTGGTCTCTTTCAGTCCCTACCACTGTAGTGTGGTCGTGGGGGACGACTGTAGTCCGGACCTAACGGAGAGAATGGAGTAGAGACTATGGAGACGGGGGTCGTGTGTGACAAGTAAAAAGAAGACGGTGTAAATGACTAAGTAAAAGGGAACCCGTACGTGACTGGAGTCCCCAAAAGACGAATGAGACGTTCACAAAAAAGGAGGTCTTTTGAGGGATAAATGAGGGATGAAAGAAGAGTTACTACGAAGGTACTGTTAGTAGAAGTTTGATGTTGTGAGGTAAAAGGAAAGGACGGAATAATGAGTTATTATATTTTATATAAGATGAATGTAAAACAAAGGAAAAGCAGAGGGGGGTTTTTATTGTATTCCAGGTGTACCCATTTGGTAAAAAACACAATTGAGAAAATAGGGATCTTAGAGTCGATCTCGCATTGTTAATCAGTCACGAGCTTTTTATAAACAACTTAGTTATACAAGTGTATGTACATTTAAAATTTGTTAACTTTCTTGTGTATTATAGGTAGTTCTCACCGTTTCTAAAAAGGAACTGATAAAGGTTCACCGTCGGGGTGTCTTCAAAGTCTTTCTTCTCTTCCAAGGTCACTAAGACCTTCACTGACTGGTTTACGAACGTCAGTGTACTGTTTTACGTATACGACCCCCTTTATTTCCGTCATCCTCAGGAGTAAACACTTTAAATGGTTTAAATGTAAAGAAAATAAGAGTTCGTGTCCAGTTTGAGTCTACTGATATTTTTTCTAAGGATTTCTCTGTTTAATCCAGTCTCTTTAAATTCCTCTGATTTAATTTTCACATCTCATCATTTTATATATACACATCCGTACAACTGAGTGGATCTCGGTCTGTAGGATCTTACACTTCAGTCCACCCGGAATCCTTTGTAGCGATGCTTGTTTCGATCACCTCCATTACCTTAAGGTCAACTCGATAATGTTTAGGATTTTCTACTACGACACTTTCACGACGTGAGTTATACGGTCGTGTATACCTTTCGAGTCGTCACCGGTGTCCTGACCTTTTCCAGTCAAAAGTAAGGTTAGGGTTTCTTTCCGTTACGGTTTCTTACGAGTTTGATGGTGTGTTAACGTGAGTAGAGTGTACGATCATTTCATTACGAGTTTTAAGAGGTTCGGTCCGAAGTCGTTATGCACTTGGTACTTGAAGGACTACAAGTTCGACCAAAATCTTTTCCGTCTCCTTGGTCTCTAGTTTAACGGTTGTAGACGACCTAGTAGTTTTTTGTGTTCGCTCAAGGTCTTTTTTTATAGATAAAGACGAAATAACTGATACGGTTTCGGAAACTGACACACCTAGTGTTATTTGACACCTTTTAAGACTTTCTCTACCTTTATAGTCTGGTGGACTGGACGGAGAACTCTTTAGACATAAGTCCAGTCCTNTGTAGACGACCTAGTAGTTTTTTGTGTTCGCTCAAGGCCTTTTTTTATAGATAAAGACGAAATAACTGATACGGTTTCGGAAACTGACACACCTAGTGTTATTTGACACCTTTTAAGACTTTCTCTACCTTTATAGTCTGGTGGACTGGACGGAGAACTCTTTAGACATAAGTCCAGTCCTTCGTTTTAAATACTGATCTGTGCCTTGTTGTCTGACTAAGGTTTAACCCTTTCCTCACGTAGTTCCGACATATAACAGTGGGACGAATAAATTGAACATACGTGTCATATAGTACTCTTTACGACATGACCTACTTCGTGTTCGACCTTAGTTCTGACGACCCTCTTTATAGTCAGTGGAGTCTATACGTCTACTGTGGTGGGAATACCGTCTTTAACTTCTTCTCGATTTTTCGGAGAACTCCTTTCACTTTGTCCTCTCACTTTTTCAACCGAATTTCTAGTTGTAAGTCTTTTGCTTCTAGTACCGTAGACCAGGGTAGTGAATTACCCTTTATCTACCCCTTTGACAGTCTAAAATAAAAAGACCCGAGTAGTGACGTCTACCACTGACGTAGGTACTTTATTTTTCTGCGAATGAGGAACCTTCCTTTCAATGCTGGTTTGATCTGTCGTATAATTTTTCGTCTCTGTAATGAAACGGTTGTTTCCAGGCAGATCAGTTTCGATAACCAAAAGGTCATCAATATATACCTACACTCTCAACCTGATATTTCTTTCGACTCGTGGCTTCTTGAGTACGAAAACTTGACACCACAACCTTTTCTGAGAACTCTCAGGGAACCTGACGTTCCTCTAGGTTGGTCAGGTAAGACTTCCTCTAGTCAGGACTCACAAGTAACCTTCCTGACTACAACTTCGACTTTGAGGTTATAAAACCGGTGGACTACGCTTCTCGACTGAGTAACCTTTTCTGAGACTACGACCGTTTCTAACTCCCGACCTCTTCTTCCCCTGTTGTCTCCTACTCTACCGACCTACCGTAGTGGTTGAGCTACCTGTACTCAAACCCACTTGAGGCCCTCAACCACTACCTGTCCCTCCGGACCGCACGACACCAGGCGTCCCAGTGTTTCTTAGCCTGTGCTGACTCATTCACTTGACTTGACTCGGTACAGTTCCAAGTGACAACAGTGGTCATATAACTAGAGGAAAAGAAGGTAAAATGTGGGGGTGTATATTCCCACTAATAAGCTAGTCGTGACCTGTTACTTTACACTTAAAATATAGGTGAACAGTGGTGGACATGAACCGTCAAAAGAAACGTAAATAGACCAAACACAAGACAAGTGACACTAAGAACTTAGACACCCGACTACATACACTAGATAAAATCTTTTACGAATCGGTAACAGGAAAGCTTATAACTAGACAGGGTAGGAGAGAGCAGAGAAAGAATATGAGGCAAATATATGTATAATTCGGTACACAGACATAGAGAGTATAGGAAATACGTAATAAACGACAACAAGAAGAATCAACAAAAGAGAGACACGAAGTCAAACTTAAAAACAACTGGACGGGGACTCAAGATATTCGTACAGGAAACGAAACAAGTTCATTTTAAGTAAATTTTAGAACTTATAAAATCAAGATCTTATAAGTAAAAAAAGTATCAACAGTTCATAAATTACTTTATGAGAGAAGTAGGAAAAACAGTCAGAAGATAAAAAATTAGACAAATTTCCAAAAATATCAGAAATAGTTAAGTCGTATAAACACATAGAGAAGATAGTTACTGAAAAAGGGATTAATAATCTGTATAAAAGAACGAAGAAACGTGTAGAACATTCAAAAATAATACATGATCTGTAGCGTACATTTTATTTACCTCAGATTTTAATTAGATTAAAAAAAAGGTTCTTTCCCAAATGGGAAAGGACTCAACAAGTCTACTCAACTCTCAGATTAGTTTTGTTGTGATAGTCCTTAAATCAAATCAGTTTCGGTCCAAAATCGAAATTAATCTTAATAAGGAGGAGATCATGGTAGACATACATCATCCGGGGAGGGAGATCCCGCTGAAAAGGAAGTTTCGTGGTACTCTGACACTCACTAAGTAAAAAGATCAGGTCGAGAGGTTCTAGGGGTATGATGGGATAGTGAATTTAAGAACACCTTTTTGTGTTCGGTCCTCTAGGAAGATCTAAGGTCGGAAAGTGGTATCGAGTACACCGGTAGTTTACGAAACGACCAAAGAGAAAGTAAGGTCAACATAGGAAGAGAGACACCGTTCGGGTAGGAGTCAGGTAGAGATCCGTACTGTTTGCGGTGGTATCCTCTTTCATGGAGTACTCGACTAAGTAGTTCGGAGAGGCACAGATCTTGAAGTCAAGTGAACGAATAAAAAAAAAGAAGATTTCGAGATACTGACATTTATATATTTACAATACTTATAAAAAAAGAATCAATGTCCAACTGTGATGGAGAATGTAGTATTGATAACTGTGGTCACCTTTAGTTTAAGATATAAATCCTAAATCAACAATTTTGGATTTGTATCGTGAAGTAGTAAGAATTCGAAATACAGGTGACTAGTCCGAAACTTTATAAATAACACAATAAGTTTCGTAATCTTTTATAACGGTCAAGACAGAGTAGATTATGAAACTTATATGTCTATTATACGTTTAGTTAGTCATTTAATTGATCCTGATTCAATAAGACCGACACCAATTGACGTCTGAAAGGATTACTTTATAATCTTTAGACGAACTTAACTATCGAGGTAGTTTATTGTGAAAAATTCGTTTATAAGTTTATCTACAATCTAGTAAGAAGTGATTACGAGTAGAGTGAAGAAGTGGATGTTTTCTCTAATAGTCACCCTCAATTCCCCCGATCTCATTAATACCGTTCGACCGAATCAAAGGGATTTCGTGTATTTCATCATTGTCAGTCAACAAAACTTCAACTATTGAATATTCAATGTTAATATTGAGAATTATCAACATGATCATCGAATCTTCACCACCATGTAATAAGTCTTATGAATTTTAGTAACGTTCGACTTATCGATTTTGTAGGTAGAATTTAAACTTTCGTGTTCAGTGACTTCTTTTATGTCCAAAGACAGACTTTGTATTGTCTTTAAGATTATTTCCTATAATCGTGTACTTTCATTCTACGAGACCTTCACCATAGACACTCTTCCACCATTCTTTTCTTCGTGAAAAGTAAACATGTTTACATAAAGAAAATTAAGGTCATTCAATATGTGGTCAAAAAAAAATTAAACCAAATCAAAATAAAGTTTTATTTGTGTAAAAATAAAACGAAAATAAAAAAAAAGAAAAAAACGCACACAAATAAAAAAAATAAATAAAAATTTTAAAAATAAAAATGAAATAAAATGAAATGTTATGACATAACCAAAACGGTATGTAACTGTACTTAGGTGGTACCCATATACATCCAAAAAGTTGTGACTAACATATAACGGAATGGGTGCTCAGAAACAAAACTACAGGTACTCCCTAACTTTGTAATCATAAAAAAATTCATGATTATAGTTTTAAAGACCCTTTCCTCGGGTGGCTACATTAAAAATTTTCTGATAAAATCAAAATTCAGATGATATTTTACCTCTCCTTCTATGTCTCTAAATGGTATTTAGGGGTTGAGGGTGCAGACATATCGGAAGTACTAATAGTTATAACGAGTGGTCTTACGATGTAAAAAATGGCTACTTAAACGTAATTACTTAGTATTAGTGAGTTTCAGACATCAAATGGAATCCCAAGTGAGAATCACAATATGTAAGATACCCAAACCTTTTTATACATTACTGTATACAGGTAGTGACATTATAGGATGTTTCATAACAGTGATGAGATTTTCTTAGAGACATGAGAGGGATAAGTAGAAAAAGAGTAGGGTGAGAACCGTTGGTACCTAGACAAACAGAAGTCTCAGAACGGAAAGGGTCCTACAGTCTATCAACCTTAGTATATCATACATCTGAAGAGTCTACCCGAACCCGAGAGTGAATCATTTGACGTAAATTTCAAGGGCGTCCAGTAAAGTACCGAACTATTCAGTAAAGAAAAATCGTGACTTTTTATAAGTAACTTACTTATATATTATCAAAATAGATAAGTGCATGACTTTTTGTAGTACCAACGAAGGTCAAACCCCGTCATCAACTATTTCGACGAAAATTGTAAACCCACGTCCAAAACCACATCTGTATTTACAAGTCGGGGAGTCTCCTTTATAGTTCCTCACTCTAACGACTCAACCTACCAGTGTCATACAACTCCAAACGACCTTTGACGGTTTGACAGAAGGTTTCATCGACACGGTAATACGTAGTTGTAAAGGACAACAAGGTATAAATATACATATAGATTTAGAGTAAGTAAAATAGACTGGGGGAACCTAGATTGTTAGACCTAAAAATAACGAACAAATATAAACTAAAATGGAAAACTGGGTGAGACCTGAATAACTGATATAGAACCGGTCAAGGGATCGAATCTAGGTTCAAATTCTTAAGTCATAAGTATTTGAAAGTCACTGGGTGTATCAGACACATCCCCTTTAGGTTGGGAATGAGTGCCAACTTTTAACGACGAAATGTCTCAACGAGAGAGTATAACTTTGTAATCCGTACTAAAAGATTCTAGCACCGGTTGACGTCAGTATCCGACCCGTTCATCTTACCTCCAGACTTTACTTTATTGTGTTGAAAGGAAATATTCATTTTTATATAATGTTTGAATATTAGGTTGTCGACCTCATCTAAGTCAAACCAAGTCAAGTCAGTGAGTCAGCACAGACTGAGAAACGTTGGGGTGCCTGGTGTCGTACGGTCCGGAGGGACAGGTAGTGGTTGAGGGCCTCAAGTGGGTTTGAGTAACTCACTGAGTAACTCAGTGACGACGATAGTTTGGTAGAGTAGGAGACAGTAGGGGAAGAGGAGGAGTTAGAAAGGGTCGTAGTCCCAGAAAAGGTTACTCAGTCGAGAAGCGTAGTCCACCGGTTTCATAACCTTAAAGTCGAAGTTGTAGTCAGGAAGGTTACTTGTAAGTCCTGACTAGAGGAAATCCTACCTGACCAACCTAGAGGAACGTCAGATTCCCTGAGAGTTCTCAGAAACGGTTGTAGTGTTAAGTTTTCGGAGTTAAGAAGCCGTGAGTCGAAAGAAATATCAGGTTGAGAGTATAGGTATGTACTGATGACCTTTTTGGTATCGGAACTGATCTACCTGGAAACAACCGTTTCAGTACAGAGACGAAAACTTATACGACAGATCAAACCAGTATTGAAAGGAAAGTTCCTCATTCACAGAAAAATAAATTACCGACGTCAGTGGTAGATCTCACTAAGACCTCGGGGTTTTTTTATTTCAGTCGGTGACAAAGGTGACAAAAGGGTAGACAAACGGTACTTCACTACCTTAGCCTACGGTACTAGAATCAAAAGACTTACAACTCAAAATTCGGTTTGAAAAGTGAGAGGAGAAGGTGAAATAGTTCTCCGAGAAGTCAAGAAGAAGTGAAACACGGTATTCCCGTCACAGTAGACGTATAGACTCCAAATAAAGAGGACCGTTAGAACTAAGGTTGAACACGAAGTAGGTCGGGTCGCAAAGAGTACTATATGAGACATATATTCAATTTATTCGTTCCACTGTTATATGTCGGAGTTACATGAGTAAAAGGATAAACCTTGGTCAAACAACAAGGTACAGGTCAAGATCGACAACGAAGGACTGGGTTTATGTATAAAGAGTTCTCCGTCCAGTCCACTAGACCATAAGGGTAGAAAACTTCTTAAAAGGTGTTAAATAACACTAGGTGTGTCAGTTTCCGAAACCGTATTAGTTATTTCCTCTTTCTCTACAAAAGACCTTGAGAGAACGAAAAAACTACTAGGTCACTTACAACCGTTAAACTAGAGACCAAGGAGACGGAAAAGATTTTGGTCGAACTTGTAGACCTTCAAGTGCCAAGTGCATAACGACTTCGGACCGAACCTCTTAAAACTCGTAATGAAATTATCGCACACTCTACCCACGTTAACGTCAGCAGAAAGTGGAGAGGTCATCGTCATCGACCTCATAAGAAACCGTAACGGAAAGAGACCCTAACCTTACTTTTGACTGGAAAAGGTCAGGAGACCGGTGACGACTCAAAAGTTTAAACGACTGATCGTTAGCGTTTTGTTCCGACAATTTCACACACCCACAAATCCATCATTCTCCTCCATTTTAACCAACTGAAGACCTTGGTTTAATCTTACCCTGTCCTCGTTTTAGGACCAATAACAGTTCAATCTAGTGTAACGGTACACTAATGTATCTATCCCTTCTACTATCATGGACCCAAGTTCTCAAGACTGTACTCTAGGGATTTCCTTACAAGACACAGTCTCTTTCAGATTTTTGATATCTGCAACAATTGACACGTTCTTGGATCTTCAGTAGTGAACTCGACCTTAATGTCTAGTCTGTTTGTTCTTCGTACCGAGGTATGATTTCGAATCGTTTGTGAACTAGTCTTGAGACATGGTCAAAGACGAGACGGACCTCGGGTTTAATGTGGTTGCTCTTTGTGATACATCCAGTATCTAATATAAGTTACATTGGGTTTCCGGGTCAATCTAATCTTAACTTACCCCGTCCTTTCACTACCATCCATCTATCGTACTTTCACTTTCAGCAAGTCAACACAGACTGAGAGACGCTGGGGTACCTGACCTGTCAGGTACCGTAAGAGGTCCAGTCTTATGACCTCACCCGTCGGAAAGGGAAGAGGTCCCCTAGAAGGGTTGGGTCTCTAGCTAGGGTCCAGAGGGTGTAACGTCCGTCAAATAAATGGTCGACTCGGTGTTCCCTTTGGGTTCTTATGACCTCACCCATCGGATAGTGAAGAGGTCACCTAGAAGGGTTGCGTCCTTAGTTTGGCCCGAGAGGACTTAACGTCCGTCTAAGAAATGGTCGACTCGACAGTCACTTCGGGTCTATCTATCGTACCTGGTTCATTTATTCAGTCCCCAATCACTGTGTCTCTCTATTGTGAAAAGACATTACTTGACTGTTCGCCAATCCATCTATTTTCTTTCCAACGTACAATGGAGTTTCGACTCTCCATCTCTTCGTTCCTTCAAGGTACGAGTCACGAACGATCCCCTGGTTCTTCACGAATACTCACTCTTCACCCAGATTATAGTGTCACAAAATAGTAGAACTCGTCTGGTGAAGAGAAAAGTCCGGAGACTAGTACGTTATTCACGTTTTCCTAAAATCCTTGACTTGATTAATTGTTCAGTTTCTAGTGATATCTATTCTAGTTTTGGTCGGATACGTTTGACATCCGATTATTGAATTCCCTCGTCTTGTCTATGACTGTTGGATGTCTCGTTACAGAAGGTCAGAGTCTTAAGACCTAGGGGTCCCTCTGGGACCTGATACCACTCCTTGCAAATCTAGGAATACACAAGGTCCGCAAAAGTTTACTACTCTATTATATGATAAGAAAAGTTTACAGACGACTATTGGTATTCAAATTAGTTTATATTTAATTAATTCTTTATAGTAAAATAACTTAGGTATCAAATAAAAGTAAGACATAAAAGGTTTATGATATTAACGTTTATGATTTTATATTGATGATAGTCTATAACCAGACTCACAATCAGCGAGTCAACACGGACTGAGAAATCTGGGGTACCTGACGTCGGGTGGTTCGAGGACACGGGTACTCTAAAAGGTCCGTTCCTAGGACCTCACCCAACAGTAAACGAAGAGGTCCCTTATAACTAGACTCTTTTACAAATACCCCTTATAAAAGATTGTAATCAGTGTATCCGACTCTTGATGACGAAATTTCCTTTTCTGTCTCTGTCTTAGTAGGGTTCCTCCTTCGTCGATCTGAACTGACCCCATCCCACTTCCGTCACACTGTTTCGTCTCCATTGAGTCGAGTCTAGGGGAGACGTGGTACAGGATCGACACTCGGTTGACAAATAGAAAGGTACCGACAAAACAGTTACAATTTTACCAGTCTCATAATAGGTTTACCTTTCACAACAAGGTTCTTAATTATTGTTACATACGTTTCTTAGACCGTGTATTATCGATAAGTTATTTACCATTGGTATTGCGATGACGTTTTCTCTTCTATTAACACTCTATTTTCACTTTTTATTTTAAGTTTTATTCCTTTTCATTTCTTACGACTTTTTAACCAGTCTTTTTATATTTATGTCTCAGTTCCATATCTCTCTACTCTTGAAATGAGGACCTAGACGGTAAATCCTCCACGCGTATTTAATGCATTGTACACCTGTGATCAATGAAGGAGTGACTTTATTTTATAAACCTGAGTCAAAATTTTAGTATACTAAAAAGACACTAATAAAAATCTTTTTGTCTCAGTTGGGGTCTATGTACTCGATCAAGTCGACAACTCATTAATCATGTACGAGAGACGTCGAAGAACTAGAACGAGGGGTGGGGTGGGGAGGACCATTTCAGAGTGCCTTGGATGTCCATCCCTGATTCGGACGTCGGTCGGTCCAAGGTTGTTGTATCCCGAGATTCTCAAAAGAGGGTTCATTCCATGCACCTGAATCTTACCCAAAGGGTCAGTGAATCAAAGGGTAGAATACTATTTGTGAGTTGGTTCTGGACAAGGTAGAGAGTTTACTACGGTATTTAGCATGAGACATGTACCCACGGTCTAAGATAGAACCTCTGTCTCAAACTCACTTCATCTTTCTTTACCGAAATAACGGAACGGTCCGTTTTCCTAGGTGTCACCCGATTACAGGAGTTTTCACACACATGGGCTGGACTTCCCCTACCACTCCTCAAAATATCATTACCAAGTTTCCTGTCCCGTACTAGTTGAGGACCTGCAAGAAGACTACCCGACCACCACTCCATTCACCCTCAGTCGTAGTAGTTGGAAGCCCAAGGTCGACCAGACCCCAGATGTACGAACACCCGTCGTCAGTCAGTTGAAGAAGGTTGACTGCCCCCAAAGTCAGAGACATTTTGTAGAATTTTCTGTGCCAAGTCTTATAAAAGATATCAGGAACTTCTTCTCGATTTCTAGAAACTTGAAACAAAATACCGATTTTATAGTAACAAAACAGAACGAACGGACAAAAGGAAACAAAGACGTAAAAAAGTGAAGACACTTAATTTAAATAAGAAACTGATTTCAAACAAGATGTCTGTTTTCCGTCCACCTCCTGAGCCCACCGTCAAATAAGACCTTTCCGGAGCATCACGGGTCGAGTCTATGTGTTTAGGACACTTTAGGTTTATACGGTATTAAACACGTTTGAATACTTGAAAATAGACCGAAGGTTCAAAATAAAGTTACTTATTACGGTGGAGGGTCTTTCCGTGGAATGTATACACCAATACATTAGTATGAAATTAAAGATATCCCATCCTAGGGTATCACATCATAAAGACCAACTTAGTACATCCAAAATTTTTTTGAATAAAAACCAACGCGACCCAAAAGTAACGACACCCGTCCGAAAGAGATCAACACCTCTCGACCCCGATGAGAAGCAACACCACGTGTCTAAAAAAAAAACAACAACAATAATGTCACCGAAGAGACACCACCACGTGTCCGGAGTCATCGATGTCGTTCACCCGGGATCTCGTGTGTCCGGAGTCGTCAAGACCACGTGTCCGAATTTAAAAGACGTCGTACACCTTAGAAGGGTCTGGTCCCTAGTTTGGACACAGGGGACGTAGTCGTCCGTCTAAGAGTAGGTGACGTGGTAACCCCTTATTACATGAAAGTTAAAATTATTGACGACGGTTTATCTAAAGACTTTCTCGGACGTTGTTACGTTTAAAGATGGTAATTATAGACTTTTACAGGAAAAGATACTAAGGGTAGTCATAATCCACAACGCCAAACCATTAAAAACGGTTATGTTACTTACCTTTTATTCCAGTGATAATAGAACTAAAACGACTTCGAACCCATGGATCCGTCCGAGTTGATAAAAATATGTGCATATACACTATGTTTAAAAGACAGAAGACTTTTCAGAAAAAACTTTGAAAACAAATAAAAGGATAACCCACCAAACAAACAAAGAATAGTTAAACATTCTTGAAAAAGACCGGTTATCTACCAATAACATTTGATACATATGAAGGTGTATATGAAACTTTTATAAAAGGGGTTTATTACCATAGATGAGTCAAACGAAAAACCGTGTCTCATAAAGTCAAAGTATATGAATTTACACCAAAATAAAGAAAATTTCGCAGTCGTAACGTAAAATAAATAAATTAGAAACCAACGTGACCTAGAAACAACGACACGGACTCGAAAGAGATCAATGTCTCTCGTCTCGGGTGAGAAATCAACACCGTATACCCGACAGTGACATCACCGTAGAGAACAAAGTCTCGTGTTCGAGGTCCGCGTATCCAAAGTCATCAAGGTCGTGTGTCCGAGTCATCAACACCATGTGTCTGAGGTAAAGAGGTGTCACACACCTTAGAAGGGTCTGGTCCCTAGTTTGAGTACGGGGACTTAACCGTCTACCTAAAGATAGATGACATGGGGGTCCCTTTAGGGGTGTAATGTAAAAATAAAATTTTCAAGATGTGGTTTAGGAGATTTAAAAAACTTTGTAATATTGTTAAAAATTGTAAATTTACATATTATAATCATTTTAAAGAAACTAATATCACACTTTATCCTGAGTTCACACAAAGAAAAGTCTACCAATCAATAAAACCGCTCGGTAAATATTTAACTTGGTAATAGAAGAATAGTTTAACAGGATTAAAGATCACATAATTTAAACGTACTAAAGATCTTCCGATTCGATTATAACAACAACAAGTTAACGAGTCAACACAGTCTGAGAAACGTCGAGATACCTGACGTCGGACGGTACAAAGGGACAGGAAGTGATAGAAGGTCTCAAAAGAGTTTGGGTACAGGGAACTCAGTTACTACTTTTGGTTTGTAGAGCAGAAGACAGTAGGGGAAGAGGAGAACGGGAGTTAGAAAGGGTCGTAGTCCCAGAAAAGGTTAGACAACCGAGACACGTAGTCCGCCGGTTTCATAACCTTGAAATCGAAGTCGTGGACAGGAGGGTTACTTATAAGTCCCATCTAAAGGAAATCCTAATTGACCAAACTAGAACGACAGGTTGTCTGAAAGTTCTCAGAAGAGGTTGTGGTGTCAAGTTTTCGTAGTCAAGAAACATTGAGTCGGAAGAAATACAAGGTTGAGAGTGTATGCATGTACTTATGACCCGTTCGGTATCGAAACTGATCTGTCTGGAAACAACCATTTCACTACAGAGACGAAATATTATACGACAGATCCAAACAGTATCGAAAAGAAGGTTCCTCGTTCACAGAAAATTGCAATACCAACGTCAGTGGTGGACGTCACTAAAACTTGATTATGACATGACAGAATAATATCACTCACCTCCGTTAAACTGATAACATAAGTCAAGGAGGCAGAGAGAACAGAACACTGGGACTTCACGTCTCCTCACCCATCTCATATAAAGGGTTTTGGGTAACTACAACCCCGACCGGAATGCTGTACAGGACCGGTTGTCCTACACCCACCTTCACTGCCCCACGACCAAAGTTCGGAGCAACAGGACACTTGGTGACTCTCTTGTGTAGGGCACACCAGGTTCCCCTTACACTTCCGTGTGTCTTGTCTTGACTTGGGTCTTTACGACCGAAGATCGGGTCCTTTAGGTTTCGTACTTCGTCTCGGTAGGGTGGACCCGACGTTTGTGTCCTGTCTTTCTTTTGAGCGACGACATTCGGTGAGTCAAGATGCGACGAGCAATATGGAGTAAGGCTGTTGTCTTATGGTTGTTGTGTCATATGCATTGTACTGAATTTTAGATCGTTCCCTGGAGTATGAATGAGTAAAAGTAGACATAAGTGTATACATTTCAAAGTACCCTTCAAATTATAGTGCATATTTTTCTTTTTAGAATTTAACAACGATAAATATCAATACAGTACTGAAAGGTAAAATAAGTCTAGTAAAAAGGATTCAAGGCGTTACATTAAAATGTCAAAAGAACTTCATTCAGAAAATGGTCTGTCAAACACAGATAATCTTTATCTAATAAAGGGGTTAATAATATGATCACGAAAAAAAGAAGTGATCTCACAACTCAAAAAATCCATAGGTTATTATAATCATCTTATTTTCCATTAATATCGATAGAATAAGTACCATTAAAACTTACAATGAAAATGAAAAAACAACATAACACCAGTCATATTACGTTTCAGAACTACCTCTCGTAATATCTCCTGTCGACTTAACGTTGAAAGAAACCCTCGATTTCTATATTTGTCTTTACTATACCTCTTATATTTATGTAATAATGTAACACACACATAAATGAAGTCAGTACAAATTGAGAAACACTGTGATACATGATATTATCGGACGGTCCGAGGGGACAAGAACCCGAAGGGATCTGTTCTTATGATCTCACCCAACGGTAAAGGAGGAGGTCCCCTAGAAGGGTTGGGTCCCTAGCTTGGGTATAGAGGAATGTAGAGGACGTAACCGTCCTCCCAAGAAATGGTGATCGTGGTGGATCCTTCGTGTGTAATAATGTAATCTTAATTTACATTTACTAAGTCATTACGATCCCGATTTACCATATACAGTAATATCTAACCCGAAGGGACCACCGAGTCTACCATTTCTTAGGTGAACGTTACACCTTCTGGACCCAAGTTGGCGACTAACCCCTTATAGGGGACCTCTTCCCTTACCGATGGGTGTAGTTATAAGAACGGACCTCTTAGGGGTACCTGTCTCCTCGGATTGCCCGATGGTAGGTACCCGAACGTTTCTCAGTCTGTACTGACTCGCTGAAAGTACAAACTCCTCCTAGTACTATCTGAATTTTTTTTTTGTTTTTGGGACTTTTTTTGGTGAATTTCTATAAAGTACTAGATAATGATTCACCAGATGTTCCCTTTAGTACGATGGATGGTTTTATAAGTACACTTAGTTCGATGAAGGAGATCGTGAATCCAAAACTAGAAACTATCATGAAAAGTAATCTCCGTTAAGAGATAATATGTCGTCCTTTTTTTAATTCTAACCGAACTTTTTACGACACACTCTTTTGTCCCTACAAAAAATTTATGGTCTCCGTCACGACTTTTGTGCTTCTTTATAGATTTCTCCAAACGTAACCGGTCAATATTGTAGTATTCATAGTTTTTCTTTCATTTTAAGACGGCACAAACTTTGTCGGCAGATATTATTATGACCTTTTCATCTTTTTACTTACATTTTTCTTGCTTACTTAAATAAATCAAAATTACTCTCCTCATATCTAAACACGTCCGGAGGACAAATAAGGTAATTCGTGTATAAACGTATCTCTTTTATCTATATGTAAAAGAGATAGGCCAGATTCATCTGTCTCTTTTGATCTCTATCTTATTATAGTCTTTTAAACCAGGTTTTCTATTCGTTCTATATATACTTCTTTAAGATGTAACGAAGACTTCTCATATTTTTATTTACTTACTTTTTTGTACGTTACAATAAACTATCTGAGTTGTAGGTTTTTCAAAGGGTCAAATCACATTTTGAAATAACATTGGATAATCGTTACTTCCAACATAACAAAACAACCTGACCCTTTATTTAAGATTACAAAGATCCTTTTAAATTTTGATAATCCAGCCACGTTTATATTAACGTCAAAACCTGGTACTTAAAACTTAGTAACTTTGATCCGAGTTTGTGTAGAAATAATTAGTTTTATCCTTGGTAATGTTAGTTGTGTAAAAACGGTTACTCTTTGTTCAAACAAATAAGGACATCGTATTTTTAGGTACGAAACTCTAAACTGTCTGTGAATCTTTCGTAAAAGACGGAGGACGACCGACACCTTCGTAAAAGGGATGTTTTTCAACAGCTCTAGGAACTTTACCATCAATCGACCGCTCTCCAGCCACTTATATCATCTACTCCGGTTTGAAGTATCTGGTTGAACAAGTTGAAGAACTTCGTGACCAACACGTTAGACGTCAGTCCCAAGTGGCACCTCTTCTTGACCCGGGAAAGACAACTGGTCACAGCCTACGTCCACAAGTTCAAAAGTCATATAGAGTGACCACACGACTCGTATGAAGAGTCTACATTACCAAAAGGGTCCTAAGGCTTTCGAGACCACCGAAAGTCTGGTCGACGTCTGGTGGTTTGTCACTGGTGTTGGAAAAAACCCACGTACAAACCGAATCCTTTCACGAAACCTCGAAGAAAAGTCAGGTCGATGACTCGACCAAGTAACGGTCAACGTTATATTTTAGGTGAAAAGTAGTGTACAGTATTACGTCACCTCTTTACCAAGTAATAAAAACCCATCTTATTATCTTCTACTGTGAAGTTTTGCTGTTAAAAAAACTAAACACCAGTCAAGTACTCCGTGGGTGAATAGTTTGTAAAAGGGGAAAGGTTAAACGAAGTTTACGGTTTACTAGTATCTTACCAGTCACAACTCAAGGAATCGTTAAAGAGTGTATCAACATTCACCTAGTCGAAGCTACCAGAAGAGTTACCCAGGAACAGTTGAAGGTTACCGGTTGGTGACACGGGGAATAGAAGGTCCGAGAGTAGAGAAAACGTCTTGAAGAACTTGGTGGTGACGTGACATGTAAGTAATCGTCAAGGACCCGGTTTCCGTATCAACTACAACGTTCAACAGAGGTGACCAATTACTGGGTAAAACTTGAACTTATTCTTCTAGTGATCTTACACGAAAAACAGATTGTAGTAAAGGGATAATATTTTATTTTTATTTTATTTGTCGTTCATTATTCAGTACTTGTTTTTTGGGAATTCCGTTCTTCACACGTAATTATACTATATATTGTATTGGTGTTTATAGTTTGCCTTTTCAAGTCGTTACGTTTTGGTATTAATGAAAACGTTGTTGGATTATATATATACTTTTGTACCCTGAAGGACCACCAGTTCTCCGATTCTGAGGTATGAGGGTTATGTCTCCTGGGAACAACCTAGGGACCAGCCTCTTAGTCTAGGGTGTATGACGTTGATTTCTAGGGTGTACGACGTTGATTCTGGACCATGTCATTTTATTTTTATAAGTGTATATACATACTTTTACAAGTATATATATATATATACTTTTTTTAGTAAAACCTTCATACAAAGATTGTTCATTTTTTTAACAATTATTTGAATTTTTAAATCTTTCACGACTTTTTATACGTTGAGTATCTCTCTGAAGTATGTATTATTTCCATTTTAAAGATTAATGACCCCTTTTAATAAGTACTTACCGTAAGTTCTTGTCTCTTTACTAAATCTTTTGATATTTCAAACTAGGGTTTACATGGTTAATGTAAATTTAGTTACATTATTCCAAAATTTTTAATTTTGACTTTAATATTTAATAATCTATAGAATATTTATCCGAAAGAGTTCAATTTAGGAAAAAGACGGACCCCCAACCAACCAAAATATTACCTACGACTTAATATGAATCTTAGCAAAACTAAAACGAGTTCTAGTTCCTTTAAGTGAAAAGATGAAACAACAACAAGTCAGCGACTCAGTACAGACTGAGAAACACTGGAGTACCTGACATCGCGTGGTCCAAGGGAACAGGAGGTAATAGAGAACGTTAAACAATTTTAAGTAGGTGACTCAGCTACTACAATAGATTGGTAGAGTAGGAGACGACGGAAGACAACGGAAGTCAGAAAGTCGTCTTTGTCCTAGAAAGGGTAACTCAGTTGGGAAGTGTAGTCCCCCGGTTTTATAACCTCGAAGTCGTAGTCAGGAAGGTTATTTACACATCGCAACGAAGGGTCTATCAAGTCATCCATTTCTTAGACGGACGTTACACCCTCTAGACCCAAACTAAGGACCCAACCTTTCTAGGGGACCTCTTCCCTTTCCGATGGGAGAGGTCATAAGACCGGACCTTTTAAGGTACCTGAGATATCAGGTACCCCAGTGTTTCTCAGTTTGTGCTGACTCACTGAAAGTGAAAGTGAAAAATAAAATCCTAACTGACCAAACTAGTAGAACGTCAGGTTCCCTGAAAGTCCTCAGAGGAAGTCGTGGTCCTAAACTTTCGTAGTCAAGAAACCACGAGTCGGAAGAAATACCAAGTTGAGAGTGTAGGTATGTACTGATGACCCTTTTGGTGTCGAAACTGATATACCTGGAAACAACCGTTTTATTACAGAGACGAAAAATTATGTAACAGATCCAAACAATATCGAAAAGAAAGTTCCTCGTTCGTGGAAAATTAAAGCACTGACGTCAGTGGTAGACGTCCCTAAAACCTCGTGTTTTTTTACTTTAGACGGAGACAACGTTAAAAAAGGGGTAGATAAACGGTACTTCACTATCCTGATCTACGGTACTAGAATCAAAAAAATTACAACGCGAAATTTGGTCAAAGAAGTGAGAGGAGAAAGTGGGAATAGTTCTCCGAGAAATTAAGGAAAGTGAAAGATGGTAATCTCACTATAGTAGACGTATAGACTCCAACAACTATAAAGAGGACCGTTAGAACTAAGTCTAACCCTAAGGAGGTCGGACCGGAAAACGTACTACATGAGACACTTGTTCAATTTATTCGTCCCACTGTTATATATCGGAAAAACATTAGAAAAGGGTTAAAACTTGGTCAGTGAACAAGATACAAAATTGACAACGAAGAACTGGACGTATTTACAAAGAGTCCTCTGTCCATTCCACCAGACCATAAGGTTAGAGAAATTCTTCTTAAAAGGTCAAAAGACACTACTTGTGTCAGTTACCGCAATCGTATCACTTCGTCTTCATATACAAAAAAGACCTTAAGAGAACGGAAGAGGTCCTAGGTTGCTTACAACCGTTAAACTAGAGACCAAGGAGACGGAAAAGATTTGGTTCGAACATGTAGACCTTCAAGAGATAAGGTACGATTCAGCGAAGTCATCAAAGGCTGAGACACTGGGACACCCGACGTCGGGAGGTCCGAGGAAACAGGAACTCTAAGAGGTCCGTTCTTGTAACCTGATCCAACGACACGGTGAGGACGCTAGGTCCCCTAGAAGGACTGGGTCTCTAGGTTGGGTGCAGGGGACGTCGAGGGCACGGTATCCACCAAAGAAATGGGGACTTGGTGACCCCTTCGGGCAAGAAATAAGACAACAACAAGTCAGTGGGTTAACACAGACTGAGAAAGACTAGGGTGCCTGACATCGTGTGGTCCGGAGGGACAGGGAGTGGTAGAGGGTCTCGAACGGGTTCAAGTACAAGTAACGTAGTGGTTACGGTAGCTCGGTAGAGAGTAGGAGACTGTGGGAGAAGAGGTAGACGGGAGTTAGAAAGGGTCGTAGTCCTTAAAAAGGTTACTCAGTAGACAAGTGTAGTCTACTGGTTTTATGACCTCGAAATCGAAGTCGTACTCAGAAAGGTCACTTATAAGTCCCAAGTAGTGGGAATTCTAACTGACCAAACTAGAGGAACGACAGGTTCCCTGAAAGTCCTCAGAAGAGGTCGTGGTATCAAGTTTCCGTAGTTAAGAAGTCACGAGTCGGAAGAAATACCAGGTCGAGAGTGTTGGTATGAACTTGTGACCCTTCTGGTATCGGATCCGATATACCTAGAAACAACCGTCTCATTACAGAGACAAAAAGTTGTGTGACAGATCCAAACAGTAGGGAAAGGACGATTCTTCTTTGACAGAAGACTAAAGTACCGACGTCAGTGACAGGTGTCACTAAAACCTCGGGTTCTTCTCCTTTAGACAGTAAAGAAAGTTGAAAGGGGAAGATAAATCGTACGTCATTGACACTTCTTTCGACTCGTGGTTTCTTAACCACGAAAACTTGACACTACAACCTCTTCTGAGAACTCTCAGGGAACCTGACATTCCTCTAGGTCGGTCAGGTAAGATTTCCTCTAGTCGGGACCCACAAGAAACCTTCCTTACTACGCTTTCGACTTTGAGGTCATGAAACCGGTGTAGTACGTTTCTCAACTGAGTAAGTTTTTCAGAGACTACGACCCTCCCTAACCCCCGTCCTCCTCTTCCCCTGCTGTCTCCTACTCTACCGACCTTCCGTAGTGGCTGAACTACCTACACTTAAACTCACTTGAGACCCTCAACTACTACCTGTCCCTCCGGACCACACGACGCTAAGTACCCCAGCGTTTCTCAGCCTGTGCTGACTCACTGACTTGACTTGACTTGACCCGACCTACGGTACTAGAATCAAAAAAATTATAAATCAGAATTCGGTCAAGAAAGTGAGAGGAGGAAGTGGGAGTAGTTCTCCGAGTAGTTCTCAAGAGGTAAGTACATGACGATTTAGGATCGAACTTCCTAAAACTTGTATTGGAACGATCGTACACTCTACTCGTGTTAACGTGACATCAAACTTGTCAGAAACCGTAAAGGGAAGAAACCTTAACCTTACTTTTGACTGGAAAAGGTCAGGATACCGGTGAAAACTTAAAAGGTTTAAACGACTATAACTCAAACCGAGAAATTATCGTAGTAAAAAATCGTAAAATTTATCGAGTCGACCTTAAGGTAGTGGAGGTGATCGAAACAGGTACCATTACGAAGGATTCCAGGTGAACTAAAGTATAAGGTCCTACAGACCGAGATTCACTCACTGTTGTAGTAACGTCAATAGGTACAGTAATTCTGGAAAAAACATATCAAGAAGTCACATAAGAACGGTGGAGAAGAATTAGAGAAGACGAAGACAACCCAGGAACGGTGAAGACAAGAAATAGAACGGGTAGGAACGTACCTTACCGGGGAACTATCGAAGTTAAAAGAACTTCTCTAGAGATGAGCAAAGAAACGTAATAAGTAGATTCTTCCGGAAAGTAGTGAGGAACGATAGGAGACCTTAAGACGTAAGTGAATCCATATAAAAAGGGAAAGTATAGAAAGTGAAAAGAAGAAAGGAGTCGATAAACGTGTGGGAAGAGTCTGTTGGTGAAACGGAAGAACCTAAAGAAAAAGAAACCTTACGAAAACCAGTGACGGACGACATGTTAAAATACTTGGAGGTAGGTATCAATAAGTCCATCAGACAGATCTGATTAAGGAGCTTAGATAAGTAGTGGAGGTGTCATATTAGTTATTCCTTAAACTAAATTCAGTTTGGACTTACCGGATCACCCTCGAAGGGTCCACGGTGATCACCAATTCTTAGACGGACGGTTACGTTCTCTATGTCTAAACTAGGGACCCACCCCTTCTAGGGGACCTCCTTCTTTATCGGGGGGTGAGGTCATAAGAAAGACCCTGTTAGGGAACCTGTCTCCTCGGACCGCTCGTTATCTGGTACCCCAACGTTTCTTAGTCTGTACTGACTCACCACTTACCGGATCACCAAAAGGGATGAAAGAAGTTAAATTCATACTCAAAATGTTATTCCTCGAGTACAAGACTCGGTGTCAGTCTAACTCCAGAACAAAAACGATTGACATATCTCGAAGAGGTAGAAACTGACGTTTCTTATATTAGTTAGACTAAAGTCATAACTGGTAGACAATTATAGGTGCATATCTCGACAGAGAACCCAACAGTCTTTTCCCAACGATACTGGTTGTACAAGAGAAGTGTTTTGATAATCGGAACCGGGACGAAGTAAAACATAAGGTTCCCGTTTGAACAGACAATAATGTTCATATAGAACTTAAAGAGGAAAACGTAAGGTCAGGGGAAACTACTTTTACCCAAAAAAACAAACAAAAAAACGACAATCAAGATCTTCCAGAACATCCAGAAGTTTATTGGTCAGTTGAAGTCTAAGAAACCGTAGTCTCCAACCCAGAATCTGAACTTAATGAAACTACGACTTGCCAAACGGAACCTTCGTTTGTCTAGTAAGACAGTAAAAACTCCAATGTGGGTTCATGATGTAAAGTCTGGGAAAACAACTGATACTCCCGATGAGGTAAAGAAGATTCCCTAAGAACGGGTGTCATCATCTGTATTACCAGTAGACTTAATACAAGTAGATAAGGACAGGTAAAATCAAGTGACTAAGGATTTTACAACTAAAAGTCAGAACGGTAGAGGACTAACTGGAACTAAGCACCCGGATTGTGAGCCCAAGGATACGTTATAACAAGAAATATCGTACCCTAAAATGAAAGTGGTGATATGTGTAGGTGTTGACTCGTAGTAAAGACGAAACCGGGGCGGTGAAGTAAGAAAGACCTCCATAATCATTAACGGGAGACGAGAAAAGGTCATCGTATGACCTGTGGACGGTTGGATCCGCAAATTAGAAGGTTACAGTATAACAAAATGTATGACAAGTATACCTAGAGTACCGTGCTTATGACCGCACCGACGGTAAAGGAGGAGGTCACCTGGTGTAAAACAGTTTTGAGAAGTGATACTGGGTAGGTAGAAACCGGGACGTGCCGTACCGAGTATTGAAGTGACTCAATAGGTTCGGGGAAACGGCACTGTTCAGACACTAGGTACTTCCCAAAAAGGTGAAATTATATATAATTACACTACTTACTATAAAGATCTAAAAGAAAAGATTTTGTAATAATGTAAAGACCCTATTTATTTTGAACCAGTTAAAAGTGATTATAAAATTATTTGAAACAATCAACCAAACATGTATAAAAGAAACTTTGATATAGTTACTAGTACACACTATGATCAGATACTAAAAAAAAAGTACCACTCAAACCGAATCATGGTTTCAATATGACAGAATTATTTTATTTATCATTTTTTAGAAAAAGAGTGAAGACCTTCTCAAATATATTTTGTACTCACCAAACAGACGATAACCATCTTCAGAAGATATGTTGATAGACCTAAAGTGAACGAGAAATATTCTTTTAAATTTGAAGACTAAACTAAAGAATTCAGTCAGAAAATAATACTATATTACTCTTTTATATAAAGTTGAATGAGTTACTACGGAAGAAGATTTAGAAATATTTTAAGAATAACCTCATATCAACTAAATGTTACAACACAATCAAAGTCTATATGTCGTTTTACTTAGTTAATATGTATATGTACGTAGGTGAGAAAACATCTAACAAAAGGGTACCTTAAGTAATGTCGCATAACTCCATCTTAAGGGACGCGATATATCATTCTGGAATGATCAATAGGTAAAATATGTATCATGACATATATACAGACAGTGTTACATGGTTAAGTACAGATACGAAGGGAAGGAGGTACCTTTGGTATTTAACAAAAGATGTAGGTACTCAGAGACAAAATATTTACTCAAGTAAACATGGAATTTTTTTAAAACAAATTAAATTTTATGTACCATAGTATAGTATAAACATAAAGAGACTGACGAAGTGAGTCATACTGGTAGAGATCCAGGTAGTGATAACGATGTTTCCCGTAATACAAGAAGAAAAAATACCAACTCATTATGACCGACCGTGTGATTCGTGTTCGCCGACGTTACCGGCCACTTGATTCGCGCCGTCTCTCCTCCATGGGGTGCAGGCTCCAGTCCCCGTCACCGGTTCTCACGGTCCAACGCTGCCACGTCCTTACCGGCTCTCCTCGGTGGGGTTCGGGCTCCGGTCCTCGTCGCCGACCCTTCTCGTTGGGTGTAGGTTCCTCGCCACCGACGCGACCACGTCCTCCCGGATCTCCTCGATAGGGTGCAACTTCCAGTCCCTCCCGCCGTCACTCCTCTATGGGAAGCAGGTTCCATTCCTCGTCACCGACACGAAACGACCTCGTCGACACTTCTCTATGGGGGGCGGGTTCCATTCTCTTTGCGTTCTTTCTACCATCCACAACGTTCTCCCGTAGTCTCTCGTCTGTGTGACTTTGGTATGAGTGTCTTTTGATCAGGTAGATTAGTGTGATCCTGGTGTCAGAACAGATTGAGTTACTTTGATTTGGTACGGACGCCCCGTTGGGTTCTGCCCGTCCAGTACCACCTCTCCAGACTGTCTTACACCAGGTGACCTCTTGCCTTACCGTTTGGTGAAGTCATAAGAACGGAACTCTTGGAGTACTTGTCATACTTTTCCTTTTTACTATCCTATGGTTTTCTCCTTGAGGGGTCCAGTCATCCACGGGTTATACGATGACCTCTAGTCACCTCTTTATTGAGGTCTTTCTTACTTCCCTACCTCGGTTTCGTTTTTGTTATGGGTCGACACCTACACTGACCACTATCTTTGTTCCAGGCTACGACATTTCTCGTTACAACGTATCCTTGGACCTTACAGTCCAGGTACTTAGTTTCGTTTAACCTTCACCAGTTTGTTCTCCACCGTTCCCACTTGCAACTGTAAGATCCTTAGTCGCTTGATTTTACCTGACCTTACCCACTTAAATTGAGTCTATTGGTAATATAGATGATGACGCCCGTCCTTAGGGAGTCTTCTTTACCTCATCGGTAGTACCAGTTGTTTTCTCAGGCTTTACGTCATGAACCTACGTTAGAGTTTTTGCTGTCTTACTAGAGACAAGCAAAGGTTCCGTTTGGTAAGTTATAGTGTCATTAGGTTCAGATACGGGGTTGGTCATTACGACTTCTTCGACTTCAACTTGCTAGGATACTTCTGGATGTTCTGGAACATCTTGATTGTGGGTTTTTTCTACAGGAAAAGTAATATCCCCTGACCTTACGTTTTCATCCTTCAGTTCTTTGTGGACCTCATTGTCCGTTTAAACCGGAACCTTACGCCTTACTTCGTCCCGTTTCTGATTATCTCAAAACGGTTCTTTTACGTTTGTGGGTATCGTTTGTGGGAGAAGGTTGTTGTGTTCTCTTCTGAGATATGTACCTGTAGTGGTCTACCAGTTGTGGCTTTAGTCTAACTAATATAAGAAACGTCGGTTTCTACCTCTTCGAAATATGTCAGTCGTTTTTGTTCTGGCCCTCGACTGACACCGAGTCTAGTACTTGAGGAATAACGGTTTAAGTCTGAGTTTAACTTCTTTCATCTCTTTTGGAGATCTGGTAGGTCGATACTGGATTTAGTTTAGGGAACACTAATATGTCACCTTCACTCTTTATCTAAATTCCCTGATCTAGACTATCTATCTGACGGACTACTTGATACCTTACTCTAAGTACTGTAACATGTCCTCTGTCCCTAGTTCTGGTAGGGGTACCTTTTCTTTACGTTTTTTCGTTTTACCGACAGACCCCTCCGGAATGTTTATCGACACTTTTCTTCTCTCCACTTTTCGTTTCCTCTTTTCCTTTCTATATTCGTAGACTTACGTCTCAAGGTTTCTTATCGTTCTTCTCTATTCTTTCGGAAGAAGTCGCTAGTTACGTTTCTTTATCTCCTTTTGTTGTCTTACCCTTTCTGATCTCTAGAGAAGTTCTTTTAATCTCTATGGTTCCCTTGTAAAGTACGTTTCTACCCGAGTTATTTCCTGTCTTTACCATACCTGGATAGTCTTAGTCTTCTATAATTCTTCTCCACCGTTCTTATGTGTCTTCTTGACATGTTTTTTCTAGAAGTACTGGACCTATTAGTGCTACCACACCAGTGAGTGGATCTCGGTCTGTAGGACCTTACACTTCAGTTCACCCGGAATCTTTCGTAGTGATGCTTGTTTCGATCACCTCCACCACCTTAAGGTCAACTCGATAAAGTTTAGGACTTTCTACTACGACACCTTCAGGACATGAGTTATACGGTCGTTTAAACCTTTTGAGTAGTCACCGGTGTCCTGACCTTTTCCAGTCAAAAGTAAGGTTACGGTTTCTTTCCGTTACGGTTTCTTACGAGTTTGATGTCGTGTTAACGTGAGTAGAGTGTACGATCATTTCATTACGAGTTATAAGAAGTTCTGTCCGAAGTTGTTATGTACTTGCGACTCGAAGGACTACAAGTTCGACCAAAATCTTTTCCGTTTCCTTGGTCTCTAGTTTAACGGTTGTAGCCGACCTAGTACCTTTTTCCTTTTCTCAAGGTCTTTTTGTAGATAAAGACGAAATAACTGATACGGTTTCGGAAACTGACACACCTAGTGTTATTTGACACCTTTTAAGACTCTCTCTACCCTTATGGTCTGGTGGACTGGACGAAGAACTCTTTAGACATACGTCCAGTCCTTCGTTGTCAATCTTGACCTGTACCTTGTTGTCTGACCTAGGTTTATCCTTTTCTTCTTGCAGTTCCGACATATAACAGTGGGACGAATAAATTGAAGATACGGCTCATGTAGTACTCTTTGCGACCTGACCTTCTTTGTCTTCGACCTTAGTTCTAACGGCCCTCTTTATAGTTATTGGAGTCTATACGTCTACTGTGGTGGGAATACCGTCTTTGACTTCTCCTTGATTTTTCGGAGAACTACTTTCACTTTCTCCTCTCACTTTTTCAACCGAATTTCGAGTTGTAAGTCTTTTGATTCTAGTACCGTAGGCCAGGGTAGTGAAGTACCCTTTATCTACCCCTTTGTCACCTTTGTCACAGTCTGAAAAAAAACCCCCCGAGGTTTGAGTGACGTCTACCACTGACGTCGGTACTTTAATTTTCTACGAATGAGGAACCTTACTTTCGATACTAGCTGGATCTATCATATAAGTTTTGGTCTCTGTAATGAAACGGCTGATTCCGGGTAGACCAGTTCCGATACCAAAAAGGTCATCAGTACATACCTACACTCTTAACCTGACACTTCTTCCGACTCTCGACTTCTTAACTACGAAAACTTGACACCACAACCTCTTCTGAGAACTCTCAGGGAACCTGACGTTCCTCTAGGGTGGTCAGGTAAGACTTCCTCTAGTCGGGACCCTAAAGAAACCTTCCTTACTACGATTTCGACTTTGAGGTCATGAAACCGGTGGAGTACGCTTCTCAACTGAGTAACCTTTTCTGAGACTACGACCTTCCCTAACCCTCGTCCTCCTCTTCCCCTGTTGTCTCCTACTCTACCGACCTACCGTAGTGACTGAGCTACCTGCACTCAGACTCACTTGAGGCCCTCTACCACTACCTGTCCCTCCGGACCGCACGACGCTAAGTACCCCAGTGTTTCTCAGCTGTACTGACTCGCTGACTTGACTTGACTTATAAGGTACGAATACACATGGTGGAGGAGAAACAGGTCAGAAGATAACTACCTGTAAATCTACTGAAGGTACGTAACCGATGACATTTATCAGGAAGTCACTTGTAACACCACGTACACAGAAAAATTTAACGACAAAAGAGACCTATATACGACTTACCTTAAAGACTCAACATACCATCATGATATAAATCAAAAAATTCCTTGGAGGTATGACAAGAGGTATTACCAGAATGGTTACTTGTAAGGGTTGTTGTCATATGTATTAGATTGACCTCCGAAGGGAAAAATGATATGGTGGAGGTCCCAAATAGTAAACATCTAAAAAAACTTCTACTAGTAAGACTGTACACACTCTACTATGAAGTAACATCAAAACTAAACATCAAGAGATTATTAATGACTCCAACTCCTATAAAAGTACACGTAAAACCGATAGACCTACAGAAACTGGGTAAAAAGTTGACCCAAAAAACAAACAAAAAAAAAAAATACATCTCGACGTATTGGATAAACATACGAAGGGAGCGTTTATAAAAGAGGTAAGACACCTAACAGAAAAACAAAACGATTAACAAAGGAAACGACACGTTTTCGAAAATTCAAAGAAATCCAGAGAAATTAAAAACAAAAATAAAAGAAACCTCCATCTAGTTTTTTCTTATAATGAGACTAAATACGGTCTCACAAGACGGATACCGTTGGGTGAGGTCATAAGAACGGACCTCTTAGGTACCTGTCTTCTCTCTGACCACCCGATGTTAGGTACCCCAACGTTTCTCATCCTGTACTACTTGTTGAAAGTCAGTGAAGTGAGACAGATATAAAAAGAGAATCTCAAAATATCATGTAAATTTTGAATGTAAATCCAGAAATCAGGTAGAACTCAAATAAAAACATCTACCACAATCTCTCACAAAACTGTGAGAGATTTCTAGATCAAAGTCAGAAAATGTACATCGACAGGACAAAAGGGTCCTGGTGAATAACTTCACTGACAGAAAGGAGGTAAAAGATAAAAAAGGAGAAAACAGTTTCTAATCGACTGGTGTCCATACACCAAAATAGAGACCTGAAAGATAGGACAGGGTTACTATGTATAAACACAAAAACACGGTAATGGTTTGTCAAAACTAATAACATTGAAACATCATATCAGACTTCAGTCCCCCGGACTAAGGAGGTCGAGACGAAAAGAAAGAGTTCTAAGGAAATCGATAAGTCTAGAAAACATAAAGGTATGTTTAACATTTTAAAAATTAAGACTAAAACACTTTGTACGGTAACCACTAAAATTTCCCCAACGAACTTATACATCTAACGAAACCTATCATATCCGTAAAACTTTTGTAAGTATTGAAAGTTAGGTTCTTGTACAACGTAGAGAGGTTTACAAAGACAGCAGAAACTAAAGAAAGTAGTCGGAGAATGTCAAAAGACTCATGTCCAGACAACGGAGAAACACACACGAATCAGTGAGTCAACACAGACTGAGAAACGTTTGGGGTACCTGACATGGGGTGGTCCGAGGAGACAGGTACTCTAACAGGTCCGTTCTTATGATCTCACCCAAAGGTAAGGGAAGAGGTCTCGTAGAAGGACTGGGTCCATAGTTTGGGCCCAGAGGACGTAATGTTCGTCTAAGAAATGACATACTCGATGTCCCTTCAAGGTCTTGAATCAACACCGTACGCCCTAGATCAAGAGACTGGTCCCTAGTTTGGACCCAGGGGACGTAACCCTTGTACCACAGAATCGGTAACCTGGTGGTCCTTCAAACGGAGGAATTCATCTAAATAAGGATCTATAAAATAGGAAAAACTACACTACCACTTACTCTAACAAAGGAATTAAAAAGAAAAATTAGAAAACAACAATCACATATCCTTACGTTCTATAAAGACACATAATTAAAACACACGACTTTGAAATGTCTTAAGTGACTACTCGAGTCATCAAAAGAGCATCGTAAAAATCCTAAAAGATACATATGTTAGTCCAATACATGTTTGTCACTACCAAAATGATGAAGAAAAGGTTAAACCTAAGGAAAATAAAGAAGAAGAAGGGGCTAAGGGTACCGATCTTAAAGGTTTTGTTACAACTTATTTTTACCGATCTCAACAAAAACATAGGTAAGTAGGTTAGAACAAAAGACCAACCTCGTAAATTAGTTGAATTCTAGTAAAGAACATATAAGAGTCAGACACGAAGGTAAGAAAAGGGTTCTAAAACTTAATAGAAATGATCGTAATAAGACTTAAGAAAAAGTCCATCTAACGGAGAGAGGAGAAGTAAATCGACAAGAACAGTTAAAAATACGTTACATAAAAATACAGAGTAAAACAGAAAACTGAAGGACACAAAAACCAGAGAGGAGAGGTGTCCGACGTCCTAGTATCAAGGAGAACGAAGACCGGAGACGTGGGACCACCCACTCCAATTAGGTCCCTGGACATATCCTCCCTGACCACGGGTGGGAGACCACACACCTCGATCCAGAATAAGGAGATCACACGTCCCGATATAGTTTCCGATACAAAACTCCACCGACACTCAAGTCATATTGAAATCCGTCGGACAAAAGACTACGTACCCCGACACAAGGATAGAACAACCAACAAACCGGACTCCGAAAGGTCGTGACCTCCAACAACCCACCCCGGGTCGTAACCACGGATTTCCTCTTCGAGATCCTCTCGAGAACGACTAGTTATAAGGGACGATGGTCTAAGAAACTGGGGGATCACTCGATGGCAAAGGAGGGGTCCTCTGGGAGGTTCTTGGGATGTACCCAGACAGAGACCAAGGGTACCTCCGTGACAAAACACGAGTCAGGGTCATGTGTACTCTGGGACACACACACAAGAGGTTCTCACATCAGACAAAGGGGGGTCGGGGGTCGGGAAATCTCGCAGACGTGAGTTCGGAACGACCGTAAGTTTCGATTTACGAGACCCTCAAGAAGGAGGACGACGGTCAGGGAGTCTGACCGAGCCTACCGATAAAAATACACCTTTACCGGGACTCATCGGACGTACCCAAACTATGAAAAGTCGCACCCCCGACAAATATCGTATCTACGTACGGTGGAGAAAGGAGCTACATACGACTGGTAATAGGGGAACTGTCCCCATGGACTACAACACCACTGGTCTCGGACGTGATCTATGACTCATCTCGGAGGAGAAACGAGACACCAACCTTGACGGGACAGTCCGCACTCCAGACGAGAGACCGACAACCTAATCTCCGTGGGTCTAACAAAGAACCGACACAAAGACCAGACACGACACCCATCCACCCTAACCTCGAGAGGGTGACCCTGTCTTCAGTGACTTAGAAGGAGGAGGTCTCGACAAGTGGACCCCACACGAGACAACACAGTGGAAGGTGGTTGACACACTTGAAAGTCTGATGTGTCGAAAACCGTGACGACAGTCGGAGTGGAATTGACGTCCACATGTCAGTCGACCGGGACCACAGAAAGACCGTAATAAAAGTAGTCCGGTGGTCATATCTAGGTGACTTCCGTCCAGGGTCCTAGTGTGACTAGTACCTAAACCTGGGTGACATCCATGTACCCCCGTTGAGTCTGAGACCGGACTGGGTTCGGAATACACATACACGGGTGTTTCAGGTGTCGACGATTTCGAACTCGGTAGAACCGGCACCTTCGTGAATAAGTAAGTCTAGCAAGTAAGTCTAACAAACAAGTAAGAAGTCCGAGTCTAAAATTTTTCGGTCAACTCCCCTACTTTTAGACATCAAACGTGTCGGTACTCCTGTCTAAAGTCGAGAAAAAGGAATCCAACGTGCCGGGGTCCCCGAGTCGACACCAAAGTTGGGATGGAGACGTAAGCTTGGTGAGTGTCCGTGACAAGGACTTCGACGGGCCTTCGTGTGTCCGGACCGGGTAGTCCCTTCCCCGTGTTTCCCTCGAAAGAGGTGTTAGTAATGGTAACGTCTCGAGGAGTAAGAAGAAGGGAGACCGACAGAGGAGTATCGGTTGTCGTTGGGAGAGGGACTTAAACGAGAGGTTTGGGACGTAAGGTCGTGGGTCGGGACTGTGTGTAGAGTCCCACCCCGTGTGCCCCGTAGTGTACCTGGGAGACACATCCAGAGTGAGACAGAACGGACTGTGTTTGACCAACGACGTGAGAGGAGACTCGGATACTCGTGGTGAAGACAGGGTCGAATAGAGGGATGGTCACTCCCTCGAAGGTGTCCACATCCTGGGAGAGGAGAGGAAATCGACGGGAGTCCCCGTGTTCAGAGAAGACCGTAGGAAAGAAGGAGGAAAAGGGAAGAATGAAACCAGGATGGACCAATAAGACCCTTAGAAAGAGTAGGAAAATCCACAGACTCCAGGAGACGATCTCAAGTCGTCGATGAAACACTCTAAACAATTTGAAATTCTACATAAGAACTATGTAAATACCACTCTTCACTTAAGGTACAGGAGGAGGAGGAGGACGGTAAAATTAGGAGAACTAAACTAAACTATTATAACCCTGATAAGACCGAAGGATGAAGTAGAACTTACTGAAAACTTTTTAAGACAATAAAAAGGTACCTCAACAGTTGAACTAGTTTAAGACATTAGAAGGTAATGACGACACATTGTTTGGTAGGGTTTTGGATTACCTAATTTTATTGTGTTATTAAATAACACGAGTGATTAGACGTTAAACCCAACTTAAATCAATTTATGGACGAGGTGTACTGTAATCGACCCCTCCGATTGACTTCGACTTACCTGGTGGAGGTTCTACCGAGTGAGTACACCGACCATTCGAGAAACGACCTTGGACTCGGCCCCGGCAACCTAAATCCGGTGCTAATAAGAGATACACCCATGACGGTGTCTTAACGAACCTAAGTTATTTCGTTCTATCCAACTAAGGTCCATACTTACAAGGTTCTCTGTCCTTTACCGGTGACGGTCCGAGGACTTCGTCGTCTTTTCGTCCAAGAGACACGTCTTTTCGTCGTGCGGTAGTAAAGAGGTATAAGATAACCGGTTTAGTAGTATCTCGGGAAGGTCTCAATTCCTGTTGTCTATACCTAGAGTTCAGTTCCTTAACAATAAACTAATGATGTTAAATGACCATATTTTAATAAGTAAACCAAAATAATGGTAAATTTATAGGATTGATATCAACGTAAAGGTAAAAGTAAGAATGAAAATAAGCAAAGAGACAGGTGGGGAAAAAAGGATAGAAAGGTCGATTAATAATAGATATGAGAAGTACCTTAGTTTAAATTCGAATCAATTAAGACACCAGTAACACACACACGAGTCGGTACAGGTTAAGAAACGTTGGGGTACCTGACACCGGGAGGTCCGAGAAGACGGGTGTTAAAATGCTAATTAGAAAAAAAGTGACAAAGTAAGATACATAAAAAAATGCCTATTAAGATGGTATAAGATTAAAGAAGAAAACCTACAGAAAATAAAATTACATCCGTAAATTCTACTACATAAATAAGAGGTCAATTCATTTACTTTTGTCTTTTATGGTCTCGTCAGGACTGATTACAAGAAACTTTCCGAAAGAATATTCCATCCTGGAAACGACCATACATCACTGAACCCAAAACCCTCCCAAGGGTGTTATAAACTGTTCTCACGGATATGACATGTTGGTTACACCCAAATGAGCCTTGTGGAAGAAAGTAGTACCTTCAGACCTTAGAACTTAAACGGACCTTATGAATGGTCCGTTTCCCATGGATACACTAGTTAAGGATTAATTTTACGACCAGTAACTCCGAGATTAACAGGGATCAACCGTTGCAAAGAAAACATAACAGTCTTCAGGAGTGACCCACTTAATTCACATAGGACACACTAAGGTGACTCTTTCCTGATAATCTTTGAATGAGAACCGAAGACGGTTTGAAATGGGGTATACGAGAAACGGAAACAACTGACACGAGTCATGTAAAAATGACATTATTCAGTAGTGGTACACACGTTTATATACCACTCAGACGACTCAGCAGGATCGTTTAATGACTAAACCTCCCAACAGAACCACTGGGGTCGTGTTATTGTGACACCGAAGTAGGATGTATAAAAATGTATATCAGATACGTATGAACGAGTAATTCAAGGTAATACTAAAAAAGAACCTGGAGTATAAACCTTTCTCTAATAAACTTCACAGATCAATATTAGAACTCATAAAAATAATTAAAGATTGCTCCAAGTAAAACCAGTCTCTCGACTATATATAATTGTGACTGTAAAAACTCTGAATAAAGAACCGGATCTTATACAAGTGAAAAGTACGTACTACGTCCACACAAACATCTCTACACATACATAACAGTTTAGTAAGCGTCAACATACAAACATTCATGTCAACTGACTTTTCGGTGTGTTGTATTTTCGACACTCAACTCAAACACAGAATGACTCCTACTACCGGGTCCTTCGTAGGAGAGTCTGTCGGGACTCTTCGACAAGACTTCTTCATTCCTCCCTCCAGGTATAGATACACTAAAGACCGAGTCCGTCCCCATCCACGTTGGTTCGTGTGTAGGACCATTTTTCAACGACGACCAGTACTCCCTTTCTATAAAATCTTTTCGTGATTTTGATAATTCAAACCCTTCTGCATTCTTAATCCTAAGTAATTTAAAAGAGGACCTTGAAATTCAGAGATTTCTGGACTGTCAAAAAGATCTTGTGTCTCATGGAGTAAGGACTAAAGGTGAGGTTTAAGGAAAGTCCCATACAACTTCCAATCGGTGTGGCACCGATTACTGAATTAAGAAGATCTTGGTCCACCGTTCACTGTAAGAAAGTAACCAGTCAAGTCAGCGAGTCAGTACAGACTGTGACGCCGGGGTACTTAGTGTCGTACGGTCCGGAGGGACAGGTAGTGGTCGAGGGCCTCAAGTGGGTTTGGGTACAGGTAGCTCAGTCACTACGGTAGGTTGGTAGAGTAGGAGACCGCAGGGAAAGAGGAGGACGGAGGTTAGGGAGGGTCGTAGTCCCAGAAAAGGTTACTCAGTTGAGAAGAGTAGTCCACCGGTTTCATAACCTTAAAGTCGGAGTCGTAGTCAAGAAGGTCACTTGTGGGTCCTGACCAGAGGAAATCCTACCTTCTCAGAAGAGGTTGTGGTGTCAAGTTTTCGTAGTTAAGAAGTCGTGAGTCGAAAGAAATATCAGGATGAGAGTGTAGGTATTTACTGGTGATCTTATTTGGTATCGGAACTGATCTACCTGGAAACAACCGTTTCATTACAGACGAAAAGTTATACGATAGATCCAACCAACATTGAAAGGAAGGTTCGTCATTCGTAGAAAATTAAAGTACCGACGTTAGTGGTAGACGTCACTCAAACCTCGGATTTTTTTATTTCAGACTGTGACAAAGGTGACAAAGGGGTAGATAAAGGGTACTTCACTACCCTGGTCTACGGTACTAGAATCAGAAGACTTATAACTCGAAATTCGGTTGAAAAAGTGAGAGGACAAAGTGAAAATAGTTCTCCGAAAAACGAGGAGAAGTGAAAGACGGTATTCCCACCACAGTAGACGTATAGACTCCACTAACTATAAAGAGGACAGTCAGAACTAAGGTCGAACACGAAGAAGGTCGGGTCGTAAAGAGTACTACATGAGACGTATTTTCAATTTATTCGTCCCACTGTTATATGTCGGAACTGCATGAGGAAAAGGATAAATCTTGGTCAGACAACAAGGTACAGGTCAAGATTGACAACGAAGGACTGGACGTATGTCCAAAGAGTTCTCCGTGTAGTCCACCAGAAAGTAACCATCACGGAGGATTATCAGTATTTAAGTTGGTTCCAAACCCTCCGTAAAGTACTGGTAAAACAGGGTATCACGATGACGAAGACGATTCAGTGAAGTCAGTACAGGTTGAGACGCTAGGGTATCAGCCGACAGGGTATCACGATCCTTACGAATAAGGACCCGGTCTTATAGTAACTATTCGATAAGTTACACGAAAACGACCTGATCCAGGATAATTATCATATGTTTTGAGAAACCTAATAGACAAAATAATCAGACAATATCAGGTTCTTTTTTTAGAGGAGAACGACACAGAAGGGGATGGATCTTAATGTGATATTTTTAGTAACTAGAGTACCTTGGTATATAAACTTATCTAGTAAAGTACAGTGAGTCAGTAGTCCTAAAAATAACCTCTGAGTCGGTGTGTAAACCATTCTTTACTGTTAGGACATTTTATCCGTCTCATGTCATTATATGAATGATCTAGATCATTCCAGTATTCTTTCTTAAATCGGTTCCTGAAAGTAATCCGGGTCAAATATAGGGGTCCAGTAAGTTGGTTCAGACAAGAGATGGTTAACGATAGAATTTTCCATTACTATATTACCGTAACAAGTATTCCTTTGGTCGGGTTCAAGGATCACAATAATCCGGTTAATAAGAATCGTACCGAATTGACAAAGGTTGTATTCAAGAAATTTTGAATTTATTAGTATCGGATCACAATTCGGTATATTTAGGTAGGGTATCCACTACCTCCAATATAAAAAAAAAATGATTTTAAAAATAATCGAGTAACGAGACTATTGAAATTTATTTTAAGAATAAATGTCAGGACCAGTCTCGTTCACACTAACTAACCGGTTCACTCCCCTGGTGTAGATTATGATAGTTGACACCGGACTCGTGTTTATGTTGAAGAAAGAAAATCTTATTTAAAAGATTCCCGGTAGGTTAATCCCGGAACCGTACCTCTTTAGATGGTTCCATTGGGTCTTCTCTGTCTGAATCTACTAACTGATATTTGGGTTGTTAACATAACTAAAGGTTTGATACGTATCCTAGTATGAGTCCTGTCTTTTTATAAACTAAATACGTTTTCAGGTTCTTTAGACCTTTTATGATATTTATTAGTACACCCAGTCCAGGTCGAAGAACCCTATCGACAGACGGAGACCAGGGTGGTAGAGTAGAACTACACCCACATCAAATTCCACTGAAACTCCAGTTGTCAGGTGAGACATCTGACCAGACCATATCCCCGGGAAATATTCACCGTTTATGTCTAAGTTCTCAGTTAAGGAGAACCAAAACGACATGTCCTGGGTCAATTCTCATGGATCATTCCCAGAAAGGTAGATCCGAACTCACTCAATAAATTTGTTACAGAAAGGGTCGGATGTACTAAAAGACTAACATCCAGTACTCTGTAGACTAGAAGTAAATTCCTATCTAATAAAACTATTCGAACTCTTTTGTTCAACTTACAGGAAAATTATTGAGTTAATCTGAAATGTTATTACATTGTATCGTTGTTCCTTGATAGACCCTTCACTTAGAAACCGTCATTTATGTCGTGATCTTGGGTCGTAAGTGACTTTTTGGATTTTACTAGGAGTTAAGATGGTCTATTTCGGTTTAATTCTGATTAAACATATTAAATTCAGACCAACGTTATTCGAATCAGTCTAATATATTGAATAGTATACCCGAAAATTTTTATCTGAAACCACCTTGAAAAGTATTCTTTAGAGTCTAATTTTAAAATTTTCCAGAGAGTGCTGGTCCTTTCACTGTAGTTCCTAAATGGTAGTCTAAAATGGACGTCATAGATATCTAAACCCACTTAAGGAGAGAAGAACTCCAGGGGGTTTAGAACTCTAAGGACATGGATAGTCTTCTACTGGAAGGAATAAGTGGACTATTCCGAAGACCCTTAGACTAAGAATAAAAGTTAAACATCTCCCTAGTTCATCCTCTCTTTACTATTTACAAAATCAAAACGAATATTTTAACATAGAATGATTTAACTACATTGTTAATCGAGTTTTCCTTTGTAAGTCCTAGAGAGTTGACTTGTTTTAGTAGGGTCATAAAGAGTCAACCCCCATTGGAGACAGAAAATGGACTCATTATATATCCATCGAGAAGAACTTGGATTCACGTTCCTGTTGTATGAAAAGTATCACTTTCTCAAATAGTTGGAGACTACTAGAAGTTGGTTTTCATTCTCCAGGTCAAAGTCCTCTCGGAGTGGTTCCTCCGACTACCCGTGTTCCCCGAGGTTACCATGGTTCCGAGGTCTAGGGGTATCCCAAGTCCGCTTCTTCTCTTCAGACGAGACCCAGGGAAGTGTCAGTTATTTTGACAACTGTTTTTGTTATTTTTTGTTTGTACTTTTCGTTTACACGTTTTAATTTCAACACTCAGCAAATAAGACACAGAATTACTTGATATATACCGGGTCCTCTATCGGAGAGTCTCTCGAGACTCTTTGATAATATTCCTCCATTCCCCTCTCTAGTTCTTGGTACACTAAAACTGTTTCCTTCATGCACTTTGGTTCGTGTGTAGAACCATCTTCAAACAACCAAAAACGATCAGTGCTCCTTGTCTATAGAATCAATTTCCAAAGTCACGAAAAGATTCACACTCTTCTACGTTCTCAACCCCAAGTAATTTAAAAGAGAATTTTTATATTGATAGATTTCCAGATGAGACGGTCAAAAGGGTCTCGTGTCTCACGGAGTAAGGACTAGAGACTGGACTTAAGAACGTCACACAACTTCCAGTCGTTTAGGTCACCGATCACTGAATTAGGAACATCTACCGGTAGTGACCTAACGTGCACTGTCAGAAATCAACCGTCATGTTTAATTTTGTACCTAAAGTTCCTTCTGTCTAATAACTTCACCAGAGAAAGAGACCTAGTTAATTTCCTCAACGAGGAGAACCATAAAAGATCTTTAACGTCCGTACTTATTGAGATTATACCTCTTAACCCATGAAGGTTTTATTGATCTTCGAACTATCTAGTTTCCGGTTTCTTTTGTTACCGTTCAAAAATCCTTTAGTCCTGTGACATCCTTACTGACTAGTCAAAAGACGTAGGGGCTCCATCGACTAAGTGTCTCCTGGGTCTATAGAGAAAACTATAACATTAAGAATTATTATTTATATATAAACAAAAAACAGGGTCAAAGACCGTGTCTCGAGGATTTTGGAAATTTTAAAGGATTCTCTATATTTACAATTTCTACAGAAAACAATAAGTTTTATTCGAGGAAGGTTGGTCTTGACTCAAATATACAATTACTTCCCTGAGAACCTTTCAGAGATTCGGTCTTCTTGGTTAGAGGATCAATCTCACAACCTTAAAAATCGTCGGAGTTAGAGGATCCTCCCTTTTCTCCGACTTCTAACTCAAATCAGTGATTACCGGTTATTAAAGTAGTTAGCTCAGATTCATTACTTCTGAGGTAACAATAAATCAGTGATTCAACACAGACTGAGAAAAACGTTGGGATACCTGATCTCCGGTGGTCCCAGGAGACAGATACCCTAAAGGGTCCGTTCTTATGACCTTACCCGACGGTCTGGAAGGTCTGGGTCCCCAGTTTGGAAATAGAGGACGTGACCGTTCGTCTAGGAAATGGTGACTCGGTGGTCCTTTGGGTAGTACTTCTGAGGTATCCCCGATGATAAAGGGGTATAGAACGAGATACGTAAAGAAGAGATACCGGCAAGGATTGAATGTGAGAAAATATTACTTGGTCATTAGAACATTATCTCCTTAAAAGGGTCTGGTCTCACAAAAAGGGAAAGTGGAGATGATGGACGATTTTGGGTGTGTGGTGGTAGAGGTTTCGTCATTTCAGAAGACGAAGTCTATAAAAGTTTTACAGTGTCTTACGAAGAGTACCATCTTAGATTCGATCTTTATAATCCCGTTCCCTTAATTATGTGAACGGTGTGAAGGAGAGGGACTTTTGGTCCTCTTTTTTGTTCTCAACCCTACTTACGACCGATGGTTTATTAGTACGTTTTGTGTGTGTGTGTGTGTTTTCCTTTACTTTGAGGTGTCATACATCGTGTCGTCTGGTTGATTTGTTGTCCATTGGAGAGGATGTTCTACTAAGTCTCAGTGTTCTCATACATCTCGAGTCTCTCAACACAAATCGAAGGTGGCTTTGGAACAGTAGTTTCAACATTTCCTCCGTTATGGTCGTCCAGATTTATAGGAATCCAGTTCGCATAATTAGAATATCAAATTTAGTAGAAGTGAAAATGATTAAACCCCGAGGAGATATGTAGTTGATTACTTTCTTTACAAAATTAGTAAATAATACTACCACATAAATAACAAAAGAACACTAAAACATTTTAAAAATATATGAATTCATCCCCAGCGTTTCTCAGCCTGTGCTGACTCGCTGACTTGACTTGACTTCATATATATTACAATCTCAGTGATATAGAAGGTATAAAGTAGTTATACGTCACTAGGATAAATAGAAGTATTTTGAAAAAAGAACGGTACCTTAGATGAAACAGACTCTGATGATAATGGTCAAAAGAAACTTATCATACACAGACCGTATATAACTAAAGTAGAGTAGATCAAGTTAGAAAGAACAACAAGATTTCAACTAGGGAATATTTATCGTAATCGATCTAAAATATCCTAAAAATAAGTTAGACTTTTAGTAGAAAATGGACTTTCAAACCCGAAGGGAACTGCGAATCGACCATTTCTTACACGGACGTTACACCCTCTGGACCCAAGTTATGGACCCAACCCTTCTAGGGGACCTCTTTCCTTTCCTATGGGTGAGGTCATAAGACCGGACCTCTTAAGGTACCTGACATATCAGGTGCCCCAGTGTTCTCAACCTGTGATGACTCGGTAAAAGTGAAAGTGACAACATGTAACTGGTCCTACTGGATAAACGAACCTAATTAAAGATGGTATAACAGAATCCAAAAGATATAAAAAAAGAGAATAAGAAAAGTTATTTAAGTATAGAAACAACAAAAGTAGAATTTTATAAGGATATGATCAAACCTTCAATTTATAAGACGAAGATAAAAATTCCATAAACGGAAATGTAAAATTGTACGGTTCATTTGTTAAATATCTAAATTTGTCAAATAACAAACAACAACAAATCAACGATTCAGTACAACCTACGAAAACACTGGGATACCTGATGTCTGGTGGTCCGAGGAGACAGGTACCCTAAAGGGTCCGTTCTTATGACCTCACCCAACGGTAAAGGAAGAGATGCCCTAGAAGGGATGAGCTTCTAGCTTGGGTACAGAGGACGTGACCGTCCACCTAAGAAATGGTGACTCGATGGTCCCTTCGGTTTCTCACACAGTGTGGAGGGTTTATGACGTTGATCTAACGTGTCAATATTGTTAATGACAGAAGTATTTCATGTACGATAAAAAGATCATAAAATTAACAGCAAAGATTCATCGTTTTTAATCTATAACAGATGATAACAACCAATATCAAGTGTAACTAAATCTTAACAAGTGTAAAAGAAAGAGATTATTTTCTAAACTATTTGTCATCTAGAGGATGTGGACAAGTCCGATACTTGATTAATTTTCTATTCGTTCTTTCTAAATACGTATACCCCTTTTTACTGACCATAAGTTCTTGTACCGACTTTAGACACCCGTTCTCTCGTAGTATTATAACTCGATGTCTTTAAACGGGTATTCATCACACTTTTACATACATGTGACACATCCATATGTAGGGATCTTTGTGTCTACCTTCTCGTTTCACCTTAAACAGGTGTGCCGTTTATCCGTAGACTAGTGTCAGATATTGCAAACACAAAACCATATACAATTCATAGAAATCGTTCGAAACAACGAGTCAGTGAGTCAACACAAGCTGAGAAACGTTAGTGTACCTCACGTTGTACGGTCCGAAGGACAGGAAGTGGTAGAGGGCCACAAACGAGTTTGAGTACTGGCAACTCAGTCACTACGGCAGGTTGGTAGAGTAGGAGACAGTAGGAGAAGAGAACGGAATTTAGAAACGGTCGTAGTCCCAGAAAAGGTCACTCAGTCGAAAAACGTAGTCCACCGTTTCATAACCTCGAAGTTGTAGTCAGGAAGGTTACTTATAAATCCTGACTAAAGGAAATCCTAATTGACCAACCTAGAGGAACGTTCAAGAGAAGTCAAGGAGAAACGAAAGACGGTATTACCACCATAGTAGACGTATAGACTCCAATAACTATAAAGAGGGTCGTTAGAACTAAGGTCGAACACGAAGTAGGTCGGACCGTAAAACGTACTACATGAGACGTATATTCAATTTATTCGTCCTACTGTTATATGTCGGAACTGTATTGAAGAAAGGGTTAAACCTTGGTCAGACAACTAGGTACAGGTCAAGATTGACAACGAAGAACTACACGTAAGTCCAAAGCGTCCTCCGTCCAGTTCACCAGACCATAAGGGTAGAGAAATTCTTAAAAGTTATCAAACAAAACTAGGTGTATCAGTTTCCGAAATCACATCAGTTACTTCGTTTTCATCTACAAAAAGACATTAAAGAAACAAAAAGACACTAGGTCACCTACGACCGTTAGACTAGAGACCAAGGAGATGGAAAAGATTTAGGTCGAACATGGAGACCTTCAAGAGCCAAGTACATGACAACTTAGGATCGAACTTCTTAAAACTCGTAATAACGATCGTACACTTTACTCACTTTAACACACCATCAAACTTGTAAGAAACCGTAACGGGAAGAAACCCTAACCTTACTTTTGACTGGTAAAGGTCAGGACGCCAGTGACGACTCAAAAGGTTTAAACGATCATATAACTCGTGTCATGAAATTGTCAAATTTTATGAGACAAGATAGGTAAAGAATCCTTAAACTTTGTAAATTTACTTCTATCTTCAAATTAAGATGAAAGATTGGAAATTTTATTATGATAAAGTTAAGATATAAATCGAGTCCCCTTTAAAAGAAGATATTAATAAATTAATAAGGTAAGGAAGGTAGACAATGGGGTAAATAAGGACCCTGTGTTAACAACTATATCATTAACAGGACGTAGAGAAAACTCCCATAGAATACACGGGGTATTCCAAATATTAAGAAACAGAAAAGGAAAACACAAAGTAGTGAACTAAAAAGTCCGGTAATTAAGTTCAAAGTTGTCACTAAAAGGGGTCGATTTGAAGAGACTTTTATAAAAATTTAACAAAAATTTTTGAAAGGTTCTTCTTGTCCCATAGAATAGTTTCCCAATCGTGTCCCTGTGTATTGTGACACCATAAATTTTATATATCGTTGTATATGTGTGAAGATAACCTCCTCCTTTGTCGTTGGGTGAGGTCATAAGAACGGACCTCTTAGGGTCCCTGTCCCCTCGGACCACCCGACGGCAGATACCCCAGTGTGTCTCAACCTGTGCTGACTTCGCTGAATCGTCGTATGTGTGAAGATATATATTGTATCTATTGATTATCCCTGGATGACATATCCTGTCCCTTGAGATGAGTTATGAGACATTACCGGATATACCCTTTTATTAGATCTTCTTCGTACCTCTACGTATATACATATTGACTAAGAAAAAAACATGTAGACTTGGATTGTATTGTAACATCTAGTTGATATGAGGTTATGTTTAAAAATTTTATATATAAATGTATATATATATCGTTTGTCGTAATTGTTCACAAAAGTCGACTAAGATTCCCAAGTTCCAGTCTCAAGGTAAGGAACTCCTTGACCTTTAATCCGTTTAATGATTCATTACTCGAACATGTTCCCTGTACACTATTCTGTAGTCATTGGTTTCGATGTCATTTTCATTACTATCATATAACTTTTAAACCGTCTGCACAATAGTAATAATATCCCCAATTTCAAACTTTAATCCGTCAGTCTTTCGATTTGAACAAGATGGATTTCCTACAAGGTATTTACTGATAGGATATACTTCTCACTCTACTGTTCGTGGATCTCTAGATCCACACCGTCCTCAGACTCTTAATTTGCCTGGGACGAACGAGGATCTTACTTTAACAAAAGATTTTGTGTGTTCGATTACCTAAATCCCAAACCTCCCGTCCAGTCGGTTCTACCGAGGAATAAATTCACCTAGTCCGGGTAACTAACAAACGTTCACTTCCCTACCTTATAGTAGATATGAGTGTCACCTCTATTGCGATAAATGTACTTCATGGTTTCATCAGTCTTACATGTAGAGGTCCCTACGGACCCTATTACGTCACCGAGTTCCAGTCTGTCCCTCTCGTTTTACTCGTCCCCTTAGTTGCATATCAAGTGTCTTAAATGGTACGACGTCGACGAGAAGTTACACTACCCTTCTTTATTTGGTGAGATACCATCCCTGTCTCCTAGTTAGACAGGTCTCGTTCTCTCTTTACCGGACGTTTCCTTTTCCAACCAACCTCTTCGTAAACTGTTTACAGTAGTCATAATTGTCTTTCTAGTTCCTCTTACTCCCATCTCTCCCTTTTGACTCTTGTTAACCTTTTTGTCATAGATCTAAAAATCTCCTTAAGACTTCAGTACTTATGGTTTCGATCGGTCGTACAAAGACGACTCTCTTAGTCGTTCTCTTTTGTCTAGGCGCATGACTACCTCACTTCTACTTAAAAAAAGTAGGTTGACTGTTGTTTATATGCGAAGTGCACAACACTAGACATCGACAAAGACCCCGAAACCAGTGAATACTTACAATAAAGTAGTATGTGTACCAGACACCCCCACCTTTAGGATATATTTACTAGCCCTAATGACGTTATACGTGGAGTGTCGACGTACGTCAAACATTTATTAACTTGTCCTAAAAGAACGTTCGGAGGGTCCACTCAATCTATATCTTGTATAATTTTATTTTTCAATCTAGTTACATCAAGACAGACCCGAACAATAGTACACTTCCGGTAGAATATTACTTCTTGTGAGTTCCTACTGTAGACTTTGTTACCAAGGAATCCAACTACTCAAGTCATTACTTAGCGTGGCACTAAAGGAAGGTTCTGACTAATTTTGTCGTGAACTCAAGGACTTTTGTGACTTCACGAACATTTACTTCGTTTGTCTACAGACCACTTTTTATTCCGTTCCGTACGAGTATGTCCCCAGTCACAGAAATACCATTTTGGTTTAGGGGAGCCGTTTGAGTATACTTTCATAAAGAAAGTATAACTCATTAAGACTAAAACACTCTCTCCGAAGAGAGGTTCACCCAACTAATATTGAAGTTACATTACATTACCTGGTTAGAATTCTTAGATGAATAAATAGAAGTACTTATCTCAGACGAATTAGTATGCAAGTCAGTTCTAAATGACTTATTCGTGGATGACACGTTTTCAAAATCAGAGTCACCCATTTTCTTTCAACTTAATCTAGATCGTGACTGTTCCACCTCGCGTGTCCTTCTATTAATGATAGGTAATGAGTGGTCTGATACTACATATCACTATGTCAGGTTTCATAACATTTTCAAGACAAAACGAAAATTCGACTTCTCTCTAATCTTATCTTATCAGATGAAACTCCTACCCTATATACTTACTCTGTTTTTATGCAATTCTAGATAAATCCATTCTTATCTATAATTATCACATCTCTCTTTTGGGTCCCTAGTTCCTTCCCTCTTTACTTATTATCATCTTAATATTTGAACTTCCCTGGTGTTCTCCTGTAAACTAAGACTTCTGTACATTTTATAAGACTAGGTTTTATTAAAAATAATTGAAAGTATTATAAACTTTAATACTTTAATTATTAATACAGTTTAATTATTAATACTCTATGACGAACCAAACATATGTGGACATACAGAGGTACCCGGGAACTCTCGTCCTTAGTGTATATGTAAATGTAAAGGTGTCTTTCACGAATCATACACCAACCGGTTTTATGAACAGTCGAGTTTTATTCATGTGTCTTCTCATACCAGAATCTTTACCACCCACACTGGTGAAGGAGTGTAATGAAAAACAAGGAAAAAGTGTAATATTATTATCCTAAACTGAAGAGGTAGAGAAGTAAGAGGCATCAAAGAAAATAGGTAAAATAATGTCAGGAATTTTACGTGTAGAGTAATGAAAGAAGTTAAAAGTACACTGTACTGTAGTAAAGGAAGTACGGGGAGTAATCTAATAAATTGCGCGAGTAGAGTAATGTGGAAAGGGTAGAACGTAGAGTAATACGGGGAATTTGTACGTGTAGAGTAATGTGTCAGGAATGTATAGAGTAATGTGGTAAGGCAAAAACATAAAGTAACAGTAAAGTAAAGACGTAGAATAATGTAATTTTGGATCAAGGGTAATATAGAATGTATAAACCTTTTAAATATATGAGAGGGAAGGAAGAAAATATGTAGATTAATATGCCGGAGAGGAAATACACTGGTCGAGTAATGTGAAAAGGAAAGTGGGTAGAGTAAAGTCGGGACTTCCTACGGGTAGAATGTCCTGTGAAGGACTCTGTCGAGTAATTTGGTAGAGTGTATAAGTGAAGTAATGTCTAAAAATTGTATATGCAGAATAATGTACCTTGTGAAGTACTTAGAGTAATTTTGGAACCTTCCATGTATAGAGTGATAGGAGAAGTGAGAATACATAAGACAGGGACGTAGTCTTGATGTGTAAAGTCATTTTAGGAATAAGAAAAATTATACAGAGAAATAATACTTGAAAGATAAACGATTATAAAGTAATGAGGTAATGTAAAAATACAGTTACATATTACTCTTACTGGTGTATAGAAATTTTTTTCCCCTCATAAGAATTTATCATAAAATGAACAGAAATTTAATAATGTGACTACGAAGAGTTTGACCACAGGACCCCTACAATTATCTGGAAGTCATTTCTATTATCATTGGTTTCAATAAATTTGAATTCAAATGTATTCAATTCTTTCATTCTAATCAATCAATTAAAAATAATAAAATCCTAAAGAACTTCGAAAAATATACGATAACTCTTGATGGTTATAAGTCTTTTGTCCAGACCTGACACCGTAGAGATTTTACAAAGTCGGTACGTAAAATCGGTGTCTTGTATATAAGTCAAGTCAAGTCAGTGTGTCAGCACAGGTTGAGAAACGCTGGGATACTTAACGTCGTGTGGTCCGGAGGGATAGGTAGTGGTTGAGGGTCTCAAGTGGGTTTGAGTGCAGGTAACTCAGTCACTACGGTAGGTCGGTAGAGTAGGAGACAGTAGGGGTAGAGGAGGACGGGGGTTAGGGAGGGTCGTAGTCTCAGAAAAGGTTACTCAGTTGAGAAGCGTACTCCACCGGTTTCATGACCTCAAAGTCGAAATCGTAGTAAGGGAGGTTTCTTGTGGGTCCCGACTAGAGGAAGTCTTACCTGACCAACCTAGAGGAACGTCAGGTTCCCTGAGAGTTCTCAGAACAAGAAGCCGCGAGTCGAAAGAAGTGTGAGGTTGAGAGTGTAGGTATCTACTNGGGGTTAGGGAGGGTCGTAGTCTCAGAAAAGGTTACTCAGTCGAGAAGCGTACTCCACCGGTTTCATGACCTCAAGGTCGAAATCGTAGTAAGGGAGGTTTCTTGTGGGTCCCGACTAGAGGAAGTCTTACCTGACCAACCTAGAGGAACGTCAGGTTCCCTGAGAGTTCTCAGAACAAGAAGCCGCGAGTCGAAAGAAGTGTGAGGTTGAGAGTGTAGGTATCTACTGGTGATCTTTTTGGTATCGGAACTGATCTACCTGGAATCAGCTGTTACAGAGACGAAAACTTATACGATAGATCCAACCAGTATTGAAAAGAAGGTTCCTCATTCACAGAAAATTAAAGTACCGACGTCAGTGGTAGACGTCACTAAAACCTCGGGGGTCATTATTTCAGACTGTGACAAAGGAGTAGATAAAGGGTACTTCACTACCCTGGCCTACGATACTAGAAGTAAAAGACTTACACCTCGAAATTCGGTTGAAAAAGTGAGAGGAGAAAGTCAAAGTAGTTCTCCGAAAAATCGAGGAGAAGTGAAAGACGGTATTCCCACCACAGTAGACGTATAGATTCCAATAACTATAAAGTGGGCCGTTAGAACTAAGGTCGAACACGAAGAAGGTCGGGTCGTAAAGAGTACTACATGAGACGTATCTTCAATTCATTCGTCCCACTGTTATATGTCGGAACTGCATGAGGAAAAGGATAAACCTTGATCAGACAACGAACACGTCAAGATTGACAACGAAGGACTAGACGTATGTCCAAAGAGTTCTCCGTCCAGTCCACGAGACCATAAGGGTAGAGAGAGTCTTAAAAGGTGTCAAATAACACTAGGTGTGTCAGTTTCCGAAACCGTATCAGTTATTTCGTCTTTATCTACAAAAAGACCTTGAGAGAACGAAAAAGGTATAAGTTAAGTCAAGTCAGCGAATCGACACAGGCTGAGAAAGGGTATAATTGACGAGGGTTTTGAACACAGGGTATCTCGTGTTAAATTCTTTAGGATCACATTATAAAATTATACGTATAGATATAAATCAATAAATAAATGGCGATAAATAAAATGAACGTTAGAACGTATCGAAAGACTTTGATCATTCTGAACGTATTCACTACACGACTCATTATAGAGTACTATCACCAAGAATTTGAGACCACTTCATCGTCTCAGTGGACTTCTTAAACTACTTTTATGTTTCTGGAACTGACGTAGGCTAAAGTCGTTCGGACCCGAAACATACGACATAATAGAAAGGTCTACTAAGACTATCCGTAGTTTCAACTCCTTGATCACGGAATAACTCACAAATGACTAATGTAAGATACACTCTTGTGTATTAATATATTTTTCTGTACTGGGGGTTTAGTACTTCAACCTTATTACGTTTCTAGTACCGACAAAAGAAAGAGGAACAACAACAAGTCAACGATTCAACATAGACTGAGAAACAGTGGGGTACCTAACGTCGTGCGGTCCGAAGGGACAGGAAGAGATCGAGAGTCTCAAACGAGTTTGAGTACAGGTAACTCAGTCACTACGGTAGGTTGGTAGAGTAAGAGACAATGGGGGAAGAGGAGGACGGTGATCTATTTCTGTACGTCCATGAAAAGGTTGTATGAGATTTAATTAACTAAGTACCACTCTAGACCCGTAGACTTTGACATATTCCGGGAGTCGACTAAGATAACATGTCACTTCGACTTCTTAGAGACGGGAAAGTTAAGTCTCCCGGGTGACTGGAGGTCAGTAAACTTTACCTCTCAGTCGACTTTAACTGAAGATGCCTAAGGGTCATATCACCAGAGAAAACTTTGGTCAATAAAAAGATTATTGAAATCTCGACAAAATTTTTATGACTGCGATGGGGATAAGAAAGAGTCTTCACACACGATTCAGTGAAGTCAACACAGGTTGAGAAACACTGGGGTACCTGAGACCAGACGGTCCTAGGAGAGACAGGTACCCTAAGAGGTCCGTTCTTATGACCTCATCCAACAGTACGGGAGGAGATCCCCTAGAAGGACTGGGTCCCTAACTTGGTTGTGGAGAGTCCAGAGGAAGTAACCGTCTGTCTAAGAAATGGTGACTCGAGGGTCCACTCGTGCAGAGTCTTCACAGACCGGGATATTAATACCTTAAAGTACTAACCTCACTTCTTGTTGAAAGAAAGTGACCGGGGAGCCAAAAGATGGATGTTGGATCGTGGGACGACCGTAGATTTCGACTGACTTACGTAGCACTGACTCATTTGAGACCGGTACTTATAACAGTTTTAGTCTAACAATTAATCTGTATGAGTAGTCTTAATCAGATGAGATCAAGATATTCTTAGTCTTCGTTTCATTTTGACACCGAATAAAAGGAAAGTTCTCTTTACAACACTCTACATACAAAACTTTCCGTAGAGGTATGAGTCAATTTTCGTACCGAAACCCAATTTAGATTTCAACTTCTACATAAAAGGGAATCACAAGTCTAATATAATGTAAGTTAATCTTTTCTGTAACCGTCCGAGAACCAAAACTCTTGATAACCAAAATCTCTTGATAGAAATTAGAAGAAATAGATAAAATCTAAAGACATACACTATCTTTACCATGATTAAGTAACCGAAATGTATTATATAACAAGGAGTGTTTAATGGTTCCGATCAAGAGGGTATGATGTTAGAATGGTTTTATAGTGTTTTTATTGAATATTCATTTATAGGGTCTAATTTGTGTTCGTGTATTTTAAGGTTAAGTTTCATAAGTTATCAGATTATGATCCACTTTCGTTTTTATTCTAAAAACATTCTTTACTTTCCTTTTATTTTTATAAACTATTCCTTATTTTTAGGTATCATATATAGTTTAAATACCAAGTGTATTCTGTTTAGTTTGTAGAATGTTTTTGTGAACTTTTTTAAATCATACTAATTACTATAAAATTTCTTAAGTTTTTACTCCCTTTTCTCCTTTTTTGGGATGTCGTGAGTAAAACCTCTTCACGATCATCGTAAAATTAATTTTCGTTCTTGTTCCATTTATACAAGTCATCGACTAGAAATAAATTGAATCAAAACCTTTAAACCCGACTACATTACTCAACTTTGTTTTAGTCATTCATATCTATAGTCTTTCATCCACACTTTTAAATTTCGCTATATTAAAAGACACAACTTTTGGATCTCTCTATTTCGAAACATAGAGTACTAACCTAACGATGTTACATTTATATGTATTTGTACGAGAGAAAGACGGTCGTGATAGGTTAGATTTATCTATTATCTTTTTTTAGTTAAAAGTACTATCAAATTTTATATTTCACAATCTTCATTAAAGTTGTCATTTATACGTTATGGAAACGTAGACCATCGCTATTCAAAGATAGAATAGATAAAGAGAGTATGGTATACTTGAACGACAAGAAGAGTGTCCTAATTGTTTTTGTTTTCTTTATTTTCCGACGACGACGACGCTTCAGCGAAGTCAACACAGGCTAAGAGACGTTGGGGTATCTACCGTCGGGTAGTCCGAAGGGGTAGGGACCCTAAGAGGTCCGTTCTTGTGACCTCACCCAACGGTAAAGGAAGAGGTTACGTACTTTCACTTTTCACTTTCACTTCAGCGAAGTCAACACAGGCTGAGAATCGCTGGGGTAACTGACTTCGGATGGTCCGAGGAGGCAGGTGCCCTAAAAGGTCCGTTTTCTCATCACCTCACCCCACGGTAACGGAAGAGGTTTATTGTTTTCCTGGACCGTGAATTTCTTCCTTGATATAATTAGACTAGGTTTTGTATTTCTAATGTCGTAATTTTTGTTTCGTTTCTACCCAGGGTCGAACACTACTGAAGTGTCTATACACAAAGTGAAACTTGATTATGAGACCTGTAAGGCTCCACAAGGAGAGGTCGGTGACGACGATGGATTGTCGTACACTAGGTCGTGGGTATTACGTTTCACGCCGGTATATTCTCATCTGGGAAGGTTACCCCACCACTGTAGACTTGGATGTTAGGAACTAGGGTCACTGAGGTACTCAAACAAGTTTAGGACACATCACTTACCCCGGTTACGTATTTACGAAGACAAGAACGGAGAAAACTCCGAGGATCTTTCTGACATAAAGGGGTGGGTGCACTTCAAACCACTCCCGTACACTAGGGGAAACCGAGTACTTTATACTTGTTTTTATTTTCTATATTCTCGCTCGTGTGACACATAGTGGTGTCTTTATTACCTTCACGTACAACTGCCGCCTCGGACCACCCGACGGTAGATATCCCAGCGTGTCTCAACCTGTACTGGCTTCGCTGAATCGTCGTCGTCGTACAACTGTTTCTCGAAGGGGATCGGACTCGGGGACTCATTAATGTTACCGGTTTCGGGGGTCGGTTCGATGTTACTCTTTCTTTTTCCATACACAGCACAATGATTTCTTTATCTAAGACTAACACAATACGGTAACTCTAAAACCTTAACAAACATGGTGCTGAAATACAATGGCATCATGTCTTTTTCAAGTAAAATCACAAAAATATCTTGAGTTTTATCGGTAACTGACGGTTAAGTAATACTTCGTACTCTATTCTAACGATGGTTTAACGATAACACACTCCTTTTCAACCATTTCAGTCGATAATCAAAGTAAAATTCATCGTACCTTTTTAAGTTGAGACCTGTAATGTAACAGTGTGACAGTAGTTTTAGTTACCTTACACTTTACAACTCTAATTTTATAATGAGTCACGAGATTCCCAACATCTTATTATCTCGAAAAGGAGTAAGAAAACGTCTCTATAACGGAGATATAAAGAAACCTGACTCTCGGTCGAGTGAGAAATTTTCCACAACGGTGAAAGAGGGACCTCGGTGACCTATTCAACGAACAGGTTGCACTATCTCTCTCTTCTCCCTTCCTCTGTGACCCCCTTCCTCCTCTTTTGTCCCTCTCTGTCTCCATGTTCCCTTTACACACATATAATATTGAACAACTTAAAAAGTCCTGTCTTTCTTTTTTATTAAATTTAAATTATTTCTTTCTCACTTTTTTATCTCCGTTTTATTCTCCAGTTTCTGTCTTACCCCGTCCTATTTTTGTCGTAATGCTTTCCTTTTTTTTATTCTTTCTTTGAATTTGACAACCTACGGACGTACTAAAAGATTCACGGAGTTTCTAAAAAAAGGTTAATCTACTTGTGTTGACTATATTACGATAAGTATTTATTGGTCTAGTAGAGGATGTCGTGTTTAACGTAAAAGTCGACTGATCAAATATTATTTATTTTTAAGTGGTCTCACGTACGACGAACTCTAACCCAGTAAATCTTTGAAGGTAAGGTAATTTTCATTCAGGATGAAGGAACTGTTTCTGGTGATCGACTTTGCAGTTAACGGACAGGATTACCTACTGTGGACATTCATTTTATTTGTATAAAAATTACCTTATCCACCAGTTTTACTGGAATAGAGTTCTATCGTACGTGAAACCACTTATAAATAACGACTTAATTTCTCTAGGATTATACTTTCCTGTCATCAAAGAGAAGTAATAGAAAGGAACGATATATTTCCGTCTTTTAAAAATTTACGAGTTTAATGGAAGTGTCAAATGGTTAGTAACTCATTTTCAAATTGTTTCTATTATTTACGGTACTTATTAAACCCTATTTGGTCGACCAAATAAAGTTTAATTATTGTATTACAATATATAGCTAATATTTATAATTATATTGTTACGACCTTAATTGGTATATAAGAAGGTTGGTTTTAAAGAATAATTTAAATATTTTATATGACAATACACAATGAGATGTCGTAAATCAACCAAACGTCATATAAAAGTTTGTCTATTGTTAAGGTCCAGACTACTTTATACGTTGACTTTACAGTTCGACAGAAAAAAAATTAATTTTATAAACCACTATATGACATAAAAGTCAAGAATTGACCACCTTTCTATAGACATGAATATAACCTATATTCATATTCCAAAGTTAACTACTCTCTACTTTTCGACTGTATTCTATACCATCGAATACATCTTTAATATCCCCGGTCGAGAGGCAGACGTCGGGGTGTGTGACGAGATCGACCAGGGTCCGACTACCCCGGGCACGTTCCTCTCGGGAGACAGGACCATTGAATATTCTAATTTAAACCAACTCCTACCAAGACTCTTTCGTATAAGTAAAATAAACTCCATACGGTAAAACTTCTAATTCTGGTATCGTAAAATAGGAATTCGTATTTCCTTTAGAAACACTATCAGACATAAAACATATCGTTTTCATACTTAAGACTTCGACTTAATAGATACCCCGGACATGTCTCTTTATCTAGAAACACCTTCGTAAATATCGGTCAGTCGAACTTCTCAGAGTTTACCTGGGATGGTGACTCTTTAGTTCTCCCGTCATGTGATCCCCCTTGACTCTTTCTACCTAATTATGTTCTCACGACACTATTATATGTTGGTTCTTCCCAAGGAAATCGTACCTAAAGTATTTTATTTACTTCTACATCCAAAGAATGTGTGGTGTTTACCTGTCACTCTGCAAACGTAGTCATTATAAAAACTGTGAATCTCTTCTTTCTGCCGTGTAATTGTCTACTATCAAACTCATACTGGAACATCTCTTACAATTGAAATTACTTTAAAGATTGTGAATTTTCTTTATTATGGTTTAGGGTGTTCCCTTTTTTTACGGCCTCTATAAGATTCTTAACGAAAACTACACAACTTCATCTAAATGTTTTGGATTATAAAAGTTTAAGACTTCCTAGAAGACTTTAGTACATTAGTGACAAAAATTAAAAGTTCTACTTATTTAATTCAGGGGGTTTTAAGTTTTCCGAACCATTCTAAGGATTGGGACCTATAAACATGTTAATAACTCCGCCCCGGAACTAAGAAACGTCTCTTTCTATGTTCGTAAGGGAAGTTTAAAGACACGACACGACGTCCTTAATATTGGTGACGTCAGTTAAAAGGTCGAAGTACAAGGTGTAATGTCTTCTTCACAAACCCAGACTAGACACACGTTTAATGGATAATGATGAATTTTTTTTTTTAGTGTGGTGTTGAATTACAGGTTTTATTGCTATTTATAAGTAACCGAAATTCTTTAAACCCTCATCGATTCGACTTTCAAAACCCAATCCCATAGATTCCTGTGAGTCAGTCTTCAGCCGAACTCGACGTTAGTTGACTTTCAAACTCGACCTATTAGAGGTAAAGTCTAGATGAAACGAGTGTCCTGATCGTCTAACGAGTCTCGGATAGGTGTCTCATCGACCGAAGTGGGTCTCACTCTCTAGATTCTAATGGTTCCTACTTTGAAGTTGAGGATAATATAGGATCGGAGCCTTTTGTATGACTGAGAGGGTCGTATAAGATAACCAGGATATAATTGTCTTGATCAAGATTAGTTTACACTCTTCTCTCTGTGTCTTCTTACTTCTGGATCTCCGTTCTAAATACTCTTATTTGAACCTCCGACGGATGGTGTCAGACAGAGTACCAGAGTGCTAAGTACAGTGGGGGTGTGTGTTTGTATGACTGGGTGAGGGCTTCAGATGTTTTCAGAGTAAGGCAATGTCGTTCCGAAAGATCAAGAGTAATATGTTTATTCTAGATCTATTTTTACCCCGAGGAACTGACTGATACCAAGAAACCGAGGGACTTACCTCAGAAGGAGTTAGAGTCATAGATACTTGATTTCTGTGTTCCATAGACGTGTGCACGTTCGTGTGCGTGTGTGTATGGGGCTTGCGTCTTCCGTGTTCTCCTGACGACATCCTGGCGAGTGCCTCCTCTTTCGTCCTTTACGTATCTTCAGTGACAAGAATTGTTAAGACTTTAGATCGGTCCGTCCAGAACCGTCAAAGACACAATCCCCACCCGGTCCCTTACTATGTCGAGACGGGGGACCCGACAAAAAAGTGGGAGACTCATAAGAAAAAAAGGGGGACTCTTTACCGGTCATAAACATTTGTTTACAAAAAGAGTCGGACGAAGGGTGGATATCGTCAAGTCTCTAAGTTTCCGGAGAGAAGTAAAACATAAGAGATAGGAAAATTGAAGTTCCACTGTTACAAACACACGAACGATTCAACGAAGTCGGTACAGACTGAGAAACACTGACCACTTGGGTGATAAGGAGACAGGAACCCTAAAAGGTCCGTTTTTATGACCTTACCCAACGGTCCGGGCGAAGGTCCCCTAGAAGGGTTGGGTCCCTGGTTTGGGTACAGAGTAACAAATAGTGTTATATTAAGAGAAATTTTTTGGATACCCGAAGGATATTTCGATAACTGAAGTCAGGCGATCTGTTTTAGGTATATTAGTCAGGAAGTGATGGAACTCTAAGAATCTTTCAAGGACATCCGGTTGTATAAATTATAAGTACCGTCGGGATAACAAATTACTCCCCTAAGTACTTCGTGTCGGAATTGTAAGAATTTCCTAAAAAAAAAAGGACTCCGTGGTGAGTTTTAGAAGGACTCGAAAATTATGTCAAAAAGTCAGTGTGTGAGTCACAGGAGAAATCTAGTCCTCAATAGTTTCACACTAGACTCCTGTGGACCTCAGTTCTGTGAATGTCTCTCAGGTGCTCCAGCTTGATAAAAGTTTTATTGTGATTCTGCACTAAACAAAAAGGACAGAAGAATAGGGTACGTCATCTTAAAAGGACTCCGATCTGGATAATATAGAAGGTCCGTAGAAGATAGTTCATAATTTTTTTTTAACGTTTGTACATTTTGTTAATGTAAGATAAGAAAACAAAAGTTTTTATAAAAATATTTTTATATAGTAAAACAATGGTACATACACACAACAAAATTTAAGGAGTTAAAATTAAAGACTTAGTCATATATATATTGTGTGTATGTTTTTCATAAACCCCAGTAACATTGTCATATTTCCCGGGATTCTCTTTTCAGAAACTCTTTATGGTGAAATCTAACACAAAACGAATGTCTTCACACACACACAAGCTGTATAACCAATGTAATCGATAATAATATTTCCACGAGACTTTATCTTACACACGAACACACGATTCGACGAAGTCAGTACAGGGTGAGACACACTAGGGTACCTGACGTCGGGAGGTCCAAGGAAACAGGGACCCTAAGAGGTTAGTTCCTAAGACTCTTGTCATATTCGTTGTCGTTATTTTTTATTAGATTTTGTTTTATTGTGTATCGGATATGATGTTTCTTATTGTCTTGTCTGACGAACTGGTTCTCTACTTGTCGTCATGATCCTCTAAAAAATTATTAAGGGATCGTAAGTCTTAACATAAAAAAAAAAGATATCTTATCGTACACCTGGTGTTTCTGGGTTACTACTTAGAAAAGTACACCCTAGGTTGGGTGTCATTCGTTACTTATAGACTAAAAAGAGAAGAAACCCGACTTCTTCACTCCATGTTCGTTCTAGAGTAAGAATGTTGTTTATACCTATCTAGGTACACGTGTTCGGATTTGGGTTGGTTGTTTAGTCTAACTTTCCTTTCTCATCCGCGTCCTGTGTGTGTCCGTAATACAAATGTGGTATCCTTTGTAAAAGGATCTTCGACCTCGGTATAGAATGATAGACTTAGTCTTATTAAGTGAGAAAACAGTAGAGGTTGGATCTGTTTTCTGTTGTTTGTTTTAATTGGTCTGACAACATAATTGTACTATAGTATACGGTAGGATTTCAATAAAGGTTTCTTTCGAAAAAACAATTTCAAGTTCAAATTTTAACCTATAATTTACTTCAACTAAGAACTCATTCTAAAGTTGTGACAATCCACTTTGTGACTCATAGAATTCGAAAGTCTAGTAAAACACGTAAGTTCTTTACAGACAGTGAAGTGAAATCAAGGTACGAGTTAGTAAATCTTGTTTTGTGTTGTGTTGTTTTTGGGGTTAGGTAAGACGGTCGAGTTGTTTTCCGAAACACACCCACACACAATCTTTCATTAATACTCCAAAAATAAAGTGATTAATAAGAAGTCGGAAACTTTACAGTCACACCCAGTTTCATCGTCGGTTACAAAACTTGGTCTAGACTTAAGTTTATTCCTCCGGTGACGTCCTTATTGTTCTTTTTCTTAGTTGTCTCTTCATTAAAGTACAATACTCACTGTCTTTTACTCTGAGTTCCAGTGTCCTTAAATTTCAAAGATAGGTCTCTTGAAGTTTTTGAGGTTTCACAGTACGTTTTAAATAAAAAAGCTATACTGTACTAACTGATACGGAGATATAGGTGTGAACTACAACGTTTCGTCATATTTCTGAATTAATTACTCTAAAATTTTATAAATTTTTCAATGTTTTAGTGTATCCTGAGAAAAAGGTTCATCGGTAAAACCCTCTAATATTTGAATATGACTTATAATATATTAACGAGGTTTATAAAAGGAACTGAGAGGACTCTTTAATAAAAAACTCGACTAAAGTGTTTAATCTTCTGATTAAGGTGATATTGTTTTAAAGTAAAAACGTTTATGATACTATAAAAGATTGAAGTTGTCTTTCCTTCATGTAGGAGACTCTTCTCTTGTACTTATTTGGACCGTTTAAGAGAATATTATTGATTATACGTACTTATACGACTAAAAAACAAGTTTTTAATTGTTGTTCCAATCATCTGAATCCACATAGTGACTAAAGGGACAGGGGTTCGGTAGTCCTAGTCGATTTAAATGTGTTATTTTCGTTTCGTCTAACCTCATTTCACTAAGGTAAGTAAAGTCAGTACGAGTACTGACTATGGACCACAGTACTGGTTTAACTAGTATCTTACCAGAGGTAGTTAGAAACGTTGTCATCTTAACTCGTCTAATCAACACGACACCGGACAAGTAAAGTGGAAGAGATCTATGTCGAGTTAGCTCTCCTCATTCGATTAGCTCCTATCACCCTAGAGAGACTGAAATACTGTTAGTGAAGAGGAGAGAAAAAACAAGGGTTTAAAACTCAGGCCATCCAGATTACGCAGGAACGGAGAACGAAGAAGCACGGACCTGGAGTCTGGACTTGCGAACGGTAGTAGAGTCCGGGGAAGGGTCTGAATTATAGACTCAGAGTTGCAACCAAATTGTTCTGGAGGAGGGTGAGAGTACTAAAAAAACGTGAAATTTAAATTCTTCGTGACCAGACCGGTATCGGTGAAGCCCCCAACTCCCTCGAGAGGAAAAATCCGTTCACGTAATAAATATTCTTCTAGACTGTTTCAAAGATACTGATCTCTGGTCCTTTCCGCGAGTTCTTCTTATGTGGTTCTCTCGTTTAGTTTATTCCTAAAGTCTTTTTAAAGAGATATTGACTAGGTTTCATAGTGGAAGTAATTTTAGACTTGATAAAAGATCTTGTGAGAAACGTCAAATGAAACCGAACGGGTTAAGGATTGTAAAAGCGAGTGATGACAGGTTGTCTTTATTTTACACTTGGTATTCTCACTCGGTATCTACATTGAAATTTAAAAGATAACCGGTGTAATTTGTCTAAATTACTATATCAAATATAAAAAAAATGATTCAGAAGTTGTAGACCACACATAAAATGGGAATGTCGTGGAGTGTTGATCTTGACCTGTGTAAAGTTCAAGAGACCTATTTATACATCGGTACCAATGATATAACCTGTCGTGTCAAGATCGGGTTTTTGGTCTTGATAACGATTCGGATAAGAGGGATTTAGGACACACAAGGTGAAACCCCGGGTATGAAATTGATGAACACAAGACTACATAGTAAACCTCCGAAGATAATACAAAATTTACATACACACACACACAAATACTAAAAAAAGAAGAGGTTAAACTTTGTACAGGTTCATGACATGGATACTGAATTGACTCTATTATTGAAAGACCACTCAAGATGGGGAAAGGTTAAATGATATATAATTCAACATCGGACCCAATTATCTACGAAGGAGAATTGTATAAGGAGAACGGATAAGGATCTATTAAATCTTACCTATTTTGAGTTGAAAGGTCCATGGGGTAACACCTAACTTATTGTACCTCCGACATGAAGGAGATCAAAAGTTAAAGAGAGAGACATTGATCCGTTTCATTGTCACAGAGGTAACGTTCAACACTCTTAATTCCAGTACGTACATGATATGTCAGGTATTGGACTTGATACCCAAGTTATTTACGGTATATAGTAATTAACATCAGAGGGAAATTGTAATTATTGACTCTCCGATTTTTACTAAGACACTGGGTCCTACCCCCGATCCGTACCTCATCTAATATTCTTACGATTTATGAGTATAGTTCGGGAAACTTCTGATTTTGGTCATAGAATACAAAATCCAAAAACAAAATCGGTGAAACCAAAAAACAAAAAAAAAAAAACATGATTCAAGACATAATCAGTTCTATTTCATCCAATAAGACACCGTTTATTTACTTATTTATTTTAACTTCGGAGTCTCTACATTATGCTTCAAAATTAAGAATAAAGTTCAGTATCAGACTACACAGAGTCCACCGGGAGACACCCCTGCCGGGAGGTTTATCTCTGAGTCCCTAGATCAGGGAAAGGTATTACGACATGACAGTAGAATTGTGGGTCGGAGGTTCTAAGGGTTTTGTCTCACTATGTTTCGTGCCCATTACTCGGTTCACATATTTGTTCAGGCCTTTACCGTGTGTAATAATGACAAGTATAAGGTAACTGGTTTTATATTAGTATTAGGGTTCAGATGGAGCTACGGGTCTCACCCGTGATCTTTTATTAAACCTTATGTCTATTGTGACAAAGATCGTGTCCAACTATAAAACACGTAAACCTTATGTCTTACACTATAAAATTTCTTTGTAAAGGGGGTTCACAGACCCACACATACCACCGAATCCAACCCCTACCTTACCTGACTTAGTTTCCGAATATCTACCCTTTTTACTTTATGGTCCCAAAATACATATATTTTTACTTTTAAACTTCAGATTCCCTTTTATGACTAAATAGAAGTAAATTATTACAGAGTACGAGTAAATCAGATCCTATCAAAAATTTAAGTAGTTTACGAAAAAGTGAAAGACATTTAATAGTATAATGTAGAAGTGTCGTGGAACACTGTCTCCGCCATGAAAAAGGGGGTAAAATGTCTACTCATACTTAATTCATAACCGTCCAAGTCACTAACGGTAGGTTCCACAGCTCACGGTTTTCGTCCTGAGGTGGGTCCACGGTGTCCCGAGGTCGGGTCAGAGGGAAGATCCGACCGTGACGAGGGTCACGTTGCCCTCTACGGTCGGGTCTGGGACCCCTTTGTGGTTGGTTTGTTCAAGTAACACAATATTCCAAGTGAAGTTAGGAGTCGGTCAAGATCGATGAGTCAAATTGATGGTACCTAACAAAGAATAAGACGAAATCCCTGGTATCTTTTCTGATTAGGATGAAAACATAATTGAGAAAATTATCAACCTCTGTTAATCTGGACAGGTGGTTGGGATTAAGAAATTTTTATAAAAAAAGGTTTGTAAGGAGTTACTGTAAACGTCTAAAATGACAGAAGTATAGTATCAGATCAAATTGTATGGAAAATTTTGAATTGTGAGTGTTACCTTTGGTCACAACGTGTACACTAGACTCTACCGAGGGAGCTCGTTCTCACTGCGCGGCGTACAGTGTAGGGTAAGAAGTGTGGAGGACAAGGACTACTGAAAGAGAACGACGACGTGGAGTGAGGAACCGGGACAGGGTGAAGGGACTCCCGAAGTATATAACCCTTGGTAGACTTTTAAATTTTATTTGAGACATTTAAACAAAGAGACACCATTAGAAGTTTGAGGTTTGAAGACTCACTGAGTCATCCGTGACTACAAACAAGTCTTTATAAAATGGTTTATCAGAACTGATGTATGACGGGGTACTCAAGTATCTTTTCATACTTTACCGTTTCCTTTAGAAATAAAATGTAAAAGTTAAAATTAAAATAAAATGTGAATGATACACGGTCCCAGACATTATATCTTACCTAATTTTACTATTTGTTTTGTTAACACCAGAAACGAAAGTACCACGATACTCATATTATTCTGTCTGTAGCGAGTTATTATACGTTCATTTATATTTCAGTGTGGTCACTATTTACAAAACTTTCTTTTATGGTTCATGAAACTCTTCCGTTTCTCTGGAGAAGATCTGGCCTTGATTAAACTCCTGTGTCTATAAACATTAGACTCAATAGATCCCACCGATCTTGGGGGTACAGTACGAGATAGGTAACATGTAAGACAGATCGATTTCCTTTGTTTTCTACGGACAGGATCTTTTCAAAGAGTGTGTCACCTTAAACGTCGTGTTTGTATTATCGTTTGTATATATATATATTACTCATTTTGTCGGGTACAAGTTGGAAGTCTCTGTCTGTTAGACTATCACTAATAGAATGTTTCTTTGAGTACACGACTCTTTCGTCCATTCACATGTCACCTGATCTTTCCTCTTCATTGTATTAGATTTCGTATTAAACCTTTTATAAGGTCGTTGGACCCAGTAATAATTCTATAACTTCCTTCGTTTCCGTTCGAAACTCGTTTGTCTCTCTCTACTATAAACTTTACCTGACTTACTACCATGTGTGTTACGGAACTTCCGTCCTTTGTCCTTCCTACCGTACAGGACTGGAGTCAGGGGTCCTCGTTAGTGTGTCTGTTACGAATCCTGTCCCAGACACATGAGTACTCTTTGGCAGCACGGAAGAAGTGGTATTCTTTGGTTCACGCTACGGGCGGGGGTGGGGGTGGGGGACTGGGACGGGGAAGTGGATGTACGCAAGAGGATACGACGGGTCGAATCAGGAAAACCCAGTGTAATCGAAACACGTTTAGTTTCAAGACTTTACACCGAAAACGGTTAATTTTTTTTTATTCTCTTTACTCATAGACCACATGACATGACAAACGTTCTCTTCGACCTAAATACATGGCGTTTTAAATGTAACCAAAAGACGAAGACCTTTCAGAAGGGAACTAACTGGAATACCAAACCCCATACAAATTGTAAGACTTCTGAAATCCACTATTCAACGTGATTACCTTAAACTATGGGTTAGTGAACGAATCAACTGTCGAAAATGTCTCGTTTTATCATTTAAAGTTTAGACGAAAACAAATTGATAAGACCGAGAAAGGTTCCAGTCACAATTATTCAGGTGTGGAGCTGACTTTGACTGTCGCGCATTCAGGAGATTTCTGACTCTCTTTGGAGTCTTTCCACACGTTATCTGAAACCGAAATTTTATTCAAACGATTTTTGTCCGATAAAGGGTATGGTTTTAATGTCGGTTGACAGTGTAATAAAAATTTTCAGATTCCCGTTAAGTTGAATTATACTGTAAAAGTTACCCTACATGAAGACCTCATGTTTATGAAGACATAATATTTTAGGAAATCACGAAGGAAAAGTCAGGAAGTCATAGATCTACATAAAGAGAAGGGGAGTTTAGATACTAATCCGTCTTAAAGATAGAAAAGATAGCTTCTGTAAATTTGTCTTACATCTAAAGTCCGAATAAAACAGATACTGAGATTTTTACGTTTCTCGAAGTAAAATTATATGAACTAAAAGAAATCTCAGTTGTAAGGAAGAACGTAAAGTTACATTACTACATTTAGTCGCGTCTGTGAGTCTCGATAGACGTCGAAGACGAAACCAGGGTATAATACGTGGAGGAGGTGTAAGACGTAACAAATAGGGTTAGTGATAATGTGATTCACTTATTTGTAACAAGATCAAATGTACATTTCGTCGAAGACTTATCTTTTCTAAGTACCACTAAGTACTATTGTGTCTTTTGATATGTTGAGGGTAGTCTGGACAGTATGGCACCTCAACATAAAACAAGTCAAGATACGTCCTTTAACTTGTGGGGAATTTGAAGTGCATTTTGTGTCAAGTGCACCGTAGTAAAATCTCTGGTCGTCAGAAAGCTTCGGGTTGTGTCAGACAGAAGGTCGAGACCTTCTCTTGGTGGAAAAGAAACTTGTGATTTCCTGCGACAACCGAAAACACCCCAGACACGTCGTATTTTTACACGTGGAAACTTAGGCTCTGACTGTGAGTCGTGACACTCTTCCGAAGGCCTTCCTCGTCCGCGTGAAGAGCACCGAGGAGACACTAGACTCTACGTACGACAGAGGTGCCGTCTACGAGCACCTCACGTTCTCGCTACCTGAGGAGACGGACGGAAATTAAGTGGAAAAGAGAAACGGGAAGGAAGGTGACTGGAGGAGGGTTCAGGGGGAAGGGAGGAGAAACGAGGGGAGAGACAGAAATGTGGGAACGGGGAAAGGGGGGGTGGAGAAAATACATCTTTGGATATTTTATCTTACAAACATGGTTCTAATCCATTACGTAAAGGTAACACGACGGCCCACTACACGAAACAGTCCGGTTATAATGATACGTCGAGTGTCTTGGTGTCTTTATATAAAAAAAGTCGATCTCCTCTTAATCTCTATTGGGACACTTCACCAAAGGTTTAACATAAAATCGTCACCTTAGAAACCAAATTTCTTTTAAGATGTACCCTAGTATTATATATTTTAACTACTTTCACTTCGACGAGAAACTTTGTTTCTTCCTTCTTCCCGGGTCTCAAGGAGTAGGAGTTGGAGGAGGAAGGGAAGTTCTTTGGGACCAGAGGAACCCTCCTTTTGGAACTAGAATACGAGAGAGAGGGGATAGACTCCTGGTCTTTCTAGTTTATAAGAGAGGGTCCATTGTATGGAAAATTCAATGTTCCTGTCTTGGTGTTGGGTCGTAAGATATAGACCCTTAGCATCCACTAAAACAAGAATAGAATTATTTTACACTTAAGTCCAGACTACTTTTGTGTCGCACTGAACCTCCCTCCCCACCTTATCAATGTATTGAGGTTGTTTGTAAATGAATCCTAAATATGACGCGATCCGTCACTTGTCCACAATGTTTATATTTTTCTTTCTAAGTAAGGAAGTTCTACGAAATTCAGGTCATCCATCTTTCTACGTATTTTGTTTTCTTTTGGTATGGGACCTCAAACTCCTCTTATTTTGTGTCTTTCTTGGAAGGTAGAAGGGACACCCCAGTACCTTTCGAACTATCTCTTCCATCGTAAAATCGACCTTATACCTTTCTATCCTCGACTGGTCCTTACCCTGTGAGTCTGTCATCTACGTCGCACCGGGTCTGCACACCTCTTTACTTTGAGACCGTAGTCAGTCTTAGAATCGGTCATCGAACCACACCACACGGTATACCATCAGTCTTAACACCCCTCGCCCCGACCTCTCCAGTTTTCCTGGGTTGTAGATAATTGAACCCCTTTTAGCCTTTCTTAAGTTCTTAAGACTCGTCCTTTTACCGCATGTTCAATCTTTTTAGTAAAATGTTACTCCTCCTACGTTTAATCTCGTCACTGCCACTTCCGCTACTACTTGATGTCTCAGGTCTCCTGAATCAATAATTATATAGGACCCTACTACTCCCTCCCATTCTCTCTTCTATCCCGGTCCAAAGATCGACCTTGTCAACCCGTCTACCAACAGTCAGGAATCCGTTATATCTTCCCTCTAGTCCAAAATCCGAGACTCTTTTCTTACTAACCAAAACTTATATGACTCAGTCTCCTCTTATACACCTCAACACTACTTTTTCAGAACACGAATGCTTCTCTTAGTCTCCAGAATTTTCTCCCATCCCTCCGCCGGTCTCCCACGTTACGGTCGAAAAATACACCATTGTTTTTGGAACCCATTCTAAAGAGACTTTCTGGTGTTCCTACTTTTTGTGTTCTCTCGCTGTCCTCCTCGGGGACTCCTGAGGTTTGAGATTCACTACCCATATCTTACCTGTAGAGTGTTTGTTCGGACTCTTCCATAGTGGTCTCCGTATTCTATTCTCTCTCTTGACAGCACCTTTGGTTGGGTTTACTTCTTTCTTGGACTAGAGACACTGTAAGGTGACTCTTCGGTCAAGTCTACTCTTGACTTGTAGGTAGTGGATGATACCAATGTTCTTCCGACCAACACCAGAAACGACCGTCCAATCACCTCACTGCCCTTGTCTCCTTTCCTACATTTCATTCTTATAGAGGTCACCTCTATAAGTAAGATCCAACCATAAAGTTTCTTGAATTTGGAAACTTCCCTTCCCCTCTATGTCCGAAGATCGAGTTTCTGGTACCTTCCATTGTAATTCCAAAAAGATAATATTATTCTCTTTGAACTCTCTCTGGTTCCTTTGACCTTCCGATTTCTAGGTCCTGTCTCTTTTTTACCGTTTTCCTCGTATCGGGGTTTCTGAGGTTTTGGGACCTCCATCATTACCAGACCTTGTCCTCCTTTTACCCACGTTTAAATCTACAAAGGATCGTCACTTCAACTAGACACTGTTGAAGAGTCTGACGACTTACGGTCTTCACTCTCTCTTCCCCTTGTCTCAAACTTCTGTGTTCAAACCTTCTTAGGGACTTACATTTCCGACTCCTGCCCTTCATGTACCTATTTCTGTGTATATTTTTGACAGGTAAGTACAACTACCTATTGACTCGAATCTCTGCATCCAAAGACCAAGGTTAGATCAAAATCCCTCTACAGGTAAGAATTAGGATCGGAATACCCAACCTACGTCGCTGCAAGATGGGTTTACAGTTCCCCTGTACTTCGTCTGTTCTTTCTGTCACACGTAAGACTTTTAAAAGTTTCAACAATTCTGTGAGTTGAAGGGAGGTCTTCTAAATTGGTAGAAGAGTCAAGGTAGGACTGAAGGATACGGGAGGTCCGTCTCTGTTTGGTTGAAAGGAGAGAAGGACGGTCGTCGTAGAAGAAGGGTGAAACGTAAATGAAAGTTGAGGGGAAAGGTCGCAGTAATCCTCCTTGTTGTGACCCGTGGAGGAGACAGACGTCCGACCGACACAGGTATCTGCGGTGGACGTCCGGTAGTCTCCCGTCTATTGTAGGAGAGGTGACCATCTTCTACTATGACCTATGTAGTCGTGGTTGTGAGGGATGGAACTATACTAGTCAATTACCGTTAGCCAGAAATATTTTCGGAGTGATTTAAGTCCACGATAACGGAGCGTCTCACAAGAGTGGTGATCTTAGTCACACACACACACACACACACACACACACACACACACACGCACACACACACACACATCCCCCCCGTAGTTTAATTCAGTGAAGGGTGGATGGAAAAACGATAGTTGAACCTTTAGTAATCATGTTTACTACCAAACGGATTGTTATCGTTACGTTAGTTTTGTTGACGTAGGTAGAGTCACTTGGTACAGTGACCGAACCCATAAGGTGACCGACGATTAATTGTTACCGTGCGTAATTACCGGGGTCGGTGTCCCAGTCGTGTCGTTAGCATGACGATGTGACGTCCGTCTTTACTATCTATAATTTGTGAAAAGAGGTCGGGGTTCCTTCTTCCCCCTTTATTTGTAGTGAACTGTCGACTATAGGTTACCTTTGTTGAGAGATTTCGTCGTCCGAAGGGGTTTGGACTCTCTTTCATGACATGCTTTCACTGAAGGACGAAGGTCTAGAGACTCGTTAAAATACGACTTTAAATTATCTTACACTTTGAATCAGGACTTCTTCCTGACTCCTTTTCTTTAGTGATGGCACACTTCAAGTCTCCTCCCGACCGTCCCCGTCATACCGTGGGTCGAGAAGACGATTTTGGAAAGGAAGGTCGTCGACATGTCTTCACCCAAAATTTCGGGATTTTTTTTTTTTTAGGGGGAATCGGAAGGTCTCGTAGGGATCACCTAAGAAGTCCTCGGGGTCATTTCCTTGGTAACCCAATGAACCGGTTCTACTGGGTTATTGATTGAACATACCACGGGAGTCCGAAACATGTCAAGGTTCGTCCGTCGTCCACGGGTAATTTATGAACAGTCGATTTACTTATTCGGCTGAGGGTTGACAATCGGTGAATCGGGACTGATCGGATAGTCTAATGGCAGACACGGATGGGACTCGTCAGAGGTCTCTCCGTCACTCTTCTGTCTCCCCTGTACCCCAGTCCTTTGTCGATCCCGCCCTCCTCTCCTCCTAAGACACACTACCCGGAACCCGTGGACGGTCCTCTTTTCTACTGGACTATTCCCCCACTCTCGTTTCTGGTGCAACAGACCCTTGGAGTCTTCCGTGGACCCCCGTGGAGAGGGAAGACCCCTACTTGAACTTAAGGTCGGGGGATAAGTCTAAGACGAAAAGGCAACGGAGAGGGGACCTCAGAGGCTCCCTTCGTCTGACACAAACAAACAATACGTGTCGCGACGTTATGTGTTTGTCTAACTGTATTTAAATACGGTCGGAAAGAACAAATTTTTGTACTTAATAAGTTCTTTATAATGTTATAATTAATCTTTAGTAATTTTATGCTCACAACCCCCTCCCTCGTTACTCTACCACGTAATCGTTTTAGCGTAAATCGGGTTTGTATTTTACACGGTTTCGACGAATTAGTAACAAAACTATCAGTTTTATGGTATTGTGGTCAAAGTGTCTTGCCCCTTCTCCTTCCGAGAACCTTCGGAGACGAAGGGTAATAATAACCGCTCTAATTAATAAATACCTCGAGGCCGTCACATGACCCACGAGGTCCTCTGTGTTTATTCTGCTCCAAAGACGGGCTTCCCGTCTCCTCGCTTTAGTCTCGTCGTGTCTCAAGACTGTGTGTGTGGGTCGGTCACTAATTACTAGCTCTCTTGCTCCCCGAGACTGAAGAGTCAAACGAGTTATAAAACTCAAAAGTCGGAAGTCTCCTTAGTGTTTCACTTACGTGAATGATTCCTTACGGTGCCTTCTTCATTCAATAGTCCTCGAGATCTTTACTTATTTTATACACTTAGACCTTCCAGTTACAAAGTAAATGTTTGAATCCAGACCTCCTAAGTGACCACTACCACTGATAAAGTATAAACAATACCCAGGTGTTTGGTGTTGACAGTGTGTTTTACGTGTGTACCGCATTGAAGACATTTAAACTTTGTAATGTTATGTCCATTTACACCTATAGTGAATATGCTCATCCTGTGGCCGTGACTGTACACCTTTAGTAAATTTTGTCCCTGAAGTCGCACTAACTACGTGGTCGCGTACACTTTCTTTTTTGGTCCTTTGTGTTACTCAGTCAAGTAGAGTCAGATTCTCCCCGATAAAGCTGTCGACCTAATTGATAAAGTACCATCCCATAGTAAGTCTCAGACGACGTTACCTTGTGGTTATCTTAGGAGCACTGACATTACCTAATGTTCGCGAAAGTGAGTCGTGGTTTTCTACAACTTTAGCTAGTCGTTCACTAATAGTGTGGGACGTCCTATACCTGTCCTTTCTCACTCTCGTCTCAACGCCTCTCGGTCTTAACCTTTGATCAAGTAGGAGAGCGGGGTAAATCGAATCAGATACGGGTCGTTCCCTGGCGCCAGTGCGGGTTTGTGGTAGTCGTGCCTAACAGTGTCCCCGTGTCACCTTCTTCGGTGACTTAGAAAGTCCTTGTGACTTTAACTGTGCTGGAGTCTTGTTCGATTCCTGTAGGTCCGGTCCGACAAAGAGAGAGTGAATCTTACACTCAGGCAGGGTAACATACTAATTTTCAAGGAACAGATCTCGAGGAACTATTACCCTCTGAAACAGAATAAAGGAAGGTTAAGGCCCAGTTACAGGTGTATAATTCTACTTCTGCACCTTCCATCCCGAACTTCGACCGGACGGATCTCATCGCTCAGTCCTTTAGTTTATCCAGATTTGTCTTTGTGCGTCATCGACCTCCTCCTTACTTAGGTCTTTGCTCTCCTCCTGTTCGTTTCCTCTCTGTTTGGGTCTTTTCGGTCAGAGTTTAAGTTCGATCCTTACATCCACGGGAGCACCTAGTCTCAGAATCCTTGTCATTATCAGTGTTTTCTTCTCTGCTCACTTAAGAGACCCCGGACGAAGTTTACCGAAAAGCAAGGAAAAGGGTTAAGAGAACTCACAAAGCAGAGCGTCTCTTGGAGACCGACGACTCCCTCGGAGATTGTCGGACGTGACCGGGGTCATGCGAGTCATTTATAAACACCCCACTTACTGAGTTACTAAAATTAAAGTCAAGTTCAGGTAGATCTCTGGTCGTCTACAAGTCCCTTAGATTTAATTAATGAAGGGTGTTGTGTATATATTTAACTGACTATAATGATTGCCCTCGCCTCTGTCCCCAACCTTGCTTACACTGATAAATATTTTTAGTTTCGATTCACTCCGTCAATATCTTGGAATCTTCAACCCATCAAAAGGTCTGAGTAATCCGCCGGAGGTTTGTTATTAACCGAACACCGGGAACGTGACCAAGTATGAACATATGACGAGTCATAACGGTAGATCAGGAAGACCATGACTAGGAAAAATGGAACACGTAGACTTAGGAGAAAGAGGTGAAACGATTCTGTTCTCTTATACCGAAGTCAGTGAGAAGTCAAGTCCATGTTTATATATAATTGATTGAGAGAGTTGTGTGTGTATATATGTGAGGCGTAAGTGTGTTTAACCCTTTGATCATATAATGGAAAAAGTAATCTAAAAAAAAAAAATCCTTACAAAGAAAATTGAAGACCCTCACCTTTATCCTCAATAAAAATTCCGACGTTATTATCCGATATTATTGTTCGGTCTTTTTTGTTGGTCGTCTGATTTTATTTCCATGTTTAAGTAAACCTTCTTTTATGTTCACATTACTCTATGAACTGGGGGGTTTGTACCGGAGTTAGCGACTAGTTTTCGTAACCCGAAAGGTTTGTTAGTCCTACGTGACATTATATCATCATTGACGGGTCCAATGTTCTAGTTGAACAGTGTCAAACTTAAAAGAACTCAAGTACAGATGTTCGAGACTCATAGAGACGTCGTGTTTTTCGAGTTCTTTCGTATGGAGTGAACTTCTCTTCTTGTATGGTTTACGAAGGCCTGACTAAATAATTGACTAACCGTAGTTCTACCTCAAGTACAATAAGAAGACTCTGAGACAAAGACGTTAATTTCGGATCGAGTCTTGTCTTCACTATTGTTTCTATTGTGTCAGGTCAAGTCTAGGCCCTAATTTTGAGGACAAAGGATGGATATAGAAGACCCCACATTGCATTCGGCTTTTCTTCGTACCGTTGAGGGTTTCCCCTTTAAAATTCCATTCGTCTTTATACGTATGTTAGTGTGTGCCTACGTGTGTACACGAGTATGTTCAGGTCGTGGTACTAAAAATACTGATGAAGAATGTCCAATCCATAATGGAATTTGACGGAGTCACACGCGGTCCGACTAAGTAATTTTTGGAACCCCTAGACTATCCTAGAAGACCTTTTTCCTTTGTGGGGTTCCATGGTATCGACAATCAACTTATCCCCAGACGGATAGACCTGGGCTCTTGGAAGGTTCACTGGTAGTACCACACGAAGACCGTTATGGGTACCACGAGAGTACTGGGACCTCTAGGGTCTCGTTTTTCTCCCTCCCGACGACAGATGATCGGTCTTCCAGGTAGGCCCCGATGTATTGAAAATGATAAAAATAAGTTTTTGAGTTGTCTTGAGTCCTATAGACGTGGAACGGACAACGTTTACGAGAGTGCAATCGTGAGTCAAAGCCAGTTAAGACTGGAGGTACTTTTGAAAGTCACAGGTTATATACAGACCTCTTGTTGTGACATTACTGACGGGTAGTGAGAGGGGTTCTATAGGGAGAGGAGAGGATGTAGTAAGAGTTATGTGTCTGAAGATTTGCGGTTCTTAGACCGATTCCGATTAATCTGGATCACATATTACATTGTGGAACCTAAAGGGTCCACCGCGTTCACCATTTCTTAGGAAGACGGTTACGTCCTCTACGTTCTCTACAACTCAAGTTAGGGACCCAGTCCTTCTATGGGACCTCTTCCCTTACCGTTGGGTGAGGTGATAAGAACGGACCCTTTAGGTTACCTACCTTCTCGGACCACCCGGGGTTAAGTACCCCAGTGTTCCTCAGTCTGGACTGACTCGTGTGTGTGCGATATGGTGTTTATGACTGTGTCAGTTTTCGTCAGTGCTATGGACATAAGTTCATTCACACAGTTTCGACGTCCTTCTCTGTCAAGAAGGGTGGGATAGTAGTACATTCTTATGTGAGGTATCGTTGGATGGGTGTCTACAGAACAGTGGTATTTAAGAAGGGAAACCTTCGGATCGTACTCCCGTTGGGGAGGTTGGGAGACCTATTTTTGACTCTATGAGATATCTAGTGTGACCATGGTGTTTTATTCCATCTTAAATGACGTCGTCCCTCTTTTATCGGTCTCCAGAGTCTTACTTTGGGAGTAGGGTCACAAGAATGACGACGACGACGACGATTCAGCGAAGTCAGCACAGGCTGAGACGCTGGGGTATCTGCCGTCGGGTGGTCCGAGGGGGCAGGGACCCTAAGAGGTCCGTTCTTGTGACCTCACCTCACAAACATGATGAACAAATTTTTATACTTTCGGAGTCCTTTAGACGTAGAACGGGTAACGGTTCCGAGTGTATCTTATACTAACACGATTGTGACCACGATTCAAACCCACAGTAGACACCTGTTTGCACGTTTCCGACGTACCTCAGGACTGGGGAGGTATGGCCTTTCGATGTGGAGGGATTTTAATTTCGGGTCTTCGGTCTCGTCTCCTCTGTTCATTTATAGGGGAAAGGAGTACCGTGGAGGGCGGATTACCCCTAGCATCAATTACCAGACTTAGTTTTCGTTGCAGAACAAAATACCTTACGAGTGAGAAACAATTCGTTTCGACAAACCCGCTTCCCGGTAAGATAACTAAATTTTTAACTAAAGAAAAAGGGGGGAAAGTATATTGATTTTGTGCCGAGTGTTTAGTGTCGAGAAAATAAGAAGACCGACGTTGGATCCGACTTAGAGAGGGTTGGATGAGTGGCTCCCTACAGACTGTCTCCTTCACCCTTGTAAACCTGTCTCTAACAAGTTCTAAGATAATTTCCAAAGTTCACCGAAGGAAACTTGTAAACCATTAAATATAAAGCTCAGGGAACCACATTAATAACATTAATAGTAATTAGTAGTTGAAGGTCTGGGTTAGCTTTATGTCTTGTAACCTTTCCAGTTTCGTTACCTCTTAAGATGATAGGAAGTGTCTTCTATACTCCGTAATTGTAAGACTCCGAGGTGAACACACTGTTTCTAACATTACTTTTGTCTTTTATCGTGTTCTAATTACAAGAGTACTATTCTTAGTAGTATTCCTTTTCTCTTTCACCTCGTTTAAATTGGGCGAGGACAGTGACTCCGTGTCACTACTCGACCCAACTCCCATTTCCCGGCTGACACCGTCGGACCAGACTGGAGCGAGTTCTACTAAGAGAGAAAGAAGAAAGTACCTCATTGTTTCTGTCCTTAGGTTCCTCGTGCCACCCAGTACCAAACCTATTAAGTCACTTGAGGAACAACAGACAGAGGAAGGGAGTTATCGTTAGAGGTCGAGTTTAGTGAGTGAGCTGGAAGTCTGGGTGTAGTGTTGACGAATGATCTTTAGGTGGACGTATAGGGTTTGTCCTGAGTAGTGGAGAAGGGACTTACCTTAGGTAGAGGATACATGTTTTGTACTGTCACGTGGTTGGGGTTTAAGACCTCCGTAAGTATGGACATAAGTTTAGGGTTATACCGGTGGATAAGCACACTAGGACCTTTTCTTTGAACGGAAAAGGCACCGTAAAAGGGTAAACATTTTGTACGCATTATCATGGATGAGGTTTCACAATAAAATTTCTATTTCACTCCGTTATATGTATTTGACGAATCGAGAATCCTTCATGAGTTATTTACAGTCGAAAAAAAAAAAAAAGTGTTATGTTAGGGAGATAATAATGTTTCAGGTAGGTCAATGAATTTGTCTTTTTTATTTGGACCATTGATAAGATATAAAGAAGTAGAGACAGTGGGAATGTATTCGTCTTATCCTGGTATAAGAAAGTCGTTATTGGGGGATTGGAAGGAGTCAAGAAAGGAAAATTAAAAGTAACGAAGACTGAAGTAAGTCTGGGAATCATGAAAAGGGACATACTTAAATTACTAGTATAAGAACGGAGATCAGAACAGGGTAAGATTTGGTAGTCGATGTGACCTCGGTTTTAAGAGAAACTTTCGTATTTACAGTGTTACGGGAAGATACCGAAGTTAAAGTAGTCACCGAAAGGCCGGGTGGAGGATATCGAGTCTAACGCATCTGTCTGTATATTCCGAAGGACACTGGGTCGGGATGTGAAAGAAGAAGGGTAGGAGTGAGGAAAAGTCGTGAAGGTGTAGGGGGTATGAGGTCTGTATAGGTTAAAGGAAGTTACGTCGTATCAAGAGTCAAAAGGAACGGAGGGTGGGAAAGTCACGACCAGGGAGATGGACTTTAGTTGTAGGAAGAGATAGACCAGTTGGGAGGATTAGGAATTCACTGAGTCGTGTCCGTAGTAGCGAAGAGTCCGAGAAGCTCTTCGGGAAACGGATTCGGGAGAAGAGGGAATCCATCGACATTTATAAGGTGTATTTACCTTACGAGGAATTTTACGAGGAGAGAGTAATAAATACAACACCAAATAACATACATCCCGGGGTAGGGGGTGGTCCGGTACTTGATCTTTAGTCTGTGACAAGAGAGTTGAGAGTTGGACCAATAATCCAAACAGACATTATGTATCCTCTTCGGAACTTATTTAAGTGTGTAGGACGAATAGAGAGAACGATAGATGATAATATTTACTCTACCCTTCACTTCATTTTCGATTCATGAAGGAGAAACAGAGAACAAGTGGTAAATCTACCTTTTACTCAACCTTTTTTTTACTTTGTGATTTACCTTTTATTTATGACACCTAATAGATACGTCAAGGTTCTAGTAAGTCTAAAAAAAAAAAAAAACGTAACAACTATTTTCTGTTATATCCCGGACGACTTTACGTGGTCGTCCGATTTCTATTGACACCTTTAACCGACTGTAAAAGGTGGAATTTAACAGGGACATATTCTCTTTTTCCTTACTCTCTGTAATACTTTTTCTTTTAAAAATTTCGATTGAGAAATTCCCTTTCCCATGTTCTCGTAACATGATATGTCGATCAAAAGACATTCAGGTAATTTCCTTGGTCCTTTCTTTTTGTATTAAGGTGAACCATTGTGTTTCCACGTCTTCGGTTTCTCCAGGTAAAGTCACCGGACGTCTTTCACACGAGTTAAACAGAGAAAAAACGGTCTCCGTTTGTCGACGGTGCTCTCACCACTTACGACATCGACTCAGGGAGAGAGGTTGGTGACACTCTACTGTCTAAAGAGTCATTCTTTCACCGTCGACCTAAGGTATACCTTCCAAGTTCGTCCAAGGGACCTGTTCTCCGGTGTCCTCGACACGGTCGCCTACCAGAGACCCCACCCCGACTGGGCTTACTGACAAATGACGACCTCCGTCACTGTGACCTCTTTTTGATCTCAGTTCTTTTCTTGGTTTCAAACATCGATCTTTCTGTCATGGCTCCGGACTCCCTCCCTTTCTCCAGTCTTTACCTTTCATTATTGTAGTCTTCTACCCTCACTCACACTTGACCCAGTCCTCCGCACGAAGTTCTCCTTCCGACACCTACTTCGCTCGTTCCCTCCTTCTCCCGTCTGTCTGGAGGTACTCGACGTAAGACACGTCTCCCGGTGACACAAGAGTTTCCTCGACCAGCCCTAATTCGGCGTCCTTGAGAAAAACTCCGTCTTCTTTTATAATAATTTCAAATGAAGTTCACGGGTGCATGGTACTGTGGTGTCACTCCTTTACCTCTCTTTAGTCAGCCTCGGACCTCTCATCTCACTGTACCGGTGTCTTTCGTTTTTCCTTTCTCGAGCCGTGGGATCTTCGGTGTGCTAGTCGCGGGTGTGACCCAGGCGTCGAACTTGTCGTTGGTAGGACAGAAGTAGACCTCTCGGACACCCGAGGACTATTGTGGTGACATCCCCCAGAGTCTGTTGAGGAGGGTGGGAGACGAGTAGAGTCGACACTAGACCGAAAGGGGGTCAGGACAGACAGGGAAAGGACGACTGTTTAAACCAGACAACCAGAGGAAACGAAAAACAAAGTAGAGACATTCTACGACGGAGAGTCGTTGGGAGGAGATCGGTTACACAGGTTCGAACTACTCTTGAGGATACGCGACATAGATCTGGTCCGGGGTCCCGTCTTTCATTACAGAGGGGTTCGTACACAAGTACACAATCCCTTCTACAAGTATTGGTATTCTTAAGAGTTCCCATTGATCTGTTTTGATGAGGATCGAGATCTGTCTTTACTGAATCCCATTAATTTCTTTTAGTGTAAAACTCCTTGTGCCACCAAACGATTCCCAGATATATACGTAGACCGTATATTGTTTTTTAAGACACTTTGTGTAGGGTGACATACAAACCATGGTTTATGATGTGTCTTTAGTTGATTACGAAGGTTTCTTCTACATCCTACTCAATGATCCTTGAACTTTCAGGACCCGTACTTTTACTTTCAGAATCGCTTTGTCCTCAAGGTAAGTAAGGATTAACGTTTACCACGGACCCTAAAACTGATTTTCTTCTTATATCTGTAATCTTTATTATCCAAACCCCCGATGCGACCAATATGTAGTAATCTTACCCTTAAGGATCAACTCGAGTAGTTTTGTTGAAATTTTATATCTCCTTGTGAGGGTCTTAATTCACCAATCGGTAATGACACCTTCCTCAATACTTACTATGGGGGTGGTTTCTTGTTATCCCAATTTTTATAGGTCAATAAAATCTACTTTTTTATGACCTTTCCCTCAACGTTGGTTATGACTTCCGGATTACTTACTGTGTATTCTGTTTTAACTCTACGTTTATATTTTCATATTTATCCACAGTGTTTCTACACTACTAGGCTATGAGTACAGTTTTCGTGATCAACTGTACATATGGGATAATCAATATTTATTCGGGTAATCATTCGGTCTTATGACCTCACCCATCGGAAAGGGAAGAGGTCCCCTAGAAGGGTTAGGTCCCTAGCTTGGGGCCAGAGGACGTAACTCCCGCCTAAGAAGTGGTCGACTCGGCGTTCCCTTCGACTTCTTATGACCTTACCCATCGGATAGGGAAGAGGTCCCCTAGAAGGACTGGGTCCTTAACTTGGCCCTAGAGGACGTAACGTCCGTCTAAGAAATGGTTGACTCGATACTCCCTTCGGGTTCAGGATAATTTAGGACAGAGTTTCGTCCATAGTAGGACCCCGATGATGTCCCCAACTGTCCCGTTCATGATCGTATGACTCTTCGTAAACGGTAGGGTCGTTTGGGTCACGAAAGTCACCACCAAAATGAACACCAAAGACTCAAAATTGATTTGGTCTCTCTAACACAGTGGTCTATGATTCGCTCTGTTCTACTAGTATTGGGCCCTCGGTGTACTTTAAGTATAGGTCACAGTTGTGACTTCAGGTTGTTGGTACACTAAATGTATTTATAAGTTTTCGATGACGCACTTATCTTTCGCATCACCTCGTTGGACCCTACCTTCTCTCTTTATTTCGGTATCAATAAGTGCATCATCAATTCTTGTACCTAAGATTGAGGTCGGACCCAAGTTTAGGATTGGGGTGGTAAATGATCAATTCACTATGACCCGTTAAATACATTGGAGAAAAACGGAACGTTTAAACAACCATTTTATCCTTACAATCACCAGGTATAGAGTATCCGACAACACACCTAATTTATTTAATTGAGTACCTTTCGAGAATTCTCTTATTCCCCGTGTATCGTTCGATACACACACGATAGCTCATATCAAGTATCTCGAATTTTTAGATTTGTACTTCGTCTCCGATTGTACTTCAGTCCAGTACCGTTATGATTAACTTAGTTGTTGATAAAAACTCACACATAATGTAAACCCCGTGAAAGGATCTAAGAACCTCATAAAACCATTTAAGTCACTCAGACATATTTCGTTGGTCTCTTTAATACATGAACATATATCGAGTCGACCATTTCTTAGACGGACGTTACGTCCTCTGGGCCCAAGATAAGGACCCAGCCCTTCTAGGGGACCTCTTCCCTTTTCGATGGGTGAGGTCATAAGATCGGATCTCTTAAGGTACCTGAACATCTCAGGTACCCCAACGTTTCTCAGCCTGTACTGACTCCCTGAAAGTGGAAGTATCTATAGATGTAGGACTTCTGTCTTTTTTTCGATCTCCTACAAACTTTTAATAAGAGAGGAAAGGACCTTTTAAATTGGGTTTTGACAATCCACCCTGATCGGTACGACGATCAGTACCCCCCTACGTATTAAAGGATCTCGACCCACAACATCGGGAACTCTTACTCTTTCCCTTCCAAGCTTTCCTATTGACAGTACCTCACAACCTCCTACTTACCCACTCCTCCTGAAGGTCCACTTCTGTAGTATTTGACCTGACCCACTCGTCCCGTAATGTCTCCCTAATTAGTTTCCTCAGTTACATAGTTTCGGTTACCCTTGATACAAAGAGTGGTAACTTCTTCCTTCATTGTTTCTTTTTCTCTTGTGGTCTTATTCGGTACATCATGACCTAACGTTAACCTACGTAGGTGCACTTGAGTCTAAAAGGTACATGTATCTATTTACGTCTTTATTTGTGTCCGGCTCAGTGACGGTTGTACTCCGGGATAGTGGGAGCTTGTGAAATCATATATAAAGGATGTTTGTTCCTGTAAGAGGACGAATAAGGTCAAGTCTTCCTACTCAAAAGGAAGTCCAAAATCCACGGTCACCCCGACGGTGACGATGGCGGCGTCACGCCTAGACACCGACCTCGAGCGGAACCTCGTCCGAGTCCTCTCTGTTCTTTTTTTCTCTCCTTTTTGGTCTAAAATGGGTGAGAGATTCCGACCGTCCTGTTCTTGGGGAACAAAGACAGGAGATCGGTCTTACTGACCAACGAGAGTTTCTAAAACGACGGGCTTGGGTGACGTGTCAAGGGACTAAACCAGACGAGAACCCAGTTTTGACGTTTTATTTCCTCAACCACCCCTTCCGTTGAGTCTCGACGGAATCGTCAACAAAAAGTACAATCTGAAAGGAGGAGGTAGGTGGACGATAACAAATGTGAAGACAGGAATCCATCGACCACAACCATAAAATTGGTCAGATCTCAACACCAGTACCCATCTCTATTTGAAATCTCTGTGTCGAGGTAGAAACGGTTGTTTCCAGACATATCAGTTTCGATATCAAAAAGATCATCAATACATGTCTACACTATCAACCTAGTATTTCTTCCGACTCGTGGTTTCCTAACTATGTAAGTTTGACACCAAAACCTCTTATGTGAACCCTCAAGGAACCTGTCGCTCCTCTAGTTTGGTCAGTTAGGATTTCCTTTAGTTAGGACTTATAAGTAACCTTCCTGAGTACGACTTCGAGGTTATGAAACCGACAGACTACGTTTCTCGGTTGAGTAACCTTTTTTGGGACGACGACCCTTTCTGACCCCCGTCCTCCTCTTCCCCCACTGGATCCTACTCTACCAACCTACCATAGTAGCTGAGTTACCTGTACTCAAACTTGTTTGAGGTCCTCAATCACTTCCTGTCCCTTCGGACCACACGACGTCAGGTATCCCAGTGTTTCTTGACCTGTGTTGACTCGTTGACTTGTTGTTGTTCTTGAGGTAGAATGGTCCATGATTTTTGGAGTCCGAAAGAAGATTTAAACAGTCGATACTTCCGGTCGAAGGATTGACACGTCAGTCTCTTCAGTGTGTCTCAGATCACGAACCTTCCAACCTTCCCAGGACACAGAAACCCAATTACGAGATAGTAACGGTAGAACTTTAAGAATCACTAAAATAGAAACTTGAACACACTCACTTCAAGCTACCCTATTACCTCGTACAAACACCTGTGTCCTTTAGGTAGGGTATGCGTGGGCGTGCTGAGAAGGAACGACAGGGGTGGTCGTACATCGTAAGTACTCCAAGGTACTCACGTCTTAAGGTCATCTGGGCGTTCCGTACCTTCAAGTTACCCAGAGTTTCGTTCATGTTCCGTTAACACAATATAGACATTGATTCATTCGTCCCTACGGTTGTAGGGGGTTCTTTGGTATGAAAGACAATCCTAGTTTTAAACGAAACTTGTGTCTTTCTTGTGTTACCATAAATTATTCTTTGTGTTTACTGGTTCCTCTGGATAGTTTAGGAATGAGTACAATAAAGGGATAAAGTCGGTTGTTAAATGTGACTTTGACTACTGAATCTTCTTTTCCTTTTCTATTTGTAAGGAAATACTTTATCAGGGAAACGGATAGTCAGGAGACAAACAATTCTCCCCGTTCGATCCCTCATGCCCAGTTTACACTCGTTTCTTTCTTCACTTTATTCTTGTCAACTCAATCAAAGATGAGAAGACCATTCTTGTTTTATATGTCCGTATATACTTGACACATCAAAGTCACTAAGACGTATTCTCAATTTACGGGAATATATACGTAAATTTAACGGTAACGTGTTATATTTCTATGTAATAATCATACTTAAAATGTAAAATGTAAATTGTAAAATAAAAAATTTAAAATGTGAATTGTAAAATAAAAAAATTTGAATCTTGTGGTGATTTATCAATTATTTTTATGATACTGTTCTCTGACTGGTGTCTTCTTTTCTTTTTAGAAACATGAATCAAGAAAATTACTACGAAGAAAGGATTAAAAAATTGTTTCCTTTTCACCGTCAGTGACTCGGTACGGGATGAGAAACGGTGGGTACCCGACATCGGGAGGTCCTAGGAGACAGGTACCCTGAAAGGTCCGTGTTTATCTCCTCTCCCAACGGTAAAGGAAAAGGTCCCCGAGAAGGTCTGGGTCCCTAACTTACGAACGGAGGACGTAACATCCGTCCAAGAAATGGTAGACTCGGTAGAATTGTTCCCTAGACGTAAAAGTAAAACATGATTTGTCACGCATCGATAGGGACAGACAGTGAAAACCGGACTCAGGTTTAGGTTAAAATCTAGGACGCTTCCTCGAAAGCCACACACTACACAAGGACGGGTCAAGTTGGATCGAGTGTTGGATTATTGGTTGGAAAGCGTGGGCTTTGGGTCGTTACTACAACCGGACACCCGACTTTGGGTCTTGTGTGATCTCTCTTCTGATTCTTGACCTGAGAGATTTAAAAGAAGTCCCCGTCCGTCAAACTGACCAACCAGTGAAAAAACAAACAAAAGATAGAAACGTCGTTGTACCGATGAAAACAAACGGATACATAGTCTTCTACCTTTTATGGGGTTATTAAATTAACTGAGAGTTAGATACGGTGCTAAACGGTAGTACCTAAGATGTCTTTTTCGTCGTCTCGACTTTAGTTTGTTGTATCCGCACCGTACGACTAATGTACAAAAGTACACATTTTGACGTATCGTTGTGGTTGAAGGTTCTTGACAAGAACCTCAATATACTTTAGCGTTCATCGTCGTATATCTTCGACGAGTCAGTACGTATATATAAACGTGAACCGACAACGAGTCAAAGCTTAGTAGCACGTTCATGGAACCGGACTTAAATAAGGCTTCGAGACAGTGGAGAGAGTCGGTTCTCTGGTAAATTTTTCATTACGTCGGTAACATTTTTCGGAACACTTTATTACGTATGGTCCTAGGCTTTGATGTATACACCGAATAATCTTACTAGTATAAGTTTTGTCAACTTCTACATAGAACTTAATTATTCAAGGGACCGGGAAGAGAAGAACGGAAATAGTAAAAAAAAAAAGTTTTGAAGTTTAGACTCGTAAAAGGAAACAAGAATGTTTTGGTACCTTTGACTAGTTTAAGACGGTGTAAGAAAAGTTTTGAGAAGACAGTCAAACGAGAATACGAAGAAAGGGTGGACTAGTTTAGTTGTATGCCTTACAGAGTTGAATATTTTACGTATTTTTCTTTGCCTGAGTGGACGACGAGCTTACTACTGTTGTGGTGATCTCTACCGATACTAGTCTCGCGTCGCTAGTAAGTCACCGTATTTTAATTTGCGATTTTAATGTGACCTAGGAACGAATAACAGTGTATTTGAATTTTACTATAAAAGGTTCTTCGAATCCAAATAGGAAATAGATATATAAAAATTTCACCCAAGATATTCTACGTTAATCTTATGTTTTTATTTGTATATGTCTACAAGTATTTAAACTTGGGGAAAGTAAAGATTGAAAGTATCCACATGGACAAAATCGAATACTAAGGATATTAGAAGAGATCCTGTCTTCTTTCTGTGTGTTTTACTACACTCGAATTTTCTCTTACTTGTTCAGAACGGGTTCGTTCACCTACTAAATGTAAACGGTACATTTACGCTAAAAAAACGTCAATACAGAGTTAATAAATACCATAATTTCCTGTCCCTATCGTGTCAACTTTCTTAGTATCGTAGAGTCCCAACCTTCACGAATGTCCAGGACGTCAAGCTAGTGAGTATGTTACCAATTAAATTAAGGTGTCGGAAGAAGGATGTGGTTCATCTGAAGGTCGTACACGAACTTATAGAAATCACTACCGTTTTCCGATGGAGTAAAGTAGGAACTTATTAAGGTAATCTAAAACCGAGTTACATTTCCTGTTTAGAAAGATAGAGAGACATTGACGATATGGATAAGTAACTATTACTTTCGTTCCTGGTACCCAAAATTAGAAACATAATAGTCACGAACACTGTCACAGGTTAACTGTGTATCATCCTGAAGTAAGAGACAAATAATTTATCTTGACTTTATGTCTCGATTTTTCTCGTAGACGGTCCGGTATAATAGAGGTTTGGAACTTCTTAAGGAGAAATCAACACTGAAGCTTGAATGAATAGTAGGACTACGGAAGAGTGACTTACTGAAAATAAACAGTAGAGAAAGATCAATACGACAGGGGTCTTATTTTGTCTTATGACGTTTAGACAAGAGTGTTCATGTTTCATATCACTTGACCGTTGGGGTAGTTGGATTTCTGATGAGAAGTTTATTACGTCGGTTCTTAATTTCATAGGACGCGGCCGTCGATGGAGGATACCCTTCTGTACCAATGAATTGGTTCAGGAAATAGTCTCCGACGACGATGTCCGGTCACCAAAGGACTTAATATAAGTAAAACAAGTCAGAGAGTCAAGACTGAGGAACACTGGGGTACCTGACGTTGTGTGGTCCGAAGGGACAGGAAGTGATAGAGGGTCTCAAACGAATTTGAGACAGCAGGACGTAAGGTTGGTAGAGTAGGAGACAGTAGGGAAAGAGGAGGACGGAAGTTAGGAAGGGTCGAGTCCCAGAAAAGATTTACTCAGTCGAGAAGTGTAATCGACCGGTTTCGTAACCTCAAAGTCGAAGTCGTAGTCAAGAAGGTTACTTATAAGTCCTGACTAAAGGAAATCCTAACTGATTAAACTAGAGGAACGACAGGTTCCCTGAGAATTCTCAGAAGAAGTTGTGGTGTCAAACTTTCGTAACTAAGAAGTCTCGAGTCGGACGAAAAACCAAGTTGAGAGTGTAGGTATGTACTGATGACCTTTTTGATATCGAAACTGATATATCTGGAAACAGTCGTTTCATTACAGAGACGAAAAATTATACGACAGATCCAAACAGCGTCGAAAAGAAAGTTCCTCATTCGTAAAAATTTAATATAATACTTAATATAAGTGTCTAAAATTTTTTGAATAAAACAACTGTACTCGTGTTTTGAAGTCACATTAGAATAATTTTACCCTTTATAGACCCCTACTTACTCGTAGTCTACTCAAGTACAAACTGGGACTGTGATGAATAATTACGGATACATTAGAAAATGTTTCTGGAAAGTGAACTCAGAGTGAAAGGAGACAATTATCCCCTACTTTACAGATAATAAATCCTTAATAGAAAGCTTCCTGTCAATTTTCTCGTCTCCATGGTAAATCACTTAATCCTTCCGACGTCCTCCTCTTTAGACTATTATTCGTCTTCCAACCGTAGGTCCCAAGACAAAATCTATACAATTCAACTTTACGGATAATTCTGTTACTTGCCATTACAGTTCATCCGTCATTTTTGTTTGTTTTTGTTTTGTATGTATACGGTCCTCAAGTCCTCTTTCCAGATCTGACTTTCACACTGTGACCTACGAGTTTTGATGTCTACACATATTCAATACCTTGAGCCTTTCAAAGGATCTCTTACTCTTCTTTTTCTCACAGAGGAACGACGACGACGACGACGATTCAGTGAAGTCAGCACAGGTTGAGACACGTTGGGGTATCTGCCGTCGGGTGGTCCGAGGGGGCAGGGACCCTAAGAGGTCCGTTCTTGTGACCTCACCCAAAGGTAAAGGAAGAGGTTACGTACTTTCACTTTTCATTTTCACTTCAACGAGTCAGTACAGACTGAGAATCGTTGGGGTACCTGACGTCGGGTGGTCCGAGGGGGAAGGGACCCTAAGTCCGGGAGGTTTTAACCCTTCTTTATCGTCACCTCTGGTTTTTGCTCTCTAGTCACCCTATCCTCTCCTTGGTACTCCTACCTTCTCTCATGGTTCTTCATTTACTAGTGATGACATAAGATGACTTAGGACGATTCTCAAACCCATTAAACTCCTCAATGTGTAATCGAAGTCAAGGGTCGAGATCTTTTGACGGACCACACAAAAACGGTTTACAATAATAATGTCTAGAACCATAATTCACCATTTACGATGATAAAATCTAGAACTAAGTCAGTAGGTGTTATAAACAATATTGAAAGTCGAAATTTTAAAGTGGGTTAGTACCGAAATTTTAACTTCAGTACTACCTACGTATTCTTTATCGAAAGGTCCATACTTTAGTTAACTGATAAATCCTGTGAAACCATCAACAGTTTGGTCAATACTACGTAAGTTATTGTCATTATGAGAGAGATTTCCAAAGGGAAAACGGGTTTCCTTATCGTACCTTCTAGACTGGGAGACGGGACGACTTTTTATACAATGAACATTAGTTAAAGGGTTAAATGTCAGATTATTCAGATAGATTTTCTCTTTAATGTAAATAGACTATACTAAAAAGACTTTACTTAAGTACGACTGAGGACTACTAGAAAAATTGAGACATGGATTGTAGAAGTATTATTGTACAAAAATTTTAAGTGTATTCTGACCTCTGTTTAAGAAACCAACACAGGAAATAGAAAATTTTTCATTTTTGACATGAAGAGTAGAAGTCATACAGAAAGTAGACCCGGTTAAAAAATTTAAATCATAGTCTTTATGTGATAGTCAAAAGAAGGGTTAATCTTCTAGATGTTATCGATATTTCCATTAAAAGGATTACTTAGTATCTTGTCATTTGACGACTGTGTTTGGATGTCTAAGTTCTTTAAGTTACTTTGTCTTATTTGTGTTTCTACTTGGGATTTGTCCTATTTGTGTTTCTTTTAGTACGAGTCTCTGTAGTATTAGTTTGACTCCGTTTTGGTTTATAGTTCTTTTTCAGAACTTTCATCGGTCTTTTTTGTTATCTAATGTATGTTCCTTCACTATCTTTATCGACGTCTAAAGAGTAGTCTTTAGTGATCTTTTGTCATCTTTCTAATATAAAATTCACTACTTTTGTCTTCCGTTTGTTGGTCTAGTCTTTTTCGGATAGTTAGGTCTTAAGGTATAAGTCGTTTTCCTAGGAAGTCCTTACTTCCTTTTTAATAGTGTACTTCCTTTTGATTGTCTTAAACAGTGGTAGTCTGGACGACATTTTCTTTACGATCTCCCTCAACTAGTCCGATTTGTCTTCACCGTAGTCTCCCTTTTGAGTCTCGAAATCCTCATTTCCTTCTCGTTGTCTTCACAGTTATAAACCCATTTATATTATCTAATAAAAGAAAATAATACAAGAAATATTATATACACTAAGAACCGTCTCCCTACTTGTGTCAACGAATTTCTCCTACGAGTCCGAACTGAATCAGTAAACTTTGGACTTCTAAATTACATACGTCTATATTATGTATGCTTTTGATGTTGTTTCTTTCCCGCTTACCCTGTATATACCAACATTCCGTGACAGATGTAAAATGAACTGCACCATTTTACACTCAATATTCATCTGATCTTTTAATTCATACACTTAATATCTCGTTGTTTATTTTATTATGATTTTCTATGTCAGTTTTACAATTACCTCCTTAATTTACTCTATGATTTTTATAAATTCATTGGATTTTCTCCTATTCTTTCTCTTCCTTCTCTTTTTTTAAGTCTCCCTTGTCTGTTTGTTTTACTACTTTCTTATCTGTTTATGTTTATGTAGTTGCTGTATGTAGTCGAACTTATATTTACCAGATTTCCGTGGTTAATTTTCTAACAGTCTAACGTAAATTTTCTATTTTAGTTTGATACATATTTGACAGATGTTTTTAAGTGAAATTAATATTACGATATAACTTTGACTTTGATATCTTTTTTGAAGTACGTTTGTGAGTAGATTTTTTCGGTGTTCCTCTTTTACATCTAAAGTTTTAATTCTTGGTCCGTATTTCGTCGCGTAATGTACAACTGTTTTCCCAGGCAAGTGATTCCTTTAAAGGATTTACGTATCCTGTCTGGGGCTTCTTATATCTTTAGTCTTTGACCATCTTGATTCCTAATTTATTTCAGGTGTTAATGAGAGTCTCTGGATTTTAGAGGAGAATGTCAGTGCCATGACGTTCATCCAGTTATTGGTCGTTCCTATGTCCTCCGAACTCTTTGTAATATCTTGAATTGGATTACTGGAAATACCTTATGAGATGGGTGTTTCTCGTCTTATACGGGAGAAAAGTGGTCATGAAACGTATAGTCATTCTAACTGGTATAAGACCTGGTATAAACCTACAAATTGTGTGTGGAGTAAAGGGACAGAGAACCCTTACAAAGCCCGTGTACTACTCACCGTCTCCCTACTTGTGTCAACGAATTTCTCCTATGAGTCCGAACTTCATCAGTAAACTTTGGACTTTATAAGTTGGAGTGTAAACAGAGACCTGGTACATTTCATACGTAATAAAGAGCTCATAGTTGAAATGTCTTTGTCTAATTATGATTTGATCTGCTTGCTTTCGATCTTATGTTTCGTTTTGAAACCTTAATTTCATACATAGAGGAAATCCTTGCATTATGACTATTTCTACACATAACGAGTAAGTAGTTTCTACGGGGAAGGTGAACCTTTATGGTCACAACAAACATTGCTTTTAATGAAACCCATGAACTCTCGTTAACGTTAGGACCAAAAATTTTTGACAGAGAATTGGAGACACCGAAGTTTACTCTCTTAAAATTATGTCAGTAGGTATGTTACTAATAATGAGAAAGACCGGTGGAACTAGGGGACAGTATATGGGAGAACGTAACTAAGAAAGGGTAAGTTAGAGAGTCCGACGGTAATTGTGTCAGGGGGGAGAACTAATTATTCTTTTCCTCGAATCTTACACAAAATAGTAGAAGTCGAAGGACCACAAACAGTTTATGAGAACAAAATGTTCTTCATCAAAAGAACATCCCGTCACTCACACGGACGTATTAAAAAGTAGTTCCGTTATGACATCCTAGGATTTAGTGTTCGTAAGAAACGTTCAGGGAATTCACATCACATTAAACCTTCGCCGTTAGGTAAAGTTTAAGCCATTTAATTTCCCCTTTATCGGTTCGTACTCAGCCTCTTCGTCCGGACTGAGGGTGTGGACGTTAAAGTTGGTTTACTGTATTTTACGGTTCGGTAATAAGAAGGTTAAATCGAAGGAGTCGAAAGTACAAGTTTTGGTTTAAGTAAGATTTTCATTAGTTTAGTCTATTCCCGACACACATACACACACCACCCTCCACCCCCCGTCCTCCCCTACGATTACTGTGTCGGCCTCCTTTCCCAACCTTCCAAGACCACAAAATTGTAAGTCCAATAAAATACCTCGTATAAAATTTTACTAAAAAGGTTCAAGCAAATTAACCTCATAGTCTTTAGGAAAGTAGACAAAACTGTTAACTTTACTACTACACGTCGGACGGGGCACAAATCTGACACTCTCTGTCCGTGTAGGTATAACTACGAGGTCGATGACTCTTGAATTTTCCTGTCCTCGTCGATTTCCGGCTAATCGGTACCTCTTGTAATCGAAGCTATGGGGAGAGTATGCCTCGGTCTGTAATGCAGTTCGTACTGTTCGGTGAGATCGTATTTTCAGAATCGCCGGAGGTTCAGAGTCCGAATGGGAATTCAATAAAGTAATTTTATGTTTTAGTACAACTGGATTAAAAGACTGTCCAAAGCTTCTCTCGTTTCTAAAGGAACGAACGGCATGGATGGGCCAGAGGGAGAAGTAGGACGGTATTGAGACCCCTGAAACGGTCAAAGTAAGTTCAGAAACGTCTCACGGTTAGGGAAAGTAAAATTAGTTCCCTCTTCGAGGCCGAAATTTACGAAAGAAGGGAGTAGAGGTTTGCACATACGGGTCTGTGAAGTAGGCCGTACTCTTGAAGAAAGTTATCGTCATTGAGAAGTACAGGAACCCCCCTTCTGTCGATGAGTCGTAAGTCACCTCTTCGGCCTTGGCGGACCTAGCCAGAGTAATACATCCGGTATACGTTATTCGGCGCCATGGATTGTCGCCGACCACCATCCTAATTCCCCTTTTATAAATTAAACTACGTCCTCGTGCACACGCACTAAAGTCGGTATCGAGAATGGACGAGGGACCCCACACACAGTCTATATACCCTCTTGCGTCTTTAGTAAATTAACACAGTTGTGTTACAAGCCTACAAACAAATTTCATTTTTAATCAAAAACGGCGTATGTAACTAATCAACTGTCCGATAAGCTGACAGTGTCTCCGATGACCTATGTTTCTGTTTTAACCGAACCAAATAGACTCGTTTCCCCTTGTTCAGGAGACTCTAGTCCCCTTTATGTTCGTTACATTTAAGCCTAATCAGAAACACAAGACATTTAGTTATTTTGTTGTCCCTTCACACTTCTTATCCGATCTAGTAGATAGTTTGACCAAAAAATAACACAAAGATAAAGATAGGGAATCATTTGTACACGGAAGTCAAAGGGCACTTATTTTCGTAAACTGTTTCCTTATTTTTACCTGACCTCAAGTGACATCTACGTCACGGTTACTGTTGTCCGTCCCCACCCCCCACCCCCACCACACCCCCCTCGCTCGTTTCTACTCTTAGTTTTTCCGACGAAGGACGTTAGAGTTTCGATCTAGTAAGATTTTAAGAGTCCACTGTCCACCACTTTCACTTCTATCTAAAATATATAGATGACGTTACTTCTGACATGGAATACGTCTTATGATTAGTCCTAAAAAAAAAAAAAAGGTCCGTTGACGTAACAGAATTGTCCGAAAGTTTCTTTCTCTCCACGTGTGTCTGTGCGCGCGTGTGTGTTCTTTAGTCAATTCCTCTGAACACTACTTCGGCTCTAAAGAGGGGTGGTTAGTGAAAGTCAGTGTCTTCTTTATTGTTTGCACGATTTTAGTTGTTTGCGATTAAAACACCGGGTCCCTTTTCCGGACCGAGAAAATTTTGGTTTGTCAGGAGAACAAGAAATTCGGGGGAAAATTTTCGTTCATAAAGTGGACTAACGAAATTACCTTCTTGGAAAAATAGACACAACTGTTAAGTGTGACAGTAACACACAAAGGAAATCCACACGTGTCTTAACGTAAAATTCTGGTTGGGGGGGGTGGGGCTGGGTTCAGTGTGTCACGGGACTCTACGACGTCCCTTTCTCCTTCCCTCTCTTTTGCGTCCAAAGTCTTGGCTCGTCGTCGTGCAATATAACGTCATCAGTTTCGCTCGACCCGTCTCGCCATCTTTAGAAAGGGAGGCTCACAAACTTTCTACCCCCGCAGAAACACCGTAATAGAAGGGTCCACGGGGTCTACCGTGTCACATGAAGATTACCTTTTGGTAAGTAGACCGGGACCCTGACATGCACAACATGTAGTGCTACCAAGTACCTCCTTTGCTCAAGTCTGTCGAATTCGTCTTCCGCGCCTCGTACACCAACCCTTCCGTATTACCTTCTCGCCGTGTTTTCCCGTCCGCGTACTCAGTCTCCGACCCCTTCCCCTCTTTTTCCGACAATAAAGAGACATTAAGGGGTCCTAGGTGAGGACGAACCCAACCGTCACTCCTTCTTTTTTTGGTTAAGTTAAACTTCCACCAAGTCCCATTTACTTGGTCCCTTAACTCGCCGACCTTAGATTAATCCCTGGGGGGTTTAATGATGATGGACGGGTCGTCTTTTCAGTTTACCGATGTCGTCGGTATTCTCCATTCCCTTCGACCGTCTTATTCGTCAGGTCTTCCCCTTCAAAGCGTGTGGGAGGTCCAAGATAGAGCTTTTGAGAATCTTCACTTAAAAAAAAATTTTACAATTATGGAATCCGTATCTTCTAATGTTTCGTCTTTTATGTCTGTGCCTTTCCCGTCTACATCCTAGAGGGGGGGTGGGGGGCCAACACTTTCCGGTCGTCACAGAGGTAAGGGGGACCCCTTTCCGCTCTGGGGACCCTAAAAGTAGAGGTAGGAGTCCTACCTCAAGGGATTTCTCTTCGAAGTACTCTTACCCCTGCATAAGGGAGCACGTTTTTTAGGAAGGATATCTTTCCACCATTTACGACCACCTATGTCACTGCCCCCACTTCTTTCCTGTCCCCAACACACGTGTCAACCAGATGACTCGAGTGGGAAACTAAGGACCGTAGCCGTAGCGTACCCAGTAAAGTCGGAACATAATCGACAACGAATAAGTTTCCGCCGGGTGAAACCCTGGAACACATAAAGGGGAAGACCCCCTTTCTCTTGACCTGAACCACAGTTCTGTAGGTCACATCGGAGTGTGAGTGATTAGACCCCTTGAGACCCTTCGATAGAACTCACAGCAAAATTCGAAGATTCAGACTTCTAAGGGGAGACGAGGGTTTCCGTGTATATTCCCCTGAAGGGACCACCAGATCACCAATTCTGAAGTGGAAGGTAACGTCCCTCACACCTAAACTAGGGACCAACCTCTAGTTATTTGTGAATTTTTGCCAGGTGTAAAATTTTTTTTTAGAATTTTTTCCATGTAAAAACATCATAAAAGAGTTAATTAAAATCTGTGTAAAACCATGTGTTCTGTACCTTAGTTGGGGGTCTTGTTATTTTTTCTGGGTCGTCGACGACAGTGGAAACTTTAACTAAAGGTAGGACTGAGAATGAAGTTTGGAAAGAAGTGTGTGTTGTTCAGTTTTTAGATGTATTTTCCGTTTTACATGAAAAAATAAAAGAGATACCAATAGCGGTGACGGTGACGACTAAAGAGGGGTTTCGGAACATTATTAATGTCAACGGACCTAAAGTCCGTCTAGGGATTTCCGTCTTTTCCCTCGGTTAGTTAGGTTTCCTTTATCACTTTACCTTATTGTAACGGGAAAAGTCGAAATCGGACTTTTCATTTTAAAGAGAAAAATCTCCAATTTACTTGTCGATGTCAAAAGGGGGTGCCTTTTTTCTTCCGAGAGTGTGGTTTGGAACACATCTTTGTGTTGTCATTGTTTAATCGTCCCTTTTTTTTTTATTATTATCGATTGGTACCGTATGAACTTATCCTTTGTGTGTGTGTTAGTTAACGGATAGGAAAATTATACCCTAGCGGCATAATTCAGTCCGACCAAGGGAACAGTGGATCGTACTCTACAAGTCTAACGGAAGATGGTAATAGTCATCGTCCCTCGAGTCACTTAGACTCAAACAATGGTCAGATTCAGTTTGAATTGTCCTTCCGAAAGTAGTGCTTTTCCACACTAGGTAGGGGTTTCGTTTTCACGAACTTTACATCGGTAAGAAATCTACTTATTAACTTTCAAACAGTATATTTTATAATGTATGACTGTGAAGTCCTCCACTGTAACACTGAAGTGTAAATGTTACCACCTAAAGGGGGGGAAAATTTCGTCGATTACTCCGTTAGTGATTACCAAGTTAATTCGGACTTTCTAGATCTTCCACCATTGGCAGACTGTGGAGGGTAACAAGGGTAGGATAATTGATTATTCAATCGGAAACGGAGGTACATTGAGAACGACAATTATGTCACCGAGTAAATCAACAGTGTGTCTTGTTATACCCAAATTTTTCTGATCTAAATCCGCTGCCCCGTCGTCGTCCATGTCCCGAGTCCTCGCGTTGGGTGTAGTTGGGGTGGGTCAAGTTCTCGTCTTTCGTCTAGTTTCGATGGGGAACCCGTAAGGAAGGTTAAATGTCCGAATGGAATAATAGTCTCGTTTGTCTAAAGAAGGGGGGGCTGGGTTTTGGAGCGACATGAGTGAGGTCATAGTCCGATCGTCTATAAGTCGAACATCAAAAAGACGGTTATATGGGAAGAAAAAGTAGGGATGGGGTACGTGGTTGGGGGAATTTTTTATCTTTTATTGTTTCTTTAGATCTTGGTACAGAGGGTTTAGGGGTTTATGTCAAAGTAACACGTCAGTGTACTACGACATTAATAAACATACATATGTGTTGACTAGCATAGTCGATCAGTTTCTGACGACCTCTCCTTCCCTAACGAGTGAACTCTTCACCAGTAAGTTAGGTTAATCGAATTAGTAAACTGGAATTGGTCACACTAAGTCAATAAACTTAGTACTTCGTCGGTCTCACCTAACTCGTAAACGTTTAACTAGAAAAAGAGGCACTAATTGAAATTACTACTGTATTTATTGTTTACACTACGTTTTGACCTATTTAGCCGCTGAAAGATTTCTTCAGAACAAAAGGTCCTACACACTTCAAATGAGACTCATTATTTAGGTTAACTTTATAAATAACTTGTACAGATTCAAGTTCTACGAGATAATCTGTGACTTCGTCGGGTGTTACTGAGTCTGGACCGGAGGTCAAAAGTCAGAATTTGTCTTCTACACATACATTTATCCCTAAGTATTACGTTTCTTTTCGTGCTCCACGTTTTACTTCAGTGTTACTATATATTGCCTTCGTTAATTAAAACTTCCTTCTTTTAGTCTTTACCGGGCCCGACCGGAAACCTCCCATTCCTTTTGTTAATCTCCATCGTCTTTCTTTACGGAAGTCCCGGTCGGTTCGTTGTTTTTAGACTCCTTGTGATCTCTCGATGTCGGTCGCCGTTTGTCATGGTAGTTACGGGGTGACTTTTCCAAAGTTTCAGTTAAAATTTTGAAAGAGCTGTTTGGTTTTGTATCGACACCCAGACTAAGCCGGAAGGAACCAGTGTGTGTGACATCACTCAATCAATATTTGTGTTGCTATTTCTTTGGTGTCGACTATTTCTTCGTTTCGTTCCGTTCCCGGTCCCGGCACAGACGAGAGGCTGACCGTTAGAAGGAGAGAGCCAGGTAAAGAGTAGAATCAGGTCACTGGAGACCGTAAAATCTAGTTTCCACAAATCTTCTTAACTCGGAGGGTGTGACCTTGGGTAGTAAGTTTAAAGAAAGGGTAATCAAGACCAGAACGAGGGGACCAGCAAGTCAGTGATTCAGTGTAGACTGAGAAACACTGGGGGTACCTGACGTCGTACGGTCCGAAGGGACAGGAAGTGACAGAGGGTCTCAAACAAGTTTGAGTCCAGCTATCTGAGTTACTAGGGACTCCCTCCTCTTGTCTGGAAGTGGGACTTGGATAAGGGACGAGTTTCATTGGGTCTGAAATCCTGTCTTGAAGACTCCGTAAGGATTGGGAGTCCTAACAGTAGTCAGTCAATAGGTCGGTCTAATCTCGAGGTCTCTGAGAAGTCTTAATCACAAGACGGAAGACAAAAGAGAGGAGGTGGATGTCGGGCTCTTCGACGGGTTTGGGGTCGGATTACTTCACTTACGACGGGGGACCGCTGTCCAAAGGAACTACGGTTGACGGATATTAAGAGAAAGTTGAGACTTGTGACGACGATACGAAGACGTGTGTAGTCCTGACCGGTCCTGAAAGGGTTAACAAAGAACCGACTATGAACCTACTTCTTAGGACAGATAGTTAGAGTCGGAGGAGTCGTAGATGTCTTTCAGGTAGGGTCGTTTTGATCTGGTTAGGACCCCCCTATGGACAAAGATCCTGAATCGCGAGAGGAGAAAACTGGGTAAGACGGGAACAACTGTTTCGGTTCGACTCCATAAGAGACTCCTCGTTACTTGAAACTAGATAAGTTTTGTAGTTCATGGATTCAGCAAGTTATTTTTCCGTAACGGGGGCGGTACATGGTCCGGGACAAACGCCCCTCTGTCGGTGCTTATTCTGTCTGTGTTTGGGAAGGGAATACCTCGACTGTTAAAATATTCTCTCTGTCTGTTTTTTACGTTAATTATTCCCTTTGTGTATCACATAATCCATCACCATTTGCGATTCCTTTTTTTATTCGTCTCTTCCTCTTGTATTTGAAGGGACCCCAACCCCTTCGGTCCCCTTGGACAGACTTTACCACTTTGAACTCATTTCTGGGATTCCTGTGTTCCTTCCATGGTCCCCCGAAGAGTCCTTTTAGTTATATCAGTTGCTCTGTCGTTTACCTTTCTAGGGTTCCATCCCGACAGAGATTATGACAACACTGGAGAGTCCTCCGGTCCCGTAACCTCGTCTCCCTGATGTCCTAGTATACCCTTTTTGTCGAAGTCAAGTCGAGTCAAGTCAGCGAGTCAGCACAGACTGAGGAGCGTTGGGGTACTTAATGTCGTACGGTCCGGAGGGACAGGTAGTGGTTGAGGGTCTCAAGTGAGTCTGAGTGCGGGTAGCTCAGTCACTACGGTAGGTCGCTAGAGTAGGAGACAGCAGGGGAAGAGGAGGACGGGGGTTACAAGGGTCGTAGTCTCAGAAAAGGTTACTCAGTTGAGAAGCGTACTCCACCGGTTTCATAACCTCAAAGTCGAAGTCGTAGTCAGGAAGGTTACTTGTGGGTCCTGACTAGAGGAAGTCTTACCTGACCAACCTAGAGAAACGTCAGGTTCCCTGAGAGTTCTCAGAAGCGGTTGTGGTGTCAAGTTTTCGTAGTTAAGAAGTCGTGAGTCGAAAGAAGTGTCAGGTTGAGAGTGTAGGTATGTACTGGTGACCTTTTTGGTATCGGAACTGATCTGTCTGGAAACAACCGTTTCATTGTAGAGACGAAAAATTATACGATAGATCCAACCAGTATTGAAAGGAAGGTTCCTCATTCGCAGAAAATTAAAGTACTGACGTCAGTGGTAAACGTCACTAAAACGTCGAATGTCCAGTATTTTTCCTGACCCCGAAACGAGATCACTCTACTGTTTGGTAACCTTTCAAGGTCCGTTCCCTCATTGTCCGAGACTTAATTACAGAAGTCAAACGGACAACCTCCGTTTAACACTAGGTCCAGGTACCACTCCCATCAGACCTGGTCCATCCGTGACCTAAGTACATCAATGAGGTTTCTCCCGAACTTCCCTCCAGTACTTTTGTAGGTCTCCTTCCTCCGAAACTTATTATACGGTTGTTCTACTCCTCCGAAATAAAAGAAGTCCCATCTGTCTTTTATGTCTCGAATTTGCAAAATCTTCTTACAAAAAAGACGTCTCAAATTTATAAAAATCTTTTTCTTGAGACCGTCTTTATAGCTTCCACTAAACTTCCCGAGGGAGCACTGAGTCTACTATTTCTTAGACGGACGTTACTTCCTCTGGTTCCAAGCTAGGGACCTCCTTCCTTACCGATGGGTGAGCTCATAAAAACGGACCTCTTAAGGTACCTGTCTCCTCGGACTGTCTGATACCGTCTGAAACGTCAGATACTCCACCGTTTCTCAGTCTGTGTTGACTCACTGATTGTGTGTGTGAACTTCTCTTCTTTTCCTTCTCTCTCTACAACCGTCCGGGAACATGACCTGTTCCGCTTTCCATTACGTCTCGGACTCGTCGTCTCTCCGTCACAAGTCTCCTTCTGAAACTTCTATATTCTATCGTTCTAGAAACTCCTGTTCTTTCCAAAATTATTAGAAGGATAAGGGTCACAAATGGTGTCACGGACCTTGTGTCTCTGTGACTTTTTACGTAAGTAAATAAGTAATCTTTGATAAACAACTTGTCGAAATTTATCGTTTTATCTAACCAGATAACCAAAGGATCCTAATGGAATCGTTTAATGGTGTTCGAACCACTGAAGTTTGTTGTCTTTAAATAAGAAAGTCTTAACACCTCCGGTCTACAGACTTCAGCTTCACAACCGTCCCGGTACGTGGGAGGTTTTCTGAGGTCCCCCTTTAGAAAGGAACGAAAAAGATCGAAGACTACGGAGGACCGTAAGGAACCGGATACAGTCGTATTTAGGTCAGAGCTGGAGAGAAAAGTGTCAGAGGAGGGAAGGTGGAGAGTTACAGAAGCAAAAACAGATCCAAATCACGGGTGGTATTAGTCCTACCATTGTTTTTAAGTACTACGACAGTCTAGAAATTAATATAAACGTTTCTGAGATAAAGGTTTGTTCCAATATCAGTGTCGATGTTTCCCAGTCCCGAACCTGTTATAGAAGAATCCTTGTGATAAGTCGGGTGATGGGAATCTAGACCCGAGGGGACTAGTGAGACACCATTTCTTAAGTGGACGGTTACGTCCTCTGTACTCAACGTAGGGACCCAGCCCTTCTAGGGGACCCCTTCCTTTACCGTTGCGTAAGGTTATAGGAACGGACCTTTTGGGGTATCTGTCTCCTCGGACCGTCCGATGTCAGGTACCCCAACGTTTTTACAACCTCTGTTGAATCACTGATTTGTTGTTGTTGTGAATCTAAATATTTCCATACTAAGATCTTAATTTGACGGGTTAAATTAGGGATAAATATGGTAAATTATAGTCATAAAGGAACTTATGCAATAAATAGGGGAGACCTGGAGTCCAAAGGGTAGACACTTTATCCCAATTATTAGACAAAAAGAATCTCGATAACAATCCGAATACTTGGTTGGATATCGTTCATTAACCGGGTATCTTTTATGTAAAAAAATAAGAGGAAAATATTTTATTACTATACTCGTCGGAGAAGGTCTCCATCTCTGTGTCGTGGACACAATACACTCTGTGTGGAATCCCTTACACAGTTGTAATTAGTCTATGTCTTTCTCTGACCCCACACCCCCTCCTTCCTTACTATTCCGTACCTACAATCAAGATCCGACTCCGCCGTTGTAAACGTTTTGGCACCTCTGATCTGTATACTTTCATCACAGGTAAATCCCTTGGTAGTTATCGAATCACATAGACCTTCCTTCCCCTGTTCCTCTTGTATCGGTCCTTGTTGTCACCTCTTTTATTCGTTTTCAGTCTGGTACTTTCTGGAGTACGCGGGACGATCTCAACCTTAGATAGAACCTTCGTCATTTCTTGGTGTTCCTCATCCTTTAGTTCTCACAGTACCTCTCTTACACGGATGTAAAGTCTCGTCGATTACTTCTGGTCCCAGAGGTCTACAACTGAATAATGGATAGTGTAGTCACTCGTACCCTCTGTTTGGGGTTACGAATATATATGTAAACAAATAATCGTATAAATAAATTAGGTACTTACACGATTATTATTTAGTTCCATTTTTAGAAATTTTTATTACTATATATCTATAAAATTGAAATTTATTCAATAAAGTAATAGTCGAGTTTTTTTAAACGTCGGTGAATGTTTAACGGTAATTATGATGATAAAACCACTTTTATACACTAAGTTATAAAATAATTAAACTTTTATAAGTAAATTGTAAAACCCTCTGTCACTAAGTTTCCAGACTAAACTTTAAGTAGGATTAACCTATGAATCAATGTTGTCGAGAATATTGGAGTATTTGTGTGGCACCGGGACGAATGGCTTAGTACTGTCAGTGAAAAATCAGGGGTGACAGTTAAAGTATAAACAGTTTAAGTCAAACATTTAAAAGTAAAAAGGACTACAGTGAATCAAAAAGACCTTGTAATTACCCTTCTATGTCGTAAACATACAAGAATTGTTTCCATAAGTCTGTGTGTGTGTTTTAGATAAAAAAACCTTCTAAAAGTCTTGGTCAATCTTTTAAGGTAAAGATTTTATAAATTAACTTGTCTATACTTTTAACAATATATACCGTGTATATAACGAAAACTGTTTTAAATGTATTGTACTTATTTTTCTTACTTTGTATTTACTTTTTTAAATATAAGTCTCACAGAAAAGTGTCGTAGTTAAAGAAAGTTTTCATAATGAAACAATTATTAACAATTATACAGGGAAAACTGTACTGTGTAACTTAAACACATAATAAAGTTTTTATAGACGACCAATTATTTAACGACTGTCTATCTATGAAAGTGTCAGTTATACCAGATATACAAAGAAACAAGATTACCTTTTGACGGTATGTATAAATTCAGTCTGTTGTAAATTCATAAACAATATTCTAGTTCTCACTCGAAACCATATTTTATGAAAGTACCAATACGGGGTAGAATAATTGTTTCTTGATATTTCTCAACCAATAAATCTATCATAGGTAAGTAGATTCTCCTTTTTTACCTTTGACACACAAGAAGACTTGGTTCTGGTTCTTTTTACTTCATATAGGGGTTCTGGGGGTTTAGGATTTAACTTCATGATCGAGTGGATATATTATATACGATTCTACAAATTCATTCAGATTGGTAATAAAGGCTTCTTCCGTTACCACTGGGTGAAGCCATGAGAACGGACCTTTTAGGGTACCCGTCTCCTCGGACCATCCGACGTCAGGTACCCCAGCGATTCTCAGTCTGTGCTGACTCGCTGAAGTGAAAGTGAGAAGTGAAAGTACGTAACCTCTTCCTGTACCGTTGGGTGAGGTCACAAGAACGGACCCCTTAGGGTCCCTGTCTCCTCGGACCACCCGACGGCAGATACCCCAGCGTGTCTCCACCTGTACTGACTTCGCTGAATCGTCGTCGTCGTCGTTGGTAATAAAGTAATGAATATCAACCTGATGTATTATCCTCTATTTTCCAAGAGGTCCCTTCGAGTTTCCGACCATCTTCTCTAGACACCGTTCTTAACATAAAGTGTTCCGGGACAGGGGATGTCCCCTTTCCAATTCCCCCACGAGAATTCCGTTCGCTTTGTATAAAATTCTCTTGATGAGGCTCAAGAAATATACCCAGTATGTCCGAAACTCCTTGTGCCCTTGACCAAAACTGTGTAAGTTCTACGAGACTACGGTCTAGTTTATTTTCTCCGAAAACCCTACTGGACGAGGAAAACTCGACAGTTCCGTTACCTACCACTTAGAGGGTACTCTGTCTGACCCAGTGGAATCTCTTGTCACCTCGTGGGTTCCCGGGTTGAGTGTTCCTGGTATCCTTCACCTACTCTTCTGACCCCATTCTCTTCATTTCTCTCGACTCCCTTCCCCCGCTAGAATAAAACCTACTACCGAATCTCAAACTCATCATCTATCTTAACTTGTGAAAAAAAAAAAAAAAAAATTGGTCTCTCATGGATCTTTTCGAGTTCTGAAGGAGGACTTCATTCTTTTCTGTTCAGTGTCGTTCAGACGTCCCGACCAGTAGTGTTTCTTCAGGTAAGTGGGGTTGTACGATTCCTTACAGTCTCCGTAACGTGAGACTGTTGGTCCGACCATTTTACACAAAGGACTTTGATTTTCAGGATCCGTGTGTTACCGATGAGTTTTTTACGAATAACAAACTAATTCCTGACATTTGTGAAATTACTAGAAATAAGTAAATCACGTAACGACCGTCTTCAATATAGACGTTGAAAATAACTTATGTGACCTAGTGTATCGAAGACAGGAAATACCGAATAAAAGGTAACCTCTTTTGAACAAAAGGAGTCGTGTCTGGTTTATTACTCCTGGTATTTGGAACGAGAAAAATTTCGTAAATATCATTTTATTAAATCAAGAGACTCAAACATGTAAAGGGGGATGTCTTGGTTCAAAAGAAATCATCCAACAAGTTGATTTATTACAGCATTACTTATTACTTATTGTCGTTAGATGACGTATGTTCATCTAAAAGAGTCTGTCAACGTATACCATCCTTTGACAAACGTCTCTCTCGTCCGGACCCCTTATAAGTCTCACAAGTTATTACGTTCTCGTGTTTCTAACTTTGAAAGAAAACTAAGTTATAACAAGCCTCCGACCACACCGACCTGTCTCTTACTTTTACTTGAGAATTTCTTGACCTTTACCATGATTCTACCTTCTCAAATGTTATATTTAGTATTTAAATTAGAAAACGGATTTCCTTTACTCTTATTAAGAGTAAATTTAGGGTGGGAACGAAATTCTGGGTGGTACTCAGGGAGAAAGAGACTCGTCGAGAGGGACCGGAGGATTAGGGGAACAGGGTCAAGGGACCGGGAGGAGACTCGTCCAGGGGGTGTGTGTGTAATGGATATGGTGTCGACCGTGAAACATCGAAATAGGACTTAAGGACCAAGGACAAGTAGACGTCTTTCCTGACAAAGAGGTCGATGAAAGCAAACACAGCCATATATAAATGAATTTTTTTTTTTCTACGTATAAAGGAGACACCATGGATTACGGGGTGATAAACTTATTCGGATCCCAACCAGACAACTAATCTAAAAGGAGTTGAAGAATCAATTACCAGAAACCTACCCGTGAGACCTAACCGTACCTCGATTCGTTCCATGACTTTTCCTCCCTCTCTTGAGACAGATAGGTATTTGTTACACCAACTTTCAGTCTCTACATTTATGTACCTGTCGAGATGAACAGTTATCGATTTACCTTAGAAGGTCATTAAAAATTTTACACGATGTATGACTTTTGTTTAATCTTCTCGAATGGTTACGGATGGATTTGTAGTATTCTCAACAACTATTCTTCCCTATTAAATGTCTTTTGTAACTCTACTTTTAGTTTATGTATTTCGTAAGTTATAAATTGAAGTGGGGGTCAAATAGACTTGACGACTACGATTAGTGAAGTCAGTACAGACTGAGACACGTTGGGGTACCTGACGTCGGTGGGTCCAAGGAGGTAGTTACCCTAAAAGGTCCGTTCTCATGACCTCACCCAACGGTGACGGAAGAGGAAATGGACTTGATGACAGTTAATTTATGGGGGAGTGAATGTGAGATAGTCTCCTATTACTGTTATAACGTTGACATGTAATTACATCGAATTTTTCAACTTGTGCCACTACGTTTACACAAAAAGGGTCTTGACTAAACGGGATATAGGTGTCCGATACATTACGGTAGTCTTTAAGTCATTATGTATTGACATGTATGTATGTATATATATATATATACACACACATATATATATATACGTATGGACAACTCGAATTTAGTCGGTTAAATTAAAGTACAGTTCTACTAACAAAGATAAATTTTTAAAATCCTCTACAAGACCTAAAAAAATGTGAAGTCAATCAACTCATATTGACAAAAGTCGAAACCTGACATTTGGAAGATCCTATCTCAGGTAATAAAGAACGCATCTAGATGTTTCCGGTTGAACTCACGAATAGTGTGTTTTCTGAGAAAGATTAACAACGTCCGACTTATCTCTTGTCCTGTTATCGCCTACCCCTCTTTTACACAGCTTCAGACTTAATGAAATTCTTCGGAGAGACTCAGATGAGGAAGTCACGGAATGGAACACTTTAGTTGTCTTTTTTTTACTCTCCGAAGATAAGAATTTCGTTTGTTTCTTTGTCTACACAAGTCGGAAGTATGAAAAAAAGAAAAATTTAGAAACGGTAGGAAATAGAAACACGACCCACTGTCAAGAAAGAAGTCACACCTTTCTTTGTTCAACAAAATCATTAATTGGTAGGAGTCCAAGCAAAGAAGAAGTCTATAAGAGGTTCAGTGCGTACAACAAAAGTACCTGGTTAGTGATTTTTGATTTGGTTGTTTCTTATTTTCTGACTTCACTTTTATTTGATTATAAGGAACTGGAGTGGATGACCTTCTTATAACCAAAAAAACTTTGCTAACGACACCTTTGTCTTTTAGTAATGACCAACTTTCGGACTCTTCTACGAAGTCTCCATTTCCAATACCTGTATCCTCCCACTATTTTTATAAACATGTATTATGTAGCACAGTATTCACCGATACAGAGAGAGTAAACGTGTAGATTGAGAAAAACTTTCCACTTCTACGAGAAATTACTTTCGTCAAGGATTTGTTAAGGTCAACTTTAGTGTCAGAATGATAAGGGGACTCTTTATGAAGTACAAGATATTTTTTATGTGTGTAAAGATCCAACACTAAAAGATTCACAAATATTATAAAAGAAAACTCTGTTCCTCTCGCCAAAACAAGATCAGTTCCGATACTTAGTCTAGAGAACTGGTCATCATCAGGTGGTACCCACCTACTTTTGATGGTGTAAGTCCCCAAGTAAGTGTAAGGGGTCTAGAGTGTCTCGTTCCGAGTGCACACTAGGTCTCGGGACAGTCGCCCCTGTAAAAGACTCGAGACGGTGATATATGGTACACGGGTACCCGTTTCATAAACGAGAGAGACTGGAGTCTAGAAAGTAGACTACCCCGGTTTTGTTGTGTCGGGTAGGGTATGTGTTGTATGTCCATAACAGTCCCACTTCAATCATTTACGTACTTACGAATCTTTTCATGGTTCGGATGTCAATTCGGGATTGTTGGATAACTACTAATAGTGACTCCGACCCAGGTGTCGGTTGGGTCACAAGGACTGATGTATGGTTCACTGTAAACGGAGACGACGAGAATTGGGTTACCCGAAGGGTCCACCACGATCACCATTTCTTGGGTCGACGATTACGTCCTGTACATTCCCTGTACCAAACTATGGACCTTCAAGTCCTTCTAGGGGACCTCTTCCTTTACCGTTGGGTGAGGTTATAAGAACGGACCCTTTAGGGTCCCTGTCTCCTCGGACCATCCGATATCAGGTGTCCCAGTGTCAGTCAGTCTGTGCTGACTTGTGTAAACCCGTGACAATTGGGTTTACCTCGAAAGAACTCTAAAGATCTTAGGACGAACGGAGGACAGATGAACGGATTACATTTCATGTTAAAGTTCTGAGAAGTTTATCAGACTCCAGGGGAATTCACAGTTTTACTATGGTTTCATATGTTGGAAATGTCTGGAGGTTTCAAAACTCTGGTGTCTGGAGTTTTGACGGTTTCTAGTCAGGGGTCAAAACGACACAACCGGTATGCAGAAACCTTTCCATACACGTAAAAAACGTACGGTCAAGGGAATAGATATTTTACCCATTTTGTCGGCGAAGAGTCTCCCGCTGACACTTCCCTTGCAACAGAATCACTACGTTTCGTGAGTGGGAACATCGGGTCCGGTTTGTGTTACATTTACCAGTTTTTAGAATCTAACTCTGTTTTCTGTTTTTTTACTTTTAAGACGACACTTTGGGTCACTTAAGGGTGTATTCGGTTACGGGACCCTTGGGAAGGAAAGGGTTTGACCTTATTTAGTATGTCTGCCTTTAAAGAACAGTGGAGACACTCGAGGACGAGACACCGCCAGGACCCTGAAACACTTCGGTGTACCCCTTTCCTGTAGGGTATCGCACTTCCCGTCTCTCCTATGAAACGTCTCGTCCCCCTCGGGTCTGGGAGGTCGTCGGGGAGTCTTAGGACACGACGTGTTCTAGACTTGAACTTCCTCCAACGCGAGAGTCAGTCCTTAAAAGTCCCCTTGAGAAGTGAGTTAGTGGGTAAACAAAATGTGATACAACCTACGACACCCTTTACGGTTTTTAGTTTTACGGTTAGGTCCAAGAACTTTCTTTTAAGGACCCCACACGCTGGTTGGTTGTCTGTGGTCAGGGTCATCCTTCGAGTACCTTGAATCGAGTGTTAGAGGGTGATGAAGAGGAGTCTTTGGTAGGTCTCTTTGTTTCTATTACCTATTTTGGTGTTTAAAAAGTCACTTCCACCCCAAGTCTATTATAGGTGTTTGAGGTCCAACACTCGACCAGAACAAGTTCAAAGTAGACTGGTCGTTCAGATACGGTCTTCAATACTCATACGGGATCGCTTTTTATTCCTCTAATCTTCCCCAGAATCAAGTCAAGTCAATGAGTCAGCACAGGTTGAGAAACGCTGGGGTACTTGGTGTCGTGTGGTCCGGAGGGACAGGTAGTGGTTGAGGCCCTCAGGTGGGTTTGAGTACAGGTAACTCAGTCACTACGGTAGGTTGGTAGAGTAAGAGACAGTAGTGGAAGAGGAGGACGGGAGTTAGAAAGGGTCGTAGTCCCAGAAAAGGTTACTCAGTCAAGAAGTGTAGTCCACCGGTTTCATAACCTCAAAGTCGAAGTCATAGTCAGGAAGGTTACTTGTGGGTCCTGACTAGAGGAAATCCTACCTGACCAACCTAGAAGAACGTCAGGTTCCCTAAGTGTTCTCAGAAGAGGTTGTGGTGTCAAGTTTTCGTAGTTAAGAAGCCACGAGTCGAAAGAAATATCAGGTTAAGAGTGTAGGTATGTACTGGTGACCTTTTTGGTGTCGGAACCAGTCTACCTGGAAACAACCGTTTCATTACAGAGACGAAAAGTTATACGACAGATCCAACCAGGATTGAAAGGAAGGTTCCTCATTCGTAGAAAATTAAAGTACCGACTTTAGTGGTAGACGTCACTAAAACCTCGGGTATTTTTAATTCAGTCGATGACAAAAGTGATAAAGGGGTAGATAAACGGTACTTCACTACCCTGGCTTACGGTACTAGAATCAAAAGACTTACACTTCCCCAGATCCCTATCCGTTCTCGGTGTCCTCTGTACCCAAACTAAGGACCCAACCCTTCTAGTGGACCTCTTCCTTTACCGTTGGGTGAGGTCACAAGAACGGACCTCTTAGGGTACCTGTCTCCTCGGACCGTCCAATCTCAGGTACCCCAGCGTTCTCAGTCTGTGCTGAATCACTGATTTGGTGGTCGTGGTGGTGGTCCCTATCCTCCAGTCTTTTAAGGTTTTTTCCTGTACAGAGACTTTATCTCACAGAGGGGTCTCTCCCCGACGACACTCGTCTTGACTCCACCGTGTCCCGTGAAAGTCTATGTCTTTGTCTCTTTCTACTAGGTCTTGCATAGGTCCCTTTGGGTGACTCCCCTCTAGAGACTCTCTGAGAAGGTTTTATGGAAGGTTTGTATCTACGAGGGAAACCCCCCGTTCCCGACATAGGACATTGTCACACTTCTACGTCCCACTGGGACCCGAGGGGACCTGGTCCGTCTCTACGACACCAGTCCCTCTCGTTTGTGTCCCGCCTTCCTTCGGTGACCCGAGTAGACGTAAACGACTGGTTGACGTCTCGTTCTCGTTTGTGAATTGATACACGACCCGTGAGGAGGTTCGTGGAGATGTATAATCGAGTAAATTAGTGTTGTTAGGATTCTAAGTTCAAGAGGTAAAATGACTATTCTTTCGACTCCGTGTTCAAACGGGTTCTAGTAGTCGATTATTCCCTGTTTCGGTCATGAGTTGGGTCCTTAGGACTAAGGTCTAAGACACGAAACTAGGGGATAGGACATTCCGTAGGTTTTCCATCCGTCTCCCTACCTCTTCATGAAACGTGTTAAATTTCTCTCAGAAAAAGAATAGAGACCTCGTTCTCTTCAGCTCAAGAACTCCACATTTGGGAGTTTCACGGACCTATGAGGTTATGGTGTCTTTGGAAGAGGACCAGGTCATTTTGTTACTTATAATTCTTTCCTTATATCAAATATACCTTTGTTACCTTTTTCACTCTTTGGAATAAAAGAACCCGAGGTTTAAGTGACATCGTATAATTTTTCGTCTCTGTAATGAAACGGTTGTTTCCAGGTAGGTCAGTTTCGACACCAAAAAGGTCATCAGTACATACCTACACTCTCAACCTGACATTTCTTTCGACCCACGGTTTCTTGACTACGAAAACTTGACACCACAACCTCTTCTGAGAACTCTCAGGGAACCTGACGTTCTTCCAGGTTGGTCAGGTAGGATTTCCTTTATCAGGACTTATAAGAAACCTTCATGACTACGACTTTGACTTTGGGGTTATGAAACCGGTGGACAACGTTTCTTGACTGAGTGACCTTTTCTGCTGGGACCACGACCCTTTCTAACTTCCACCCTCCTCTTCCCCTGCTGTCTCCTACTCTACCAACCTACGGTAGTGGCAGAGTTACCTGTACTCAAACTCATTCGAGACCCTCAACCACTACCTGTCCCTTCGGACCGTACGACGTCAGGTACTCTAGTGTTTCTTACCCTATGTTGAATCACTGATATGTTGTTTTAGGTTTTTAAAATTTTCTTTTCTAACTATGAAAACTTGTGTTTTTAATTTTTGAAGGTGAACCGTTTTGTTTGTTTTCCGTGAAACGTTCGTTTCTGTTAGCCGTTTACATCTTTTTATGTTTGTTGAGTGTGTGATAATTTTCCGTATTACAGGGGTTATAATCTCTCTGGGATCTTTAATCATTCTTTACCTGTTAGTTGGGTCATCTTTATACCCGTCTCTGATACTTATCTGTCAATTGTTTTTGTTTGTTTTTCCGTATTACTTATATTTACTTTAGAATGTACATGTTTTTCTATAGGTTGGAGTAAGTATCATTCTCCTGTATTTAAACTTTATGAGACCGTATAGTAAAAATGGACAGTTCAAACGTTTGGGTTGTAAAACTGTCCCATGAAGTAACTGTTCTGACATCCTTTTTTTCCCGTAAGAGGACGTAACGACCACCCTCACGAAATACTCCCACAAACCCCCCGTTTAAATTGTTTTACTACTTATGTAAATCGTAGACTGGGTCTTTAAACTTGGGACCGTTAAATAGGATGTCTATGTTGTCGTGTGTACTGTCTATTGCATACGTGTCTGGATAAAAGACGTAATAACCAACATTGGTGTGTGGAAACCTTTGACTGGTCCACAAAAAGTCAGATCTCGGTTAATGTAAGTGATACCATGTGTGTATCCTTGTTTATGCTTGATAAACATAGTTTACAGAGGTTAGAGATCCCGTGTACCCTAACCTTTACTCTATCTTCCTTATCTCCGCTCTCAGTACGAAGAGTAACAAAGAGAACAATGTAAAAAACTATTCAAAACCATAATACATGAATCTAAAAATGTAAACAAAAGAAAGTTGCCACCTCTGAATTTTTAAAAAAAATTGTGACTGAAAAACTTTTCTAGGTCGGTCAAAAAGAAAATTTAAGACGTTTACGTAATGAAAAAGGTCTGATTTTTTAATTTAATTTTAGATCTCGGGTATTGTCCTTTATAGATTTCCGGTTAATTTCTTGTATTTGTTCTTGACTAGAATCATTATAAAGTCTAGGATAGAATTTTGAACTTGTAAGTCATTTACTTTGCGGTGATGTCTCTCTTTCACTCATCTGTCAAAAATTTTGTAAACGGAGAAACTTTTGACCTCTCTATCTGTGACCAATTTTACCGTCGTTTAACTGTCTTTGAGTCTAAATAACCGTCTCTGTCTCGTACACCCGGTTTAGACGTGTAAAGGGGAGACACAGACACCAGTCGTCGAGAGTGTGACTCCGGAAGGATCGGTAGAGATTGGTCGACGTCCCTCGTCTCCATCGTTTTGGACTAGTCCGGAATTTAGTGAGCGAACGGAGAGTCTTGTTAATAGAAGGAAAAGAGAGGATTGGGGTGTACTTCGGATCTCCGAGTCTGCCATTTCTTAGACGGACATTATGTCCTGTGGGTCCAAGCTAGGGACCCAGCCCTTCTAGCGGACCTCTTCCGTACCGCTGGGTGAGGTCATAAGAACGGACCTCTTAAGGTACCTGTCTCCTCGGACCGTCCGATGTTAGGGTGACTCGTTGATCGTTAAAGTTTTTGAAAGTGCGTACTTCTGAGTCGTTAGTCCAAAAGTATAGGTACCTTGGGAGAGGGAAACGTTCCTCAAGGCTTGTAGAGGTCCGACCCTAGGAGGTCCGAGAGTGAAAGATCGGTTTTTACATTGGAAAAGAGATACTTGTCATAGGATTCCTACGATGCTCTTTCTGTTAATTATACTGTTATTTCCGTAATACGTGAATCTTTTCTCTCTAAAACCTTATATTCGGAGTAATTTAAAAGTAATAAATGTCTACTTCGTCAGACTTAATGGAACATCCACAAACCCCAAAAAAGGAAGTGCTAAAAAACAAAGAAGGTAATAAGACGTACGTTACCAAAACAGTAAAATTCACGGGTTTAAATGTTGTTCGTAAATTAATAAAACTGTCATATATCGCTTTATGCGTAGAGTGTGTTCCTTCTTCGAAGTCAAAATGTTTTGGGAAGGACATAACAGGTTCTCTCTTTAGAATTTTAGACTTTCAGATCAACCATTTATTACGGTTCCGGTAATCTTTTATTTTTCCTATACATCTTAAGTCAGTAAAAAAAATAACAAGGGTAATTGTCAGTTACACCATATTACGACATTTAGGATGCCTCAATTCGTTTATTTTTCCGGTATTATTTCCAGTTAAAATGACGGTAGTTAAACGTTACTACCCTGTACACCAACGGTTTCCTTCGTTGTTTACGTTGGGTCTTAATACCGTAAGGGACCCCACCCCCCGCCCCTTGTCGTGAAGAACGATACTACCGTTCTTCACGAAACTTCTCTAAATGTGACTTGGATTGTGAATCGAGACGAGGTTTTATTACACTTAAGAAATGCTTAACGTGGTTTGGACACGTTCCGTCACGGTGGTACTTTACCTCAACGATATGTCTTCTACCTCTTCAATATTACACATAAACTTTATATACGTTTTTATTTCTCCTTTTTACCATCAAAACACTTACAAATCACGATAGGTATTAATGTCACACGTTTGTTTCATTGGTGGTCCCCTGTTTACGTGTTATTGCTCTAAACCTCTATAATTAGGAAGAGACTTTACCGTCGTACGTCCAAAATATTTTGTTGTCAGCTTTGTTCTCGTGTTTTCTCTTTCTACCTCAGCCAACGAAAATTAAAGTCCCAAAAATCCAACCTTTTGACCTTTGATTTTATGGTCTCTTCGTAATTTTATGGACTCACTACGGTACTGGTGATTGGTGAGCGAGAAGACTCGGAAGTGGACAAACTAGAGGGTCAACTTTGACCCGAACGTCCTTCCTATGTGTGTACGAGACGGAATGAAATACAAATGTAAGTCTTGGTAAACATTTGGTCTCTCTTGAATCTCGCCTATACATAAACATGTAGACCGACGACCCGGTCATTACCGTCAGAAGTGTGGATTTATGCTCGGGTTAGTTCTTTTTGTTGTACGGAGTACCCTAATGTTTACTGTTGGTTCATTCTCTTCCTTGAAGACAGTTCCTTCAGTCTCCTTTGAAAATTTACCGAACTCAAAGAGAAGTGTTAATTGACAAAGGATCTAATATTTTACGTACAAGTCACATCTTTAACCCTTTATATTTTTAAATAGGCATTGTGGTGATGGTTCTTTAATTATGACGTTGAAAAATCACATCAACATAGAAAGATCCTATAAAAAGGTAGGTATATATCCATACGTACGAGTCAGTGAGTCGGCACAGGCTGAGAAACACTGGGGTACCTGACGTCGGACGGTCCGAGGAGACAGGCACACTGAAGGGTCCGTTCTTATAACCTCACCCAACGGTAGAGGAAGAAAATATGTGTGTGTGTATATATGTGTTTGTATAGACCCTAGTATCAAAGATAATGACAGGTGTAGTACAAAATCACTTAAGACAAACATAAATAAGTAATTTATATACAATTCGTAGATGGTACCCTGGACGACAATATCCACGATTACATCATTTCTACTAGTTTCTTGTAAACGACTGAAGTTCCTCATTTTACTAGTGATACCACGTATATCTTCCGACTCGTGGTTTCTTAACTACGAGAGATTGAAACCGTTACCTCTTCTGAGAACTGTCAGGGGACCTGTCGTTCTAATTTCGTCAGGCAAGATTTCCTTTAGTTGGGACTTATAAGTACCTTCCTAACTACGACTTCGACCTCGAGGTCATGCAACAAGTGGACTACGTTTCTCGGTTGAGTAACCTTTTCTGGGACTACGACCCTTTCTAACTCCTGTCCTCCTCTTCCCCCGCTGTCTCCTACTCTACCAACCTACCGTAGTAACTGAGTTACCTGTGCTCAAACTCGTTTGAGACCCTCTATCCCTTCTGACCGTACGACGACAGGTACCCCAGTGTTTCTCAGTCTGTGTTGAATCACTGACTTGTTGTTGTTGTTGCACCCCGGATTTTATTAAACGTAGTGTGACTCACATTCTCCAACGGCTAAAGTCTTTTCTCACCGGTGGTGAAGGTTCTAGTACATCCATTTCGAAGTGTCCCCTTCATTGTTGACTATTACCCAAACCATCCTACTTGTCTTCAATTGTCCCGTTAGCTTACCCCTACTCTTAAAATCTGTCTCCATTCTCGTGCCTATTTCTATACGTCTGTCATCCACTACCACCACAACGGTGTTTCCTTCTTAATTCAGAGGAAGTTAAACATTTTTAACGAGTAACATTATTTCTGTGAAGCTTTTCACAACACTAGTACGAAAGAGATTAGTCACATCGAGAGGGAAACAAGTAGTACCCATTGAAATATTTGTGTCAAAACAAATATGAAGTGTAATGAAAACTCACACCGGTACGGTAGACCAATCCCTTCTCTCTGATACTTCAGTTTTTGTTCTTTTTTTAGGGTTCTTTGTCCATCTAAGACTTGTAAAATTTGTTTATAAAATATAGATAACTCTGCTCTCTATATTAAATCGTGAGACTAAACTTTACGTTTTTTCGTTTTACCGACAGACCCCTCCGGAATGTTTATCGACAGTTTTCTTCTCTCCAATTTTTGTTTCCTCTTTTCCTTTCTATATTCGTAGACTTACGTCTCAAGGTTTCTTATCGTTCCTCTCTATTCTTTCGGAAAGAGTTGTTAGTTACGTTTCTTTATCTCCTTTTCTTGTCGTACCCTTTTTGATCTCTACAGAACTTCTTTTAATCTCTATGGTTCCCTTATAAAGTACGTTTCTACCCGAGCTTTTTCCTGTCTTTACCATACCTGGATTGTCTTAGTCTTCTATAATTCTTCTCCACCGTTCTTATGTGTCTTCTTGACATGTTTTTTCTAGAAGTACTGGGTCTATTAGTGCTACCACACTAGTGAGTAGATCTCGGTCTGTAGGACCTTACACTTCAGTTCACCCGGAATCTTTCGTAGTGATACTTGTTTCGATCACCTCCACTACCTTAAGGTCACCTCGACAAAGTTTAGGACTTTCTACTGCGACACTTTCACGACGTGAGTTATACGGTCGTGTAAACCTTTAGAGTCGTCACCGGTGTCCTGACCTTTTCCAGTCAAAAGTAAGGTCAGGGTTTCTTACGAGTTTGATGACGTGTTAACGTGAGTAGAGTGTACGATCATTTCATTACGAGTTTTAAGAGGTTCGGTCCGAAGTCGTTATGTACTTGGCACTTGAAGGACTACAAGTTCGACCTAAATCTTTTCCGTCTCCTTGGTCTCTAGTTTAACGGTTGTAGGCGACCTAGTACCTTTTTCGTTCTCTCAAGGTCTTTTTGTAGATAATGACGAAATAACTGATACGGTTTCGGAAACTGACACACCTAGTGTTATTTGACACCTTTTAAGACTTTCTCTACCCTTATGGTCTGGTGGACTGGNTCTTTGTCCATCTAAGACTTGTAAAATTTGTTTATAAAATATAGATAACTCTGCTCTCTATATTAAATCGTGAGACTAAACTTTACGTTTTTTCGTTTTACCGACAGACCCCTCCGGAATGTTTATCGACAGTTTTCTTCTCTCCAATTTTTGTTTCCTCTTTTCCTTTCTATATTCGTAGACTTACGTCTCAAGGTTTCTTATCGTTCCTCTCTATTCTTTCGGAAAGAGTTGTTAGTTACGTTTCTTTATCTCCTTTTCTTGTCGTACCCTTTTTGATCTCTACAGAACTTCTTTTAATCTCTATGGTTCCCTTATAAAGTACGTTTCTACCCGAGCTATTTCCTGTCTTTACCATACCTGGATTGTCTTAGTCTTCTATAATTCTTCTCCACCGTTCTTATGTGTCTTCTTGACATGTTTTTTCTAGAAGTACTGGGTCTATTAGTGCTACCACACTAGTGAGTAGATCTCGGTCTGTAGGACCTTACACTTCAGTTCACCCGGAATCTTTCGTAGTGATACTTGTTTCGATCACCTCCACTACCTTAAGGTCACCTCGACAAAGTTTAGGACTTTCCACTGCGACACTTTCACGACGTGAGTTATACGGTCGTGTAAACCTTTAGAGTCGTCACCGGTGTCCTGACCTTTTCAAGTCAAAAGTAAGGTCAGGGTTTCTTACGAGTTTGATGACGTGTTAACGTGAGTAGAGTGTACGATCATTTCATTACGAGTTTTAAGAGGTTCGGTCCGAAGTCGTTATGTACTTGGCACTTGA